>JBBCBC010000019.1:13014722-13614722 GCA_037126765.1 Stenogyne calaminthoides | reverse complement strand
AGATCCAGATGGTCTAGTCTTTGTCCATAAACTTCAACCGTCTCGAATTAGGTCTTCATTTGTTCGATCATGTCGGTTGGTTTCTCCTCCGCCCTTCCCCTTTTTGGTTTGATCAAAAAGAGCTGTGAGGTGGGAAGTTAGGGATCCAAAACTGACTGATATTGCCCTGTTGAGATTTGTAACAGATAAACCTGGAACTTGAGCAGTTAGATGTTCAACCTTCGAGATCAGCACAGTCTTGACAGATTCCATGGCAGTAGAAAGTGTAAAAATCGTTTGTCAAGTTTATCTTCACATCAATTCGAGCTTTTCGGTGAGCATCGAAAAAAAAACTTGTTGTTGATCCACCCGAATCAAACTTGTCATCAACGGATTTTATAAGTTCGGCAGACACGGTGGTCACAGTTTGGGAGAACTGATCTTTGATAGCTGCAATCTGGGAAATAGCCAATTCCCTTTGATCTGTTATTTCTTTGAGGCCAATCTGCCTCGATCAGCTATCACTCCCTCAACTTCTTCTTTCAGGAGATCTTTGAGACAAGATCTGATTTCCTGAAATTGATCAGTGATGATATGTGATGTTGGAATGTTTTATGCGTCACTTGATCTCGATCTCGATTGTTTGTGCCTCCAGTGGTTGGTCATGAACTGCAAAGACACCAGTTCCACTATCATCGGCAGACTCTGTATCCTTCATTATAGCATCTGCTTCAGAGCTTCTTGAGCGATCTCCTGTTCGCCTTTGTTCAAACAACCTTAGCTTCCTGTGGATCAGAGCTTTGATAGATTCGGTAGTTATCAGCTCAGCTGGTGATCCTACTTTAGCAGATTTCCTCATATCGAAATCAAAATCTGCAAACTCATCAGCACCGCCCATTTGTTCAATAATCATTATAAAATCTGAGAAGCTTTTTAATCTGAGATCTCTCGGTGAGGATCTCCATAACTTGTTCTCTAATAGCGGGGATGGGCGACCCGCCTGGATACATCTCATCAATTTCTCGTTCGATTTGCATTACGACTAATTTCCTGTGATGGTCTTTGATGATCTAGACTCGTGAATAGTCTGGCCCAGGTCCGGTTGATGAGATGTGGAGGGTTCTGTGGTGCTTGAGTAGGTGGAAGTTGTCCGATAGGCTCGACTGCGAGAGGTTTCTCACAGGAGGCGATTAAGCCTAGTTCCACAACAGTAAGGTTTACGGTTCATGATCACAGCGATTTCAGTTCGCGAATCGATGTAGTTCGAGTTCATGGGCGGGTGGAAGAGTAGGAGAGACATGCTTAGCAGCCCATTAGTCTGAGTGGTGAATCACCGAGCCGAGGAGAAGGAGATCGTTCGTCTCGTGCTTCTTCCTCGAGAATGGTAGCGAGCTCTCGGCTTGAGAAGTCTGCTGTCGATTTTTTTTTTGATTTTGTGGTGCAATGAGGATCTGGCGCTCTTTCTTCATTTGACTTCATCTTCTAGCATCGAGTCATGGAGGCTTGCTTCGCCTTCTTGACCTCTTTTCCGGACCTTCACCGCTTTTTCTTTTCTTCTTGGGGGCTTCGTGTAGACGTTGCTTCCTTGCTTTTTCCCTTCTTCGTCTTTGGGGGAGTTGGACGATATCATCGTCCTGTGGCCCAAATATGGCTAAAGTGGTGGAGAGGAATGCCTTGTAGGGCTTCACCCATTTTGTTCCCCATCGGCATTTGGCATTTTGTCTTGTAGGATAACCGCAACCTTGTTGAGATTGCTTGGTCCTCTTCTTCAGATAGACACGCCTCCACTCATCAACTCCAAATTTATCATGTTCTTGGAGTAGAATGGCCTTTAGGAACCCATGCCAATTGATGTTCTTGGCTTCATCAATTATTGCGACCATCTTTGTCATTTTGACCGATGTAAGAGCATCTGGGTCAATGAAATACCCATAATTGTTTTTGACAAAATATTAAACAACAATCGGTATTTCCTCTTGAGCATTAACGACAAAGCCCGACGTATGATGTTTGTCGGCCTCTCCGATGAGCTCATTTCGATCGGCTCATCTTGATTCTCCTCAGAGTGAGCAAAGCGAGATTCGCCCTTTTAGTAGGTTTGAGCAGACGAGTTATATCCTCATTCGTCGGTCCGATCTCTTCTCCTATGACTATAGAAAGTAGTTCTTCTCCCGGAGCATCAGATCCACCCTTAAATTCCTTACGAATTCGAGGGCTTCATCTTTGCATCATTGGATTGCGATGGAGCGAAGACAATATTTCTCAAGTCCCCTTTCTTGAAATTTCCTCTACTTCCATTGATTCCTGATCCTTTGTAACCCCAAATTGTACGAACTTGTCCTCGACAATCCTTAAAGTCGATTCCGCATAGTTGCACATTATTTTACCCATACCGTGGTGTGATCATCTACGATAAGATAGATTCTCATTAAAATTGTGCATAAATACTAAGAATATCACATATCACGAAACCAAGAAACAATAAAACATAATACAGGATATCAGCGATTGACAAAATTTTTAACATCAATGGTTTTAAAAGAATGATTCATCAAATTATCAGAAATTACCAGATTCTGTTTTTCGGATTTGAGACTTAAGAAAAACACTTTGAATCGCAAAGAAGTAATCTGGAGAGTTTTCAGAAAATAAAACGCAAGTTTGTGATTTGGAAAACTCTGGTAGGGTTTTTGATGAACCTTATAAAGATGAGGAGGGAAAAAGACAAGATTTGGAAGATCAACCGTTTGAAAAGATTAGACGATCCAGATTAAGCGGTTTTGATCGAATGGTTGGGAAAATCACGTACGAAAACCTTTTGGATTTAAAAGCTCATTTTGTAGCAATTAATATATGTACCCCACGTCCGCATTAAATGATTTGCAGGGGATACGTCACACAGGTAATGCGTACAGTAAGGCAAATAAAAACAGATAAAATCCGATAAATAAGCAAATAACAAGGGAAAAGAAAGGCGTATCTGATTGACTGATATAGTAATCAGTCAATACCACTTGAAGTTGATTCCACTTTACATATCCAAATTTACCCAAGAGTGTTCTTCAATAGATCTAAGCACAAATGTAATATCCTAAGCTTAGAGAGATTTTCTCATCCTTAGCATTGAGGTTAAACAAATGTAAGGGAAAATCTCAACCTAGTTGGAAACCAAACAAACCTTACCCAAATCAGTTTGATAGGATAAGTTTGTAGGTGAGTGTGAACTCGGTAAACATCTAGCAATCCCAAAAGGGAGGGTGGGCAATCCCGTGAGGGAGATAAGTCCCGTTTGAGTGTGAACTCGGTAAACATCAAGCAATCCCGAAAGGGAGGGTAGGCGATCCCGTGAGGGTGATAAGTCTTGTTTGAGTGAGAACTGGGTAAACATATGTTGGTTAAGTTGGTGCCCCATGAAGGGAAGAGTGGATGTAGGACGAGTTGTCCGAACCACTATAAAATTGTGTGTTCTTATTTGCTTTCATATTAATTGTCATACATACTTTAGCGAATCTGCATATCACATTCGAAAAAGAAAAAAAAATTAAGTCACCTCCCATTGAAATTTTACGAGTTTTAAATCGGGTTTTTTGGGACCAACAATTGTGATAAATAATTTAAAGCATTAGTGATAAATAATTTATTTCAGTAAATAAGACAGAAACTCAGTGTGATTATACAAAGTAAAAGCATACTTTCTAGTACAATCCCAACAATCTCCCACTTATACTCAAAGTCTTCTTTTAAGTATACTACAGTATGTCTCCCGTAGAATCTACATTACACCTACACGAACCTAATAATATCTCCCACTTATACTCAAAGCAGATTGGCAACGGTCTTGACACTCATTCCTTCCACATGTCTCTCGAATGTATTCTGAGGTAGACCCTTTGTGAATGGATCTTCTAGGTTGTCTTCTGACGCGATTTTTGTCACCTCTATATCTCCTCTCTTAACGATTTCTCGTATAAGATGGTATTTCCTTTCAATGTATTTGCTGGCCTTGTGGGCTCTCGGTTCACTTGAATTTGCAACTGCTCCGGCATTGTCACAGTAGACCGTGATGGTGCTGGGCAAATTCGGTACTACGTCCAAGTCCACTAGGAAGTTCTTGAGCCAAACCGCTTCCTTCGCTGCCTCGCAAGCAGCTACGTATTCGGCTTCCATGGTAGAGTCCGCTATGCATTTCTACTTAACGCTTCCCCATGTCATCGCTCCTCCCCCATGCAAAACACACTACCAGAGGTCGATTTCTGGAATCTAGGTCTGATTGGAAATCTGAGTCCGTGTATCCGATGGGAATCAGACTGTCTGACTGATAAACAAGCATTCTATCATGAGTTTTTTTCAGATACTTCATAATGTTTTTAACTGCAGTCCAATGTTCTTTCCCTGGATTACTCTGATATCTGCTACCATGCCAACGGCAAAGCAGATATCCGGCCTCGTGCACAGCATAGCATACATGAGGCTTCCAACAACCGAAGCATAAGGAATGACTTTCATGTCATTTATCTCCCTTTGCGTCTTAGGGCACATTTCTTTGGATAGATGGATTCCATGTCTGAAAGGTACGAAGCCTTTCTTGGAATCTTGCATGCTGAATCGCTTCAAGACAGTATCTATGTATGAGGCTTGTGATAAGCCTATCATCCTTTTCTTGCGATCTCGAGTGATCTTGAACCCAAGGATGTGACCGGCTTCCCCTAAGTCCTTCATATCAAACTGTTTTGACAGCCATGCCCTTACGTCTGACAAAACCTTTACATCATTTCCGATGAACAAAATATCGTCTACGTATAGTACTAAGAATACCAATGCAATTTCGACATGCTTTTTGTACACACAACTATTTTGATCGAACCCGTAAGACTTTATAACTTGATCAAAACATGGGTTCCAAGCACGCGATGCTTGCTTCAGTCCGTAGATGGACTTTTTGAGCTTGAAAACAAGATGTTCTTGGATTTTTTCAATGAAGCCTTCGGGTTGTTGCATATAGATTTCTTCTTCAAGACTTCCATTGAGGAAAGTTGTCTTACCATCCATTTGCCTGATCTAGAAATCGAGATGCGCAGCTATTGACAAGAGAATGCAGATGGACTTTAGCATGGCTACAGGCGAAAAGGTTTCCTCATAGTCGATCCCTTCTTTCTGAGTGTAACCCTTTGCCACAAGTCTAGCTTTGAAGGTTTCTACCTTTCTGTCCGATCCCCTTTTTCTCTTGTATACCCAATTGCATCCAATAGGTTTGACCCCATTAAGTGGTTCGACGAGCTCCCACACCTTGGTTTGATCCATAGAACCCATTTCGGCTTTCATTGTCGTTTGCCAAGAATCCGCATCCTTGTCATGGATTGCCTCTTTGTAAGTCCATGGGTCTGATTCATTTTCATCGGGGATCAAGTCTGAAGACTCTCCTATCCCCATGAATCTCTCGGGCTGTCGGATAACTCTTCCACTGTGATGAGGTTCCGGTTGTGTAAGTGTGTCATTTGGTATATCGACTTGTACAGTTGGCATTGAGGTAAGGCCCTTTAGCTCATTCAAGGTAATCTCACTTCTGGGCTTCTTGTCGTTCATGTAGTCTTCTTCCAAAAATCTAAAGTGTGTACTGATTACCACCTTTTGATCTTCGGGACCATAGAACATGCACCCTTTCATTCCCTCGGGCTATCCTATAAACAATCATAATTCTGATCTTGGATCCAATTTACCGGCTTCCTTATCCAGCACGTATGCCGGACACCCCCAAATTCTCATGTGTCCTAGACAGGGCTTCCTCCCGGTCCACAATTCTTTAGGGATTTTGGGAACCGATTTGGATGGCACCAAGTTTAGAATGTAAGTCACCGTTTGCAAGGCGTGACTCCAAAACGATTTGGGTAGATCCGCATAACTCATCATTGACCTGACCATTTTTAAAAGAGTCTTGTTTCTTCATTCTGCAACCCCGTTTTGTTGAGGGGTTCCGAGTGCAGTTAACTGGGATACAATCCCTTCATCCATAAGTAGTTCAAGAATTCATCGCTGAGGTTTTCGCCTCCACGATCAGATCGTAGAGACTTGATACGTTTTTCCCTATGATTCTCTGCTTGAGCCTTAAATTCTTTGAATTTTTCAAAGGTCTCAAATTTATGCTTCATAAGGTAAATGTATCCGTATCTCGAGTAATCATTGATAAAAGTAACGAAATACTCATAGCCTCCTCTTGATTTGATTGACATTGGACCACATACATCGGTGTGAATGATCTTTAACACTTCTTTGGCTCTATTCCCCTTGGCTCCAAATGCCCTCTTGGTAATTTTACCCTCCAAACACGATTCACAGGTTGGAAATGGTTCAACCTGGAGAGACTCCAACGAACCATCTTGGACCAACCTTTGGATCCTATTTGGATTGATATGACCTAGTCTTAGATGCCATAGAAGTGTCTGGTTCACGTTTGATGAACGTTTTCTTTTAGCCGAAACAGTCGATGTGTTATAGGATGCATTTCGTGAGTGGTGTGTACAGTTAATTGTGTAGAGATTATTCGACAACGTTCCATGACAGATAAACTCATTATTTAGAGCAATGGTAACAACTTTATTAAAAGTAACTGAATATCCATCAAGAAAAAGTTTAGAAACTGAAATTAAATTCTTTCTAAAACTAGGAACGTAAAGAACATCTCTCAAAATTAAAACTTTGTCTTCAAAAGACAATTACAGCTCTCCCACTGCTTCAGTTGCCACTCTCGTAGCATCGCCCAGTGTGATGAGGATCTCACTCCCACTAAGTTGCCGGGTCCGCTTGAACCCCTGTAAAGTGAAACAAACATGATCAGTGGATCCCGTATCAACTACCCACGAATGGGAAGCATACGCCGCCAAACAAGTTTCAACAACTAGTGCGTGAGAAATACCTTTCTTTCCATTCCTTTTGGGTTTGGAATAGGCCCACCTCCAATGACCTCTCTCGCCGCACTCCAAACAGATCTTCGTACTTAGTCCTTCATCTTTGAAGTTTGAATAGAACTGGTTTATCCTTAGAGTCTCTTCATTATTCTTACCACCACTTGGCCTAGAATTAGAAGTAGACCCTTTTTTAACCTTGTTTGTTTTCTTGCGCTCATTTTACTCTTCGACCAAAGTGAGAGCTCTTATAAAATCGTCCACAGTGAAATCCATATCTTCCATTAGATATTCCACATAGGGATGATCATAGCTCTTTGGCAGAGAATTGAGAATGAAATCAATTTTGCATTTGAAATCACATTTTTCGCCAAGATACGCAAGTTCTTCAAAGAGAACCATAACCCTAAGAATGTGCTCTTTTGCAGTCATCCCTTCTTCCAATTTTAGCTTGACCATGACATGCTTGATGCTTTGGATTGCTATATGGGCCTGATGTGCGAACATCGCTTCGAGACTTTCCATAATGTCTGCAGCTGTTGCAAAACCGTGATGAAGGTGTTTTAACAAATCCGACATTTGTGTCAAGATTATTTTCTTTATCAATTCGTTTGCCAGCTCCCATTCATTATATTTCATCTCTTCCCATATGCTAGCATTCTCAGCTGGTTTTTCGGGTTTTTGTGCACTAAGTACCCATTTGGATTCATGTGAAGCAAGGTCACTCATAAGTTTTTGTTTCCAAACAAAATAGTTTTCACCAGTAAGCAAATTGTCTTTCAGTATATTGAACAATGGATTAAAAGGTTGCGACATGCTGAACTGAAATAAATAACGATTTGCATAAGCACAAAATTATCACAAGATTCTATCACATGTATCATATTAAAATCTCAAAAAAATATGAACATGCATCATCCAACATCTCAAAACAGTTTAAATAAGCCACGTGGGGTGGGTCATTATTTAAACACATTCAAGCAGGTTACAAACAAGAATAGTCACAAACCTTTAATATCCAGATTAATAGTTGACTCCCACTTGACCAATATAAAATTGACAGGGACTTCGGGGAAGTATATGCATATCAATTTTATACCTAAGTAATAACCATGATTAAATACAGAATTATTATTTCGCTTTGAACGAGCCTCGTGGGGAGGGTCATCGTCGCCACTAATAATAATCCACAATCATCTGTTTGGAATTTATTCATGTGAAAGCTATCTTTTGGCCGTCCCGTGGGGGGAAATTCTCCAAAAGAATTCACATATAAATAAATCATGGAGGCCAAAATTAATTCAATTTTATTATCCGGAATAAAATTGTTAATTAATTATTTAAAACATACTTAGTAATTTTGAAAGTGAGATTTTTCCAAAACAATTTCTCATGCACCGCATATTCAAAACACAATTAAATACGCACAAAAAAATAAAGCAAACATCAAAACAAAAATTAAACATATTGGGCACATATATCCAATTGTCACGGTTAATTTTGTCATGTCTTGATCTTGAGAAATCGTTCCTTTTGCTTTCTTCGTTCGTCTCGAAAAAATCGCCACGTCAAGCCACATCATCGACCAGCTCACGGGTGGAGCAAGCACGCCAGCACTCCCCATCGTCAGATCCGCTCCGTCTTGTGCTGCAAATAAGCGCCCGGTGCACATCGCCTAGCGGCGCTCAGCACTCCTCGGCAGGTCTCGGCAAGCACGCTGCATTCTAGTGTGTGCCCGCGCGAGTGCTCACGCGCCTGCCCGTGCGGAGTCCCGCCTCTACCCGTCGCCCCATCGCACGCCCACGCGCGCATCAATGCATGATCGCCTGCGCTCGATGCCCGATCCGAAACACGCTCGCGCGGCTGCGGCCTCGCCCGCCCCAGCGTCGCGTCCGTGTCGCGTCGTGCCTCCTTGGTACATTTAGCGCGCGACTTAGTACTGCTCCCTTGTTCGGATCCGTCTTTTAATTCTTTGTCTCTGCCTTCGTCTCCGATCCGGTTACAATTTATTTACAAAATAAATAAACCTAGATCTAGACTAGTGTATTATATTGAACGAATCAAATGAATCCTAATCTACTCGTGAATTTTTTCACGAGGCAAAACGAATTCGAACAAATTGAATTAAAAACCACAATTCATATGCATGAATAAATAAACATTCATCAAATACCATGACAATTGGATACCTACAAAAAAGATCTAGCAATTCTACTATCCAATTCCAAATTCAATGAACAATGAATTAAATTACAATTTAAAATTCAGAGCCCGAAACCGTGGCTCTGATACCAGTTGTTGGGAATAGTGTGCCAGGATCTATTCGGGGTGAATATTAAATATAAATTTAATTCTAACCATTATTACTAGCATGAATTAATCCTATATTAATTCAAATAATAACTCAACAACAAATCATGCATACAAGTTCATCACATAAATCCTACGCATGTGGAATAGCTAGGAGTTTACGTGAACTAACCTCTTGAAATGGCAACCGACTAGAAGATGGATCTCGTTCGCACGAACACACCAAAAAACCTTCACAAGTATTCCCAAGTCCTTGCTCGTCAATCCGGTGGTAGGACACTCGCGAACAATTAACAAAAGAAAAAATAAAAATTATGTTGCACCACCTTTGTGGATTTCTATTTTTTCCAACACATGGAATTGCATTGGGGATGAAAGATTCATCCCCTATTTATAGTACAAGGGGGGGACGAAAATATTAGGGTTTAGGGGAGATTGGGAAATTTCCTTGCTTCTTCTCCAAGAAACAATCTTGAATATATCAAATATATTCTATTTCCCAATATATCTCCCAAGTAAAATATTCCCTCCTTATGTTATGGAATTTTCGACAATTCCTGCATGAATGGCCAAGTGGGAGATTTCTTGAATTTAATGAGATAATCTTGTATTCCAAGAATACTTATCTTCATTCCATAACAAAATTCAAAGAAAATCTTTCTCCCTCTTTTATCCATGATTTTCGAAAAATTGGAAAAAAATAGGCAACAATAATTTATTTTATTTTAAACACATTTTTCAGTTATTGGACTTTATGTTTGGGCTACTTGGGGGGGCTTTAGGAGAATTAAGATTGGACCTTCCAATGGACTTTGAATTTTCAATATTGAGCCACAATATTATCCAAACTCATAAATATTAATTAATCTCACTACATAATTAATATTGCACTATCCATCTTAACCCATATTACTGTTAATATGGCTCCCGGTTGTTATTTCCCGTGTTTAAGATTATCCAGTCCATTAATTAATTTAAGCCACTAAAATAGCTCTATATTAATTAACATCTTTTTCCTTGGTTAAGGAACGACTCAACATAATTAACCATACCAGAAATTAATTTCACTTGCAAGATTTGGTATGATAAATCTTATGAGTCTCCCAAGGGACAAATCAAACAAGATGTACTTACACATGTTTCACCGTATTAAATCTTAGCAATCGTCGTGTAACCAATATCATTGCCCAAGATACAAGATATTGAATCTCAATAATCCTCTTCCCATCATAAGTCAAAGCAACGTCTATTGATTGCACACGATCCTATTTAAGGGACGGAGATTAAGAAATAATGAACCACTGAGGTCTAATTCTTCTATTTTCAGTGCTGAAGAATTTATCCTCATGTAGGTCTGTTTCGATGCATCATGATGCCTTTGGTGCAATCTCTTGGTCAAGACAAGTCAATCCCCCGCCTTACACCTCAACCTTTCGTGTTGGTCCCAAGAAACGAGTCTTACACGTGTATGGGGGAATACACGTGTTCGATGATTTTAAAACTTTTTTCTTCTTGAGGTCGACTTGGGTCGAAAAATCACGAAGATTAGGTTAAAGAAGCACAGATTGCTCGAGTCAAAGTCTCTTGAGACATGATCCCGATCTTCTTTTCGGATACCTCGGATAATCCCAACCGAGTCCCGAGTGTCAGAGATCCCGAGTTGCTTGGATCGGATAACTAACTTCATCAATCCTCGGATGAGAGTTCGGTTTGGTAACTATCTCTGTTCTAGCTACTCAGTCGTGCGGAATGGTTGGCCCTTAGATTATACTCGTTTTAAGCTTTGCTGAAAACCTTCCCCTTATGAAATAGTGATTAGGCTGTGAATTACTTATGCAACTTTCAGTGGATTGATTCCAACTGAATATCAATGAAAAGTATGCTTTCAAAATCAAGTTGATGCAACAATTAAGCCACAGATATAAAGAAGCGATAAAGAACACAAGAAGAGGATTGGTTCGAGACTCAAGCTCCTACATCCACTCTCCCGACTCTTGAGAGAAATTCACTATCAAACCGAGCTTTACGACTACCTCGTAGTTTACTTACTCAACTTCGCCTCGAGTTTTACACTACTCCACGTGGTTTACTTACTCAACCCGACCTTGAGTTTTTACGACTACCTCCGTAGTTTACTTACTCAATCACACACAAGCTTTTCGGACTACCCCAGAGCTTACTAACTTCTTCTCTAGAGTTTTCTGACTACTCCGCGTAGTTTACTAACTCTTTACAACTCTACTTACCAACAAACACACTCCAACTACCTTCTCAAGGGTTTGGGGTTTCTTGGTTGGTTTCCAACTAGGATGAGATATCCTTTACAATAAAGCACAATGCAAAGGGTTAGGATATCTCGACTAAGCTTTTGGATAAAACTTATCACGCTAGGCTTAGTAAATTGAGCTCTCTTCAATATAAAAGCACTTGGGAAATTCAAGGTGTTTCGAAAGTGCTTTAACTTTCGCAAGAATAAGTTTGAGCTCTTGTTGCGATAAAATTTCCCGTAACCTTACTATGTAGAGGGTCACCAAGATTTATAGGCATACACCAAGGTCACTCTTGAAAACTATCCGTTGGAGAGATAGCCGTGAGTTCCCTCTTATGGTGTGTGAAAAACGGCTATATTTAGAGTTTGAAACTCCCTAACACGTTTTTAAGCAATAGCCTTTCATGTAGCCGGTCTTCACTTTTTGCGATGCGAACTTTCGTTACATCCGACATCTTTTTTTCGAGGCTTGTCACCGTCATTGTCGGTATGGTGCAGTGTCATCTTCCTCTTTTTTTGACTTTTGTCTTGATTAAGGGTAGACACCTTTAACTCTTTTTTGATCACAAACTCGAGTTGGATATAACCTTAACAATACTTGACTTAGTTCCTTTTATGCGCATTTGAATGTCTTGGCAATATCTAACTTTTTAAGGCATCGCGTTTCTCTCGATGTTGCATCCTTCGGATAGATATATTGATTGCCTTGGAACATTCAGTTCATCTCGAGCATTCAAGATATTATCGAAGTCTTGATAATTCTTTGTGCTCTTAGTTTTCTTGATCTTTAGATACTTTCGGTCTTGATCTTGCATCTTGAGTCTTCGAGTCTTGAGTCTTCGAGTCTTTAGATTTATCTTGACTGTCTTTTCTTGAGTCTTCATCTTTGAGTCTTGATCTCTCGGTTTCATCTTGAGTCTTGAGAGACTATTCAAACTATATCTGGCGACTTATACATTTTGCGAGATAACATCCCGAATACTCTAAAAACCGAATCTCGACTCAACTATCAAGATCATTCTTGAACATGTCATACTCGGGGTTTTGGGATCTTAATCAAAATCATATAATCTTTTATTTAAATTCATCTCCCAACAATTTCCCCCTTTTTGATGATGCCAAAACCTATCTTGTTACAAGTATATAACCTATTCTCAGGTTTCAGTTTTATCTATTACAAGATTGGTTATGTCCCAACACAGTTTCTGAATTAGAGAATCTCCCCAAAAAATTTTCGTAGAGTCTCCCAAGCATTTCATTACCAAACAATCAAGAATCGAGGCATATCAAAAGACATGTAAAAATAAGATAATGAGGTATTATCTTTTGAGCATAATGATAAGTCTTCATTGATGATAAGTGTTGCTTTTCTGATTACAATGAATTTATCAAACAAAATCAAAAAAGACAAACACTTGAAGAAACACAAAATCTTCTGAGTCTTCATTTTTTTTGTTCTTCAGATTTGGCTCTTCAGTCTTCTGCTCTGTTTGCTTCATTTTCGATTTCATCAGTGGGTACTTCCAAATCAAACATTCCGAAGTATCTCTTCTTCAGCTCATTTCTTTCCCTGATGATGTCTGGACTATTTCGATTAGTCCCATCGACCCAACAGATTGAAAG
This sequence comes from Stenogyne calaminthoides, assembly GCA_037126765.1. Lineage (NCBI taxonomy): Eukaryota > Viridiplantae > Streptophyta > Magnoliopsida > Lamiales > Lamiaceae > Stenogyne > Stenogyne calaminthoides. The sequence continues at coordinate 13,601,642 of JBBCBC010000019.1, read as the reverse complement.
CAATTTCTTGCGTAATGGCCTTTTCATTTACCAAGCCATTACCAAATTTCGGAGGAGGATAGGAATATGGACCGGGGGCTACTATCTGTACTCCACCTTTATCCGCAAGATTAATCCAGCTTTGTAGATACTTTGGATAAAAGGTGAGAAGATGTTCAATAAAGCTTCGTTACGATCGAGCCTTCCTTTCTCCATTCCCCCGAAACATCAAAATTGAACCGAAGGTTCTCTTCACTTCTTCCCACATGTCGTTGAGTTTAATGGGCATCCATTTATCAACATAGGGCCACCTCTCAGCTTTTTCGATGTTCCCTTCCTCTTGCTTTCAAAAACTTTAAAAGTCACTCCTTCGTTTACGCTCTTCGCTCTATCTCTTTTCTAATCACGAAGTTCACGAGATCAAGCATTAGCTTTCTTAGCTTGTTCTTTTTGGAGTGTCATCAGAGCCTCTCTGGAGTTGAAGACTTTCTTCTGAGGTTGAGACTCAGATTCTTCTTCATTTTCCAGAATCAGTTTTCTCTGGGTACGCTTGCTTACAGGTTGAACAACGTCCAAGGCTTTCCTCTTCATAGGCAGTTCAGCACCAGCCTGGCTTGTTCCAACCTTAGTTCTATCACTCAGTTTCTCTCTTGCAACCTCAAGCTTGGTTTGCTTAGAAACTCGAATGTAGACAAAACTTCTCTACTTGAGCAAATTTTAACTTCTCAGTAGCATCGACTTCTTTAAAGGCTTGAGCTAAATTGTACATTTCAGCATCTTTCTGAGCCTTCTTTTCCAAAGTACGTGCCATGAACTCCCTGAGGTCTGCACCTTCCCTTTCCCCCTTCTTGGCACCGTAGTTTGGAAGAAGTCTGGAGAGAGCTGTGTCCATATGATACTGTTCTTTGCTCACACAAATGGATCTCTCCGCTAATGATCTTGCTCATCTTCCATTCTTCTAATGTGGTTCTTAGCCACAGACAGTTCTTCAGAAATGTGAGCAAACTGGCCAGAGAGTACATCTTTAAGCATCTCTGTCATCTTGGTCATGAGCACTGAGCTCATTTCCTCAACAGCAGATTTGATCCGCACCTCAGATTTCTCTGTCAGTTTCTCCTCTAGTAATTCAGTCGACTCCTGGTGCTTTTGTTTCATTTCATCACTTATCTCTGCATTGATTCCCTCCAGCTTTTCTTTTAGCTTTTCTTCCATGGAGGTCATCTGAGTGGTCAGAGTGTTTTGTATTTGCACCAGTTCTGAAGAATGACTAAGTCCTTCCATTGTCTGGGCTTGATTGGCCAATGTTTCTTCCATCTGAGCAATTTTGATTGCCATTGGCTCAATCTTTTCAAGTTTCTCCATTACAGGAGTGAGATCAATCTCGTGACCTTTACGCACCTTCTCATCTTTGTTTGATCATCCCGAAGCTTACGCTTTATCCTGAGCTCCATCCTCCAGTTGAGCCTCAGTCTGTTTATCAGACATTTCAGAATTAAAGATAGTACTTTCAGTAACTCTGGCATCATTATCAATAGTGCCAAAAGGTACCTGAAGAGTGCTAGCTTCAGTCTGAGGTTGATCAGCAACAGAAGTCTCTATTTCTGTTTGAGACTGATCCTCAGCTTCTCCCTGTTGGTCCCCATCTCCATCTTTGGATTTGTCTCCGCTGCTCGGGGCACCAACCTCATTTGCTTTCTTCTCAGCTAGCTTCCTCTGAACCAGCTCATCAAAATCGGAATTTTTCAATCTGAGCTTTGTCATACGGACCACGAGAAGTCGGTCAGGAAGGTTGTCTCCTCATTCCACCAGTCTTCCCCTCTGAATGCAGCAATATCAAGCATCTCGGGAAGAGTCTGATTGAGGATATACACTGTCGTCCTTAATCTGAAGAATATATCTTGCAGATCAGGGTATGAAATTTGAGCTCGGGGGTATCGGTCGAGATGAACCGTTCCCCCTTGCTCCTCCATTCGCCTTCTTCAGCCTCGCCTTTCTTCCATCTCGGGCTCTCACGGTTCGATGGGAAACTTACGCTAAGGATCAGCGATGGGTCACTTTCGAGGAGCTCATCAAGTACATTTTGCTCACGAGCCTCGGTAGTATCTGAAGCTTGTGCATTCGAGTCCTCGGTTTGCATCCGAGTGGGTTACGAGACACAGTGGCATTTCCTCGATATAGTCCGAGTTGGCAGCCGGTTTGAGCTTGCACATCTTGATTGACTCTGGCTCTCTTGATCCCCGAGCTGATCTTCTGAGGTAGGCATTTAAAGTCTGAGCTCGCTTTAAAATTTCTGAGAAATTTTATACGAAGCTAGTGATGTCTCCGGCACCTCGGAGAAGACCTTTCCTCCCGATCTGTGTCCTTGAGATAACTGAGCGGCACTTCTAATGGTGAACTTTGAAGCGGTTTGGCCCTCGGGTTGTCTCTCCTCCGAGAATCCTTTGCTACCATCGTCGATGAGAACCACCAATCTTCTGCGCTTTGGAGGCGAGGTTCTTCTGCCTCAACAGTTTTTGCTCCTTGCTCTATTTTTTGCCTTCAACAGAACCTTCCCCCTGATGCATTTGAATCTCTTTCTCGGCGGCCCTGAAGGTGATTCTACCTTCTTTTCTCTTTTCCCTCGAATAGCACCTTCTTCTTCACAAAGAATGGGGTTTGAAGAATTTTTTGATTTAGGGAATGGGGTTGAGTTGGCGAAGATATCCTCTTCCTCTCTCGCACATCTCCAAAATATAGGCAATTTTGGTGGCATGGTGGATCTTGCCTTTCATTGTGATTTCCCCATTGACTCTTTTTATGATCTTGGTTTGCTCAGACACCATCTGGACTAAGAATTTCAGCCCGATTGAAGTCGGTGGTGGGAGATGCCTCGATCGCCGCCATCGATCCCGAGCTTGGGAACTCAATCTTTTGCTCAAAAACTCCAAAGTTGCCTCAAACTTCACGATTCTCAACAATCCTATCTAGGTATTCTGCTCTCTTCCCGCTACATTGCTCCTCTCCTCTATCATATCCAAACACATCATTCCACCTCCTCTCAAAATCGGCGATTTTGATTGATGGCTTTAGGTGCATACAATCTTCTTCATCTGTTTTCAAATTGTTGAATTCCTCCTCGCTGCTTCCCCGGTTCAGTGGGACTTGCGACTAGATGGGTGAGTTCTCGGATCATATTTAGAGCCTCTCTTCGGCTTTGAGTTGGTTGAGCTTCAAAGGGACAATGAACTCTTCCATGGCTTACCAATCTCTCCATATGGTTGGAGCCATTTTAGAATGTGATTGAAGAATTTGAAGCTCTTCTGAAAAAGAAGGGTTTGATAAAATTTTGGCTTGAATGGCTTGAAAATATCCTCGTGTAGATCGCGTGTAATGAAAAGTAGAGTTGAAATTAATCTCCGATTAATCGGGTATATGAAAAACGATCCCCAAAATATCCTCTGTGGTCAATAATGTGGCAGAGCATTAAATGACTGTCCTTCTTCGGAATTTAAAACGATCCCGCCCAAAACATTCCTCAGGTGTTTTGTATTTATTGCACATGATTACTGAGTTTTATTTAAGCAATAAATGGCTCACATGAGTCATTACTTCTTCAGACTAATTTTCTTCTATCAGTCTTCTTTTATCGAGTCTTGACCTTGATAAAATGTCAATATAATCTTGAAAATCTTGAAAGGGTTCAAAGTATTCTTCGAAAGTCTGACCTATCGAAGAACTGAAGTTTCTTGAGACTTAGTTCAGTATTTCATTTTATCCTGAGTTTCTCGAGAATTACGAAAGCTTCATGTATCTGAAAATCTTCAATTTTTGATTTACTCTATACACACTGTTCTAACATCCCTAATTCAACTAAAAGTTCACGAAATCTTGATTGACCAAAGGTTTAGTCAAGATATCAACTCTTTGCCTATCAGTATGAATTTTCTCCATCCTTATGTCCTTTTTCTCGACATGATCTCCGATGAAGTGATGTCTGATATCTACATGCTTGCATCTCGGTGTAATAATCTAGGATTTTGTGAAATAGCAATGGCACTATTATTGTCACAAAATATTGGTACTTCATTGCCACAACTTTATAATCCCTTAATTGTTGTGCAGGCGAAAGAATCGAAAGCACGCAGCTTCTTCAAGACCATGTATTCAAATTTTCAAGATAATCTTGGTTGCTCTTGAGGTCATTTCTTTGAAAACCAAGATATCGGTTTTGCTTTCCTAGAAATTGACAAGTTCTGTTGTGGACTTCATCAATTCTGCAACCTCCATAGTCGACATCCGAGTAACCCGGTTAATTCAAGGTTATCATCACCGGATACCATAATCCTCTATTCACTTTGTGCCCTTAAGATATCTCAAGATCTTTTAGCGACCTCCATGTGACTAGTCTTAGGATTAGCTTGGTATCTTGCACATATCCCAACAAAGAAATGTTATATCCGCCTACTTGTCAGGAGATAGAGCAATGATCCAATGATTCCTCTATAATCGGTATGATTTACCGATTTGCCTTCTTATCGAGATCCATCTTGTAGTTAGTATTCATAGGAATTCTAACCGCATTGCAATTTTGTACACCATATTTGGCAATCGGATCTCTAGTGTACTTTGCTTGGTTGATGAATATTCCTTCCTTTGATTGTTTCACTTGAAGACCTAGAAAGAAATTCATCTCTCCCATCATTGACATCTCAAACTTGCCTTTCATCGATGTTGAAAACTTTTTCACACAAATGATGGTTTGGAGATCCAAAAATGATGTCATCAACATATATCCTAACCAAGAAGATATCTTTCCCATCCTCTATCCCGAACGAGTTCTATCAACAGCCTTCCTTTGACAAAACCATGGTCAAGAAGAAACCTGCGAAAAGAGTATCATACCATGCTCGGTGCTTGCTTGAGACCATACAAGGATTTTTTTCGAGCAGAAACTTGGTCATTCTGTTTGAACCCGGAGGTTGTTCCACATAAACCTCTTCTTTAAGTACACCGCTCGAAAAATGCACTTTTCACATCCATTTGATAGATCGTGAACTTCATGTGGGCGGATATGCAAGAAACAATCGATGGCTTCTAGTCTTGCAACCCCGGTGCAAAAGTTTCATCATAATCCAAGCCTTCTTCTTGGGAATAACCTTGTGCAACTAAATTTGCCTTGTTTCTTACAATGTTGTTGTTTTCATCTCTTTTATTCTTGAAAACCCACTTGGTTCCAATGACATTGTGCCTTCCGTGTCTATCTACCAACTCCCATACTTCATTCCTTGAGAATTGATTCAAATTCATCTTGCATAGCAAGAAATCCAATCTGAATCTTGTAGAAACTTCACCAATCTCTGCGGGTTCTTTCTCTCCGATAGGAAGCGACAAAATAGTGCACTTTTCGCCATGGAACCTTCTTGTCTTAACACCTTCGGTTAGATCACCCACAATCGACTTGTAGGATGACTATCTAACCATTTCCTTCTTGATGTTCCCCCTTCATAGTATCCTCAACATTTGAAATGTTAGGTTCGGTTATGTCGTAAACTTCGGGGAACAACGAGAAAAGAGAAAGTGAATCATCTTCCTCGGGAAATTCTATTGAACATTGTCGAAAACATTTGTTCCCCTTTGGTTGATAGATTCGAGAATTTGCCTCACCGTGACCACATCTTCATTGGCATCACATACCCGAGTCCGAACTTGTGTCTGCTCGGATTGGTTACCTTTAGATCTTTGGTTTTCCGAGTCTCACCATCCTCGATTTCCATTCTCAACTTCTTTATCGAAGTCTGAGTCACTCCAATCATAGATTGTGGTGACTTACCTTTTCGTGTTCGATAGATGATTTTTCTTTTTGTTTCAGGCTTAACTGGTGATCCTCTTAGTCGATTCATCTCAAGATCATGTTCTGTTTCTTCCGAACACAAATAGTTTCATCAAAAACAACATGAGGTGTTTCCTCCACAATAAAGTCCTACAGCTTGTAAACTCTGAAGGCTTTTTTCGACTTCGAGAATATCCTAAGAATATTCCTTCATCGAACTTTACTATCAAAAGTTTTCAACCGATCTTTACCATTATTGTGTATGAAACACTTGCAACCAAACACACGAAAAGAAAGAAACAAGAGGCTTCCTTTCATTCCAAAGCTCATAAGGTGTTTTGCCTTGACTCTTAGTCAAGATGGATCTATTCTCGTGAGTAGCATGCGGTGTTGACAACTTTCAAATTTCAAAATCTTTTAGGAATATCGACTTGGTATCATTGTCCTTGCAGACTTCTTTCGAGTCCCGTTCCTTCTTTCAAAGAACACCATTTTGTTGAGGGTCCTTGCAAATGATGTTTCGGGAGAAATTCCATTTCTTTGCACAATAATCGATATAATATGATTTATAAATTCGAGTTCCTTTGTCGATCCGATTTTGACCACACTCGATTCTTCTCAATACTGAGCCTTTTCAGTAGCTCTGGCAGTTTTATCTGAGTCTCTTTCTTACTAAGTAAGAATATGACCCAAGTATATCTCGAGTAGTCATCAACTACTACCAATGTGTATTTCCTGCCATTTGTACTCACAGTGTTATAGGACCAAAGAGATCCATATGAAATGTAATCAAGTATTCTTTCAAGAGAAACCTCAACTTTACTTTTAAATGATGCTTTTATCTGTTTGCCTTTCTGGCACGCATCACAAATATGTTCCTTACTGAACACTTCGTTAGGTAACCCTCTCACAAGAGCTAATCTTGCAAGCTTGTTCAGGGTTTTGAAATTTAGGTGATTCATTCTTTTATGCCATAACCAATCGGGTATCTGTGGAACTTTTAGCAACTAAACATGTATCTTTAGGAGTTGAACTCCAATCGAAAAGATACACATTCCCTTTTCTTGTACCCGATCAAGAATACTTTTACGTGATGTATCATCCTTCACAAAACATAAGTTCTTAGAGAACTCAACATTAAAACCTTTATCACGTAAATTGGCTAATTGAAAGCGGGTTATGCTTCAATCCGGATACATATGAAACACCATGGATATGAATCGAGTCGATTTCCAAAGTTCCATATCCTTGATCATCCTTGAGTTATCTCCAAAAGTGATCTGTGGGCCTCTATGTTCAACATAGTCACCGAGTAGCTTCTTGTATCTGTCATATGTCTTGAACATCCACCGTCAAGATACCATATATCGGGAGTTTTTTCATCTCGGCTCATCGATGCCATGTGATCTTTAGTCGATTTTAGTGCCCTTGTTTTCCTCCCGAAAAACAAATTAATTCTTAGGTACCCAATTTGTGTAGGGTCCTACAAGGTTAGATGTACCTTTCGGAATCCAAATCTGCCTGACAACTCTCATTACTTTAGAGTGGCTGATCTGTCTTCCAAACATCAACATATACATCCACTACTCTGGGTGCCTTAGCGAGTTTAGATATGTGTGCTAGCTTTAGCTTGAACATGTGCCTTTGAATTCTTCTTTTGGTTCAGCCTTCGCTTAGAGATGCTTATGCTTTTTATGCGATTGGTCTAAATCTTTGTTGATTCGGGTTCAAATAACCTTTACCTTTAGGCAAGTAAGGTTTAGGTTGTGTATACTTGAAATCTGGGCCTTTCATTTACTGAGGACTTGGTCTCTTCAGTTGAGAATATCTCTGCTGAGTGTTTCTCTTCGAAGATTCCTCCGATGGTTCAAAGTGATCCTTTCAAGTTTGCATTCTTAGCCTGAGGCTTTGAAATACCTGCCTGAAATTTTCTAACTGACTGCTCAGGTTTTCTAGCCTTCACCTGAGGTTTGGGCTTTCTAACCTGATCATTCAGTTTTACTGAAACCATAGGTCCTTTTCCCTTATCTACAACCTTGGGCATTACTTGATTTGAAGTGTAGGTGCCAATCGGGTTTTACAAAGATTGTCTTCTTGCTACATGATGCGAAGATTCGGATGACCTTGTGAGGTTCCCCTGAATGTATCCCAATCCAGTTTTATAGTCCACAGATCTCTCGGTAACTCAATTTCATCTATTACTTTAGATGCATTATTCAATAGAGTTAACTTCTTCTCATGCACTATCCTCACAGTTCTGTAGAGTTTCATGCTTCTCGAGAGAGGTCATTGAACTTAGTTACGATTAATTTGAGTTTCTTGAAAGGATTTCTCTAGTTTTTCGATTAGGGTCTCTATCAACTTCTCTTTTTTTTTCTCGAGAGTTGTACTTTCGAAACATCTAGTTCATCAAGAGCTCCCATAAATTGAGAAGTGATTTCGGTTTTGCTAGAGTCTTTCCATTTTAGATTTTCAAAGATTCGATTCCTTTATTCGCTCTTGAGTTTTATTTAGCGATCCTTGCAAAAACAAAGATAGTCCTTTATCGATTCTCAAAAGAATCCATCGAAGTCAAAATGACTTTGCTTTTCGATTGGAACTTGAAAAACTCTTGTGCTAATGTAGGAGCAATAACGAGAGATGTAAGAGTTTACCTCCTCAATGGCCATCGAGGCGATGTCATCACTATCACCGTCGAGAATATATTTCATCCGAAGAGCTAGATTCTTCCTCGGAATGTTCTTTTTTCGCAACCATGGCCTTTGAGAACTTCCGGTCTCTTTTTAGCTTGTCTTTCTCTTCTCTCCTTAGCACTCAACTCGACAATCATCTTTGAAGTGACCTTTCTTCCGACAATTATAAAGATCTGTTGGCATCATCATCCCGATCATTTTCTTCTTTGGACTTGAAGTCCTTCTTTTTTCGATGAAGATCCTTTAGCTTTTCGTGTCCTTCTTCTTCTCGGTTGATCCGTCCTCGGGTTTCTTCCGCACTGTTGTTCTGTAGAAGCTTTTGTATTTTCCAAATCTACTATTAAGTCTCATCAAACCTCCTTGCCATCGGTCTTTACTTTTCCTCAAGCTCATCCCGATGTTTGGCATGGGGATTCTCGAACTCTTTAGTTTTACTGAGTTTTTATCTTTTGCTTTTAAAGTCACATTTTTACTTGATGAAGAATCATCTTTCTTTGTCGACCTTTTTGGATTTCTTATCAATTACAAATTCATAGGCTTTCGATTCGAGAGAATACTTGTTGGTATGGCATTGAGCTAATGTTCTTGGTGTTTTCAATCACCACTTGCATGAATATCCCATTTCTTAGAAAGACCTCTAAGAATTTTTAATGCCACTTCTCTTTGTGGATATTTCTTTCCAAGTGCATTTAGATCATTCATGATGCTAGTGAATCGACTTCCAATTTGTCTATTGATTCACCATCATCCATTTCAAAACCCGCACAAACTTTCCAATTGCTCTTTGAAAAAGTTTGTTTTTTTTTATATGATCTGCGTGCTTGGCACATAACAAAAAGTGTATCCCATATCTCTTTAGCAAGATTACGGTGAGAGATCATTCCCATCACACCATCATCAATTGTACTATATAGTGTGTCTTTTTTGCCATGTAGTCTAGATTGACTAACTTCCTCTCCTCGGAGTTAGTTGGTCATCGACTTAGGAAATTCTTCTCTAGGGTCAATTCTCTCCTCCTCCTCGATTAAGGGATTCACCACAAGAATTTTGAATGGTCCTTGAGAGACCACTCTCCACATACACGCTCATGTTTGGAGTACAGATGTGCCTCTGCATTCTCAATCTCCATAGATCATAGTTCTCTCATCGAGAACATGGGAAGTTTTTTAAGACATTTTTTCGATCTTTTTTGAAAAGAAACGAATTTCAAAAAATAAGATCGATTCGGATAGACCACAAGTATTTTTGAAAATAAAACTTTGGTCAACACAAAGAGGGTCAAGTTGAACCAACGCTCGATACCACTTGTTGGTCCCGTGAGAATCTAGTCTTACACGTGTATGGGGGAATACACGTGTTCGATGATCTTAAAACTTTTTCTTCGAGGTCACTTGGGGTCGGAAAATCCCGAAGATTAGGTTACGAGAAGCCGCATTGCTCTCGAGTCAAAGTCTCTTGAGACATGTGATCCCGAGCCGCTTTCGGATACCTCGAGATAATCCCAACCGAGTCCTCGAGTGTCGGAGATCCCGAGTTGCTTGGATCGATAACTAACTTCTTGAATCCTCGGATGAGAGTTCGGTTTGGTAACTATCTGTTCTAGCTACTCGATCGTCTTGAATGGTTGGCCCTTAGATTATACTCGTTTTAAGCTTTCTTTGAAAACCTTCCCCTTATGAAATAGTGATTAGGCCGTGAATTACTTATGCAACTTTCGATTGGATTGATTCCAACCGAATATCAATGAAAAGTATGCTTTCACAATCAAGTTGATGCAACAATTAAGCCACGAGATAAGGAAGCGATAAAAGAACACAAAGATTATAGTGGTTCGAGACTCAAGCTCCTACATCCACTCTCCCCCCGACTCTTGAGAGAAATTCACTATCAAACTGAGCTTTACGACTACCTCGTGGTTTACTTACTCAACTTCGTACTGAGTTTTACTACTCCACGTAGTTTACTTACTCAACCCGACCTTGAGTTTTCTGGACTACCTCCGTAGTTTACTTACTCAATCACACACAAGCTTTCGGACTACCCCTGCAGCTTACTAACTTCTTCTCTAGAGTTTTCTGACTACTCCGCGTAGTTTACTAACTCTTTACAACTCTACTTACCAACAAACACACTCCAACTACCTTCTCAAGGGTTTGGGGTTTCTTGGTTGGTTTCCAACTAGGATGAGATATCCTTTACAATAAAGCACAATGCAAAGGGTTAGGATATCTCGACTAAGCTTTTGGATAAAACTTATCACGCTAGGCTTAGTAAATTGAGCTCTCTTCAATATAAAAGCACTTGGGAAATTCAAGGTGTTTCGAGTGCTTTAACTTTCGCAAGAATAAGTTTGAGCTCTTGTTGCGTATAAATTTCCCGTAACCTTACTATGTAGAGGGTCACCAGTATTTATAGGCATACACCAAGGTCACTCTTGAAAACTATCCGTTGGAGAGATAGCTTCGTGAGTTCCCTCTTATGGTGTGTGAGAAACGGCTATATTTAGAGTTTGAAACTCCCTAACACGTTTTAGGCAATAGCCTTTCATGTAGCCGGTCTTCACTTTTTGCAGTCTGGAACTTTCGTACATCTGACATCTTTTTTTCAGAGGCTTGTCACTGTCATTGTCAGTATGGTACAGTGTCATCTTCCTCTTTTTGACTTTTGTCTTCAGTTAAGGGTAGACACCTTTAACGGCTCTTTTGATCACAAACTCTGAGTTGGATATAACCTTAACAATACTTCTGACTTAGTTCCTTTTGTCTGCATTTGAATGTCTTGGCAATATCTAACTTTTTAAGGCATCGCGTTTCTCTCAGTATTGCATCCTTCAGATAGATATATTCAGTGCCTTGGAACATTCAGGGTTCATACTGAGCATTCAGTATATTACTGAGTCTTCAGTAATTACTGTGCTCTTAGTTTTCTTGATCTTTAGATACTCAGTCTTCAGTCTTGCATCTTCAGAGTCTTCTGAGTCTTCAGAGTCTTCTGAGTCTTTAGATTTATACTGACTGTCTTTTACTGAGTCTTCATGCTGAGTCTTCAGTCTCTCAGTTTCATACTGAGTCTTCAGAGACTATTCTGAAACTATATCTGCTGACTTATACATTTTGCAGATAACATCCTGAATACTCTAAAACTGAATCCTGACTCAACTATCAAGATCATTACTGAACATGTCATACTCAGGGGTTTTGGGATCTTAATCAAAATCATATAATCTTTTATTTAAATTCATCTCCCAACATTTCGTGATGGTTTGTTCATTTCCATCTAGGTCGTGAATGTGTACTTTTTAGTTACAAGGGACTGTTAATTTAATCTTCTGTGATCTGGTATCATTAAATTAACTACAATGTAACACGTACTTCTTATTGAACAGTTATGCAGTAAATATATGTAACATTCGATGATATTTAAAGCATCAGTGATAAATAATTTATTTCAGTAAATAAGACAGAAACTCAATGTGATTATACAAAGTAAAAGCATACTTTCCAGTATAATCCCAACACTCTTGACCGTCTCCAATATGAAGAAATAGATATATGTTTCTAATTAGTTTGTAAGATTTGAATAAATTGATATTGCTTTTGATATTTTTGTTGTTGTTGTATGGAATTTGATTGAATAAAGCTTCTCTTCTGACGCTGTTCTTTGATCTGTAATTTGGAACTGATGATTTTTTTTTCGTGCTTGTACTGGTTTTTGTTCATATAGTAACACTCTTTTGTTCATAGGGTAACACTCTTTTGTTCATGTAGTAACACATCAAGTTATTATTTAAATATGTAATTTTGGACTAGAGATTTCTTTTCGTGCTTGTACTGGTTTTGTTCATGTGGTAACACATTATTCTTCATAGGGTAACATTTTTTGTTCATGTAGTAACACTTGTTTTTTTAGTAATATGTAATATTGTATACATGTCGCAGTACTATGTGAATGCTCATGTGTTACCATATGAACAACAATGTGTTACCTTGTGAACATTTATGTGTTACGTTATGTTTTAATACATGTTACGTAAGATATGAAGTTTATGAAGTATAGTAACACTTAAACATATATGTAGTAAAACACAAAAACTTGACCAAAAAAAATTAAAAATTATGTACTCAATAAGAATTGAACCTACGACCAAATACCTTAACAACAGACCTGAACCACTAGGCAACAACACATATTTGATAAAAATATCCTTCACTAAATATATTTTGATCCGACAGACCCGCGCCCCGACCCGCGCCCAGCCCGCCCTAGCCGACCCGCGAATTTTCAGTTTTTTCTTCTTATTTGTGTGGTATTGCACATAATAATAGTATGCAATATTTCATACAAGACATTTTCTATTGTGTATTACCAAAATATGTATGATTTTTATTCCTCCAATAAATTTGAAAAAGCAAACGCAATAGTCAAATTTTTATTTAAAATCTTCAACACCTTCAAAAAAAAATCAAAACTTCCAAAAAAAGAAGCTGAATTTTGTTTAAAAATTAAATAGATAAATAAAAAAATGAGGAAAAATATCGATTCGGGTATATTAAAGGCGATAGTATGCATGAAATGCCTCTATGAATCTTCAAATGAATACCTTCAAAAAAAGATGAGATGAAAAAAAAACTTCACGTATACAGACGAAAAAGGTAATTAGAGCAGTGTTTTCATAACTGAACTGGTGGTCAAATGGACTGAGCACCGATTGGCTGTTTAACCGATTGACTCGGTTGAACCGGCGATTCAACTGTTAAAATGAGTTATGCCAAAAAATTTTAATATCTTTTATGTTTTACATTTAAAAAAAATTATCAATTCATCAATGGACTTGTAATAGTAATATTTAACATTAATTAATCAAACTTGAGGCATAAAAATAATATAAACATGTTGATTTTCTTGAGAAAGAGATTTTGTCCCACATTGAATAAGTATTAGATGAAATGTGAGAAAATTGGAAGAGATTTGTCCCACATCGAATACCTATTGAAAGAAATTTTAAAATGAAGTTATATAAAATGGAGGGGATGTGGATTTTATGGATCTCCTATCCCACATCGAATAAGTATTAAAAAAGATGTGGGATGGAGTAATATAAAAAGTAGTGGAGGTGGATCTAGATCCTTACTCAACCTCCTATCCCACATTGACTACGTATTAAAAAATGTAAGATGGAGTTCTATAAAAGGGGTGGGGTCTACATCCTTACTCACAAGAAAAATTAGTGAAAAATTGATTAGTATTAAAAATAATAAATTTTAAATAAATAATAATTAATAGTTTAAAATTAAAATAGGTTTAAAATTAAAAAAAAAAATTGATTGAACCGGTTCTAACTTGTTTTGACCGGTTTAACCAATAAAACTGTATATAGGGATGATCGGACCGGTTCCGGGTCCGATTATCGGTTGAACAGGTCCGATCCGATTTTGAAATCATTGAATTAGAGAGACACTATAGAAAAAATTGATAAATAAAGAAATGAGAATGTTTATATTAATCCTAGTCTACAAAAGATTGAATGATATAGATTAATTTAGAATAATTAATATTAAAAATTAAAAATTATATTAATAATAATATTATAAATAACTTTTCATAGAAATGTAAAGATTTGAATGAATAGGGATGACACAATTTGCATATGAGTAGATCTCTCGTGCACCGTGTATTTTATAGTGTATTTTATATAGAGGAATACCAGAATTTGTGCACGGCATTACTCATTTGTAACGTGGAAAAAGCTTATTGTTGTTTGAATTTTCATCTTCATTTACATTTGATCATTTTCTGCAGAGAGCAACCATTCTTGTGTAATATGTAAGTCATATAATTACACAATAAAACCCCATAAAACTTAACTACGATAAGATTTCTTGAGTAGTACAATTTGATAAAGTATAAGGTGAATAAGTTTCACGCAAGAATCTGTTAAATTAGTTGAGTGTGGGTATTCGTTGTGATCGATAATTAAAGGGTATGACTTTTTACTATAAAATGTATTATTCATAACAATGAAGGACGTGACTTATATTACAGCTAATGTATTAATAGTGATAACTTAAAGGTGCAACTTATATTATAAAAGGGTATTAGTTGTAATAATTGAAAGGTCATACTTATAAAAAAAAAACAAATGCAACAGTGAATAAGTTTCACAGCATACCAACTCATACAATTTTCATTAGTAAATATAACATTTGATCCTTTACTCCATTCTAGTCTAATATGTGAGTCATGTATCACACAATAAAACCCCATAAAACTACGATAAGATTACTTGAGCAGTAGTACACTTTTCATTAGTGTAAATATGACATCAGCTTTATTTCCATTTCCATTAGTGTAATATGTAATATTTAATACATGTCGCAGTACTATGTGAATACTCATGTGTTACCATATGAATAACATTGTGTTACCTTATGAACATTTATGTGTTACGTTATGTTTTAATACATGTTACGTAAGATATGAAGTTTATGAAGTGTAGTAACACTTAAACATAGATGTAGTAACACACAAAAATCTGACCAAAAAAAAATTAAAAATTATGCGTTCAATAAGAATTAAACTTGCGACCAAATACCTTAACAACAAACCTGAATCACTAGGCTACAACACATATTTGATAAAAATATCTTTCAATAAATATATATTGATCCGACAGACCCACTCCCCGACCCGCGCCTCGACCCCCGCCCGCCCTGCCAGCCATCAACCCGCGAATTTTCAGTCTTTTCTTCTTATTTGTGTGGTATTGCACATAATACTAGTGTGCAATATTTCACACAAGACCTTCTCTATTGGGTATTACCAAAATATGTATGATTTTGATTCCTCCAATAAATTTGAAAAAGCAAACGCAATAGTCAAATTTTTATTTAAAATCTTCAACACCTTCAAAAAAAAAAAAAATTCGAAAAAAAAAAGCTGGATTTTGTTTAAAAATTAAATAGATAAATACAAAAAAAATGAGGAAAAATATCGATTCGGGTATACTAAAGGTGGTAGTATGCATGAAATGCTTCAAATGAATACTTCCAAAAAAAGATGAGATGAAAAAAAAAAAAACTTCAAGTATACAGACGAAAAAGGTAATTAGAGCACTGTTTTCATAACTGAATTGGTGGTCAAATCGAACCGAGCACCGATTGGCGGTTTAACTGATTGGCTTGGTTGAATCGGCGATTCAACCGTTAAAATGATTTATGCCAACTTTTTTAATATCTTTTATGTTTTACATTTAAAAAAAAATTATCAATTCATCAATGGACGTGTAATATTAGTATTTAACATTAATTAATCAAACTTGAGGCATAAAAATAATATAAACATGTTGATTTTCTTGAGAAATAGGTTTTGTCCCACATTGAATAAGTATCAGATGAAATGCGAGAAAAGAGGAAGAGATTTGTCCCACATCGAATAACTATTAAAAGAAATTTTAAAATGAAGTTATATAAAAGGGAGGGGAGGTGAATTTTATGAATCTCCTATCCCACATCGAATAAGTATTAATAAAGATGTGAGATGTGGTAATATAAAAGGGAGTGGAGGTGGATCTAGATCATTACTCAACCTCTTATCCCACATTGAATAAATATTAAAAAATGTAAGATGGAGTGCTATAAAAGGGGTGGGGTCTACATCCTTACTCACAAGAAAAATTAGTGAAAAATTGATTGGTATTAAAAATAATAATTTTTAAACTAAATAATTAATAGTTTAAAATTAAAAAAAATCGATCGAACCAGTTCTAACTGGTTTTGACCGGTTTAACCAATAAAATTGTTTAAAGGGATGATCGGACCGGTTCCGGGTCCGATTCTTGGTTGAACTGGCCGGTCCGATCCGATTTTGAAATCAAGATTGAATGATATGGATTAAATTAGAATAATTAATATTAAGAATTAAAAATAATATTAATAATAATATCTTAAATAACTTTTCATAGAAATGTAAAGATTTGAATGAATAGGGATGACACAATTTGCATATGTGTAAATCTCTCGTGTATTTTATAGTGTATTTTATATATAGGAATGCCAGAATTTGTGCATGTCATTACTCATCTGTAACGTGCAAAAAGCTTATTGTTGTTTGAATTTTCATCTTCATTTACATTCGATCATTTTCTGCAGAAAGCAATCATTCTTGTGTAATATGTAAGTCATGTAATTACACAATAAAACCCCATAAAACTTAACTACGATAAGATTTCTTGAGTAGTACAATTTGACAAAGTATAAGGTGAATAAATTTCACTCAAAAATCTGTGAAATTAGTTAATGAGTGTGGGTATTCGTTGTGATAATTAAAGGGTATAACTTTTTACTATAAAATGTATTATTCATAACAATGAAGGATGCGATTTATATTACAGCAAATGTATTAATAGTGATAACTTAAAGGTGCAACTTATATTACAAAAGGGTATTAGTCGTAATAACTGAAAGGTCATGCTTATAAAAAAAAAACAAATACAAAAGTGAACAAGTTTCATAACATACCAACTCATACAATTTTCATTAGTAAGTATGACATTTGATCCTTTACTGCATTCTATCTAATATGTGAGTCATGTATCACACAATAAAACCCCATAAAACTACGATAAAATTTCTTGAGTAGTAGTACAATTTTCATTAGTGTAAATATGACATCAGCTTTATTTGAATTTCCATTTTACCCTCTACAGTTTGAACAACTTTATGGAGCAGTAAACATGTGATGAAGAAAGGAGTGCAGATTTCATGAATACATCAGAATTTTACACATGACAAACAAGTTCATTTATCATTTACACAGTCCAAATCTACACACAATGCTGAATCAAAAAGTTCAACTCCACAACTGATGTCCTTAAACTTTGAAGATCTGCCTCCACTTTATCGGAAACAAAGCACGTGTTGCTCGACATAGCTTCGACCAACTGCGTCTTTCTCTTCATAGCTTCGCCTTTCTCTCCCTGCAAAACTCGTATTTTCTCCAATTCTATCCCCATTTCCTCTTGCATTATTTTCTCTTCCTCTCCCCTTAACTCAGCTTCAAACAAGCTCTGATAATAATCAACAATCATCCTCTCCAATTCAGCTTTTCCGTTTTCTTCAACTTCTAGAAGCATCTCTTTCTCCTCAACGATCTTCTGAAGCTTCACGTTCAATTCATCCACAAATCCTATCTCTTTCTGGATTTCCATTTCTAACCCCTTTATCTCACTCTCCAACTTTTGTAACTTCCCATGCATAGTTTCGATTTCCCTTTTTACCCCTCCGAGTGCTTCTCTATTCACTTTCATTTGGCTCTGTAGCTTTGTTTTCTTCTCCTCCGATTCAAGCAAAGCAGTAGCTTTCCCACTCACTTGCCAATTCTTGCCTGCTTTTTCAACATTATCTATCGCAAACAGAACTCTCTCGCCTTCCAGTTTCCGGTTTTCATCCTCTACTTTCAACCTCATGTTATCTATCACGTTCCTCAGATCAGTTTCGGTTTCTTTGGCCTTTGAAAGAGCATTCATTAGCTCATTCTTGGACAACAAGAGAGAGTTTAAGTCCTCTTTCTTTTGACTTATACGATTCGAAGAAGCATTCAGTTTTGATCGTGTTAAAGCCTCTCGTTGTTCAAAGTAACCAACGGAAGACGAGAAGTTTTTCAAAGAGTACTTTAAAGCTGATAACTTCTTGTCAGCCAGATCGTTTCTTTCCCACAGCTCTGAAGAAAGCACTCTTAGATATTCACATTCTTTCCTTTTATATTGAATACTGCAATCAAGTTCCCCAATTCTTTCTGAAAGCGCATCAATTTCAATCATTGCTCTTTCAAATGAACCAAAAATACTTATTGTTTCAGCAGAGTATGAAAGCTTTTCTTGTGCTTCAACAAGTTTCTCTCTCATTTCCTTCATCATCTCCAAGCTTTTTCCATCTTCTACTTCATCAGGTTTCTCTAACTCGTCTATTTTCATATCAGCTTCATTAGAGTCGGAAGAATTGCTCATTTCTGTGCCCATCGAACATTGACTGTAATCAGTTTGGACATGTAATTCAGACATGGGAGTTTCCAAATAAAAGTCAGTGTCACCCTTCTCCATGTTTGGTTCAGTGGAATTCATCTCCTCCTCCTTATGTTCATTCTCAAAGCAAACAGAAGCTTCATCAAAACTAAGACATTGGCCTCCATCAATTTCCAAAAGCTTTTCGGGACAGCTAAAATTAACTTTATCATCTGTATTCTTGCATTGAGAAGCAATTACCTTTTTCAACTCATCCCTCTCTTGCATTGCCTTCTCATATAGACTCAACAACTTGTCATTTTCTTCGTGCATTTCCGACAGCTGACATTTTAGGCTCTCAATTTCTTCTCTTCCCATCTTCAGTTCCTTATCTTCAGCAACTGCCTTTTCATACAAATCAATCAGTTTATTATTATCCTCAATTAAGACCTTGATCTTCTTTCTCAGTTCATCGTTTTCACTGGACAAGAAAACCGCCATTTCGTGTGCTTCTGCCTCTCTTTGGCTGGCAACTGCAATGGCATCAACCATAGTTTTAAGTTCTGTCTGATCACTTATCATCAAAGGAAGTTTTGTTTGTCCCGTCTGTGTCTCTTTGGCTACGTTTTCCTTCAACATTTGCATAGCCTCAAGCTCCTTTGTCAAGTCATTAACAATCCTGTAATAAAGTCCATGTGAGGAAAAAGGGCAAATGTGTATATAAACTATCGGCGTCATTGGTAGGTGGGCTTGAAATAAGGGAATGTGTATAGAATGCAAATAATGTGTTTGGTTGAAGGGAATGATGCCTTCAATTTTTCATAATCCATATACTTAGGTATAAAGTATAGATTGATGTTTTAGCGTTTTGAGAGGAATGAAAGTCATTCTCCCCTGTAGTTCAGATATACATTATTCTTAAGCATTTTATTAGTTTGTAATTTTTGTCGTTGATTTTTTTTCCCCACAAAATCAAGCACAAACTATAGCAATAATAGTCATTTCCATTTACCACCCAAACAACTGAACAATAATTGGTATTAACAATTACCATTCCTTGCTACAATTAAACAATTTGCCATTCTGTTTCCTTTTGGTAAACCAAGCACCCCTAAACTCAGAATAGTAGAAAAGTCTTTCAACTTTATGTTGACTGTGTTCTTCGAACAAAAGCCCAGTATACCAATTCAGTATATCAATGTCCTTAATTAGATTACACCCTATGCTTTGGTCTTAGAATCTCAAAGTTTTCAAATTTTTTACCTTATCTAAAGGAAAATATGAACATAAAAATTTAGCAGGATACTGATAGTGACAGCTTTGAGACATTACCTTTCTAACTTTTCTTTCTCATCAACAAAGAAATCAAGTTTTTTGTTAAGTGAATCAAGCTCCGATTGTTTCTGAATAGCCTGAAAAACAAAAGAGGCATGCTTTAGATAATGTACATTAGGCATGCTCTTTATGACCAGATAAAGAAAACACTCAGACCATACCTGCATACGAAGGAACTCATTTTCCTCATTTATTGATGTGCGCCAGGGTGATCCAGATGCCTGCAGTAAAATACTAACATATATAAGCAAATGTGATTCCAAGACTTGATCAAAGATTAATAGAAAATAAAAGGTATTAGTCTATACATTTAGTGCCCTCCATTAGAGCAAAACAAAGAAAGGGTGTTATCTACTCTTATCCTGAACACTTAATTCAGAAACCTAAATTCGGAGGAACGAAAATGACAGTTTCGTTTTTATTACCTGATTGGAACTCAGAAAATTATTATCATTTGGAGTACCCATTGTCAGATCATTGCTTTCTTTCTGTAATATCAATAAAACGCATCATTTAGTTTCCCAAGTTTCATCTTCTGTAAATTTTACTGGCCAAACTTGCAAAAAGAAATAAAAGACAAGACAACCACCTGATTGTTTGCACAGTCTGATTCATGCATGAGTTTCCAATCAAGAGCTTCTAGCAACTGCAGAACACACAGAGATGGTCAAAACTAAAACTATGGTGGGAAATGATAAACAAGATGATGTGTATTCAGTAATCAATTTAGTTCCTCAAATATTATGTTAATTTTGCCAATAGAAGCAATGAATAAACAGTTGCAAGAAAAATAAAATATTACCTGGTTTTGCAATATCTGTATCTGTTCATCAAGTCTTTCCCGTTCACCTTCCTCACAAAATGACTTTAGTCTGAATGTGCAAAATCCAGTAGCAAATTTGATTAGTTAATGAAATTGACAATTTACTTTAGAAAAGAAGAAAAGAGAAACAGCACGAGAAATGATGCAGCTAATTGACCCTGAAATTAATAGAATATCAACAATGTTACTGGACAGAAACAGAAAATTTTAAAATACAGTAAACTTGGTTTCTTATGGTACACTGCAAATCAACAATTTCTACACAATTAATGGTGAAAATAAAATCCAAAAATATGGAAATAATAAAAGCCTGTGGCTTGCCTTCTGATTTCTTCTTTCAATCGCAAATTCTCCATAGCAAATCTTGTGACCTCCTGGTTACGATCAACCTGAGCACGCAATACCTCTATTTCTTTTAAATGCTCCTCTCTTTCTTTAAGCAAGTGAAATTCAGCAGAGATCTTTCCAGAAGCAATAGCTTCTAGCCTCTTTATGCCTGCTTCTCGAAATCTCAAACGCATCTTCAAACCCTGAATCTCGTCCTCTCTTTGTTTTGCCTGATAATGCACAAAGGAAGTATCTACTAAAATTGATTCCAGAAAACATGGTATATATTCATAATATTACCTAAGCCTATCCTAATGTAGCCTAGGAAATAACTCTTGTCCCAACCACTTTAATCACTTAGGTATAATATACTCATATTATAAAGGGAGATTTGGAAATGAAGTGCAACATGATGCGGCAACGAATGAATTAATGTAACAAATTAAAATGTTCAATTGTCCAATTGAGATTTGGAAAAAAAAAACACCTGTGCTGAAAATTTTTTCCCAGCGCGGAATTTCGGTACTTTGATTCTAATACAGATGCTAAACAAAATTTATTTACTTTGAAGGTTTTATGAACGCGATTTCAATATTTCAACTCACCCACCCCTCAATTCTAATAATGGAAAATAATGTAATACAGCACTCTATGGTGATTCCATCAGGACAAGAGAAACTTTTGCCAGAATTCGGTTTACTCATTAATATAAACTTATTTATGGAAATGAGAAACTGTATGCAATGTAATTACCAGCTGCAGAGCTGTCTGGTGTTCTGTTGCCAAAGCTTGCAGTGTGGTTTCTTTATCCTTTTCCCTCCGAAGAGCTCCGACAAGGACAACTTCATACTCTTTTTTCTGAAGCTAAAGAAAAGAAAATTATGCTAGAACCTAGATATCTGCAAAAAAAACTCTTTCTATAGGTGTAGACAATTCAACATACATGTGATGTCTTTTTCTCAGACATAATTGGAGTGGAAAATGCTTGATGTCCATCCCATTTTAAAGTTCCTGGAGATCCTGGAAATGTCATTGATAGAACATCGTCATCATGGCTTTCAGCACCTCCACCCATTAGGCTCCTCAAACGAGACACTTCTTTCTAGAAATGACATATACCAAACTTATTATTAGCCAAATCATAAAACAACAAGGAAATTGAAAAGGAAGAAATGCAATAATTGAATTTTGTAGATAAGTAGATTGTAACCAGTACTCCTAAACCAAACCTTGACTCCAAAACTTCTAGAGTAAATATATTTGTATGTTGAAAAGGTACAATGGAATATGATAGCTAACAGAAGATATGGCATCGTTAAACAGTACGATTGCATTATCAGATAGGAGCTTTTTAGAAAGAAATGAACCCATGCTACTTATTGCATTGGTTAATGTTTCAAAATTGATAATACCACTTAAACATTTTTGTTTATGATGATTAGGAGAAGCAGAAACACCTACGTTGAACAAGAGATGTTCAATTGATCATCTTGTGGTAAAGAAAGCAACCACAATTAAGTTCAAATTATATAGATAAGTGCAATAGCTTTGACCAACACCCATATCCAAATTTATTTTAAAAAAAAGTGCAAGCAAAGTACTTGGCTGTATAGTGGCAATGTGTTCTATAGTACAACATGACTGTGTGGGGAGTGATGCATCTATGTGCTAGAATTTAAATGTTAGTTAATACCTTGAGATTCTGGTTCTCAAGTCTCAGTGCCAGCACATCTCCAGAAGCGTCCTCGTTAACAATAGCCTATTGAAGATACAGATTTTATAGGAAATAGTAAGATGGTGAATATTTTCTTTAAGGTGCTAAAGCAAAGGCACTTACATGATTTTTAATAAATTTGGCACGTTGGGCAAACTTTAATGTGCTCAAAGTCTCTAGCGAGCAGCTGCAAGAGAGGATAACAGAATTTTACGTTTATACAGTAAATGAAATAAATGAACTTACATGCAGTTGGAATTTGGAACGTAAATTTAACTACTTTCCAGGATTCATTGGCAATAACAATCTGATAGAATTACAGAAACAACACAATTGTTCAGATCAAGAAGCACTAACCAAATAGAGGGACTAATGTTTGCAATGATGATTGTTTTGGCATTTCCTCCCAGCGAATCCTGCATAATGTTGATTAGAAATAGAAAAAGAGCCTCTTAAATGTTGAAATCGCAGTGTGATTGATGTGTAGATTTTCTGATTCATATACTCAAAGATGAACTATATTCTTCAGAGATAAAAATCAAAGCAAGTAACTGTACTTGGGAATCATGACAGAAATGAACAGAAGTCAAGGAGAGTAATCCACATCTAAATGTTGAAATCACAGTGTGCTTGATTTGTAGATTTTCTGATTCATGTACTCAAAGATGAACTAATTCTTTAATATCATCAGAATTTTGGATCCAGTGAAAAATAGCAAAGCAAACAACTGCACTTGGTAATCATGACAGAAATGAACAGAAGTCAAGGAGAGTAATCCACATGTACTCAAAGATGAAATAATTCTTCAGTATTTTCAGATTTTTGGATCCAAAGAGAAAAAAACAAAGTAAACAACTGCACTTGGTAATCATGACAGAAATGAACAGAAGTTAAGGTGAGTAAATCCACATCTAATTCATTAACACTGCATTGAAATATTGATGATTGCAACAGCATACTGTTCTTTAAGTCAGGTAGACATGAGGACACAAAGCTGACCTACATAGTTTGACTCTAACAAGAAGACAAACTCGTATCAAGCAGATCACTTGTGCAACAAATTTCTTTACAGTTCTAAAGATTTTCTTGATTATCTTAACACAGAATCATATACCTGAAGCAAAAAAGTGAGCTTTGAATCCCTGTAAGGAATGTGAAGAGACCTCCCATTAGACATGCTCACAAGATTCATGATCACAAGTCTGCATATAAAAAAAAATCAAATCTTAGTAAATTATACACAAGGAAGATTAAGGAAACTACACAACATTGACGACCAAAAGAAATCTTACCCTAACGTAGAAAGAGACTTGTTGATGTTTGTAGCTTCCTTCAAACGTTCCCCTTCTGCACCAGAGCTTTTTTGTCTATATTATGAAACACAAGAATGTGGAATAAAACATAAGCATATACTACCAAAGTCACAATCAGCAATCATCAATCAATATATTTCATCTTCTGCTTTTTCTACAAAGATATCACTTTACCTTTCAGATCCTGCTAAATCCACCAGGTTAAGGCGGGCAAACCTATGATGAGTTACCCCCTGTGATTCCCACTGACAGAAAGAACATGTCAACAGTTCAAGTATGGGTGGTTAAATCACAGGAAGAAAAGGTTGATAAGAAAACCAAGAGTAAACTTGTTTTACCTTACTCTCCACGATGCATGTGAATACACTATGAGAACGACTACTAGCACGGTTCATGTTTGTTGCAGCTACCTTTCTGTTGGCTGCACCCTGAAAATATGACATGAATATGTGATATTAACTATATACTATACAAAATTAGTAACTTAATTAAGCACATTCAGGTATCTCATTAATGTCATAAATATGGGAATATCATACAGTATATTGTTAATTGTTAATGATAAAAAATAGATATCCCTTCAGCATATCACAAGTAAATAACAGCGTAAAAACTTCCAGTACAGAATATTAAAGAAAAGAGAGTCTTATAGAGGGAATTATTAACCTGAATAAGTTGTTGGATCACGTCTCGAGCACTAGCGACTTCTACCTCGGTGACATTTTCTACATAAATACCTTTCTTAGTGTCTTCTCTTATCTGCAAAGAGCCTTGCAACAATCAGCTTTCCAATAAAAGTTTTACTAAGAAATAGAAACATTGAGCTCGGGGGCATACTCGAGGCAGTATGGCAATTCAAAAACATTAAACAACATGATGTGAGGATTAGTGGCTTAGTGCCTCGTCTACAAGAACTAAATACAACAGTCTAATGAACAACAATTAATGCTGGAGAATAATACCTGTAAATTAACAGACGAAGGATCCAACAGATCAAGAATTTGTTCATTATAGATTTCGATGAAAGAACATCGACAAGTGAACTTCAACTTTTCCTCCCTGCGGGCATCTTTGTCCTGTAATGCAAAATGGGGTAAGCATGGAAGTTAAACTAATATAAGGTACAAAACTCTCTTGACAGTCGACACTATAAATTATGAATCCATCCTCTTTCTGTTTTTAGTATGAATAATAGTTCTCAAATCATACCTTCTGAATTCTGGAGAATAAGTACTCATAAACTCTAGGAGTTATCCCACAATTAACACTGTGTCTCCGTGTACCGCCTTCAATATCTCCAAGCATAGTGTGAGTTTTCCCACTTCCAGTCTATGAAAGTAGATCAATAAAAAGAAGCATTGAGTCAGAATTGCCAAGTAGTCTATTGTTATGCCATTCACAATTAGACTAGCAAGTAGCAATGGCTGCAAATATAAGATTTAGTAGGCTGATTACTTGCCCATGTATTAGTTATAAATCAAGCTTAACACTTGTGTGCACCATTTAACACGTGCAACTGGTGCACAACAATTACTGTTCAACAGAAACAACTAATACTGACCAAGGAATACTTTTCAGTGAAAACAAGGAATACTGTTCACTGAAACACCTAATACTATTCAGTGAAAACAACTAATACTGTTAAAAAAAACAGATCAGTTGCACGTTCCAATTGGTGTATACAAGAATTACTTATTATAAGAACACAATACTGTTCAGTGACGTCAATTAACTTTTCAGTGAAAACAACTAATACTGTTCGAAAAAACACATCAGTTGCATGGTGCAACTAGTGTACACAAGAATTATTTGTTGCTACAAAAAACTACTTCTAATTATTATACACATGGAAGACAATGCTAAAAATCCAAATTAACACATTAGGGAATAACGCACCTGTCCGTAAGCAAACATGCAACTATTATACCCTTCCATGCAATTATCCACCATTGGAATCCCAGAAGCTTTAAAAAGAATTTCCTGTTTAAGTTACCCAAACATGAAAATGGCAAAATAAAATAACTCTTTAACAAATAAGATAAATACAAGGAATGGTTATGTACCTGGCTAACATTTTCATCAGCCACAATGTCAAATGTGAATCGGGATTCTGGATGACCCGTCCATGTGATAGTTTGGGAACTTTCCTGCCTAACACAACTACTACGGTCTTGTACTGATATCTCAGAACTGCTCAAAGGCCGTACCCGAATAATAACCTGGAGATTATCAAATAGCAGTAACAAAAGTACCTTGTAATCATTTTCATGAACATTTTCTACATTGTGTTGCAAAAATAAAATGTTATGAACATTTTCTACATTGTGTAGCAAAATTAAAGTAAATTATATATGGTGGTCATATGGTTATCCAGAGTAAACAGCAAAGCAAAGAAGTGCACTTGGTAATCATGACAGAAATGAACAAAAGTTAAGGAGAGTAATCCACATCTAAATGTTGAATCACCTTGTGCATCAGTGTAGATATTCTGATTCATGTACTCAAAGATAAACTAATTCTTCAGTATTTTCAGATTTTTGGATCCAGAGAAAAACAGTAAAGCAAACAAGTGCACTTGGTAATCATGACAGAAACGAACAGGAGTTAAGGAGAGTAATCCACATCTAATTCATTAACACTGCATTGAAATATTGTGCAAAAGCATACTGTTCTTTCAGTCAGGTAGGCATGAGGACACAAAGCAGACATACATAGTTTGGCTCTAATAACAAGAGAAAATCATATTGAGTAGAGAACTTATGCAACAAAATTCATTAACAACCCTAAAGTGTATCTTGATTATCTAAAAGCAGAATCATCTACCTGAAGCAAAAAAGTTGAAAATTATGAAATAGACGGTAGCAAGAGTACCTTGTATGTTATCAATTTCATGAACATTTTCTATATTGATTTGCAAAGTTGGAGAAATTATACATGGTTATTCCATATGGGCTTATGCTAGAACCCATTCAGACTCTACTTTCCATTATCGGGAAAATTTCTGATTCAAATCTACAGTTCTTGCCCTAGCTTACCCAATGAAGACTGGTTTCCCAATAACCCGTCATTTATAAAATCACCCCAAAACCCTAGCAATAGGAAAGGGGCAAGAAGAAGATACCTGAACATTATGCTCTTTCCAGAAGTTTGGATCTAATCCGAACTCAAAACTTCTACTAGTAGCGCTTGGTATGCATTCACTGTCATCGAGTTCAGATGGCATGCCTTTGCAAGAAGAAGATTGAAGTAGAAAAATATCTCTGGAAACCGATTTCTGCAGTAGATCCGGAGAGCTGGTGGCGCTCCTCATCGGAATTATGGCTGAGTCGCCGCAGTGCTCCGGTGGCGGATTTTGGTGGTACCCGAACCTGCTTCTGCTTGCGGTGGGCGCCGTGGATTCGAAATTGGAAGGAAATACCGGCATTCTTAGAGCTTCGATCGGAATTTGTGGGAGGGAGTGGGAAGAATTCGAAGAAGAGATAGAGAGAGGATTTGGGGGAGGGGAATGCCGTTGTGGTTTGAAAAATTTTGAATATGGAGAGTCTGGAGCCAAGTCTAGATTTTAAGGGTGTTGATTTTAAGTGCCTGTTTACGAAACTCCATTAACACAAGAATTTTTTATTTTTTTTTAAGTTGAGTTTTATCAACTTAAAAAAAAAAGGCACACACAAATTTTACTGTGAAACTTGTTTATAGTATGTAACTCATATCATTATACTTATAAATTAGTATCATTACTTTTATACACTAATACCTACAACATTTAGGGTGTGTTTTGAAACACTAACATTTTAAATAGCTTCTAGAAGCACTTATTTTTAAAGCTCATTTTCAAAAGTTGTGAGAGGGAGCTTTGAAAATAAGGGGGTGTTTGCAAAAATTTATTGTTTTAAAGAAGTTATTAAAATTAGTGATTATGAGAAAAGTGATTAATAGTAGAAGTTGATAGTATTTGTAAGAAAATTCAAAAAAAAAATTGATAGTGTTCGCAAAAAAAGTTAAAAGTTTAAAAAAAAAAAACTAATAAAATTACTAAAAGACACTTTCTTTGAAGAACTTAACTTATTTTATGAGAGAGAACTATTTAAAATAGTAAAAGAGAAATAAAACACTTCAAATTATTTTTGCACACAATTCTAAATGACTATAATCACTTATAAGCATTGGCGGATTCATACGTGAGCTGTACTGGGCTTTAGCCCAGTGCAAGTATGTCCAAATACATTATATTATCTATATATTTTGTAAATTAGGGCCTCAGCCACTCTCTTTTATTTATCCAGCCCACCCCAATTAAAAATCCACTTAAAACCCCACCTTTTTTCTTCCAAATTTTGTTTTACTGAGAACATTGGTTGCACCGAGTTATTGGAAGAAATTTGTGGGTCCTTGATTTTATTTTGCCATTCATCCTAATTTTCAAGGTTTCAAGCAATGTTTTCATAATCGAATCCCATGATCGAAATTCATTCAACCTCGGGGCCAGGATTCGGCCGGCTTCAATCGTTTTTATGTTTAGTTAAAAAATTAAAATAAATATTAGTTAAAAAATAAAATAAATATACACCTTACAAAAAATTTAAATATATATTTTATAACTTTTTTATCATATTTTATAAATTTAAAAAAAAAAAAAAAAACGGTTTTTTCATACATTTATCCCACATCGAAATGTATGGTTTTTAACCCAAAACAACCGGTTTTTGAAAACGATGGGTTCAAGTAAGTTTTTAATTTTATTATTATTATTTTAGTTTTCTTCTAAAAAATATTTTATTGTTATTATTTACTTTATGAATTTATGAATTTTATGTTTTTGAAGTCTCGTACGTCCGACACAGTTTTGGTAAACATTGAGAATATTTTATTTTGTGTAAAATTATTGACCTAAATTTTTCGCTTAATAGTCCACCACATGATTGATTCCTGGATCCGCCACTGCTTATAAGTTTTTGAAAACACCCCCTAAGTACTTCTAGAAGTTGTTTTTAAGTGTTTTAATACTTTGATCTTAGTTTATAAATGTAATTATATCAGTTGATAAGTATAATAGTATAAATTTTATATTATGAACAAATATCATCAAAGAACTACTAAAAAAAAAATGCTTCTGAGTTGAATTTCAAAACAAGTCCTAAATTTGTTTTGCTGATGTAGTTTGAAAGGGAATAAATGTAAAATAATATAGTACCCTTTTCCTAAATTAAAAGATTTTTGCCCTTTTTATTCTTTTTCTAATTCAACCCATTATAAAAGTAACGTTGTACTGTACTCCAATATAACTCATATGATTTTAATGGAACCAAAAACGTATATTTATTTTTATAGAAGTTGTTTTCATAGCAAAAGGAGCCGGAAAAGTAGTACTAGTTCATAAGATTAGTATTGGTTTTTATGCTAAACAAATTAGCGGATGCAGGGGTTTTTTTTTTTCCTTTTCTTTTAATTTTTTGGGTTGGGGTGGGGGTTTTAGGGATCTGAATTAAAGTTCGTGTGTGTTTGATATTACACTGCTATAACTTTTATTAGTAAAGAATCCATCATACCTCTCATATAGTCTATAGGTGAGTTACAGACAGTGGCAGACTCAGGATTGAAAATCTAGATATACGGAATATAATTAATAAATATTTTATACCTAAAATATCATACAATTCTATGCAAATTAAATAAAAAAATTATGTACATAACATTCAAATCAAATTACAATTCATAAAAAAATTTATAATTACAATTGAATCTGTTGTATTTTTATTCTTAAAAGAATATGCATTTGATATACATGTAGCAAGAATAATATATTAATTTCTAGTTTATAACAACAAATCTGTACCAGATTTTTTAATAAATTAACCCAACAATTAAACAAAACATCAATAATTTTTTCATAAATTAATCCTAATCAAACAAATAATAGATATGAATTAAAATATTCAAATGACTGCTAATTATTAAAATAAATAACTTTAATTGAAGGAATGAGTTGACCACATAACTAATTCAACTAAAGGGAGAAGAAAACATAAATAATTCTTTCATAAATTAATGAGTTAATTCTAAATAAATACACGATCTTTTGTTTAAATATCAATTTAATCACGACCTTTAATATTATAGTAAAAAAGCCCAACCTTTAATATTGTTACAAATCAATACTCATTTTTCTCCTCCGGCCGATGATGGATGACATGGCTCGCCAGAGCGTGTGGACCATTGCCATGTGGAATTACACACATTAAAAAAATATAAAAAAATCCACATCATATTACACCTACATAAATAAATAACAACTTTTACAATTTAAATGAAACTTTTTTACTACAAATTAAAAAAAAAAAAACTTCTGCAAATAAATAAAACTATCATCACTTTTCAAAACAAGGATTACACATTTAAATATACACTTTCTAATAAAAAAAACTAATTTTTGCGTGACCTCAAAAGCACAGAACACAAAACAATTGAAAAAAGAACCCTAAAGCAAACTCCGCCCAAAATTGCAACAATTTGAAGTCAGCCTATATTTTTCATGCCCAAAGCACCAAGTTTTTGAATTTGTCTTCTTTTCATCTTATAAAGTCGAAATTATTATATGGGTTTTGTGTGAACAGTATTATTTTAAGACAAAAACTCGTATGAGACGGTCTCATATATCATTTTACGTTAAAGTAGAATATATTTATACCCGCCCCATTCGTAGTATTGAATCGCCCTGCCCAAATTATGATCTGTCTCATTGTGAGACCGTCTCACGTAAGGGTGCCTCTTATTTTAATGTTTAATTAACACGATTATTTAGGGCTTTTGAGTTTAGTTTATTAATTCAATGTTTATGGGTTGAGTTTATTATTTAATGTTTATGAGTTTACTATAAACCGTGTTAGTTTAATGTCTTTTATTTACATCATATAGTTTGCAGAGCTTCATGCTTATTATTTTATTATTTTCTTTTTCTAGATGGATTCTCTCTTTCTATTTTTGGCAACATGGGGAAAGTTTGTGACTATGGATGGTCATTTATTGTATCAAGGGGGGAACCTTAAACCTCAACATGGCTTAGATATAGACAGAGTAGGTAATCTGGATTTAGTTGATCAAGTAGAGAAAATGGGATATACACTTAAAAAGATGTGCTACAGAGTCCCACGGATTCGTATGTTTGCACTGAGGGAAATTAAAGAGGTTATAGAGATGGTACAACATGTCATGAAGAAAAAATAAAATGTGATTGGGGTGGGGAATAAGGTTGCTGCTGGAGGGGGATGGGGAAGAGGGTAATCCAGTTGGTGATACAGATGAGGATTTTGAATTTAATCCAACACAGAGTATGATGGTATGGATGATGATGAGCTTTCAGATGATGAGGAGTATATGGAAGCAAGAAAGAACTTGACAGACTTTAAGAAGATGAAAAATAAGACAATAGTTGATGATGATGTTATAGTGCAAGTGAGCCCTGCAGCAGTACCAAAAACAATGCCAAACTTGAAGAAGGCAATAACAGAAGGTGATTGTGTTAGTGACTCGATGTTAAATCCCTGGATTCTAGTGAGGAAGATGAGATGCTTTCATCAACTGGAAGTAGCAAATGGAAGAAGGAAAGTAAAGTGATTTATGATTCAAATGGATGCTTTCTGAAAACCTTTTTAGGTGGAACCCTATTGACAGCTGTAGAAAATGATGGAAACAACCAAATGTTTCCAATATGTTGGGCTGTTGCAACAATTGAAAATGGTTAATTGAAATATTGATGCAAGAACTAAACATGGTCGATGGATTTGGATGGACATTCATGAATGACCAGTAGAATGGTCTTACTGCTGCAATTAAATCATTGGAACCTTTTGCAGAGCACAGAAATTGTAATTGGAAGAAGGAATTTAAGGGCTAAACACTCAAAGGATGCTTTTGGAAAGCAACAAATTGTACAAATCCAGCAGCTCTTCAGCATGCTCTTGCAGAGATGAAAGAAGTTGATGAGGTAGCCTACAATAACTTTGTGGAGAGAGAGACACAGAGATTCTGTAAGGCAGGCATACATAAGTGATATTCCTAAGTCTGATATGATTAACAACAATGTGACTGAAACTTTCAATGGCTATATAGTTAAGGCCAGAGCCAAACACATAATCGATATGATGATGATAAGGATGTATGAAAAATATACAGATGCTTGTAGCCTAAATTGATTGATTTATCCCGTCTACATTTACAATTTCATGGACAGACTCTTCGTAATTGTAATTCAAAGATTATAATTCACAACTAATAAAAAATTCCACTAACAACTAATAGAGAACTCAAAGATTACACAATAAACAACTAAGCAAATCAAGTTTTGTTTACATAATTAATAAACAACTAAGGCATCATGATGGTAGCCTCCCACCACCTGGGAAAAGGCGAAGCAAAACAACAAATATCAACTACACCATCAAGACAATAAGCAACATCCTTGACAACTCCTTCTACTTTAAAATCGATTCCTGGAATTTTTTTTCTTCTACATTGCCAATGTTCTCCATTCATTCTTTTTATTAACTCCATTTTTATATTCTGCAATTTCTCTTCTAACATGGCCGCCTCCTTTTGAACTGTATCCTACAATTGAACTTCAATATTGTTCTTCCTTTGAGAAACTCTAACAGCAACAACCAATATCGATCTGTTGAGCAAAATAAATTACTTCCATTATATTTGAAAAACACACAAATAAGAATTGTGGCATGTATACATCACATTTAAGATACATACCAGAAGGATCCAAACTCATATTAATAAACAAGGTTATTCTCATGTCATCTAATAATTCTATTGGGGTTTCCATAAAATATAAATAATGGGTGGTAATGGGCGGTACTACTGTTAGTGTTAGTGTCCTAGAGACAATCCCTTGTAAAGATATAATGATAAGATGATATTCAGTATTTGTATAATATTATTGTTTATTTAATATTAAATATATGGTGTAATACCCCGTGCATATTTCATACTTGAACATAATTTTAAATTACTTTATAATATTAAAAAAATTATTTTATTAACAACAATTTTAGTTTCTTCAAAAGAATTATTTTTACAAGAAAAAATTGGACAAGCTACTCAAACACTAAGGTACTTCTAACACTTGAAAATAATATTTGAGACTAATCCATATAACAACTAAAGTGCATAAAATAAAATAGGTGTATAAATATATAAGTGTATATATATATATATATATATATATATATATTAATTGTTATATACTTACATATATATATATAAGAGATAAAACTAATAAAAAAATGAAAAGAGATAAAAGCAACGTGGCAAGTAAACATAAAGGATAAGGAGGACACTTCATCAAGCCTATGTAGTAGATTAGTCATTAGCTAGTTACATAGGTTAGATTAGTCATTAAGTTACACGAACATAAACTTACACCGATAAATAGGAAGCTTGCCACCATTCTTCCATTCATGTTTCGAATAATTAAAAAAAAAAATCACTCGACAATTTTAAATATGCTCGCCTAAAATTCAGCTGGCGTAATTGACGTTTTAATCCAAATAAAGATAATTTTATCTTCTTAGTCTTTTAATTTTTTTAGATTCTTAATTTGTGAAAAAATCATACATCTATTCCCATGCACGAAATATGATTAATAATTAAGAAGATGAAACACCTCATATAATGGATAATTACAACCCGTGAATAATTACGAAAAGATATTATTATTTCTTTTGTTAAAAATATAGAACGAGATTTGTATAGAAATTTTTGCATGCATTATATTAAACTTGTGTATCGAGTGCATGCAAACTAGTAAAATTCAATCATGTAAAATAACAGGAAAATCTCTTTATAATTCAGATAATGTATGTGAAAATATAATGTAATTTCATTTTACTAAAATACCACCCTACTTTATAGTATATTATTAATATTAAGTATTAATTAAAAATACTAATAATGTTGTACTTTAAAGAATAAATTATAGAGTCATTTAGAAATAAATCTCTAAATGAAATGTGCTAAGTGCAGTACTAAAGGAGTTCGAGGCTCAGACCAATCTTTTCCCCATCTAGAACAAAAGTACAAGTTAACAAGGTGGATAACATTATCTGCAGTACAGTGGTAATGTTTTGTCATTTGTTAATGTATGGATTGTATTTATTATATCAACCAATGTGTTACTATTATTCCGGATCGTCGAATCTAAGTGGCCAATTGGACTGATGAGTTAAGGACCGATTGGTCTATCGGGCCAGGGCCTTATGTGCTCATTTAGTCATGTGCACTCACCATAATGATCTTCGGATCATAGAGCCTATTGAACCTACGGGTTAAGGATCAACGGATCTGTCGGGCAATTTTATTTATGAAATGACTGACGAGTCCAGTTCGTAATAATACAATCTGTGTGCACTTTTAAATGACTTAACAGTCTGCAGGTTATCCACTGAGATTTCATCTCACACCCCATTTTAACATTTCAGGTTTCAAAGTTGAAGCTCGGAAGCTGCCGTAACACCAAGACCTCGACCAAATATTTAAATAAAGCCACTTTATTAGACTAGTATTTTTAGCTAAAATACTCTTATGTAATAAACAAGACATGATTATTTGCATTTGCAATGTTCTGCTAATTTACATTTTAATAATATATTTGTATTACTTGCTCTATCCCTTTGACACTTAGATTTGTTATTTTGCTTCCACTGGAAATAAAAAGTTTTAAGTCATACACGTGTTCGTTACGTGGCAACTCGGTCTCGGCTCGCTCAAACCACAGAGGGTTTAACGTATCGGGAACGGGGGCGCTACAAGGTGGTATCAAAGCAAAGGTAATAATTTTTCAAAAATGAATACTTCTTATATGGTATTCTTTACGAAAATAAAATTTTCCAAATAAAATTTCAATTCATTAAAAGGAAATATGATAATAAATAAGTAAATGACATGAAATTAAGAAGTAAGAGGGGGATATGGTGTCTGCAGCAGCAACCGAGATTCACTCGAAGAAAAGTAAGAGTTTTATTTTGTTGCATGATTTATGGAAAATTTGCATATACGATTTTTCATTAAACTTATTCTATGAAATGCATAAAAACTTTTAACGTTCCCAAATTTCACTTTACTTATGTTTAAGTGTTGTGTTGAAGTATAGATGGACTTAGGCGAACTAGGACCTTTTGTGCCTCCATACATATTTACACCAATCGTTAGTATTCTAATAAGATTGCAAACCCTAAACAGTTTATTATTATGCCTAAACGCGGACGACCACGAATGAATCCACCAATGGAAGAAGAGCTACCGCACGAACAACCCGCCCCACGGAGCACGAGTTTAGGGGCAGATGTAGCAAGAGAGTTCTTCAACTCGCTACAAGGATTCATTCAACAACAGACACCAACACCTGCAAAGGAACCTAGAAATAATGATGTCGTGAAACAATTTCGGCATTTTCAACCACCACGATTCAACGGAAAGGAAGGGCCTGTAGCCGTTGAAGAGTGGTTGGCCGAAATTGAGCGTATTTATCGATTAATGGAATTGACTGAAGCACAGAAGGTCTCTTGTGCATAGTTTCAACTGGCAAAAGATGTTGCTCAGTGGTGGGAATCTTACGAGCGCACTTTGACACCTGAAGGAAGGCGTGCCTTGACTTGGGAAAATTTTAAAGAAGTTGTTTTAAGGCGATATTTCCCACAAGCATTGCGGGACCAAAAGGAATCAGAGTTTGTAAATCTTCGACAAGGGACGCTTACTGTGACTGAATACGAATGTCAGTTTAATCACCTATCTCGTTATGCCCCTCATCTAGTAGATACCTATGAAAGAAAAGCCAGAAGATTTGAGTGTGTTGTGCGCCCTGAAATTGGAGGTATTGTGAGTGGACGAAACTTCCACAATACCACGAAGTCTTCGACAAGGCTTTGATTGTCTCGATAAACCAGGGGTTGGAATATGGGCAGAAAGCCCAAGAGGCACCACCAAAAAAGAGATGGCAACCAGGAAGAAGTTATTTCCAACCACCTGTATAATAGAACCAGTCGATCACCGAAACGAAACCCTCTTGCAAGAATTGTGGAAAAAATCACACGGGAGAATGTCTTTACGGGAAAGGAGTTTGTTACTGATGTCGTCAGCACGGGCATCGGGCTATAGAATGTCGTGAGCCACTGGCCGGGGAAGTACGAACAAGGAATCTACCTCTAGGTCCACCTCTAGGAAGGAATAACCAACCACCAGCACCTCCGAGAAGGAATGTCCCTACCCCAGGACCTAGAGGAAGAGCCCAGATGAATGCGATAATTGATGAGAAAAACGAAAGTGAAGGAGATCCAGTCGAGAATAAGACAGTGGCAGGTATGATAACCGTATTTAACTTCTCAGCCTATGTTCTTTTCGATACTGGTGCATCTCATTCATTTATGTCTGAGAAATTTAGGACTAGAGTGGGATTAAATTTAGACAAAGAGGAAGTACTAAACATAAGCATCCCATCGGGAGATACAATAAAAGTTCAGGGACAAGTAAAAAATGTTGTGTTAGATTTTGGCGAATGTAAAATAATGTCAAACCTCCATGTCTTAAGAATGAAGGATTTTGACGTAATACTGGGAATAGACTGTCTGACTAGAAATAAAGTCATAATACGGTGTGCCGACCGCGAGATAGACTTTAAGCGAGATAATGGACAGTGTTTCACCTTTCGAGGAACAAGGTGCGACCTAAACATACCCATAACATCAGCAGTGAAGGCTGTAAAACTGTTGAGGAAGGAGGGATGTCATGGGTTTTTGGTGAATATAGT
Organism: Stenogyne calaminthoides; assembly: GCA_037126765.1. Lineage (NCBI taxonomy): Eukaryota > Viridiplantae > Streptophyta > Magnoliopsida > Lamiales > Lamiaceae > Stenogyne > Stenogyne calaminthoides. Next base: position 13,564,847 of record JBBCBC010000019.1, on the reverse strand, counting down.
AAAAGAAAAAGGGCAAAGTGAGTCCCCATCGGAAGTACCCGTAGTGAGGGACTACCCTGATGTTTTTCCCAAAAATTTAGGAGGAATTCCCTCAGATCGCCATATAGAATTCGCCATAAATCTAGTCCCAGGAGCTACACCTGTATCAAAAGCACCATATAGGATGGCCCCAAAGGAGTTGCAAGAATTGAAAGAACGACTGCAAGAACTCTTAGAGAATAAATTTATCAGACCTAGTGTTTCGCCTTGGGGAGCGCCAGTCCTATTTGTTAAAAAGAAGGATGGAACGCTTAGAATGTGCATTGACTACCGAGAACTAAATCGGTTAACAATAAAAAATAAGTATCCACTCCCCAGGATTGAGGATTTGTTCGATCAACTAAAGGGTGCAAGTGTTTTCTCCAAAATTGACTTGAGGTCGGGATACCACCAACTCAAGGTCAAGGAGAGTGATATACCCAAGATGGCGTTTAGAACACGATATGGTCACTATGAGTTCACGGTAATGCCTTTCGGAGTAACCAATGAACCGACAGTTTTTATAGATATGATGAATCGAATATTTCATCAGTATCTTGATCAATTCATCATCATATTCATCGATGATATATTAGTGTATTCAGGGGATGAGAAGAAACATGAAAAACATCTGAGAATTGTGCTAGAAACCCTAAGAAGGGAAAAACTCTATGCCAAATTCAGTAAATGCGAATTTTGGCTCGATAGAGTTATGTTTTTGGGACACATTATTTCGACAAAGGGGATTGAAGTAGATCCCGCAAAAGTAGAAGTTGTAGTAAATTGGAAAGCTCCAAGGAATGTGAATGAAGTATGAAGCTTCATGGGTTTGGCTGGATACTATAAGAGGTTCATTCAAGATTTCTCTCGAATTGCGAGGCCCCTAACGCAACTGACTAAGAAAAACGAAAAGTTTGTCTGGTCGCCCAGATGCGAATAGAGTTTCCAAGAGCTAAAACAGAGACTAGTGTCAGCTCCAATATTAACCATCCCAGATGGTACTGAAGTATTCTCAATTTATACGGATGCCTCGAAGACGGGTTTAGGATGCGTCCTTATGCAAAACGAAAAGGTTATTGCTTACGCATCGTGGCAACGAAAACCCCATGAGAAAAACTACCCAACTCATGACTTGGAGTTAGCAGCAGTAGTTCATGCACTGAAAATTTGGAGGCATTATTTGTACGGTGAAAAATGTGAAATTTACACCGATCAAAAATGTCTCAAATACTTCTTTACCCAAAGGACCTAAACATGAGGCAAAGAAGATGGCTGGAGTTAGTGAAAGATTATGATTGCACGATCCACTACCACCCCGGGAAGGCAAACGTTGTAGCTGATGCCCTTAGCCGGAAGGGTAACCTTCAGTTGGGATTCATATCTACACTAATGCCTCCCAAGCAAGAATCACTAATTCGAGAATTTTCTCAATTAAGGTTAGAGTATATTGAACCATGTTGCATAAATGGGTTGTTATCTGCGCTAACGGTACAATCGACCCTTAAGGAAAGGATCAAGGAGGTACATTAGGGCGACAAGTTTCTTGACAAAAGTAAGAAAAGAGCAGAAAAAGGAGATATTAAAGGTTTTTCCATAGCCCCAGATGGAACCTTGATGTTTGAAGGAAGATTGTGCGTAGGCAATGACAAATCTTTAAGAGATGAAATTCTTAAAGAAGCACATACCACTCCTTACACAATACACCCAGGGGAAACAAAGATGTATAGAGATCTAAGGGAAACATTCTGGTGGAGAGGAATGAAGAGAACTATCGCCGAATTCGTAAGGAGATGTTTGACTTGTCAACAAGTCAAAGCCGACCATCAACAACCATCAGGATTGTTAAATCCACTAGAAATACCAGAATGGAAATGGGAGCATGTCACCATGGATTTTGTTACCAGGCTCCCAAAGACGAAGTGAAACCACGATGTTATTTGGGTAGTGGTAGATCGACTAACAAAGACGTCTCATTTCATTCAAGTTCGAATGACGTATTCATTGGATAAGCTTACTCAATTGTATGTGGAAGGAGTCGTCAGGCTACATGGCATACCAGTCTCTATCGTTTCAGATCGAGACCCATGTTTTACTTCAAAATTTTGGAAGAGTCTCCAACATGCCATGGGAACAAAGCTCCACTTTAGTACCGCCTATCACTCGCAAACAGATGGCCAATCGGAAAGGATGATTCAGATACTTGAAGACATGTTAAGAGCTTGTGCCATAGACCTTGAGGGCAGCTGGGAAGATCTCTTGCTCTGATAGAATTCGCATACAACAATAGTTTCCAAGCTACAATAAAGATGGCACCATTTGAAGCACTATATGGTAGGAGATGCAGGATGCCGGTGTGCGGGAATGAAGTTGGAGTTCGAATGATTCTTGGTCCCGAATTAATTGAAAAATCCGCAGAAGTTATTATAAGAGTAAGGGACAGAATTAAAGCCGCTCAAGACAGTAAAAAATCGTATGTTGACACGCGGAGGAAAGATATGCAGTTTGATGTCGGGGAGAAAGTTTTTCTTCGAGTAGCTCCAATTAAGGGTTTAGTGCTGTTCGGAAAAAGAGTGAAGCTAAAACCACGTTACATAGGGTCTTTCGAAATCCTGGAAAGGATTGGAGAAGTAGCTTACCGCCTTGCATTACCCCCAGAGTTGTCACAAGTGCACGACGTATTTCACGTATCGATGATAAGGAAATACTTACGGATCCAGGTCATGTTATCAATTTTAAAGACTTAGAATTAAATCAGTACATGACGTATGAGGAGTACCTGCAACTATTCTGGAAAGGAAAATGCATACCCTCAAAAATTGAAAAATTCCCTTAATACTAGTGCAATGGAGTAGGCATGGGAGAAAAGAAGCCACCTGGGAAAGGGAAGACGAAATTTTAACAAAATACCCAGCTATAGCCTAAACATTTAGTAAGTGAAATTTCTTGGATGTAATACCCCGTGCATATTTCATACTTGAGCATAATTTTAAATTACTTTATAATATTAAAAAAAATATTTTACTAACAACAATTTTAGTGTCTTCAAAAAAAATATTTTTGCAGGAAAAATTTGGACGAGATACTCAAACCCTAACGTACTTCTAGCACTTAAAAATAATATTTGAGACTAGCCCATATAACAACTAAAGTGCATAAAATAAAATAGGTGTATAAATATATAATTGTATATATATATTAGTTGTTATATACTTACATATATATATATAAGAGATAAAACTAACAAAAGAAATGAAAAGAGATAAAAGCAACGTGGCAAGTAAACATAAAGGATAAGGAGGACACTTCATCAAGCCTATGTAGTAGATTAGTCATTAGCTAGTTACATAGGTTAGATTAGTCATTAAGTTACACGAACATATACTTACACCTATAAATAGGAAGCTTGTCACCATTCTTCCATTCATGTTTCGAATAATTAAAAAAAAAATTAATCACTCGACAATTCTAAATATGCTCGCTTAAAATTCATCTGGCGTAATTGACGTTTTAATTCAAATAAAGATAATTTTATCTTCTTAGTCTTTTAATTTTTTTAGATTCTTAATTTGTGAAAAAATCATACATCTATTCCCATGCATGAAATATAATTAATAATTAAGAAGATGAAACATCTCATATAATGGATAATTGCAACCCATGAATAATTACGGAAAGATATTATTATTTCTTTTGTTAAAAATATAGAACGAGATTTGTATGGAAATTTTTGCATGCATTATATTAAACTTGTGTATCGAGTGCATGCAAACTAGTAAAATTCAATCATATAAAATATCAGGAAAATCTCTTTATAATTCACATAATGTATGTGAAAATATAATGTAATTTCATTTTACTAAAATATCACCCTACTTATAGTATATTATTAATATTAAGTATTAATTAAAAATACTAATAATGTTGTACTTTAAAGAATAAATTATAGAGTCATTTAGAAATAAATCTCTAAATGTAATGTGCTAAGTGCAGTACTAAAGGAGTTCGAGGCTCAGACCAATCTTTTTCCCATCCAGAACAAATGTACAAGTTAACAAGGTGGGTAACATTATCTGCAGTACAGTGGTAATATTTTGTCGTTTGTTAATGTATGCATTGTATTTATTATATCAACCAATGTGTTACTATTATTCCGGATCTTCGAATCTAAGTGGTCAATTGGACTGACGAGTTAAGGACCGACGGGCCTATCGGGCCAGAGCCTTATGTGCTCATTGAGTCATGTGCTCTCACCATAGTGATCTTCGGATCATAGAGCCTATTGGACCTACGGGTTAAGGATCGACAGATCTGTCGGGCAATTTTATTTATGAAATGACTGACGAGTTCGGTTCGTAATAATACAATCTGTGTGCCCTTTCAAATGACTTAACAGTCTGCAGGTTATTCACTAAGATTTCATCTCACGCCCCATTTTAACATTTCAGGTTTCGAAGTTGAAGCTTGTGAGCTGCCGTAACACCAAGACCCCGACCAAATATTTAAATAAAGTCACTTTATTTAGACTAGTATTTTTAGCTAAAATACTCTTATGTTTGTAATAAACAAGATAGGATTATTTGCATTTGCAATGTTCTGCTAATTTACATTTTAATAATATATATGTATTACTTGCTCTATCCCTTTGCCACTTAGATTTGTTGTTTTACTTCCATTGGAGATAAAAAGTGTTAAGTCATACACGTGTTCGTTACGTGGCAACTCGGTCTCGACTCGCTCAAACCACAGAGGGTTTAACGTACCGGGAACGTGGCGCTACATATGGCGTTACACTTATTAGAATATTATGTTTGATTGTTTGCATTTGTTCTTATATGTGTTCCCATGAGTCATTGCCGTCATTGAGTTTGTGAGAACTCAGAAGACTTAAGCATGATTCTCAAATGGCCCCGATCAAGGATCATCAAGAATGGGGTATTGATGATGCAATTGAGATTGGTGTGCGATCTGCATCATACTCTTAGAGAGTATAGTAAGATCTCACTTACTACGAGATACTAGGTATCTCATGATGAATGCATAAATACCTTAGAGGGTATTGGTATACCCATCCGAGAAACTGTTTGATGTAGTTCCACTATATGTGTCTACGAGTGTCTCGGTTAGTGGGAGCGATGTGATACTCCTTTGACTTGAGGTCAATACACACGACATGTGTGGAGTGATGAACTTTGACCATGACCAACGCTTGCACCCTTCCATGGGTAGATATGGCTTTGATTGGGTTCATCACGAAGTGCATGTACGTGGTAGTTGAGCTAAGAATAAGATTCATTCCTCAAAGTGGGTTTAGAGAGAATACTCATCTTCTTATCATAATTGGATCAAGGTCATTGGTCAATGCACGTCAACTTGGCCTTTGTGGCCAAGTGTGACATAAGTGATCAATTAGTGATTAGAGATAATATGATTCAGTTATTTGAATACACACTTCATCATGTTCAAGACTCATCGAGTATTCGTGAATGAAAGGAAGATATTGCAATAGCCCATGTTATAGTTACAGGTTGTTGCACGTTTTCTCGCAACGTACCTCATATATTGAGAATGTCTAATTTATTATCTAGGGTTCAATTAAGACCATTAGTTTGACTAATCGCTCGATATATGAGGGCCTATGGGTCACACAACAAGTAATTCTCTTGTAAGGATTATAGTTGGTTAATTAAGTATTAAATTATATTTAATATTTAATTTATGGAGAATTAATTAATAATATATTAATTTGGAAATAATTATTATTACTGTTTAATTAAATTAAATTTAATTAAATAGGAATCCCAAAATAATTTATGGAATATTATTGTAGGAAATATATTTAGGGATTTGCAAGATTAGGAAATATCTTCCTAATAAATATTGCTTAATCTTTAAGCTGGGTTTCCCCTATATATAGGACATCCTAGGGATTCATTAATCACTACAAGAAAATCTAATTTCTCCATAAAATCTTGAGTAGGAATTTTCCTAGCAAATTATGTCTCAGATTCAACGTTGGCAAATTTGTGCAAGTCCGAACGAGGGGATTGCGTGGACACTGTAGTAGAGAAAACTACATACATTCTATAAGATTCCTCGTTATGATTATTCGTACTCGTTTTAATTTCCGCTGCGCATGTATTACATGTTTACGTGCTTGTATATTCCAACAGTGGTATCTGAGCTTCATGCTCTTATTTAATTGCATAGCTTATTTGATTTATGAAATTGAAAATAAAAGATTTTTTTTTTAAATCATTCCGTACGGTTCATTAGATGAATATACTCTGATGGGTATACCAATACCCTCTAAGGTATTTATGCATCCATCATGAGATACCTAGTATCTCGTAGTAAGTGAGATCTTACTACACTCTCTAAGAGTATGATGCAGATCGCACACCAATCTCAATTGTATCATCAATATCGCATTCTTGATGATCCTTGATCGGGGTTATTTGAGAATCATGCTTAAGTCATCTGAGTTCTCACAACCTCAATCACAACAATGACTCATGGGAACACTTGTACGAATAAATGCAAACAATCAAACATAATATTCAAACAAGTGTATTGTCATACATTAATATTAAATGAACTATAATATTAAATCAAACTGAATATCATCAAGTATTATGTCCTTACAATAGATTGTCTTTAGGACACTAACACTAACAGAGTTGACTTCAGCTAAGACTGTCTCTTGCGAGAATGTCCAGGCTGATGTTGACTCGGCTGGTTGGGCTGGGTTTCTTCAGATGAACCTGATTCATCTGTTGATTCCTTGGCTGTTATTTAGTCTGCTTGGTTCCATTTCTGGTTCCATTCTGATTATTCAGTTACCTTGGCTGACCAGCTTGCCCTTTTTCCTTATCTGGTGCAAGTTGCAACAACCTGTTTCCTTTTCAAAGACTCTTCTGGCATCACTCTTGGAATGTGAGCCAGTAGGGACTTGTGAGGATCCTGAGGGTTTTACAAACTCCATTCCCTTCTTTTCAGTTGGTTTTCGATAGTAGCTGGTAATCTCATTAACAACAAGTGATGCTTTGTTCATTACAGCTACTTTCTTAACCAGACTGTCCTCACTTGATTTCAGACGCTCGTTCTGTTAGAAGAGTTCATCAAACTTTACCTGAAGGACTTGAGATCATCAGCTTGTTTTAGGTTAATCTCCAGCTGTTCCTTAATCGGTTTCTCCTGATCAGATGTACTGAGTTTCAAAGCTTTTAGCTCTTCACTCAACTTCTGAGCAGTCTCATTTGATTTCAGAGAAGCTTCCTTATTATTCTCATTGTCCTTGACAAGTTGACTGTTCTCAGCCCTTAAGGTATCATTCTCGGCTTCCACACATGTATAAGTGTCTATTGCTGATGAGAGATTACCCACCAATTGCTCAATGTAGAGTTGTTGGTTGACCTCTTCAGCACGTGAGCTAAGCTTTTTAGTGTTGGAATGAGAAATTGTTAGTGTTAGTGTCCTAGAGACAATCTATTGTAAGGACATGATACTCGATGATATTCAGTTTGATTTAATATTATAGTTCATTTAATATTAATTTATTGGCAATATGTTTCCATTTATTCATACAAGTGTTCCCATGAGTTATTGCTGTCATTGAGGTTGTGAGAACTCAGATGACTTAAGCATGATTCTCAAATAGCCCCGATCATGGATCATCAAGAATGGGATATTGATGATGCAATGGAGATTGATGTGCGTTCTGCATCATACTCTTAGAGAGTGTAGTAAGATCTCACTTACTACGAGATACTAGGTATCTCATGATGGATGCACTAATACCTTAGAGGGTATTGGTATACCCATCCGAGAGACCGGGTGTCTCGGTTAGTAGGAGCGATGCGATACTCCTTTAACTTGAGGTCAATATGCACGACATGTGTGGGATGATGAACTTTGACTATGACCAACGCTTGCACCCTTCCATGGGTAGATATGGCTTGGATTGGGTTCATCACGAAGTGTATGTGCGTGGTAGTTGAGCCAAGAATAAGATTCATTCCTCAAAGTGGATTTAGAGAGAATACTCATCTTCTCGTCATAATTGGATAAGTCATCGGCCGATGCACGTCAACTTAGACTTTGTGGCTAAATGTGACATACATGATCAATTAGTGATTAGAGACAATATGAATAAGTTATTTTAATAGACACTTCATCATGTTCAAGACTTAATCGAGTATTCGCGAATGAAAGGAGGAAATCGTAATAGCCCATGTTTCAGTTACAGGTAGTTGCACATTTCCTCGCAACGTACCTCATATATTGAGAATGTCTGATTTATTGTCTAGGGTTCAATTAAGACCGTTAGTTTGACTAATCGCTCGATATATGAGGGCCTATGGGTCACACAACAAGTAACGGTTGTTTACTAATTATAGTTGGTTGATTAAATATTATATTGGATATTAATATTTAATTTATGGTGAATATAATAATAATTATATTTAGAATTAATTATTATTACTATTTAATTAAATTAGATTTAATTAAATAAAATTCTCAATAATAATATATGGAATATTATTATTATAGGATTTAATATATATGGAATCAAATCCGTAGAGATTTGATATACATGGAATTAAATCCGTAGAGATTTTATAAATGGGAAATAAATCTAAGAGATTTATTTTATTATGATTTTTCCTAATAAAAGTTAGCTTAAGATTTAAGCTAGGCCTCTCTTATATATATGAGCTCTTGGGAATTCATAATACGTGAGTTTATATTTTCTCCATAAAATCTCTAAGTTAGAATTTTCCTAGTAAATTCATCCCGGGGATCCAACGCTGACAGATCTGTGCAAATTAGTAAATGACTGTTACGTGGATACAATAGTTGAGGAATCCGTGTATGAATTGCTATAAGAATTCTATTTACGTTTACTAGTATTTAATTATGCAATTAATTGTTCATTTTTGGTGAACTGTTTATTTCTGCTGCGCATGTATTACGTGTTTACGTGCCTCTAAATTCCAACAGTGGTATCAGAGCTTCAGGCTCATTGTTTTAATTGCATGAATTAAAATTGGTTTTATAATAATTTTTTTTATAAAACCGTGGGGCACGGCTTTTGTTGGACAAAAGAACCGCACCCCTTATGTTTTGTTTATTTGTCTCGCTCATCTTCTTCTTCGCTAAACCCCATGAATTAGGGTTTTCTGGGAAAACCCCTTCGCCGCCATCGTTACGTCTTCTGGTCTTGTGGGCCGCGACGATGACGCTCAAGTCGGCGGCCTCGCGCTGCAACTCGCGTCGGTCGCGTGAGCCCACATCTCCCGTCGCACCCCATCATCTCTTCGTCACAATTTGAGAGCGATTCCTCTGGTTTTGTCTCTTTTCACGGTGGCACGTCCTCAAATTATCTTGAATCGCGGCAGTACGCCACCGATTTACCTCGATTTAAGTCACTATTGCTTGAGTCCCTTTGAGAATTGATCTTTTGGGTCCATCCCAATTTGATTCTTGGCGGCGCACCGCTGAAATCGAGACAAATCAGTGGCGGTGCGCCGCCGATTCGACCACCACCCTGTTCTGGTTTCGAACCAGTTCGTGAAAGAAAAAGGGGTCGCGGCCCAGCACGCGTGCCCCACCCAGTTGTATCGCTCACAGCGACGAGGTTCCCGCGCTCGATGAGCGAAGACAGCTATTCGCGTCTGTTCGTCGACTAACTTTGCTCATTTATTTCGATGCTTGTTGGTTTTTCTGTTTGGGGCTGACTCGATTTATTGTGCTATTCTGGGAATTGCTCGATTGGTTTCTGGGTTTGGAACTGATGAAATTGGAATCTGAATAAACCCTAATAATTGGAACAGTTTTGGGAATTTTTTGGAATAATTCTGATAAACTGTGATGAATTATTGGACGTTTGGTTTGGATGTCCCGATCAGAATAGGTCTTGGAAATCAGGCGATGATGAAGGAAAGGGCTGTGCCAAAAATTAGATTTAAGACAGGCCCTTCCCTGCAATTTTGAAATTGCACATGAGCCCTTGACGAAAAAAATCTAATTTTAGAATTAATAAAGTATTAACTTAAAATTAGATTATGGTTGGACCATAAAAATTGATTGGATTAATTATCGTTTTAATAATCTTAATGTAAGATTGAAAACTGGATTTTGAAATTTGCTTTGAAAAATATATTAAAATCCCACTCGTAGACTTGTTTATTTATTTAAATTCGTTAGCGCAATTTATGTCCGCATTTTAATTGTTTGGGTAGGCGGCACCCAATAATTGTCGGACCGTATTAATTGTTTGGGTAGACGGCGCCCATATAAATGTTAGTCCGTGTGAAATCATGTTTGGGTAGGAGGCGCCCAAAAATTGCTCAAATGTGATGTAGATTAATATGTTGGATCTCGATTAAGCAATTAATATCCCGCTTTTAAAAACGTTCCTCACTAAAATATGGTTTTTCATTAATTTGATAAGATGTCTTCCATCAAAGTTAAAAGTAAACCGGAGATTTCGTTCCAATGAGTACTTAAAGACCCTTGTCTTTTGCTCGGATCTACATCTAACGAGACTTTTATAGGGACATGTAATGTCGCCGCTTGATGGTTGTAATCCAACTTAACTTTGTTTCGCTAGTCCTCGCTGGGAACAAAGGGTAAGGGACATCAGTCGAACTAAGTTCGACAAACTAGGAATTGCAATTTGCAATTGGTTTGGAGACCTACCAGTTATGTTATTATAATGATCAGCCCTCGTTGGGATTATAATAGTAGTAATGTGGATCCTAGTCCATTATGATTTATATTAAATATAAATTCGTACTTTTCTGATGAGGTCGTTAAGTATGTGAAAATAATGGAAATAAAATAAATTTAAAGGCCATATTTATTTTGATTGTTGAATATTGATCATAGGAATTATGTGTTTTAATTCTCGTTTTATTTTATTTCTTTAGGATTGTTGAAATGAATAACTTGTCATTGAGAAACGTTTTGGAAATAAACAAATTGGCTAGGCCAAATTTTTTGGACTGACACATAAACGTGTGTTTGGTGCTAAGGCAATAAAAGATTGAGTACGTGTTGGACACGCCAATCCATGTTACCCCTGCATCTGGTTTCTCGAGACAGCTACATTTGACGTAGCAGCTCAGAATAAGCATCAAAAGGATGCTTCCCAGATGCAGTGTGTGATGTTGCTCGGCATGACTCCTGAATTACTTAAGGCAGCATGAGAAAATGGGTCCTTCAAAATGCTCAAGCATCTGAAGGATCTCTTTGATTCTGAATCTTGTTTGAGATTTATGAAGTGATGAGAGATCTGTTCAGATGTCGGTTAGCTAAAGAAGGGAAGATTTTACCTCATGTGCTAATGATGATAGGCCTAATTGAAAAACTTGGTAATTTAGGCATTGAGCTAAAATACCAATGTTTTCATTTATGCTATCCTCCAGTCGCTCCCGGATTCATATTTTAGCTTCATTGTGAACTATAATATGAATAAGACGGATGCGACCATGCCTGAACTTCACAATGTGCTCAAGATTTTGAGTTCACTGTCACTAAGGCAGTGTTAAAGAGAAAGAGCATGTAAACAAGGATGTGTGCCTCTACTGTAAGCAGAAGAGGGCACTGGAAGAAGGGCTATAAGGTTCTGGTTGCTAAAAGGAAGGCACTAGGTGCTTCTGGCACTAGAACATCTATGTTTGTTATTAAGATAAGCATGTCCACTAATACCGCTAACTGCTTGGTATTAGATACCAGATGTGGCTCACACATTTGTAAGAATGTGAAGGGGCTCATGTGTCATAGGACAGTTAAGGCGGGTGAAGTCGTCTTACACGTGGAAATGAAGCAAGAGTTGCTAACTGAACGTGTGGGGACTTATGTGTTAAATTACCCTTTTGTTTTAGATTAGAACTTAATGATTGTCATCTAGTTCTTTCTATTACTCGCAACATGTATTTGTTGCATTATGGATATGATGTTCTTAACATACAAAATAAAAGACTCAAACTTAGTAATCATGAAAAACCGACTTACTTATGGCATTGTAGAACTTGATCATGTAAACGAGAAAAGGATTACAAGGTTAAGAAAGTTAGACTACTTAACCCCATTCGACTGTGAGTCTTATGGAGATTGTGAATCTTATCTCATGGGCAAGATGATCAACAGACTCTTTTCTGGAAAAGGGGTGCATGCCAAAGAAGTTCTAGAGTTGATCTACAACGATGTTTGTGGACCATTGTCCACTATAGCTAGGGGTCACTTCGGATACTTCATCACTTTTACTAATGATTTCTCAAGATACGGATACGTGTATCTTATGAAACACAAATTCAATTTTTTTGAGGAACTCAAAGAGTTTAAGGCTGAAGTAGAGAAGTAACTTGGTAAGAGTATCAAGACTCTTCGATCAGATCGAGGAGGTGAATACCTTAGCCATGAATTCATTGATTACTTGAAGTTACATGGAATCCAGTCACAATGGGCTCCTCCCGGAATACCTCAGATGGACAGTGTGTCCGAGAGGAGAAACCGAACCCTGTTAGACATGATGAGGTCAATGATGAGCTTTTTCTCTCCTCCGACATTCTTATGGGGATACACGTTACAAACCTCAATCTACATTCTGAATAGGATTCCATTTAAATCGGTTGAGCATACACCATATGAACCATGGTGTGGCAAGAAGCCAACTTTACACATATCAAACATGGGTTGCCCCGTGATTGTGAAAATGATGCTTACTGACAAGTTGGAATCCAAAAAAGAAAAGGGTTACTTTGTGGGATATCCTAAGGAAACTAAAGGATATTACTTCTATCTACCTGAGAAATAATCAGTGATTGTTTCTAGGCAGACCAAGTTCCTCGAAGAAGACTATGTCTTTAAGGAACAAGGTCGTAAGCTGATAGAACTTGAAGAAATTCAAGAACACAAATTAACAAAGAGACTGATATCTTGCCAAAGCAACATGACAACGAATCAGTGGGAGCATTCAACAACTTTCACGTTAAGAGTCTTTCACTAGGTGATCGTCTTTCAGCCAGTGGGAGCGTAATTGGAGTATGCTTACCAGTGCAAGAACCTCCAAATGGGCTGAATGAGAACAACATAGTTCAAACTCTCGCCCAAGAGGCATATGAAAGTGTAGCTCTTGAGGACTCTCCGGACATTGATGAAATCAATGCACCACAAGATTTTCACGATCAGAATGTACAACCTGCACAACCACAGCTCCGTAAGTCAATTAGGAATCGTAATCCACCCATTAGATACGGTTACCTCTTGGAGGAACTCGATAATAGGAACATACCGGATAAGGACGATCCTAATACTTATTCTGAAGCAATATCAGATATTGATTCAGGGAAGTGGCATAAAGCCATGAAATCTGAGATGGACTCGATGTACACCAATCAAGTCTGGGACTTGGTTGAGTTGCCTAAAGGGGTTAGACCCATACGTTGCGATTGGGTCTTCAAGCGAAAGACCAATGCAAATGGCAAAGTACAAACCTACAAAGCTAGGTTACTAACAAAGGGTTATAGTCAATGCGAAAGCACTGACTATGACGAGACCTTCTCACCAATTGCAAATATCAAGTCCATTCGAATTTTACTTGCGATAGCAGCACACTTTGATTATGAGATTTGGCAGATGGATGTCAAAACAGTTTTCCTCAATGGAAACATTGATAAGGAAATGTTTATGACTCAACCGGAAGGTTTTACATCTAAGTCAAATTATAATCTAGTATGCAAGCTAAAGATATCCATTTATGGATTGAAGCAAGCTTCTAGGAGTTGTAATATCTTATTTGATGAAGCTATCGAGTCCTTTTGACTTCATCATTAATTCGAAGATCCTTGCGTTTATCGTAAATGCAGCGGGAAGAATATTGTTTTCATAATCGAGTATGTCAATGACATAGTGATTTTGGGAAATAATATCCCGTTAATGCAGTCCGTTAAAGATTTGTTGTTAAAGACCTTCATGATGAAGGGTCTTGGTGAAGCCTGCTACATCCTAGGGATCAAGATCCACAAGGATAGATCCAAGAGGATGTTGGGGCTGTCACAGTCCACCTATGTAGACAAGGTGTTGAAGCGTTTTGCGATGGAGAACTCTAAGAGAGGATCTCTATCGGCAAATCATGGTATAAAGCTATCAAAGAAAGATTGCACTTCTGTTGAAGCTGATATCAAGCACATGAAAGATGCCCCATATGCATATGTAATTGGGTCAATCATGTATGCCATGACTTGCACTAGGCCAATCAGGGCATACGCTGTCAGCATCACTGGTAGGTACCAACAGAATCCGGGTGAATCTCACTGGATTGCTGTCAAGACCATTGTGAAGTATCTTAGACGAACTAAAGAATGTTTCCTTGTCTATGGTGGACAGTAAGAACTAGTAGTGACTGGTTAAGCTGACACAAGTTTTCAATCCAACTGTGATGATTACAAATCACAGTCAAGTTACGTTTCACTCTCAATAATGAGACGGTCAATTAGTTCGAAGCAAAATGACCGCAGATTCAACAACCGAAGTTGAGTACATTGCTGTATCAGAAGCCTCAAGAAGGCTATCTGGATTTTATAGTTCTTAAGAGAACTAGGGGTAGTTCCGAGTGCCAATTGTCTAATAAAGTTATATTGAAACAACGCTGGTGCGATTGCGCAAGCAAAGGAACCAAGATCAACAAGCATAAACGAGCATGTACCTAGACTTATCATTTTATCTGAGAGATCATAACGATAGGGAAAATAGAATTAAAATGTATGCCCACATATTTAATTTGGCAGAGCCTTTTACCAAAACAATAAGTGTTCATGTACACACTAGACATTTGACGGTCTAGGGTTAGACATGTAGGTGATTGGCTCTAGTCCAAATGGGAGATTGTTAGTGTTAGTGTCCTAGAGACAATCTATTGTAAGGACATGATACTCGATGATATTCAGTTTGATTTAATATTATAGTTCATTTAATATTAATGTATGGCAATACACTTGTTTGATTATTATGTTTGATTGTTTGCATTTATTCGTACAAGTGTTCCCATGAGTCATTGTTGTCATTGAGGTTGTGAGAACTCAGATGACTTAAGCATGATTCTCAAATAGCCTCGATCATGGATCATCAAGAATGGGATATTGATGATGCAATGGAGATTGGTGCGCGATCTGCATCATACTCTTAGAGAGTGTAGTAAGATCTCACTTACTACGAGATACTAGGTATCTCATGATGGATGCACAAATACCTTAGAGGGTATTGGTATACCCATCCGAGAGATCGTTTGATGTAGTTCCACTATATGTGTCGACGGGTGTCTCGGTTAGTGGGAGCGATGCGATACTCGTTTGACTTGAGGTCAATACGCACGACATGTGTGGGATGATGAACTTTGACCATGACCGACGCTTGCACCCTTCCATGGGTAGATATGGCTTGGATTGAGTTCATCAGGAAGTGCATGTGCGTAGTAGTTGAGCCAATAATATGATTCATTCCTCAAAGTGGATTTAAAGAGAATACTCATCTTCTCGTCATAATTGGATCTAAGTCATCGACCGATGTACGTCAACTTAGACTTTGTGGCTAAGTGTGACATACATGATCAATTAGTGATTAGAGACAATATGATTAAGTTATTTGAATAGACACTTCATCATGTTCAAGACTGAATCGAGTATTCGCGAATGAAAGGAGGAAATCGTAATAGCCCATGTTTCAGTTACAGGTAGTTGCACATTTCCTCGCAACGTACATCATATATTGAGAATGTCTGATTTATTATCTAGGGTTCAATTAAGACCGTTAGTTTGACTAATCGATCGATATATGATGGCCTATGGGTCACACAACAAGTAACGGTTGTTTACTAATTATAGTTGGTTGACTAAATATTATATTGGATATTTATATTTAATTTATGGAGAATATAATAATAATTATATTTAGAATTAATTATTATTACTTTTTAATTAAATTAGATTTAATTAAATAAAATTCCCAATAATAATATATGGAATATTATTATTATATGATTTAATATATATGGAATCAAATCCGTAGAGATTTGATATACATGGAATTAAATCCGTAGAGATTTTATATGTCGAAAATAAATCTAAGAGAGACCTCTCTTATATATATGAGCTCTTGGGAATTCATAATACGTGAGTTCATATTTTCTCCATAAAATCTCTAAGTTAGAATTTTCCTAGCAAATTCATCTCGGGGATTCAACGCTGACAGATATGTGCAAATTAGTAAATAATGACTGTTACGTGGATATCATAGTTGAGGAATCCGTGTACGAATTGCTTTAAGAATTCTATTTACGTTTACTCGTATTTAATTATGCAATTAATTGTTCTTTGTTGGTGAACTGTTTATTTTCGCTGCGCATGTATTACGTATTTACGTACCTCTAAATTCCAACATAAAGCACATAAAGTTTAGAAGATACCTCAGATGGTTCTTCTTGCTTGGCCATCAGGCACAAATCATCATTAGATGAGAAGTTAAGATCATGAGCATTATCCCTTGTCAGCAGGCAGAGATCCTCATTAGATGAGAAGTCAGATTCCTCAGAGGGTAGATAAGAATCCTCTATTCCGGAAGTATTAACAACCATGGATTTTCTGTCCTTGTATCTCTTCTCTCATTTGGTCCGCTTCTCCTCTCTCTCCTTGGGGGTCAGGTTAGGACAATCATAGTTGTAATGACATGTCTTCTTGCAGTTGAAGCAGGAGTTTGGTTCATCAGAATCTCTTCTTGCTAGCGAATCTCTTCTCCTATAAGATCTCTCAGGAGACTTTCCAACTTGTCTATGACGATCTGAATTGTGACTATCCTTCTCATTTGATCTTCTGTCATCAAAACAATTCCTTTCATCAGATCTACCAGATGATTTGTTGTCTCTTCCTTTGCTTTCCTTGTAGTCTCTGTAGAACTTCTTATATATTCCAAATCTTAAATTCAAATGGTTGAATTTTCTGGTCAGCAGAGCTAACTGTTCGGTTTGGCTTATGTTTTTCCCAACTGGTTCAATAGATCTAGGAACGCTGCTGGTTGCCTGAAATGCAACATATTTTGTCGATGTAGGTGTTGGGGTTTCTTCATTCACTTCTCTTTGCTCAAGATGATATTCATGAGCTTTCAGACTCTGAAACAATCTGGTGATCTTCATAGTACCAAATTCTGGACTATCTTTCAGCATTGTGATCTTCATATCTCATTTCTTAAGTAAAGCTCTAAGAATCTTGTAGTTGATTTCCTTATCAGTAAGCTCCTTTCCAAGGACGAATATCTCATTCATAACAGTTGTGAACCTTTTGTCTAGCTGATCTATGGTCTCATTGGGCAACATCCTCAGATTTTTGAACTTTGCCAAAGCAATCTGGAGCTTACTCTCCTCTGATCATTCCCTTCACACATCTCAACAAGGATGTCCCACATTACCTTAGTTGTTCGGTAGTAGTGAATCTTCTGCATGACAACATAGTCTTCAGGATGATATTCCGTGCCACCTGATCAAGATTGAACATCTTCCTTTCTTCAGCATCCATCTGGAGGAGAGACTTGACAACTTTGGCTCCAGCAGTATGAGCAGGGTCATCACCTACAACACCCTCAGCAAGGTTGGTATGATAGATCAGAATAGGTCCATTCTGAATCACTCCCATCATGCGCGAGCTGAGAGAACCCAGAAGATTCTCCATACGATACATCTAGTTGTCATAGTCCTCGATGACATACTTAGGCAAATCATGACACATACTAGATCCGTTCTCCATGTTGATTTTGTGTGAAAATATATGAGTTTTAAAAGTTTATCAAGATATGTGCTAGTGACCACAAAGGCTCTTCCTCAAGAACTAATGATAATCAAAACCAATGGTCCGTAGAACCACTGCTCTGATACCACTTGTAGGTCCCGAACAAGTTATGTGAGTGGAATATCTAGAGTGGAGAGGTGAATAGACTTTCAAAACTTTTTGGCGTGAACATCGTGTACACAGATAAATGTTGTTAGAGTGCGAGTGAATCAGCACAGTCTGATATCCAACCTACTGACTACTCGGAAGCTGGTCAGTTGGACGTCTATCAGGCTAGCTGATGTGCGGAAGTAGTTAACCCGTGTGAAAAACCTTTAGAAAACTAAGTTTTAAGGTTTTAACCTGATCAGCTGGTAAACGACCAGGCTGATCTGATCAGTTGCCTTGATGTCAAATCCGATCTTACTTAAGTTTTATGCATGTTGTTTAAAGAGATAGAGTGCAAGGTGTAAAATAGGTAAACAACACACAATATTTTTATAGTGGTTCGGAGAACTTCTCCTACATTAACTCTTCCCTATCAGCAGAGGACTTACTATCAACCACCTTAGTTTAATGTGTTAGGCAACACAATACAAACTGATGTTTACTGAGTTCACACTCTATCCCAGAAGATAAGCTAGAACTTCTAACTTATAATCTTGCTAACAAACTAACCTAACATGATCTGTTTGGGAAGATTTGTTGTTGTTTTTCAACTAGGAATTATCCCTAACAAGTGTTTAGCCTAAAGCTATGAAGGAAAATTCTGCTAAGAAGGATATGGGATGAACACTTGAAGATATGCTTAATTTTCTTGAGTGTTCTTGCGGAAATTCTTGAGAGATTTGAATGCTTGATTATTTCCGTAGTTAACTCTGGAGGAGTTATCCCATATTTATAGAGCTTGAGATCAAAGAGTCGTTGGAGAGCAATTTGAATACCAGTCTGTTTTAGGTAGAAGGACAGGTATGCAGTGATGTTGGCAGGGACGGCCATGCCTTGAGCGTGCAAATTTGTCATTTCTAGCCGTTTGACCCTGATACTTTATATCTTAATTTGTCAGTTCAAGTACATACATGTCGATTTTGGTTGGTTGACAAGTACACTAAAACAACACTTATCAGAACCTTTTCTGATCATTCTTCTAGTCTGATCCTAGTATGAATTGATAATATATTCTTCATGTGTTTCTGATTCAAGCTTGACGTCAGAAAAAGTCAACTGTCCTCTAACCTATCTGATCATTAGATCAGTACCCAAGCTGATCTGATTTGATCTAAGTTTTAAGTAACATTGTCTTAGTAGCAATCTTAATACTCTGCTGGTACATAAGCAACAAGTCTTCAGCTGGTCTTCAGGTCTTGATGTCTTCGTGTCTTCTGCTCTTCAGTTAATCCGATCTTCTGATATTCTTTGACACTTAGGCTAATATATTGAGTTCCCCCTCAATGTATGACCTATTCTAATGCATCAACTGACTAACATGTTCAACTGGTTTCCTAACTAATTAATCAGTTGACTAACATATTCAACTGATCCTATTACATGTGTTTTTGGAACTTCCATCAAAACTATAAATTTCCTAACACATGGATTAAATTAGAAAAAATAATATTAGGGATTAAAAAATATATTAATAATAATACTATAAATAATTTTTTCATAGAAATCAAAATATTTGAAATAGAACAACTACATGAAAAGGGGGTGATTCACAATTAGTATATAAGAGATAGAGCCGTCAAAACGGGTTGGGCCCATTTGGCCAGCCTGCCCCGCCTTGCTTAAGAGGTGGGTTGTGCCAAGAAAAAATTAGTCCGCTTGGAGGCGGGCTTAGGTGGGAAGGTCAATTTGGGCTGCTGATTTTGGCGGGCATAGGCGGGCTAGGTGAGCTCATTAATTTTTATTTTTTTTTACATTTTATTGTACATTTTAGCAATTAGAACGATAGTTTTTGAAATATTCTGTAAATTTTATGTTTATGAATGATAAATTTAATAAGCAGGAGACTATGTTTATAAATTATTATAGTTGATTAATGGTGAACTTCAATTTATATGAAATTATAATTTGCGATTAATGAACGATAAACTTTATTTGTGAAAAATATTTTATTTTAAATTTTTATAGTGGTAATAACCAACGTAAATTGTTTGATTTCATTTGATTTTGATGAATTTAATGTATTAGAGCTTTTAAATTACATATCCAATTTTAAAAATATAAAATATAAAAAGTATAACAATTGAAATTTGGTGGCGCCGTGACCCTCCAAAAAGGTGGGCTTTTTTTTTTTTTTTTTTTTCCCTCCCTCGTGATGAAAATTCTAATGGTGAGGATAGAGAGTGACTTAATACCGATCAATAAAATTTCTTTCTTTTGTTCTTTATATTTTTCTTTTCACTCATATTTTTCAATTTGATAACTTTTTGTTACAAATATATTTTTAACATATCATGTATCAAATTAATTCTCTTTTTACAATCTTTAAATTGATATACATATTGTATATACAAATTTAAATTCAGATTTAAAATATAAATATAAATGTTAATAAAATATTTTTCAATCTATCAAAAAAAATCATACTATGATATTAAATTTACATAAAAAGTTTAATTAAATAATTAATCATTCCTAAAACGGCACAGGTTGCTGGGTTTTTAAACGGCGTCTTCAACCTTTATAAGTTCCGAGTCTGAAATTGAAGACACCAAAACCCTAATTTTGAAAAACGCTCAATTCCCAGCTCCCAAAATACCGCCGCCGCCAACCTCCCCTTGCGCCACCACCGCCGCCGCCAATCTCTCCTTGCGCCACCACCGCCGCCGCCAATCTCTCCTTGCGCCACCACCGCCGCCGCCAATCTCTCCTTGCTCCACCACCGCCGCCGTCAACCTCTCCTTGCGCCACCACCACCGCCGCCAAGATGACAGTCACTGAAGAAGACCCACATCTGGAATCAGGAGCCATGGATTTGGCAAAGAAGAAGCGCAAGCGAAATAGAGACAAAAAGAAGACAAAAACATCGGCGCTACCCCAAGAAGAAGATGTTGAAGGAGGAGTAGAGAAAGGAGAAAGCTTGGAAGAAGATGAAGAAGAAAGGGTCGCAGAGGTGCAGAAAATAGAAAAGAAAAGGAAGAAAGAAAAGAAGACAACAGAAGAAGAGGATGAGGAAGAAGAAAAGGAAGAGGGAGGGGAGATTAGTTTGAAGAAAGAGGCGAGGGTAAATGCGTCAGGAATTATGAGCTCCGAAGCCTTTGCGGCGCTGCCAATTTCTGAACCAACTATGAATGCCATCAAAGGCATGGGGTTTCAGCATATGACTCAGGTATACACCTCTTTCTTTTACTTGTTTATGTTAAAACTGTTACTGCATTTGTTACTTGTTTTATTTATTTATATGCCAAGAATTTTGGTGAAATCATCCATAGAGAAATGTTCACAATGTGGTATCAGTTGTTGCTGGATTCTTTTATCTATGTATTCACTCTTTGATATCTTATTCGACTTATATTAACTATTAAGTATAACTTTTCTGTTCCTTCTCCTCATTTTATTTCATGGCATAGGTGATAGGTTAGAGTAATTTTCTCAAGTTATAAAGATTATTGAGATTCTTAATAATGCACCGTCTAGTACTCTTGTGTTGGATTTAGTGAAGACCTTTTGTTGCTGAAGTATGTGGTTTCATGATATTATGAGCTTCTATATATCTCCTTAATGATCTCTTTGTCTTCTTTTTTTTTCCGTGTCTGTTGCTTCGTTTTTAAACAAAGAAGATACAGACTCTTACTTCTATTTTTTTTTTGGAGAAATTTAAGCTCAAAATGTGATATAAGCACAAGTTGCTGACAATTATATTGATATTGTCTTTCATGCAAGAAATATTTACATTATAATTTGCATCTTCATCTTCTTCTTTTGTATGAATTAGCCTATAGTGGTAGTAACTAGTAAGCTATCGAGATGATTTTCTTATGTTTCTTAAGATACTTGTATTTGGTTTCTTAAAATTGGATTATTCTTCAAAAGAGATTCCTGGTCAAACGTTTGCTGTCTCCAGGATTTCTATCTATACTGAGAGCTCACATACATAGGATTAAAGAGTAAATTTTTTTTGCTGATTATTTGTTTATTCAATTTTTTTTTTGGGGGTAATGAAGATCCAAGCTAGATCCATTCCACCACTTTTGGAAGGCAAAGATGTTCTTGGAGCTGCAAGAACAGGTTCTGGAAAAACACTTGCCTTTTTGGTACCGGCTGTGGAGTTATTGTATCACATACGTTTTACACCTCGAAATGGGACTGGTGTTGTTATCATTTGTCCTACAAGGGAGTTGGCCATACAGGTACACAATTTTTCCTTTTATCTTGACTTTATTTTGATATTATAGTCCTGGACATTAAAATGAACGGTAATGTCTTAAAAAATAATACCTGCCTACATCATTTTCTTAATATTAGTTGCATATTCTGAATGAAGCTTCTCCTATTTGATCTTTTTACTTATATATAAGCAATATTATGAATATATATTGTTTTGTTCTTCTTCAACTATTTTTAAGGGTGAAATAAGATCTTTTCATATGAATTGATGCTCCCATCCCTGTCTGGTGGCTGATGTGGCTATTGTATCATCATATACTTTCAGTAGCGTCTAGCTTGGCCAAGAAAATTTTAATAACATACACTTTCTGTTTACTATGCAATGAATTCTAGGACTACGATGAATAGATTGGAGATTTCTTTTCGTAGGTTATACTTCTTCATTCTATTGCTATAACTTATTTATTAATTTAGTCAACTGTGAAGGTTCTCTGGGCTCAATAAATCACATTTGTTGCCATCATTGAATATTTTCCACTTTGTGCATTTTAGTTCACTTGATTTCCAAATCCTGTCAGCTCCCTGTACCCTTTCATATAGGTTTCATAGTTGACATCATTCAGTTGCAGATGAATCCTTATGTGTCTATATGTACATTTTAAGACTAATATTAAATAAATGATGCAGACACATGCTGTAGCAAAGGGCCTTCTGAAGTATCACTCACAGACACTGGGACTGGTAATTGGGGGTTCGGCACGAAGAGGAGAAGCAGAGCGCATTGCCAAAGGAGTAAACCTTTTAGTAGCGACCCCTGGTCGACTTCTTGATCATCTTCAAAATACAAAAGACTTTATATATAAAAACCTGAAGGTATTAATTTTGTTCCCAAAGTTCAAATTTGTTTATTAATTACCCTCTTGGCAATGAGTTATTTCTGTAATACATAGAAGTCTTAGCGTTGCTGTTAAAACAATATGGAAGTTTATACATATCTGTGATACAGTTGTAGTTCTAAGCAGAGGATTTGGTTAGAGATTTCCGTTTTGCCTTATAGTCAGTCATTGCGTTCATTCAAGGGGACCCCTATTTTCTTTCCTTCATTAATAAAAATTCCTAATCCCTATTTTGCCTTATCCCTATTTTCTTTCCTTCATTAATAAAAATTCCTAATTTCTATAAGAAAGAGGTTTTAAGCCTTAACTAGTCATCCACACCCTTCTTTCTGAAAGTATTTTGTTGAATAATGGACTCTTGCTTCAATTTGTATGTTTCATTTGTGGATATGCAGTGCCTCATGATTGATGAAGCTGATAGGATTCTGGAAGCTAATTTTGAAGAAGAAATGAAACAGATCATCAAAATATTGCCTAAGGTACTTATCGCTGTATCTAGTTTAATGGTTTAATATAATACTGAGAATTCAATGTCAGCAAAGAATTTACTTCTGTTATTAGACTTAGGTAGAGATATATTTTGTTTTTCTGTCAAAAGAATAATAAAGATAATGGTCATGTATTTACCCTTCTGAGAAGTGTAATTAATTTGTTTTGAAATACTAAATATTTACTCATTTGTTAATTATCTAATACACTACATTGTGCAGGTGAGGCAAACAGCACTTTTCTCTGCTACACAAACAAAGAAGGTACATAAACTTGATATTCATGACTGGTTTACTAACATTAATAAACCAAACTTACTTTCCACTTGGGAAATATTTTTCCTTTTTGCTAAAATATAATTACACGTTGGAAGGCAATCTTTAAGTTGAGAAGTCCTAGGTTTTATTTGCTCGTTCACAAACTCAAAGAAATGTCCATTTATTCATTACAGGTTGAGGATCTTGCACGCTTATCATTTCAGTCAACTCCTGTCTATATTGATGTTGATGATGGAAGGAAGAGGGTAAGCAAATTCTTTGCTTTTTCTTTAGTTGATGATTATGGTAAAGTCTCGCTTCTTATAAAACTCAATAATTTGTGGTGTAGGTCACCAATGAAGGCCTGCAGCAAGGCTACTGTGTTGTCCCCAGTGCCAGGAGATTTATTCTTTTCTATTCCTTTTTGAAGAGAAATCTGTCAAAGAAAGTGATGGTTTTCTTCTCATCTTGTGCTTCTGTCAAATTCCATTCTGAACTTCTTAGATACATCAAGATCGATTGTCTTGATATCCATGGAAAGCAGAAGCAGCAAAAACGAACATCTACGTTTTTTGAGTTCTGCGAGGCAGAGAAGGGTATCTTATTATGTACAGATGTAGCTGCACGTGGTCTTGATATTCCTAGTGTGGTATGTTATTTCTTTTTTGGAACATGCTCCTTTTTCATCAATCACCATCTTAATGAAGAAAATTAAAAATAAAAGGGAGTAAATGAATCTTGTATGGGGGGCTTATCAAGAAACAGTATAAACTAACTTGTAATAGCTTCTGAAGAATGTATTTATTAATATTAAGTTGAAGAAAGGGGTTAGGGTGGTTGTCAGTAAGAATTTACCAAGATGAGATCAACTATCTACTTTCCGCTTCAAAGGATTGTGATTATGTAAAACGGTCCAAATGATGAATGGATATATTTTCTCTACTCTTCACATAAATGCACCAAGGAGATGCTTAGGTATGTTTGATTTGGGATTTAGTTGAGTTTGAACTCTGATCTTAAAATCTAGTGGAGTTCTATATTCTGGTAAATAGAAATGGTTTGTGTTGAGATTTAGATAAGGTAGAATTTAAATTTATGTCAAAATCAATGTGTAGGAGTGTGTGCTTTTGTATGAATGTGTTTTATTGGAAGTTGTAAAAGCGAGAAAAAAGGGGTGAAAAGTGATAAATAGAAGATTGAGAATAAACTTAACATCATATTTGCATTAATGTCACTAAAGAGAGTGTGGCCTAGAAAAATAGTATTTGTAGGTGTGGATGTATTGAATAATTTAAAAAACCTGAGTCTAAAATCCTAAAATAGAAAAAGTCCAAATCAAACATTACCCCAAATGTTTCCAGAACGGTTCTTTTCAAACAAATTTTGGCATGACTAGGGAATGATAATGGTAATGGGTATCATTGAGGGATCAATCAATAAGGGTTATTGATTGCATTGTTATTGCTTGGTTACAACATCAACAATGGGTATCATGTGAGGTGAGTTGAGTAGGTGAGGGCAATCAATTGCTTACTTCTATTCCCATTACCAATGTATCAAACCTACCAAGCAACGTCAATAGAATTAATTCCCATTACCCACTTCCATTACCCCCTAAGTATCTTAGACTTACTGAGAAGCAATATATTAGAAGTTGTTTTACATGTATCTTATATGAGGCTTGCACTGATGCTTCCACTCTGTTTTTTTTCAGGATTGGATTGTGCAGTATGACCCCCCGGATGAGCCTACGGTGATTTACCGCTTCTCAGATGGATTGTTTGTTGTATATCTATAATTTTCCAATTACCTTCCCTTACCTGTGATTTTATGTCTTTACATTCAGGAATACATTCATAGAGTCGGTCGAACAGCCCGTGGTGAAGGTGCAAAAGGGAATGCGCTGCTTTTCCTGATCCCGGAAGAGTTAAAGTTTCTTAAATACCTTAAGGTATTGAAGTGTTTTGGTTCTGCAAAATAGCACATAACTGTGACAAATTGGAAAATTTGATATGGCTCTTTTTATTCTGGGGAGTCTTTCAATGCTAGGAGAAGACTGTTAAACTGGGAGTATTTGCAAACACTACTGCCAACTTAATATAAACATTTTCCCCCCCAAAATAATTACTTTCGAGTTTTTGGAAATACATTACATTGAATCACAAAAAAATTACTTTTCCAAAGCTATAATCCATACATTACCTATTTTTTTATTTTTCTATACAAGTCAATTAAAATCACTTCTTTTAAATGACTTGAGTTTACAAACACCCCCTGGGTAGGGCATACTTTCTTTGTTAGAACATTAGCTGACTCTTGAAATTTCAGGCTGCAAAAGTGCCAGTCAAGGAGTATGAATTTGATCAGAAGAAGCTAGCAAATGTTCAATCTCACTTGGTATATTCTCGTTAACTATGGTTTAATTTTTATCATATCTCTGAAAAAAGCTCATCTGTTTTTCCTTAATTGCATTGGAGAATAGTGATCTTAATATGCTCATGATACAGGAAAAGTTGGTCTCCAATAACTATTATTTGAACAAGTCAGCTAAAGATGCATACAGATCTTACATCCTGGCATACAATTCACACTCTATGAAGGACATCTTTAATGTTCATCAGCTCGATTTACAGGTACTTTTATACTCTTTCTCAGTGGAACATGCATTGCCTTTCCTATCAAAAGAAGTGTATTTGTAAGATTCGAGTACAGAATGCATTATTCTTGCAGGTGTTTGTCGTTATTTTAGTAACATATTTCATCATTTTTTGAACATAATTTCGTTGACTTAAAAATGGTTTCACTACGGGAAACTACTTTCACAAGCTGTGGATGATTAAATTGCTAGCATGCTAGATCTAATTTCGTAGAAATACAGTGGTTAGCCATTTCTCAAAAATTCTGAAATAGTCACTCCTACTTGATCTAGATTACTAAAGTCGTTTTCCATCTAAATGATTCACGTGAACTCTCTTCTTCAAAGTATCACTTTTTAGCTTACGAAGGATCAATAGCATTATATATATATGTTATTCTTCTCAAAATCACTCAACCGTGCTATACTTTGTACGATAAATGCTTTTACTTGTATAGTAAACAATATTACTGAGTTCACCATAAAGAAGTTTTGCTCTTTTTTTTTTTTTTCGTCTCTCATTTCCTAATTAATGCACGTTAATGTTTCTCTCATCTTTTTTATCCATGTTTTTTGGACAGGCCGTGGCAGCTTCATTTTGTTTTACTTCTCCTCCCAAAATAAACTTAAACATAGATAGCAGCGCCTCCAAGTTCAGGAAGAAACCCCGTAAAACTGAAGGAAGTCGACATGGATTCAGTGAGACCAACCCCTATGGAAAGAAAGGTGAAGATAATGGGCATCAGCTTGTTAGGTATTAGCTTATAGATATTTATCCTTGTATGATGAGATGAAGAATACCCAGATGGAGCTCCAGCTAATCAGTTTTGCAATGTGTTTGTAGTCAAAGATATATTCTTTTTTGTTTATGTCACAAGCTTTCACTTCTGTATAACAATTTTGAAACCCCAGTTAATGGTTATCTATTTTTGGATCTTTGCACTTCATACTTGATGTAACTGATTGGAACAAAGAATACTGTCTTAATTTTGGCTTGTGATGTTGATACTCCGAGTAATTTAGAGCCTGATTGGCTTAGCTTATAAACTGTCTAGTAACTTATAAGCTTCCTAAATTTATTTGATAAAATAATAAGTTTTATTACTGAAATACATTAACAACTAATAAGATACTAAAAAATATTCTTCTTACATTATCAAAGAATTTATAAGTTTTATTACTCAAATACATTAACAACTAATAAGATACTTAAAAATTATATCTTATAAACTTTTAACATAAAATATTTAAAATAAGCTTAGCCAAATGAGCTCTAATTAATATGTTTAGCAATTATTGGAACAAACAATACTCGATTTACTTTAAAATGTTTAGTAATTTAGGTACAAATTCTAAAGCCTAATTGGTAATAACTACATTTACTATTCACCTATTACTCTCAACTACAAACCAGGACATAAAATACTTACAATGCCCTTCACCACTGTCTGGATATCATACCACCAAGCAAAAGTACACCCGTCAAATCAAGTGGGGGATTTTCAGAGTTATACGTTTTTCATCTTTTTTAGCTCAAATTGTTTAATTTGTTCGATTTCGTTATTTTTGTTGTGCAAATCATTTTTTTTTGTTATGTTTGATTTTCTGGAACGGACTTGTCAGTATTAATGAGTTTGAAATTCAAGGGCGAGTGAAATTGACCGAGGATAATGGAGCCTCATCATATTTGGACATGATGTCCTATATTATTGGTACCCGATTATATTGCTTGTCGTTCATATGGATAGCATGAGTAATTGTGTTGTGTCTTGTGACAATGATTTGCGCAATTTGATTTTAATATGTTAACAAGTGTCTATCAAATTTGCAATTGTTGATATTAGCAATACTGTAAATGCCAACAATTCTTCTCATGATAATAACAATGCACACTCTAATTTTTCAGGTGGTATTAGCCCTAGTTTCCCCCAATAATATTACCCCGAAATAGAAAATGTATTAGAACATAGGAATGGGATGAATTCTCAGATTAATGAGCCACCAAATTGCGATCTTCCATCATACGACGTTTGCCCTGTTCAAAAGTGCAAGTCTTTGCTTTCTGATCATTGGGTTAATATTGGTATTGAGCTTGTTTTTTCGGGGGCGAAAACAAATCAGCTGAATTTAGATGTGAGCTTATTAAGTACACCACTCATTTGGGGTGGTACGTTTGAAAGAATCCAATGAAAAAGAAAATAAACGGTGCAAATGTTTTATCAAAGCAAAGCGTCAAGCTGTCACAAATTGTTTTATTGTTTCAGAGTTATTTTTAACTCATAAACGTGATTGAAATTTGGTTTCTTAAAAAAAAAAAGACTTGCACCACGAGTTCTTGGTACTTTATTTGTACAATATTTCAAAGATAGTTCATCCTTACGTGGAAGGATATTGTTCCATTGATGAAAAGTGCTTATGGTATGGATTTACCATATTAAAAGACATGGTGTACTCTCGATAAAGTAAGGGATAACGTGTTTGGTAGTTATGATGAGTCGCATGATTAATGTATCGCAAAAAAATTCTGGTAGTGTTTTTTTACAATGCACTATACAAGTTTATAATGTGTGTTTTTTTTTTTTTTTTTTATCTTTTATCATTTGTTGCATTCTTACATTTTCTTTTAGGTGGATTTGATCCAATTTATTTTTTAACCAATCTTTTAGTAGGTTTTTTTTTCAGTGACTTTTTAATTAGAATTGGTCACAAACAATTAATTTTATCATTTTTGCTATATACATATATGCACACATATATACATAAATGTACACTTGTTGATATAAATGTATATTAACTGGCAAAGCATAGGGTAAACAAATTTTACACAAGAATCTGTGAAACTGGTTAAGGAGTGTGACTTATATTATTATACTATGTATTAGTTTTGATAACTGAAGGGTGTGACTTTTTACCATAAAAGGTATTACTCTCATAACACTGAAGAGTGTAATTTATATTACAGCAAGGGTATTAATAGTGATAAATGAAATGTGTGACTTATATTACAAAATGATATTAGTCATGATAACTGAAACGTCATGCCTGTAAAAAAAGAATCAGTTCACGGTGAACAAGTTTTACAGCATACCAACTTATATTAACTATATCAAGTATACACTAACGAGTAACATGTTTTATTTTAATTTTGTGGTGGGTTTTTATTTGATTTGGGCCTTTTTACACAAATTTTCTCATATAACTGTGTCTTTTAATTAGCTCATGCTTTTATTTTTTATTTTTTTTAATGAATTTGCGCTTAAGGTATTGTATTATTAATATGATAGTCCTTTTTTTTTAAATTTAATTATATTGTATTTAAAATCATTAAATTATTAACATAAAAGTTCACATGGTGATATAAATGTATATAACATACATAAAATGTACACTAGCAAAATGAAGGTACATTTAATTTTTTTACTTTTTTTAGGACATTTTTGTGGTGGTTTTTATTTGATTTGGTTAAATCTGCTCATATGATTGGGCCGTTTTAATTAGTTCATGCTTTTTATTTAGCTTAAATTTCATTATATAATCATGTATAATCAAAGAATCATACATCATAAACATCACATAATTTAAGGATAAACAAATATGTTAAACAAACTGTTGGGAGATGAATTTAATAAAGATTTTGATTAGATCCCAAAACCCCTGAGTATGACATATTTCAGGACGATCTTGATAGTATAGGATCATGTTTCAAATTATTAGGATGATCTGCACCATGTATAGTCAGCAGACATAGTTCATGTTAGAATAGGTTTCAATGTTTTATCTGTAGATCAGAAGTATCCTGAAGATCAAACTATACTGAAGACCTAAACCATACTGAAGGATCAGTATATTCTGAAGACTTACAGAAACCTGAAGACTTGAAGAACCTGAAGATTAGAAGAATCTGAAAGATCAGAAGAACCTGAAGATCAGAAGATCCTGAAGACTCTTATGTACTGAATCAACAGAACCTGAACAAGTCACTCCAAGTTAAAAAGTGTTTGTTCAATCTGAGTACATACAAGGAGAATGTTATACATTCGTGAACACTAAGGAAAGTATCAACTCAGTATTGGTTGACAAAAAGAGCCGTTTTTGTTGTCTCTGTTCAAAGGAAGATGTCGACCAATGAGGAGGCGACAACAACGTACTTTCCTGATACTGAAAGCGACATTTCTCTGAAGAATGTCAGCAGAGATGTTTGTCTTGTTCACAGAAATTGGTGATTGGCTGCGTGTCTGGGTATTTCCTAAAGCATGCAAGGGTTCATTCAAACCCTAATGAAGCCGTTCACCATATACTCAAAGAAGAAACCCGAGATGCTATCTCTCCAACGGATAGTTTTTCAAAGGAAGACTTCTTGAGAGTTGCCTATAGATACCAGAGGCCTTGAACACTTCAAGGTCACGGGAAATCAAAGCAACTTACAGAGCTCATTCGTATTCAAGCATTCTTGTGAAGCACTCGAAACCCTTAGATTTTCCCAAGTGTTTCATCATTGAAGAGAGCTCATTTACTAAGCCTAGATTCAAGATATTATCCAAAACTTAGTTCGAGATATCCTAGATTTTTACTTATGTTCTCATTGTAAAAGGATATCTCACCTTAGTTGGAAACCAACCAAACCCAAACCCTTTGATTAGGAAGTTTGTGTGTGTAGTAGTTGGAAGTGAGAGAGTTGTAAAGAGTTAGTAAGCTGCTGTGTTCAGTCTGAAGACTCTAGAGGAGAAGTTAGTAAGCTGATTGTTCAGTCTGAACACTTGTGTGTGTTGAGTTAGTAAGCTGCAGTAGTTCAGCCTAAAAACTCGTAGTAGTGTTGAGTTAGTAAGCTGCAGTAGTTCAGCCTGAAAACTCGTAGTTTAAAGTTAGTAAGCTGCTGAATTCAGTCTGAAAGCTTGAGGTAGTAGAAGTAGTGTGTTAAGGAATTTCTCTGAAGATCAGAGAGAGTGGACGTAGGAGCTTGAGCCTCTGAACCACTATAACTTGCTGTGTTGTTTTTGCTTTCTGCTTTGCATTATTACTTGTTGCATATTTCACTGAAAGCATTTCTGATATTCAGTTGGAATCAATCCACTGAACTTGCATTAACTTGGTCACAGCCTTAACCGCTGTTTCATTAAGCAAAGATTTTCAGCAAAGTAAAACGAGTATAAACTTAGGGCCTACACTTTCCACACTCTAGATAAGCTAGTATAGATAGTTGTCAAACTGATAAACTCTCCTGAGTAGTCAGTAAGATTAGTATCTACTCCAAGCTTATTTGGACTCTGAGAAAAATCAGGATCAGTGAGCTAATCTGAAGTCCCTGAACGCCGCTCAGTGTTATTGTCTCAGTAGACTTTGACTCAGGGCAATTTGTGCTTCTCAGGACTGAAAATCAGGACAACTTGACTCGCTGATTTCAGTAAAAGTTTTAAAAGTTGAAAAATCACTACACACGTGTATTCCCCCCTCCCTACACGTGTGACACTCGTTTACATCGGGACCAACAAGTGGTATCAGAGCAGTGGTTCTAACTGACCACTTGCTTTGGTAGCCATAGTCTTGTTGAATTAGAGACTTTGGTGGTCTACTGAATAGATCTTACTGCTGATATCTTACAAGGCCACTTCATCATGCCTTCTAAGAAACTACCTATGTTCTCAGTTGAGAATTATGATCTATGGAGATTGAGAATGCAGGCACACTTGTACTCTAAACATGAGAGAATGTGGAGAGTTGTGTCTCAAGGACCTTTTGAGTTTAAGGTTGTTAATCCTAGATCTACTAATGCTGAAAAAGATGATCTAAGGGATGAATTTCCTAAATCCGATGATCAACTTACTCATCAAGAAAGGAAGTTGGTTAACTTGGATTATATTGCTAAAGATACTCAATATACCACTATTGATGATGGTGTTATGGGAATGATTTCTCACTGTGAAACTGCCAAAGACATTTGGGACACACTTGCTATAATGTGTCAAGGCACTGATCATATCAAAGAAAACAAACTATCTGTGGCTATTGCCAAATTTGATGGTTTTGAAATGGAAGATGGTGAATCTATTGAAAGACTTGAAGTCAGATTCACAAGCATTATGAATGATCTAAGTGCTCTTGGGAAAAAGTATCCTAAAAGAGAAATTGCTCTGAAAATTCTTAGAGGACTATCTAAGAAATGAGATATTCATGTTGTTGTGATTGAAAACACCAAAGATATTGCTTCTATGCCATATCAACAAGTTTTCTCTGAGTTGAAAGCATATGAGTTTGTAATTGATAAGAAAACTAAGAAAGCTGACAGCAAAGATGATACTTCATCTAACAAAAATGTGGCTTTCAAAGCACAAGGTAAAATCTGTAATTCTAAAGAACCTGAGACTTCATCTAACAAAGTGCAGGATGAAAAGATGAGATAATTGCCTTAATGGCAAGAAGGTTTGAGAAAATGAACCACATATTTGGAAAGTATAAGAGGTATTATAAAAATACCAGGTACAAGAACAGGAACAACTCAGAAGCTGAAGAAAAGTCTACTGAGAAGAAGAAAGACTACAAAGCTGAAGGATCCTCATCCAAAAAAAAGGACTACAAATCCAAAGAGAAAAATGATCAGGATGATGATATCAACAGATGCTACAACTGGAAGAAGATAGGTCACTTCCAGTATGACTGTCCTGAGTTGAGTTCCAAAGAAAGAAAGGATCGGCAAGCCAAAAGAGACAAGAAGTATTCCAGCAAGAAGGCAATGGTTGCTGAAGAAGAACATTCTCGAGGAAGGATCCAAATCTTGAAAGAGATGTTCTCGAGCGATGATAGTTAAATTCTTCTATCTCTGTTCTTTGCTCCCTACACAAGCACCGAGTTATTCAAGTTCATCTCAGAATCATAATTTTGACTGATGGGTTCTTTTGAGAATCGATGAAGGACTATTCTGTATTACAAGAACTGCATTCATAGAAACTCAAGAGCGTAATGAAGTCTTGATCTTTGAGAATCTAAAGTGAAAAAACTCTAAAGCTGCTGAGATCACTTCTCAATTGATGGGAGTAACTGATGAACTTGATGTTCTGAAAGTACAACTCTCAGAAAAAGAGAAGGTGGTAGAGGCCCTGAAAGGAAAGTTAGAGAAATCCAATCAAAGAAAATCAGGTTTATCGAATCGAAGTTCAATGACCTCTTTGAGAAAGATGAAACTCTAAAGAAAAGTGAGGATAGTTTGCAGAGAAAGTTAGCTCTATTGAATTCTACATCTAAAATAATAGATGAAATTCAGAGTTATCAAAGACCTGCAACTATAAAGACTGGATTAGGATATATTCCAGGGGGAACCTCACATGATCTTCTGAATGCTGCTTCTACAAGTGGCACCAAGACTGTATTTGTTAAACCATGTTGGGATATTTTAGTTTTGATAATTTATGCCAAAACATTATTAACTTGTGTTATTCAAGCTATTTTACAGATAACAAGTTAAGGGGGAACGAAAGAACAAATTGAGGGGGAACTCACGAAAATCAGAAGAAGATGATCGAGATCAGACGAGGCTGCAGACGAGTCGTGATCGAGATCAGATGAATTAGATGAGTTCCGGAGTCAACTGATGAGCTGTGCAAGTCAGATGTGAAGAAAAGCTAAAACCAGCAAATCAGAAGAGAAGGGTGCAAATCAGAAGATGACCAAAAGAGACTGATCAAGATCAGACGTGATCGAGATCAGATATGAAGATGAGCAGATGAGATCGACGAGATCGACGTGGATCGAGATCGATATGATAAACCGATATGCTAACCTAATGCAGATGACCCGATGCTATCCCGAGAAGATCCTCGAAGATATGTTGATCCGATCAATGAATCGATCGATCGAGCAAAAAGAAATCGATAGCTCGAAATCAATGTGACTGAGGGTCGAATGTCCGAACTCGTAAGAGCTGAACTTCGATGAAGTCCGAAAGTCGTCAAGATACCCGACGTATAAGGTCCGCCAAGAGAAGTCTTTGAATCAAGAACACGAGACTCGATAAGTTACTCGAGATAACTCAAGGCTCGATAACCTGGGGTTCGGATAAGCTCGCTTAACTCAAGGCTCGATAAACTGAAGGTTCAGATAGCTCAGATAACCTGAAGATTCAAATAGCTCAGATAACCTGAAGGTTCGATAGCTCCAGATAACTGAAGGCTCCAGATAGAATGGAAGATCCTGAGACTCAGATAACCTGAAGGCTCGCATGAATTGAAGATCCTGAGACTCAGAAGATCCTGAAGAATATAGCCGTTAGAGACTCAGAAGAAACTGAAGAATATAGCCGTTAGATTCAGCTGACGTGGACCAATGAGAGGAAGGCGACAAGCCTGAAAAGCTGCAAAAAGCTACAGATTAGTATGGATTTAAATGTGATTCTCTCCAACGGTAACATTCAAATCCACACTATAAATACAAGTTCTTCATTCATTATCAAGCGTGGATGAATGTGGAAGAGTATGGAGAATGTAGCAAACGATGCTACAGAGCTAAGAAGATATGGGTTCCAGCAGTTCCCAGCCAAGGTCGTGTGCCAGATGATGCGAGTCCTGAAATATGGCCTGATCGTAACACGACTAAGGCATTCAACACAAGGCACGTTGAAAGGAATTGTGCTCCCAATCCTATATACTCAAGCATTCCCCCCATAGAACACAGAGCAAGAAATACACACATATATTCAAGAGTGTTCTACCCTAGATCTAAGCACAAATGTAATATCCTAAGCTTAGATAGATTTTCCCATCCTTAGCATCGAGACTAAACAAATGTAAGGGAAAATCTCAACCTAGTTGGAAACCAAACAAACCTTACCCAAATCAGTTTGATAGGATAAGTTTGTAGGTGAGTGTGAACTCGGTAAACATCTATCGGCAATCCCGTGAGGGTGATAAGTCCCGCTTGAGTGTGAACTCGGTAAAACATCTATCGGCAATCCCGTGAGGGTGATAAGTCCCGCATGTTAAGTTCGGTTAAGTTTGGTTAAGTTGGTGCCTCGAAAGGGAAGAGTGGATGTAGGACGGGTTTCGTCCGAACCACTATAAAATCTTGTGTGTTGTTTACTGCTTTATGTTTATACTTGTCATATGCATTCGATTACAAGCAAAACAACACACATCGTTCTTAAAAGCAAAAATTTGGAATCACTCTACCCTCACCCCTGTTTTATATGCATCGCACGAAATGATTCACTTCCCGTTCAGGAAACTGAACACCCTCAACACGCTGAAAACGAACCTGAACTACAAACATCCCAATCCCCGATCAAGTCTCAAAAACCTGAGAGATCCGACAAGCGAGTGTCCATCTCTCATAATCCCTTCAACACCAGAACAGTGCTTGCTTCACCTACTCCAGAGAGCCCCATCATAAGGATAATGAAGCAACAGATCAAAGAGTATCTCTTTGGATCGTGCCTCGATTGATCAACATCCCGACATCCGAAAGAACGGATAGAAGAGATAATGTTCGGAGGGATATCGATCAAGAGCATTGAAGAATTTATGATTCTAATGACAACTCGATCGATTTCTTTGTAGACTTGGAGTTGAAATGTCTAAACAATCTTTGGGATTGAAAGTCTTTGTTGAATTGGCATCTGACGATGATATCAGATGGCTGATTCACGAAAAGTTCTGAATTGCTGATAAAAGGGAGGAAACCGTTCAACCTCCTACATATCAAGAGGGAGCTGCCGATGAACCAAGAATGGGTGCTGCAGATGAGACCCGACTTGGCAAGGCGTCAACATCGACGGCATCTCTACGATGAGCTCGATACCTAGATCATTATACTCGGAAGATTCGGGATGGGATCAAGACTGCATTTGAAGATAAATTCCAAAGCTCCACAGCTTGATCTGATGAAGCGATTTGAAGATGAGCAAGCAAAACTAGTTGACAAGGAACGAAGTCACACGTTGGGATGCACAATGCCATCCTTGTTTGAAGTAATGCAACTAGTAAATCCTCTTGCCGGAAGCTCAAACTCGATCGACAAACTCACGAGTTCGCACAGAGATGCTCAATCGCAACCACGTACTTTTGGAAAGTGTCCGCATCCTTGACAAAACTAACACCCACTTGGATATGGGTTGGAAACATTTTCTAGCTTTTCTACAGAATCAGCAAGACAGAAATCGAAATCGCTCTCTCGACGCTTTACTACACTCCTCGCAGCTTTTTCGCCACCGCTTCGATCACTCCTTTGTTGTCGAGGAACTCGAGAGGAGATCTCATGGCAATTAACCGCTCAAACAAGAAGATGTCCAACCTCTTTGATGAAACCAAAAAGGGGGAAGGAAAAGAGAATAAAGAGAAGGAAGAAAAAAGCAGACTCGCATACGCTTTGGTAACATTTTTATCTCTACCAAAACCACTATATCGACTTGCCGGCCACTCCATCTACCGATCTCGTTCTTTGAAATGAAAGAAACCGTGGAGCAACATAGTAAAGAGATCGCAATGTAAAAACCGCTTTTTTCGTGAGGTTACCGCCAGAGTCGATAAGATTGAAGACTTTTCTTCGCTCGCTCGTAAAAGAATGGAAATCGATGATCGTGCCAAGAGCCTTGAACTCGCTAAGAAATTAGTCAAGAAGACGAACAAGATGAACTCGAAAGCAGACTCGAGGAGGAAGAAAGGCAAAGGCAAGATGATGAAAGAATCATGAAGATCGTAGACAAGGCCATCTATTCTCTACCAAAAGTTGGATGACTCTGAACAAGTTCAAGAGCAAACAAGACAGAGAATAAGAGAAGCCGCCATCAAGAAGCGAAGTTTAGCAGAGGCTAAGGGATCAACATTGCTTACATCCGGCGGAAAAGGAAGAACGGTTCGCAGCAGAGGAGATTGCTTGGGAGAAGAATGCTCTTCCAGCACCTATTAAAGGCATCCTCTGTGCACGGCAAGATCTGCTTCCAGAATGGGATCAGATCATAGGAGAATGGTTATGTGATGTCTACATCCTGGAGAAGATTCCAATTCATCAAGATCAGACTGAAAATGATGATGAATTCCGGAACTGGTTAGAAACAAAGTATCCAGACTTCTACCAGACAGTGATGAAAGAAGGCAAGATCATGTCACTAATACCAGAAGCTCCACCCTTTGAACTACTCCTTCCACCTTTGCGTCCAGACAACAAGCTAGATCCTGTTAAATTCAAGAATATCTACTATGGATTTGCTGAAAAAGGAGGGATCCATAGAAAAGAAGAGCTGGACAAACTAATGCAAAGGATGTACATGATATTTGTCATCCCCTAAGAACTGCAAATGTTCAAGTACACCCGAAGAAGACAACTTGGAATCAGATGATAGGTACACTTTTCATGTTTTCTACAATGCACACACCTATCTGAATGAAATTTTCCATCTCACTGATTCTAAGACAACATCTCATTGTCTTCTGAGGTATGTACTGTTTACATTATCTACATTTCCATTCATGGTATCTGTTTTTCTGATTAAGTGTTTTGGTTCCATCAAAAAGGGAGAAATTGTTGGGAAATCTGTATTTTAGTTTTGATGGAAGTTCCAAAATAGGTTGTAATAGGACCAATCGGACACATTGGTGATGATGACTTAGAATCGATTAAGATGACCAAATTTAAATGTATAGATAGCTGATGTAAAAGATAGGTCACATATTGAGGGGGAACTCAATATGTATAAGTCAGGTCGAAGTATCAGATGACCCAGATAAGGTCAGATGATCAGAAGACTAAGAACAAATCAGAAGACAAGAAGTCAGAAGATCAGGTGAAGACAAAGCCCGACATCAAGACTCGGATGAACTCAAGACTCGGATAGACATCAAGACTCGGATAGACATCAAGACTCGGATGAACTCAAGACTCGGATAAACTCAAAGACTCAGTAACAAACGTGAAGACTCAGTATGACTGAAGACACTGAGGCTCAGAGTCACCTGAAGATCAGAAGACTACCAGAAGACCTGAAGACCTATATCAACAGAGTCTGCATATTTGAGCTAAGACAATATGCATCAGAAGACTCAAACAAGGTAGATTGATCGCCATTCGATCAAGTCACCACACCTTTGGTGACAATAAAAAGATACACCGGACAAGACGAATCTTCTACAAAAAGGAATATCAATCGCCTAACGGATAAATTTAAAGTGCCGCCTCATGGCTCAAGGAGAAAGCGACACGTGCACAAAAAGAGCCGACAACGCGGATACGACAACAAGGACAAAAAAATAACGCTAATCATGCCTACGGCCACACCGATAATCGGAGCACGTCACAATCATATCCTACAACCTACCTAATATAGCCTGAAATTCAAATTGCTCTCCAACGGCTCTTTGATTTCGAGGTCTATAAAATGGGATTGTTCACGAAGACCAACAAAAAAAATAACAAGCAAGAACGAACACGGAGACACCGCAAAAGAAGCAAAAATTACAGCAAAATCTCCGCTCAAAGAACACTATATTTGAAGATTATTCTTAGAGTGTTCATCCCATTAGGTCTTAGCAAGAAATCCTATCCACTAGCATTTTGGCTACCTAAAACACCAGGATAGATTTCCAGTTGGAACCCTCAAACATTCTTTACCCAAACGCAAGTTAGGTTAAGTTTGTTCCCGGAAGATTTCAGATTGGGGATTCTAGTTTTCTGATTTCTAGTTCGGTTGAGTGTGAACTCGATAAACATCTGTAGAGTGTGAACTCAATAAACATCTCGGCCATCCCTTGAGGGATATAAGTCCCGCAGGTTAAGTTTGTAGAGTGAGAACTCAGTAAACATCTCGGCCATCCCGTGAGGGGTATAAGTCCCGCAGGTTAAGTTCGGTTAAGGTTCCCCTGTGTTAAGGGAAGAGTGGACGTAGGACGGGTTTCGTCTGAACCACTATAAAAAGTATTGTGTGCATTTACTTGCTTTCTTATTGCTTTGCACTATTCACACAACTGAGTTTAAAATAGCATACATATTCAAAGTTAAGCTCAGTCTGCACCAAGCAACTGATCTGATCAGGTTGATACTTTAGTCAGCTGATTGAAAACTGACTTAAGAATCTGAATTGATAAAACCGGTTTTTCACACGGGTAAAAACAAGATTCCGCACCACTCAGTTAAACTGACAGATATCAAACTGATCTGCCCTCAGGCACTCAGTAAGATTGAACATCAGTCTAAACTGATACACTAGCACTCTGATCGGGTAATCTGCAAATCACACCTGATCCGCACGAAAAGTTTTGGAAGTCTATTCACCCCTCCCCTCTAGACTTCCACCCTCACAAAACCCGTTCGGAACCTATAAGTGGTATCAGAGCAGGAGTTCAACAGATCACTATTTTCAAAGTGATCGCCTGAGCTGATTCATTTTTGAAACCCATTTTTGATCTGATACCATCAATTGGTATCAGAGCGGGTAGTTCAAAAGGTCACTGTTTTTCAAATACAAACATCTGAACTGATACCATCAGTGGTATCAGAGCAGGAGTTCAAAAGTTCACAAACTTTCAATGTGACCACCTGAACTGATCATTTTAAAACAAAAACCCGATCTCTGTATAAATGCATATTTTTATGTTTTGGCGTCATTATCAAAAAGGGGGAAATTGTTGGGATATTTTAGTTTTGATAATTTATGCCAAAACATTATTAACTTGTGTTATTCACGCTATTTTACAGATAACAAGTTAAGGGGGAACGAAAGAACAAATTGAGAGGGAACTCACGAAAATCAGAAAAAGATGATTGAGATCAGACGAGGCTACAGACGAGTCGTGATCGAGATCAGATGAATTAGATGAGTTCCGGAGTCAACTGATGAGCTGTGCAAGTCAGATGTGAAGAAAATCTAAAACCAGCAAATCAGAAGAGAAGGTTGCAGATCAGAAGATGAGCAAAAGAGACTGATCAAGATCAGTCGTGATCGAGATCAGATATGAAGATGAGCAGATGAGACTGATCGAGATCAGACGTGATCTAGATTAGATATGATAAACTGATATACTAACCTAATGCAGATGACCTGATGCTATCTTGAGAAGATCCTGAAGATATGTTGATCTGATCAGTCGAGCTGATCAGATCAGGCAAAAAGAAATCAGATAGCCTGAGTCAATGTGACCTGAGGGTCAGAATGTCTGAACTCAGAAGAGCTGAACTCAGTAAGCCTGAGTGTCAGTATACCTGATCAGACAAGGTCCGCTGAAGAGAAGTCTGCTGAATCAAGAACCTGAGACTCAGTAAGTTACTCAGATAACCTGAAGGC
The DNA here is from genome assembly GCA_037126765.1 of Stenogyne calaminthoides. Classification (NCBI taxonomy): domain Eukaryota; kingdom Viridiplantae; phylum Streptophyta; class Magnoliopsida; order Lamiales; family Lamiaceae; genus Stenogyne; species Stenogyne calaminthoides. The sequence goes on along the minus strand of JBBCBC010000019.1, from coordinate 13,524,147 downwards.
TCAGATAACCTGAAGGTTCAGATAAGCTCAGTTAACCTGAAGGCTCAGATAAACCTGAAGGTTCAGATAGCTTAGATAACCTGAAGGTTCAGATAGCTCAGATAACCTGAAGGTTCAGATAGCTCAGATAACCTGAAGGCTCAGATAGAATGGAAGATCCTGAGACTCAGATAACCTGAAGGCTCAGACAGAACTGAAGATCCTGAGACTCAGAAGATCCTGAAGAATATAGCCGTTAGAGACTCATAAAAAGCTGAAGAATATAGCCGTTAGATTCAGCTGACGTGGACCAATGAGAAGAAGACGACAAGCGTGAAAAGCTACAGATTAGTATGGATTTTGTTGGTCCCGGTGGGAAAACCCATTTTGCGCGTGCGGAAGCAAAACATTTCGTTGCTGTGCATATAAAACAGGGGTGAAGGAATGGTGATTCCAGATTTTTGCATTTTAAGCTCATGTGTTGTGTCTTGCTTATAATCGAGTGCGTATGATAAGATAAGAGCGTAAAGCAGTAAACAACACAGCAATGTATAGTGGTTCGGAGACTCAAGCTCCTACATCCACTCTCCCTGTTCCTAGGGAAATTCCTTCAAACACTTCCTAAGGCTTTCTGACTACCTCTGTAGTTTACTAACCTTTCTACTTTGAGCTTTCTGACTACCTCTGTAGTTTACTAACTCAATGCCTCTGGACTTATCACCCTCTCGGGCTCGCCTCTTAGATGTTTAACGAGTTCACACTCCTTCGGGACTTATCACCCTCACTCGGGATTGCCTAACAACTACCTCACTTCACCACTCGTTATCTCTTATGAGAATGGGTTTGGGTTTTGTGTTGTCTCCAACTATGGTGAGATTTTCCCTTACATTTGTTTAGCCTCAATGCTAAGGTTGGGAAAATCTCTCTAAGCTTAAGATACATCGTGGGTTGCTTAGGTTGGGTTCTAGAAAACTCTTTGAATATATTTGTATATCTACAGACTTGTGTTCTAGGGTGGAAATGCTTTGACTATAACGCTCTTGGCTCTGTAGCATTTTGTGCATAATCTCCACGCATCCACACTTAATTTGATGGAAGATCTTGTATTTATAGTGTGGATTTGAATGTTACCGTTGGAGAGAATCTCATTCAAATCCATAATATTCTCTGTAAGTTCTGCGCACTTTTCCAGTGGTTTGTCTTCCTCTCGTTGGTCCACGTCACCGGATTCCAATCGGCTATATTCCTCGGCTTGGTGCCTCGGAACATTCGGGATATCTTGAGCATTGATGCATTCTTGAGTCTTGATAATCTTGTGCCTTGAGATTCTCTCGAGTCTCATTGTCTTCGAGACATCCACGAGTCTTCATCTTGAGTCTTGATTCTCCGAGCCTTGAGTTTCTCTGAGCCTTCAGTTTTCTCTGAGCCTTCAGTTTTCTCTGAGCCTTCAGGTTTTCTCTGAGTCTTCAGGTTCTCTGAGCCTTCAGGTTTTCTCTGAGTCTTCAGGTTCTCTGAGCCTTCAGGTTCTCAGTCTCATATTGAGTCTTCTGATTCTAACCTGTTCTATATCTGCCGACTATACACGGTGCAGATATTATCCCGAACACTCCTAAAATCGAATCTCACTATCTATCAAGATTATCCCGAACATGTCATACTCGGGGGGTTTTGGGATCTAATCAAAATCCTCTTTATTAAATTCATTTCCCAACAATTTCCCCCTTTTTGATGATGCCAAAACCATCTTGTTACAAAACACTTAACCTATACTCAGGTTTCAGTTTTTCCTATTACAAGAATGGTATATCTCTTAACAATCAATTCAGCAATGAATCACCCAACAATTTCATCACTAAATAACAATAATCAGGCATATCAAATATAAAGACATGTAAAAAGATAATGAGGTATTATCTTTGAGCATAAAGATAAAGTTTTCATTGAAGTATGATAGACTATTACAGTTTACAATGAACTTTTCAAAAGATAAAGACAAAAACATAAAGAATTACAAGTCTTCAGTCTTGGTCTTCAGTCTTCTTTGATCTTCAGCTCGGCTCCTCATTCCTCTTCTTCTATGGACCTTGTCTGATCAGGCATACTGACACTCATGCTGACTGAGTTCAGTTTCTTCTGACTTCAGACATCCTGACCCTCAGGTCTCTTTTACTTACTGACCCTCAGGTCACTTGACCTATACTGAGTCTCAGTTAACTTTACTTACTGAGCCTCAGATCACTTTTTACTCAGGCTATCTGATTTCTTCTTTGCCTGATCTTATCAGTTCGGCTGATTAGATCAACACATCTTTAGATCAACACATCAGAATAGCATAAGGTCATCATATCAGGTTAGCATATCAGGTTTTATCATATCTGATCTCGATCACGTCTGATCTTGATCAGTCTCTTCTGCTCATCTTCTGATTTGCAACCTTCTCTTCTGATTTGCTAGCTTTAACTTTTCTTCACTTCTGATTTTTGCATAGCTCATCAGTTGAACTCATCTAACTCATTTGATCTCGATCAGTCTCGTCTGCAGCCTCGTCTGATCTTGAACATCTACTTTCAATTCCGTGAGTTCCCCCTCAATTTGTTCTTTCGTTCCCCCTCAACTTGTTATCTGTAAATTATCTTGAATAACACAAGTTGATAATGTTTTGGCATAGAACTAAAATATCCCAACAATTTCTCAATTGATAAAGACGCCAAAACATCAGAATATATGCATTTTTAAAGAACCGGGTTTTCTTTAAAAATATATGTTCATGTGATCACTCTGAAATTAGTGAACCTTTTGAACTCCCGCTCTGATACCACTTGTTGGTATCAGATCAGAGACAGGTTAAAAAAAAGATCTGCTCAGGCGATCACTTGAAAAAGGTAATCTTTTGAGCACCTGCTCTGATACCACTTGTTGGTCCCGGTGGGAAAACCCATTTTGCGCGTGCGGAAGCAAAACATTTCGTTGCTGTACATATAAAACAGGGGTGAAGGAATGGTGATTCCAGATTTTTGCATTTTAAGCTCATGTGTTGTGTCTTGCTTATAATCGAGTGCGTATGATAAGATAAGAGCGTAAAGCAGTAAACAACACAACAATGTATAGTGGTTCGGAGACTCAAGCTCCTACATCCACTCTCCCTGTTCCTAGGGAAATTCCTTCAAACACTTCCTAAGGCTTTCTCTACCTCTCTGTAGTTTACTAACTCAAAGCCTCTGGACTTATCACCCTCTCGGGCTCGCCTCTTAGATGTTTAACGAGTTCACACTCCTTCGGGACTTATCACCCTCACTCGGGATTGCCTAACAACTACCTCACTTCACCACTCGTTATCTCTTATGAGAATGGGTTTGGGTTTGGTGTTGTCTCCAACTATGGTGAGATTTTCCCTTACATTTGTTTAGCCTCAATGCTAAGGTTGGGAAAATCTCTCTAAGCTTAAGATACATCGTGGGTTGCTTAGGTTGGGTTCTAGAACACTCTTTGAATATATTTGTATATCTACAGACTTGTGTTCTAGGGTGGAAATGCTTTGACTATAACGCTCTTGGCTCTGTAGCATTTTGTGCATAATCTCCACGCATCCACACTTAATTTGATGGAAGATCTTGTATTTATAGTGTGGATTTGAATGTTACCGTTGGAGAGAATCTCATTCAAATCCATACTATTCTCTGTAAGTTCTGCAGCTTTTTCCAGTGGGTTGTCTTCCTCTCGTTGGTCCACGTCAATTTGGATTCCATCGGCTATATTCCTCGACTTGATTGCCTCGGAACATTCGGGATATCTTGAGCATTGATACATTCTTGAGTCTTGATAATCTCTTGTGCCTTGAGATTCTCTGAGTCTCATTGTCTTCAGAGACATCCTGAGTCTTCATACTGAGTCTTCAGATTCTCTGAGCCTTCAGGTTTCTCTGAGCCTTCAGTTTTCTCTGAGCCTTCAGTTTTCTCTGAGCCTTCAGGTTTTCTCTGAGTCTTCAGGTTCTCTGAGCCTTCAGGTTCTCAGTCTCATATTGAGTCTTCTGATTCTAACCTGTTCTATATCTGCCGACTATACACAGTGCAGATATTATCCTGAACACTCCTAAAACTGAATCCTGACTCATCTATCAATATTATCCTGAACATGTCATACTCAGGGGTTTTGGGATCTAATCAAAATCCTCTTTATTAAATTCATTTCCCAACAGATTTGAATGTGATTCTCTCCAACGGTAACATTCAAATCCACACTATAAATACAAGTTCTTCCTTCATTATCAAGCGTGGATGAATGTGGAAGAGTATGGAGAATGTAGCAAAAGATGCTACAGAGCTAAGAAGATATGGGTTCCAGCAGTTCCCAACCAAGGTCTTGTGCCAGATGATGCGAGTCCTGAAATATGGCCTATATACTCAAGGCAATTTGAAAGGAATTTTGCTCCCAATCCTATATACTCAAGCATTCCCACCATAGAATACAGAGCAAGAAATACACGCATATATTCAAGAGTGTTCTACCCTAGATCTAAACACAAATGTAATATCCTAAGCTTAGAGAAATTTTCCCATCCTTAGCATCGAGGCTAAACAAATGTAAGGGAAAATCTCAACCTAGTTGGAAACCAAACAAATCTTACCCAAATCAGTTTGATAGGATAAGTTTGTAGGTGAGTGTGAACTCGGTAATCTATCGGCAATCCCGTGAGGGTGATAAGTCCCGCTTGAGTGTGAACTTGGTAAAACATCTATCGGCAATCCCGTGAGGGTGATAAGTCCCGCAGGTTATGTTCGATTAAGTTCGGTTAAGTTGGTGCCCCGTAAGGGAAGAGTGGATGTAGGACGGGTTTCGTCCGAACCACTATAAAATCTTATGTGTTGTTTACTGCTTTATGTTTATACTGGTCATATGCATTCGATTACAAGCAAAACAACACACATTGTTCTTAAAAGCAAAAATTTAGAATCACTCTACCCTCACCCCTGTTTTATATGCATCGCACGAAATGATTCGCTTCCGCACGCGCAAAATCGGTTTTCAAATCGGGACCTCACAAACCGGTGGTTCGTACTGATCTTCTTATTGGAGAACAACCCCGTGTTTTGGACAAGGGTAAAGGACCTATGGTTTCAAAGAATCTGAGAGTTCAGGAAAGAAAGCCCAAACCTCAAGAAAAGGATAGAAAACTTGTACAATCAGTAGGAAATCCTCAGGCCAGTACTTCGAAGCCTCAAGCTAAGAATACTAACCTGAAGAAATCTGCCCTAAACCATCAGAGGAATCCTCAGAAGAGAAACACTCAACAGAGAAATTCTCAGATGAGGAGACCAGGTTCTCAGGATACTGAAAGACCACAATTTCAGTACAGGCAACCTAAACCACCCCACTTGCCTAAGGGTAAAGGTTTCCTGAACCCAAGTCAGCAGAGACAGAGATCAACTGCACCAAAGCCAAAGCAATAGAACAAGAGGCCTGAACCCAAGAAGAATTCAAAGGCTCATGTTCATGCTAAGGCTGACACTCATACACATGATACTTCCATGGCACTTAGGGTGGTGAATGTGTATGTAGATATTTATGGAAGACAAATCAGCCACTCTAAAGTCATTAGAGTTATCAGGCAGATTTGGGTTCCAAAAGGTACAGCTAACCTGGTAGGACCCTACACCAAATGGGTACCTAAGGCCTAATTTGTTTTGTAGGTGAAGGATAAGGGCACTAAGCAGAATAAAGACAACATAGACCTGATGAGTGGAACTGAAGTTGCACTTGCTGTATGGTACTTGGACAGTGGATGCTCAAGACACATGACATGATACAAATATTTGCTCACTGACTATGTTCAACAGAAAGGCCCTCAGATAACTTTTGGAGATAATTTCAAAGGACAAACATAAGGATATGGAACTCTTGAAATTGATACTGTTCATATCCATGGTATATCATATGTGTCTTGTTTAAAGCATAAATTACTTTCTATCAGTCAATTCTGTGATAAAGGATTCAATGTTGAATTCTCAAAGAACTTGTGCTATGTGAAAGATAACGTTTCACAACAAGTATTACTGATTAGTACTAGAAAAGGAAATGTGTATCTTGCTGATTGGAAACTTACTCCCTTGGATACATGCTTAATGGCCAAAAAGGCTACTGAAACCAGTTGGTTATGGCACAAAAGACTGAACCATTTGAACTTCAAAACCCTGAACAAACTTGCAAGATTAGCACTTGTGAGGGGGTTACCTAATGAAGTGTTCAGTAAAGATCATGTTTGTGATGCTTGTCAGAAAGGCAAACAGATTAAAGCATCATTTAAAAGCAAAGTAGAAGTGTCTACTGATAGAATACTTCAACTGTTACATATGGATCTCTTTGGTCCAGTAACACATTTGAGTACTAATGACAGAAAATATACACTGGTAGTAGTTGATGACTACTCAAGATATACATGTGTCATTTTCTTACTCAGTAAGAAAGAAACTCAGACCAAACTGCCAGAATTACTGAAAAGACTCAGTACTGAAAAGAATCTGAGTGTGGTCAAAATCAGATCAGACAAAGGCACTGAATTTATCAATCATATTATATCTGATTATTGTGCAGCAAATGAAATAACTCATGAAACATCAGCTGCAAGGACCCCACAACACAATGGTGTTGCTGAAAGGAGAAACAGGACTCTGAAAGAAGCTGCAAGAACAATGATTGCTGAAGCTGACATTCCTAAGAGATTTTGGGCTGAGGCAGTCAACACTGCATGCTACTCTCAGAACAGATCCATGCTAACCAAGAATCAAGGAAAAACTCCATATGAACTGTGGAATGAAAGGAAGCCTCTTGTTTCTTTCTTTCGTGTGTTTGGTTGTAAGTGTTTCATACACAATAATGGTAAAGATCAGTAATTTTTTTTTGATAGCAAAGCTGATGAAGGGATATTCTTAGGATATTCTGAAATTAGTAAAGCCTTCAGAGTTTACAACTGTAGGACTCTTATTGTGGAGGAAACACCTCATGTTGGTTTTGATGAATCTACTTGTGTTCATAAGAAACATGAAATTGATTCAGGAGACTTGACAAAGAGGATCACCAGACTTAGTCTGAAGAAGAATGTCAAAACATCATCTGAGCCTGAAAAGAAGAAGTCAATCACTTACTATGAATGAAGTGAAACTGACTTAGAAATGGAAGAGACTCAGGATGAAAATACTCAGGCTGGTGGTACTCAGGATGATAGCTCTCCACTGAAGGAAAGCCAACACACTGAGGTTGACCAATCTGAACAAACACAAGTTCAGAATCAGGTATGTAATGCCAATGAAGATGTGGTCACAGCTAAGACAATCTCTGAATCTATCAACCAAGGGGGAACAAATGTCCCTGACAATGTTCAAAATGAAATATCCCCTGAGGAAGATGATTCAGTCTTTCCTTTTGTGTTGTTCCCTGAGTTTAATAAATTACCTGAACCTAACATTTCTGATGTTGAGGACAATACTGAAGGGGGAACATCCAGGATAACATGGTTAAATAGTCATCCTACAAGTCAGATTGTGGGAGAATTATCTGAAAGAGTTAAAACAAGAAGGTTCCATGGAGAAAGTGCTTTGTTCTGCTGTTTGATATCTGAAAAAGAACCTACTGAGATTGATGAAGCTCTACAGGATACAAATTGGATTATTGCTATGCAAGAGGAGTTGAATCAGTTCACTAGGAATGAAGTTTGGGAGTTAGTAGATAGACCTAAGAAGCACAATGTCATTGGAACTAAGTGGGTGTTCAAGAATAAAAGAGATGAGAATAATGTCATTGTAAGAAACAAGGTAAGGCTAGTTGCACAAGGTTATTCCCAAGAAGAAGACTTGGATTATGATGAAACCTTTGCACCAGTTGCAAGACTAGAAGCCATTAGATTGTTTCTTGCATATGCTGCTCACATGAAATTTAAGGTATATCAGATGGATGTGAAAAGTGTATTTCTGAACGGTGTGCTTAAAGAAGAGGTTTATGTGTAACAACCTCCTGGCTTCTGCAAGAATGACCAAGTTTACAGGCTCGGGAAAGCCTTGTATGGTCTGAAGCAAGCACCCAGAGCATGGTATGACACTCTATCTCAATTTCTTACTGATCATGGTTTTACCAAAGGGACTGTGGATAGAACCTTGTTCAGGATAGAAGATGGGAAATATATCTTACTTGTTCAGATATATGTGGATGACATTATCTTTGGATCCCCAAATCATCAGTTGTGTGAGAAGTTTTCTACACTGATGAAAGGTAAGTTTGAGATGTCAATGATGGGGGAGATGAATTTCTTTCTATGACTTCAGGTGAAACAATCTAAAGAAGAAACTTTCATCAATCAAGCCAAGTATACCAGAGATCTGATTGCCAAGTATGGTATTCAGAATTGCAATGCAGTTAGAATTTCCATGAATACTAACTACAAAATGGATCCTGATCCTGAAGGCAAATCAGTTAACCATACTGTTTATAGAGGGATCATTGGATCATTGCTCTATCTCACAGCAAGTAGACCTGACATTACTTTTGCTGTTGGGATATGTGCAAGATACCAAGCTAATCCTAAGACTAGCCACATGGAAGCTGCCAAAAAGATACTGAGATATCTAAAGGGCACAGTGAATAGAGGATTATGGTATCCAACTGATGATAACCTTGAATTAACTGGTTATTCAGATGCTGATTATGGTGGTTGCAGAATTGACAGGAAGTCCACTTCAGGAACTTGTCAATTTCTAGGAAGCAAACTGATATCATGGTTTTCAAAGAAACAGACCTCAGTAGCAACTAGTACTACTGAAGCTGAGTACATGGTTGCAGGAAGTTGTTGTGCACAGATTCTTTGACTAAGACAACAACTGAGAGATTATAAGGTTATGGCCAATGAAGTTCCTATTTTCTGTGACAACAACAGTGCTATTGCTATATCACAAAATCCTATACTACACACCAGATGTAAGCATGTGGATATCAGGCACCATTTCATCAAAGACCATGTAGAGAAGAAAGACATCAGGATGGAGAAAATTCATACTGATAAACAGAGAGCTGATATTCATACTAAGCCTTTGGTTGAGTCAAGATTTCAGGAACTATCAGTTGAATTAGGTATGTTGGATCCAGGTGAGTAATTTATCCTGAAGAGAGAAGTTCTTCAAGATGCATGGAATTTTTCAGTATGAAAAATCAGGACAAAAACCACTCAGGATGGAAACTGAGAATCAGGACGATTTTTGTCAAGGTCAGTGTTCAGAAAGGATTAAGTACTCAATTAATCCGGAAGCACACTTGGTATATGCATTTACTCACAAGTATTTATTTCAGTCAGTAATCATTTGAAATAAATACAAGATACCTGAACTTTTAGCGGGAATGTTTGAAAATTTATTATTGGGTAAAATTTTGGCAGGACATCAAGGGTTTACCTCGATTAGAGTGAAACATCATTTTGTCACCCTATTTTGCTGCCACTAAAAATGCTTTACTGCTTATTTGCTATTAATAGCAAATAAATCTTGAGATTATTACAAGCCCCAGATTAAATCTTAGCCATTTATTCGGATCTAATCTCAACCGTTGATCTATCGTTACAAATCATATATATACCCCCGTGTCTCCAAACACTTATCATTTACACTCTTCATATTTCTACAAACGCTCAAACTATCCAAAACCCTCCGTATATTCAATCCAACAATCTTCAAATGGAGTTTCCAAGCCACGACATGATAAGGAATCTCGCAGAAACTGAGAAACCTTACTTCGAGCATGTTGTAGAAATGGACGACAACAAGTGCACGCCGGTAGAAGAAGAAGCTCTTCATATGCTTCGACTTGCACACTTGGGGAGATTGGTCAGCAACAAACCAGAACTGGAGTTGTCACAGGAGGTGTTGCAGTTTGTAATCAACTTACAAGAAGACACCAACGGAACTTTGGTTTCACAAATCAGTTTTGGCATGTATGCAAAATCCAAAGCTGAGGTGGTTACCAACAAAGAGGTACGGTTGTCATTAAACAATATCAACGATGTTTTCGAGTTGATTGATAGAGGAGATGATCCTGCGGGTTACATGATTGGGAGAGAGCAGGAGATTTTAGATAGATTTTCTGTTTCAAAGGTCGAGTTGAAGGGAGCCTTGAACAAAAAATGTCTAAAACTAGTGTATCGAGTCCTCATCGATATTGTGGCGAAGTGTTTGATGAGCACTTCTGGGAGTTTAGAGCAGGTTAGCCGGAATAAGTTGAGGTTAATGGCTGCTATTGAGGATTCACAGACAAGAGATTTCAACTGGTTGAAATTCTTGGTAAGTTGTATACTTAATCAAAATTAGAAGATTAAGTATGACAAGGGGGCGTTCACTAAAGCCGGAAAGGTGTTGTTTACCACGAAGATAAGTTATCTTCTGGAAACCTTGCCAATGAAGAACATGTTTTTCTTATCTGGTACTGCTTTCAATCGAAACAGAATCATGTTTCGAAGGCCGAAGTCACAAAAAAAGAAGACAAGCAACATTTCAAAGTACGAGCTCTATTGCTCAGGAAGAGCCTGAGGAGCAGGCTGTCCCGGAAGAGCCTGAACAGGAGACAGAGCAGGTTGAGGTGGAAAGCTCTGAATCAGATCAGGATATGATTCCTATTGCTGATATCACCCGTTCAAAAGGCAAGAAGGCTGCTGAGAAGGTCGTAGAGGAGCCTGAGAAGAGGAGAAAGACACTTGAACTCCTGAGAGTGAAGAGGAAAACAGGTGAGAAGAAGAAGGCTCAGGGTGAGCAGAAGAGGAAGAAGAGATTGAGGAAATTAAGTGAAGTTGTTGAAGGGGAGAAATCCCCACTTGATACCCTGGTGAAAGCAATCTCACAGGCTGCTGAGACTGAAACCGCAGAAATCCCTGAGACTGTGAAGGAAGAGGATGTTTTTACTGAGGTGCTCAACACGAGTATTGGTGATGATAGAATTATGAGAGAAATCTTCACAGGTTCCCAACAACCTGCTGAAGTTAGCCAAATACCGATCCCAACCATTCACCCCTCAGAGCCAAAAATTTCCATACCTTTAGAGGCTCATTCTACCTCTGAGGAAGAATCACCTGTTCCTGAACTCAGGAAAGGTGAAGCTGAAGAAAGGGAGTGAAGACTTAAAGATGAGGTATTTGTACTTGACAAATTCCCAATCCTTGCCAACTATCCTGACCTTCAGGATATGTTTATCAGGCTGAAAACTGCCATGCTGATCATCAATCAATCCTTTGCCATGATTTTGCGGATAGGAAACTTCAGAGGTGAAGATTTCTAGGCTGAAGAAGTGGCAGAGTTGGATGCATTTTCAGACCTTGAGAAGAGGAGGCTAAGGATAAAGGCTGGTGAGTTTGAAGACCTTGTCCTGAAAAAGGTTACTGAAAGACAGACTGTTGAACAGCCTGAAAGGCCTGCTGAGGCTCAGGACAAAGATCGCACTGATCAGGACCCTGCTGAGGGTAGTCAGAAAGTTGCTGAGCCTGGAGCATCTGCTCAGGGGGAAGAAGCTCAGGACGTTCCTGAACTTCAGGTGATTCCGTTCGAAGAAGCCCCTCAGGAGCCTACAACAAAGCCTACTGAAGCGATTGGAGTTGGGCTTCAGACTGAGGCAGAAGAGGAGATTCCAATCCCACAGCTAACTGTTGATCTCACACCCATTCTGGAGAAGCTAACTATGTTTGAGCCAATGATTGATCAGATGACAAAGCTCGAACCTCTAGTTAATGAAGTATCAAAGCTTACTGAGGCACAAGTTTCTCAGGGTGAAATCATCAGGACGATTAGCACATATATGGTCACACCTACTCAGGTAACTTCACTATCTACCTCAATTGATAGTAAGTTTACTACTTTCAGTACGAAGTTGGATGATGTGGCTAAGGTGATGAAGGATGAGATGGAGAGACAGTTTGATCTGAAATTCAAAGTTCTTGAGGATTTTCTGAAATCCAAGGCTGAGGAGATGATCTGGTCAGCTGTAGATGAGATGAGCAACTCCTTGATGGAGAAGATGAAGGCAACTTACGGTGGTCTTGCTGAAGACACCAGTACCGGGCTGAATGTGCTGAAACGCATTCAGGATGAACACTTTCACGTGGCTGCAGAGGTGAGGTCGACTGGCAGAGAACAACTCCATATGGACAGAACCCTTTCAGAACTGATTGCAAATTATGATGCCAAAAAGGGGGAAAGTTACGACAACCTTGCTGCCTTACCACCAATTGAAAAATCTACTGAAGAGGCTCTCACTGAGATTCAGAGAGGAAAACGAAAAGAGCCTGAAATAGTAATTCATCCTGAGGCTGCGATGGAGGTTTTAGAGGAAAGGACGAAGAGGCAGAGGACTCATGAATCCAGTAAGCATGGGGAAGCTTATGGCATCCTGATTCCTCAGAAGAAGCCTGCTGCATTTGTAGAAAAACCTCTAAAGTCCAAGCAGCTTGCTAAGCCGATCATGAGGAAACCTACTCAGAGATAATTGGTTGCTGAGTTTGATGAAGATGTTGAGGAGGTTGCACAGGAACTGACTGGGAAAGAGGAAGAATCTGATGTTGATGACCTTTTTAAGGAAAGATTTGGTGAGTATGACGTGTCCACCAAAAGGCTGAACTGGGACTGGCACAACACAGTTAAAGCCTTGGAGGCTGAAAAGAAGAGGAAGGCCGCAGTCTCAGTATCAGGGTCAGAAATGACCAGGAAGGAAAGGGAGGAGGCTAAGAGAAAACTTGGAGGTTTTCAGAGGATGATTCTGAGGAGGAGAGGAACGAAGCCAAGGAAGAGGCAGTGGCCCCACATTGATAAGTGGATGCCAATAGAGATGAATGATCGATGGGAAACAACCAAGAGAGAGTTCGTGTTCAACAATGATGTGTTGCTGAACTAGTCCGAGCCCAATGCAGACAGAGATGAAGCATTCACCGCCTATCTGCTTCAGAACTACACTGATGTTTGCCAGAAATGGTTTAACATATTTGACACCTTGGGTTTTCAGCTAAAAGCTCCTGGAATGATCAAGTACCCTCCGCCAAGATACAAGAATGGATTGGTTAATTACGATTTCATCCATGCTGACTTCGTGGAACAAGTAGAGTATATGGGCCTGACTGGTAATGATGCTGAGACTCTTAGAAAGAGAGAAGAATTGAAGATCAGGTACTATGACCAGTTCAACCTGAAGCCGCCAGCTGATGAGATCGAATCTGAAGAGGAATGATGTATCTTGTTTTTTCCCTGTTTGTCTATTTTGTTATCAGTAGAATCCTGAACACCATTGTAATATGTACTTATGGTTTCTGAACTTCAATGAAAAATCTACTGATTTTCTGATGATCAAAAGATAATATCTCATTATCTTACTGATTGCTTGATGGTTGCCTTACTTGTTTTACTTGCTTTATAAATTGAAACCTGAATAGATGTTAGGTTTATTTCTGTTTGCAAGATTGTAACAAGATGGTTTTGGCATCATCAAAAAGGGGGAAATTGTTGGGAGATGAATTTAATAAAGATTTTAATTAGATCCCAAAACCCCTGAGTATGACATGTTTTAGGACGATCTTGATAGTATAGGATCAGGTTTCAAATTATTAGGATGATCTGCACCATGTATAGTCAGCAGACATAGTTCAGGTTAGAATATGTTTCAATGTTTTATCTGTAGATCAGAAGTATCCTGAAGATCAAACTATACTGAAGACCTAAACCATACTGAAGGATCAGTATATCCTGAAGACTTACAGAAACCTGAATACTTGAAGAACCTGAAGATCAGAAGAACCTGAAGATCAGAAGATCCTGAAGACTCTTATGTACTGAATCAACAGAACCTGAACAAGTCACTCCAAGTTAAAAAGTGTTTGTTCATTCTGGGTACATACAAAGAGAATGTTATACGTTCGTGAACACTAAGGAAAGTATCAACTCAGTATTGGTTGACAAAAAGAGCCGTTTTTGTTGTCTCTGTTCAAAGGAAGATGTCGACCAATGAGGAGCGACAACAACATACTTTCCTGACACTGAAAGCGACATTTCTCTGAAGAATGTCAGCAGAGATGTTTGTCTTGTTCACAGAAATTGGTGATTGGCTGCATATGTCTGGGTATTTCCTAAAGCATGCAAGGGTTCGTTCAAACCCTAATGAAGCCGTTCACCATATACTCAAAGAAGAAACCCGAGATGCTATCTCTCCAACGAATAGTTTTTCAAAGGAAGACTTCTTGAGAGTTGCCTATAAATACCAGAGGCCTTGAACACTTCAAGGTCACGGGAAATCAAAGCAACTCACAGATCTCATTCGTATTCAAGCATTCTTGTGAAGCACTCGAAACCCTTAGATTTTTTCAAGTGTTTCATCATTGAAGAGAGCTCATTTACTAAGCCTAGATTCAATACCTTATCCAAATCCTAGCTTTTTACTTATGTTCTCATTGTAAAAGGATATCTCACCTTAGTTGGAAACCAACCAAACCCAAACCCTTTGATTAGGAAGTTTGTGTGTGTAGTAGTTGGAAGTGAGAGAGTTGTAAAGAGTTACTAAGCTGCTGTGTTCAGTCTGAAGACTCTAGAGGAGAAGTTAGTAAGCTAATTGTTCAGTCTGAAAGCTTGTGTGTGTTGAGTTAGTAAGCTGCAGTAGTTCAGCCTGAAAACTCGTAGTAGTGTTGAGTTAGTAAGCTGCTGAATTAAGTCTGAAAGCTTGAGGTAGTAGAAGTAGTGTGTTAAGGAATTTCTCTGAAGATCAGAGAGAGTGGACGTAGGAGCTTGAGCCTTTGAACCACTATAACTTGCTGTGTTGTTTTTGCTTTCTGCTTTGTATTATTACTTGTTGCATATTTCACTGAAAGCATTTCTGATATTCAGTTGGAATCAATCCACTGAACTTGCATTAACTTGGTTACAACCTTAATCGCTGTTTCATTAAGGAAAGATTTTCAGCAAAGTAAAACGAGTATAAACTTAGGGCCTACACTTTCCGCACCCTAGATAAGCTAGTATAGATAGTTGTCAAACTGATAAACTCTCCTGAGTAGTCAGTAAGATTAGTATCTACTCCAAACTTATTTGGACTCTGAGAAAAATCAGGATCAGTGAGCTAATCTGAAGTCCCTAAACGCCGCTCAGTGTTATTGTCTCAGTAGACTTTGACTCAGGGCAATTTGTGCTTCTCAGGACTGAAAATCAGGACAACCTGACTCGCTGATTTCAGTAAAAGTTTTAAAAGTTGAAAAATCACTACACACGTGTATTCCCCCCCATACACGTGTGACACTCGTTTACACCGGGACCAACACAAACATTTTATATAACACAACAATTATATAAAAGGGATTAAATTTTTTGTAGTCCCGTAACTTTGTTGTGTTTTGAAATTGGTCCCGATTGTTTTGAATTTTGATCCTGTAAGTTTTCAAATTTTTTGAAATTGGCCATTTAACCTGACATAGCAGGTCACCAAACAAGTAACAACCACCTATGTAATTATTTTATTTTTTCTTTTAATTTCGAATTGCCACCTATACTTTTATTGTCCTAATAATTTTGTGTCGGGATTATTTGCGTATTTTTTTAAGGAGGAAAAGTGATTTTCTGCGTATTTTGATTTATTTTTTAATTTTTTCGGTCAATTTAGACCCAATAAGTTGACCTGATTTGCTTTATCATTTAATATACAAATTATTTTTAAACCTGACCAAAAACCCGTCCAAGATTATTAGGAATAAAAAAATTCAAGTGACGCTTCGAAATTAAAGGGAATAACAAAATAATTACATATGTGGCGAGTATCTGTTTGGTAACCTGTTATAGCAGGTGAAAAAGATCAATTTTAAAAAATTTAAAAACTTATAGGACCAAAATCAATAAATCAAAACAATCAGGACCAATTTCAAAATGAAGCAAAATTACAGGACTACCAAAAATTTAATCCCAATATAAAATTCAATGATGCACAAAATTAGTACATAACATCCACATATTACTAAAAAACTAATAGATAACATCCACTCGTTACGCAAACTAATATATAACATCTAGCAATGCACAAAAATAACGAAAAAACATAAAATTGCACCTACATATTACATATATATTCCGTCTTGACGAATATTTTTGCAAAAAACGCATCCCCAATGCAATGCAACGCCTAAAGTTTTCATCTTAAAATATATAATAGCATTATTATTGAAATCTTTTTTTTGTTTCGACCAACGTTAACAAACGAACCATTTAACCATGTTAGAGCCCTATGGATTTTGATTTAATTCTTGAGGTCGGTCCAGAATCAACGTTGTCCAGTGATATCCCAATCTTCTCGTTGACCCATCAACACTTTCTACATTCAACGGATAGATCTGTATCAATATTTCAGCCGTTTTCATTTGCAGAGTAATCTCTATTTGTTTTGTCCAAGGTCAATTCACAATACGCTTATTACCAACATGTGTTTCTTCTTGACCCCTCACAATTTCACCACCAACATTTGTGTGTCCTAATTCTGAAATTGTCTTCATCTCTCTATCAAAGGAAAGGAAATATTGATCAATCCCTCAACAGCCATAATCTCATCTTCTTTGGCACCACACCTACAACTATAAATATTGGTGATCTCTTCATGCAAATCAAACGTACACCCAATTCCGTATTTTCATTTAATGGTATTTCATATTGAGTTTTAAAAGGATCACCTCATGTGACCACATTAAAAGTTGGTAAACTTTTGAACTCCTGCTCTAATACCACTTGTTACTGACTTCAAACTCGAAAAATCTCAATGCACATACACATTTTTATTTTTCACTTAAACATTATCACTTTTCAATATATCTAAAGTCACAAGATTCCCAATGTAAAAAATAGTTCTAACTTTCTTTGAAATTATGAGTGTGTTTTGAAACACTTAAAACAGCTTCCAGAAGCACTTATTTTCAAAGCTCCAATCTAATAGAATTTGATTAAATACAGATTACCTCGCAAATTTTTTTATTAAAAAAAAGGATATATCCATTTTTATTGAAAATTAAAGATACCTACCCATTGCACATAAAAAAAATATCTATCAATTTTCTAATAAAAATACATATATACCCTTATTAGAAAAAATATATATACCCACATAGTCCACATCCTTATTTATTTAAGACTTAATTAAATGATACAATATTTTTCTTTTGTTTAATTTTATTTTATTAAATATATCCATCTTTATTTATTTTTGTTATATCTTAATTTTTTAAATTAGATAAAAAAATATTAAATAATTTATTATAATAAAATTTAATATATTACATCAATAGACTAAATAAATAAACAATTCTTTTATATTAAAATAAATAAATAAATTTAGCTATGTGGATCAATTATCTTTTTTAATTCTTTACAATTATAACTATTATTAATTCACTTCTAAAAATTGAATAAATCTTTTTTAATAATGATTTTTACAAAACATAATAATTTAATTCTATTGACCCCATATTCTTAATTTTAAAATTTAAAATTTATAACATGCATTTAAATGTCAAATTTAATTAACACATACTCATAAATTTATATATACAATGTATATGTTTGTATATGTATATAAATAAATAGGGTAGTGATAGGTGAGGGTATTTTTGGATAAAAAATATGAAATTGGTATATTTCATTTTTTCTTAAGGGATGGATATAAACCTTTTTCTCATTATAAAATTTGGTATATTTGCCCTTCTTCACTTTTTTTATTTTATTTATTCTAGAATTATTTGCACAGTTCAAATTTATAGATGAGATGAGACTTGCCCAACAAAATTCTACTCCAAACTGCCATAATTTCTCGACCGAGTGTCCATTATAATTATACCTCCGTCCCTAAAAAATATGTTCAAATATGTTCAAAGGGTTGAAGTAAATTTTATGAAAACATAGAGTAAATTCATTTATAAATAATATAATTAATTATAAATAAAATATAATAATAACTTGAATAATTAAGTGATTATTAGACAATGAAGCTAGAAAAAATTGTCCCTAGATGTATTTAATTTACCTTTCCGTAAAACTTGTTTCAACTCTCTTAGTATACTTTTGAAGGACGTAGGAAGTACCAAATATTGTTTTAAGAGTTAAATCGGTGGAAATAAACAAAATAAAAGATGGAAGGAAATAAAATTATACAATATCAAATATTTTCTATCATTGAAATAATAGGCAAAATCAAAAGTTATATAAATTTAAATCAACTTAAAACTGTCTGCTCTTAAAGTTTCACACTTTAGTTAGAAGCTCTATAAAGTTCTAGTACAGTTTGCATCGACAAATCCAAAAATATAAAGAATACTTAAAAAAAACTAACAAACATGCAATCTGTATCCCTTTAGCAATATTAATATCATGACCGCAATAAAGATTTCAATAAGTCCCCAAATTTAAAATGCGATAAACTAGTATTAAATCACCCTGAAATCATGCAATAAGGGGTGTGCATTTTAGAATCGTGACTTATTATACTGAAAAGTACAACTTCTTTACACTGAATCGTGCAACTATTTTTTCATATTAATAGTTGCACGGTTCATTGTAAATAAGCTGCACTTTTTAGTATCACAAGTTGCACCATTCTAAAGTGCACTATGAGTGCACAGTGCACCTGTAATAAGACTATATTGTTGATGTACACATCAACTGTCATGAAACTGCTCGCTTTCTCTAGCAGTAGTTTCTTACATAAAAACAATTTGTTTCGCAAACATGAAAACCTGTACAAACTTTGATCACTAGAACCAAAATTTCAGTAACCCTTTTTTCTGTTTTCAGCAAACTTTGTATACACAAGCCAAAAATTAGTTTCCCAAAACCTGTGAACTCAACCAAAGTTACTAAAATTTAGAATCTACGTTCCCGATTTTTCTGTGGACAAGAGAGGTCAAGATTCAACCACGTACAGGTCCCTATTTCCACAGCTCTCCTAATTGTATATCTTCACAGCCTTCTCATATGGTTGACGATACTGAATAATAATTAGTAATCAAGATATTAGTGCAAACTCCTAACTACATGCACAATAACTAGTTATCTTGTGTTGCAATTTCAAAGTTTGACAATAATAAGGCACTTGTTCAATAAAAACAAGCACACGCCCGACCAATTTATAGACGTGATAACAAAGCATTATTCCCGCTGTTTCAAATTAATTGTTATTTTAGACTTTATATTTTGCTTCAAATTAATTGTTGTTTTATCTATTTTTCCATATTTGAATGAAGAATATATTATTCCCTCACACATTTAATGAGAATATCCGTAAATTTGAAGGTAAATATATCAACATTTTATGTTCCTTACTTAATTTGATAAAAATTCTTAAAAACTACAATTAATATGAAACAGAGGGAGTATATAAAACCACTCAATATAAGCTGAACAGTCTTAGGTCAATTTTTTTAATTCTAAATTGATACGACAATTATATACAGGTTGAACCTGGGTTCAATAATTAGAGTCCATCAAACCCACAACTTGACCTGTGCATGCTCATGCACGCATAGATCCACATATATGCACAAAGCCAGTTTTCTTGCTAATTCTTTCACTTAGGAACACTCAAAGTTCTCCGTTCTAATATTGTAAAATTTTTTAGATTAAGTGATTTGATCAGCAAAAAGTTTTAGAGGCTAAGAGACGAGTGGAATCAATAACCTTTAATCAGACTAAAACAACTTAAGCGTATAGTGTTTTCATGCACGTATGAGAGGTCAAGTACCATGGAAGTTTTGGTAGATCAAGTTGATGATTAAAAGCTCGATATGATGCTTATAGACTATTATTCAAGTTCTGATATGACTTCTCACCAGCCTCCAGAAAGAGTTAAGTACGGAGTTAGTCTTTTGCCTCTGTAATAGAATAAACTTCATACCTACACAAATTACATCTAAAAAACTATGTAAAATTGGGCAGCCACTGAACTTCCTGAGGTTTTAAGAAGAATTATGGGGTTCACTCTGTTAATCTTTTTTCTTAATTATTCATGAAAACTGTAGCTGTTGGTTTTAAATATTGTATATTTTTTCATTATCCACATCATCATTAGTTAATTATTGTAACGAGTATTTCTTTGAACACTTCGTGGTTCAATTCCATATCGTTTATATCGCTGCAGACTGGTAAACAATCTAAAGATAACTACATATCACCAAACTGTAGCATCATACTTCGGACTAGAATTTGATATTAAAATAAGCCAGTAAAGACTTTCCCAAAATGCATAAAAATGTCATTTGGGAAAGCTAGAGCAACTACATCCTTAGGATATGCAGACAGACAGACATCATTTCCAAATATTTCTATGACCTCATTCTTAAGTACTACTAAAATTTCATGATTCTGAAAGTAAAAATTTTGTATTTGAAAGAACTCAATAAACATATGTTTTCCCGAAATCTTTATACACGTTTAATATCACTGAGCAAGGAAGCAACTTAAAAACAAAAATTGATGCAGGAGAATTAAACAAGGGCAGATACAGAATACCTGATTTGCTGCAAGAGACCTTTTAGGGGCATTATCCATGTGCTCCAGTCCAAGATACTGCTCCCAAGCAACATACATGCCACTCCTCTGTAGAGTCTAAAGAATCATAATCATTAAGAAAAGACATCATAAGATGTTATTCCCTCCGTTCCAATAAACCTATAGTATTGGAGAGAAAAATGTGTTCCAAATATCTGTCGCTTTTGGTTTTCCAAGGGAAATTAAATATATTTTCCAACTTCCCCTTTTCTTAATTTTTGTGATATCTCATTTACTGAGATACAAGAATCTATGTAAATCACTCAAAAGGGTATATTAGTCATTTATACAAATAATTATGGGTATTAGATGACTTTCTTAATCAATGTGAAACACCCAAAAAGCGACAGTTAAATTGGACGGAGGGAGTACTTCATTTTGCCAATATCGTGCCACTGAATACAGAATTGAAAATGGAAAGAGTTATTCATTTTTCTTTTCTTGTGCGAGTGAGTGCTTGTGAATTTAAAAGAGGGACAGACCTGGAAACGATTGAACAAGATATCTGAATCCTCAAGGTACTCAGCTCGACCTTGTGAAACGAAAGCAAATTTCCACTGGCAAAATGAATGGGGACATCAGCACAAAGTTGAAGTCATAGTAATAATGGTGGATAATATGCAATTAACAGTATCAAGAGCATGATATTTAATTACAGTAACTCACTCAGAGGAGGTATTAGCTACAAATCACTTAGGTGATGTTTGTTTTGGTTTTTAAAAACCAGTTTTTGACATCCTAATTAATAGTAAGATAAGGAGTGAGTTAGGTTTGGGATTTTAAGTAGGGCGAGATAATAACTTTATGTCACACAATAAGTACGAGTGAATGATATTGTCATTTTATATTGTTGTTGGGTGTGATTGTAATGATTGGATGATGTGAATTATTATGATTTAAATATATTAAAGTGTAAGGAGAGAGAATTGATTGTATTGGAAAGTGTGATAATAGGTTTATAGGTGTTGTAGTGGTGGTTTTATTAATCCGGTGATTTCAAAATCCCAAAGTAGAATCGAATTTAGATGTGCTAATCCTGAAACCGGTTTTTAAAACCCCAAAACAAACATGGCCTTAGAATTCTAAAGGAGTTCGGTGTGGGGATACCTTAGAGAGCTCTTCATCTGACACACACAACTTTTTCTGTAAGCGAATCTTGACATTAGCCAAAATCTCATCCTCGTGAATGAGCAGTAGAGAGGGCTCACCAAAGTTCTGAATTTTCTAACAGAAAAATAGTAAAATACCATGAGAATGGTAAGAGAAAGAACAAGTGCATTTTTATGAACTATCAAGAATATACTAAACTACAGCATAGGGATAAATCAAGATGTTATACCATCTGGTTCTGATTTTCTTCATTCGTAAAGTGATACACATGAATTAAGAAATCATGGGGGCTGAGATTTTTCTCTTCCTCGGGTATCTGCAGACATAATAAAACTTGTTGATGATGCAAAGGAATTACTCTAGCGGGAACCACTATAAAAGGAAAGCGCTTTTGCCTTATTAGAGGTGCCCCTAACAAGGATCACAATAATATACTTTAGCAAACCACCCACGAGAGAGAGAGAGAGAGAGAGAGAGAGAACTCTTCTGCCCGTAAAGTCAAATAACTGTCATTTATGACGTCTATCTTTTCACTGGAAGGATATATCTGCAACAATGTCATGGTTTTAGAAACAACATTTCTTGCCAACATAATAACAAGAAAGCAATTAGTAAAGCAGAAAGTAACTTAATGAAGCTTTACTTCCTTTCACCTTTATGACAGAGCTAATCAATTTTCTAGAAATAAGATCAAATTTACCAGAAGTGGGAGATAACACCAGATGACCAGAGTAAACCTCAAATTATGGCCACATTAAGGACGAGGTAAAAAAATAAAAAAATAGAAATTAAAAATGAACAGATAGATTTGATTCGTTGAAGTCCTCAACCTGTTTTTTTCCCCTAATGTGACCACTCCAACAATAGTTGCTCAAAATTTATTGCTAGAAGTCCATTTTAACTAAATGGATGATCGAACTATCATATTTAGTCAATTCATCTGCAGTATGTCATGTTTTATGTATTGGGACCTCGTGGCTAATATTTTTTAATTTGATAACTGCAAAGATATTATTCTTCTAAATGCATGGCTTGTCCTGCACGACTCATCATTCTAGTTCAACGTCAAAAACTTTATTCTCAGATCCTCATCTAAACATTTTAGGCACAGATATATTGGCAATTTAGGATGTATAACTGAAAGGTAAGAACACTATATTCCTATAGTTTTTTAATTTAATACAATCAAACAGAAAAAAAATCGAATACAAAAGATTGAATCAAAGTTAAAGACCTTATATATCCTGTGGGTGAATACTTCCAGCAACCTAAGTTCTGCATTTGGATGAGATAGCTGAGCCTGCGAAACAAATCGAACCAAACTACGCTATTGAATGGAGCACAAAAACAAATCAATTCTTACACGGAATTAGAAAGAAAAAAAACACAAGTTTCAGGTCTGAAGAATATATCCTACTTAAATGCTAATAAAATAAACCACATTTTAATTTATCAGTCCCACTGTTTACCTTCAGCCTGAGATCATCGAGTAAATCACCCACAGTGCTATCTTTTGGCAGTCTAATATTGTGAATCTCCATCTAGAAAATAAATGAATATTATAATTTAGTCAGCAGAGATATAAGAGTGGAACATGTGAATGCCAAACGCATAATAACGTCTACTTACTTCATTGCTTATTCCATGACGGAAAGCTACTTTGAGTGTTCTTAAGCCTTGCAATTCTGGCAGAGGCATATCCAGGATTTCATAGAATAATATATCAGATGGCTGACCAAAATAATTGTGTTAGACAATATTTAGGTCATAAACCTATGAAATCTTGACTCTGTGTTGAAAGAGGGCTAACCTGATTGTAATGCAGCAACATATCTAACAAATTATCTACTCCTCGATACTTTATAGGATTAGGCTTTGGTTGCTGAGAATACGAATTGTATGATGTAAGTCTAATTTTGGAAGGATCGTCTACTTGAAGTTGGCGAGCTACTTTTTCCACAACTTCATCATATGTATCAAGCTTCGACCTTCATATTAAAGAATGTAAAGGAAATACAATTAATATGTAGAAAAGATGATAAGCTTGAGTTAACAATTTGTGTGAATTGCACTTACAATTGTAAACAAAATTCATCCTCCTTAGGCTTCTCTAGGGAACGGAAGTGAATAACCTGCAAACATCAGTACAGGAAGCCAAATTAAATTCAGAAACAGGAGATGCAGCACTATGTTATAAGTTATGCTTTGTTCAAAGTTCTCATTAGAAAAGAAATTATTGCTAGAGAAATCGGACATTTCTTCCGATTACGGTCCCAAACAATAACCTTGAAACAACAATCGAGGCAAAATTATTCCAGAAGATGACCTCAAGACAAAAATTGAGTCAAAAGTAGTGCAAACTATCTTTTGTAATATGATTATATTTCAAAGCACGAGTTCAACTAGGCAGATTCTCGATAAGGGATTAGGTATACCGTACAAAAACATGATTAAAACATTGATTAATGCACTAATCTAGCTCAACATTCATTCAACTAAAAAGCATCTTGCAGCTTCTTTTATTCTTTCATTTTCCTCCATATCAGAGGCCCAGTAGCATTTCTGGCATTATAAATAAATGATTATATCAGACCAATAGAAGCTAATTCGATTTTCTGGACATGTATGCATAAAAAATATGGTAAAAAATGCTTATTTAATCTATGTTAGGCTACTGGTAAATATATAGAGGGAGCAGGAAAAAGAACAAGAATTCCGTAAGAATCCCTGACTTCCGCTAGGAATGAGATCATCAAACTAATTAGATAGAATAGATCATGCATCCTTTCTCAAAAGAGAGTGCAGTACATGTCGATTTATATTAGGTATTGAGAATAATAACACATCTCGAAATACTTCAAAAATGTAATATAATAATTAGAGCATTTGGCAAGTAAAATATGCCAAAAGGTTCTCAGTCAAAAAGATTTTTCAGAATCCCACAACAAAATCAACAAAAGGATGACACTTACAAAATAAATTCATGTAAGAACTATAGAAAAAGAGATACGATATAACATTCACCAATATTTAATGAAAAGTACTTGGAGATTATGCCGGTACTCAAAGAATGATGGAACATCAGGACAACGAAGTTGCTGGAGAGCTTCAGCCGGAAGAAACTTCTGAAAACAAACTATATCGCCATCTTCAAGCTGCAGGTGAAAGGTAAAGTAGATTGATCAAAAAATAGTTTTACTACTCATAGTGCATATGTTACTATGATTGAAAATACCTGGCTAGATTTAAACGTAAGTGTCTTATCAACGCGTTCACACATCACATTAGGCTCGGATTTTATTTCCTGAGAACCAGAAAAGATATTGATACCATGTAAAATAATGCAATTTAAGGTCAGACTTACAAGCATGTACAAGTTTGTTCTATACGCTTAGCATTTGATAGTGGCAAAATAGCTTGACCTAATTAAAAGGGAGCAACTAAGTGTTTAAAACAGCCAGAAAAGGAGGACAGAATCATAAATACCATGAAACTTAGAAGGAATATAGTGGTTCTCTCCTCTCACACTCATGAAGAATAGAGGGAAATGAATAGATATAAAACTATAACAAGACTAAGGATTAAAATAATCTAGGTGGCATGCTAGTTAAATGAAAAATAAATCCAGCTTATATGCACTTAGAAAGGTAAAAATGACTGAGGGTTCATGATAACATAAAAGTGGGAATAAGCTGTGATTCCAAGATATGTTTGGTCTATTCGCCAAATTCACAGGCATGGAACATCACCACAAACCTCATAAAGCTCAATTTCGTCATCAGGAGCATAGCCAGCCATCTCATTTAGTTTAGACAAGATATCGGTTGGCTTTCCATTCCCCTTCACAAAAAGTTTTCCAGCATATCTAGCATTTGATGAAGATAAAATAAATAAAGCATTGTTTGGGGTTGCACTAATGAGTAGAAACATACAAAACAAAAGTAATAAGTACTACAAGAATACCTAAGCTCTTCCTTTTCTGGATCATAATGCTTGAAGAACAACAAAATATCATCTTTTGTCCGATTAGGAAGAGGCATAGCGCGGGAATCCTAATGAAAACAAAAAACACATCAACAATCATGAACAAAGAATGTTGTTCAATGACACTTATCTGCTTTCATGGAGATGATTGCATTACCGGTCCAATCTCCAATTCTAAGAATAACCTCAGCTCTGCAATCTGAACCTTATTAGATACATCCCTCAAGTGTCCAACCTACATCCAAACAAACCCTTGAAATGAAGATAAGCACGGTATGGATCATTTGGCTCACACTCTTACATTTAAAATGAAGGGCAAAAATGATAACTTTAATAAGATAGAAAATGTTCCACTTTCCTAAATTGAAATGAATGGTTGAGATTGATCAGAAAAAAGAGATCAACGGCCCATAAAAAGGGCAGGAAAACTATAAAAGGTAAATGAAGGTGTATTATATATTTATAGATAAGAAATAAAAATGTACATTTCCTTTAAGAGTAAACTTTCATTATAAAGAAAACGAAAATAAATTTATAGATAAGAAATAAAAAATGTATATTTCCGTTGGACGGTTGGAGTAAACTTTCATTATAAAGAAAACAAAAAAGAAGGATGACTATTATCATTTATTGTATGCAAATTGAACTCTTGACCATTGAAACCCTAGCTACAATTCATATATAGTGTTAGCTAATGATCCATTTTAAACTAAACAGACAGTTTACATTGAGCTAAAAGAGAAATTAGGCTGGTAAATGTGCGATGTAATCGTGAATTACACGCTGTAACTTGGAAGTGTTGAGTATACTGAAGCTAACTTTCGAGTGTTCAAAATTATTTGATTAAGGTATTATACATTGATAAAGTCTGTCTACTTGAATTACTAGATAGGCTATACTATTGTTAGAACTTAGAAGATGATATATACTACAGAAGAATTGATAAGTAAATGATTAACATGATAACATTAAGGGTACAGACTACAGTAAGATTCAGTCAGACTGTGGATAAAAGTAGAAGGACCAATGATTCATAGTAGTGTTCAAGTTAAAACTAGATACTCCAATCACATATTTGATAGTTATTGCAGTATATTCAGTTTGACACTTGCTGGGGAATCATATTATACAGCTAAGAAACATGTAAATACTCAAATGAAGGCACAACTCGTAAGACACTCAATTATGATAAGAAGTACTCTATATGTTTATTTTCACTTAGAAGCACTGAGAGCAAAATTAATAGTATGTGAGGAAAGAACTGGTCGATCACTATTGACTCAAGCATAAGTAAGAATGTATGTTTGAAAATATAGAATAAGATGCATCTTATATATTAGTCAACACAACAAGGAATAAAATGTAATGAGTGCAAAAGAGGCTTACAGTTTGTGCTTCCTCAAACTGTGTCAATGGGCGGTTAGGACGATATGTGTGGTTTTGGCGCTTTGCCCAAAGCCAAAAGCGCTGGAACTGCACAGGTATGCCAAATTCTTTTGCAACTTCTTCCTGGGGTTAGCTTTACAATTAGCGGATGTTGAAACATAAACAACTTCAATTCTATGATATTAAGAACTAACATCATGGACTATTTGAAGTTAATGTACTTGACATGGAAAATGGGATTTTACATTCAGAGGAGAGAACCAGTATTGACCATGTACTAATAATGTGAAAATAAAAATGAGATGACAGAAGATAACACAACTTATTTAGTACTTTTGAAGGTACACGTACTTCTAAAAATTGGCTTTATAAACTTGTACAGTTGTACCTTTGAAAGAGCAAATAGAAAACAAAATACGAAACACACTTCCAGATCTTCTCCTTCACTATCTTCTTTTGTTTCTTGATAAAACATGCCTGACTAGAAGGATTTACCAATGACAGAATAAGAACTATCAAGAACTTTTTGACATGGCAACAAATTGCAGTATTGCACTCTAATTAACTAGTATGCTTTTACAATTCTGTTTGCATCATGGTGTGCTACTTACTCCATTTGATTTCCTGAAGTTTCCAAGCACAATATTATACATTAAAGCAGAAACTTGAACTCATAATCACATTTTTTGTCTACATCAGAAACTTGAAATAAAGTACATTTTCTGTACTTATGCTTTCTTAGTTTTACCCATGTACTTTTATTTATCTCAGTTTAACACCGCCCTCCTCCTCCCCCCCCCCCGCCCTTTTATCATAGATTTACGTCCTTGTTTCTTTATTTATCTTAGTTTTTCCCCCCTTACTAACGGAGAATAGAAAGTACACAGATAAAAATAAGTTAATCCAAAATTTTGACATCGTTTGAACTAAGAAGAATAAAAGTAAAAGGGGGTAAAACTTAAATCCTACAGTGCATGCGGCAAGAGTTCAAAAAAAAATAAAAAATGAAAGTACAGAGGAAAATAATGGATTATATCTATCGAGTAACTGAGAAAGAATGGTTTGCTATGATTTTGTACCTTAAATTTAGTAAATGGCATCAGTTTCGGGATACGAAAACTCCTAACTTTGTAATGATCAACTAAATCAAAAAATACATCTCTTCCAATCTGCCAAGTTAAATCTTCATCACATGCAACCTGAAAAGACCATACCGCTCTCTTATAAACTAGCAATTCAAAATAGAAAAGACTATACATACAACAATTGCTTCTGCACTAACTTACCTTTACGTTTGTGAAAAGATGTGCTTCAGCTTTTTCTTTCTTCTTTTGCTCTTTTTCTTCTTGTTCTCTCTTCAGCCTCTCCTAATTGGTGTCATAGACTTTAATAAGACCAGTAATATCAAGAAAACAAAAAGAATAGATATTTTTTTGAAAATATGCAAAACCATATGCTGATATGCTAACCCTGAGATGCTCAGCAATGTCCTTCTCATTGACTTGGCAAATTATTTTATCCTTGTCACTTTCACGTATGTACACCAGCATATAAGCATTTGAGTGCTTGGTAAACTTGAAGGGAGTATGATTAATTCCTGTGTTCGTCTGGATCAAATGCTGAGAAAAGATGATATTGAATCAATAAATCAGAAGAGTGCTAGCAAAACAGCGTACACTATTAATTTAAGAAGAAGAAGAAGAAGAAGAAGAAGAAGAAGAAGATATTAGTAGTTATAACATAAAAACCTACTTCTTCTTCACCACCATACAGCTCTTCTACAGCCTTTTTCATGTCTTCTTTGGTCACTCGTTCATCATCAAATTTATACCTGAAATGCATTGAGGATAATTTGATTTATGCAATTCATTATGGAATATCTATGCGAAATCTCTGCTGACAATTCATGCCTTGAACAAACTTAACACTTTAGGCAGGAGTTTCAAAGAATCTCCAGGGCTAGTGTAAATAGAAATTAAAATGAGAGATGCTGATTGTTGATGCTGAAAATCCAGTTGGATCTTATCAAACAATAAATTTAGCTTTTCTTAGTAGTAAAAATAGAGAATAAACTTGGAAAAATAAATGGAAGAGTTTCCACTATATTTTGGACCTGCTAGGTAAATACACTTATCATTACACTGACAACGTAATTTTTTCATAGGGACTTCTCCTTAACTACAAAATAAGCAACACTATAATTTGACTAAGTTAATAGAAATTAAAAGAAAACAGAAACCAGATCATGCTTGCAAATATAATTCTAGTGCCCACTGCCAAAAAATTTACTAAACAAGCAAGATAACTTGTGAGCTAAATATGTATCACAGCCTATACTGGACTTGCTGAAGTCCAGAAAAATTATAATCAAGTTTGAGCATGAATCAAATACCACTGACTGGAAAGAGTGGGCCTTATAAAGGCATAATAGTGTCCACCGTGCACACCACCACTGTGGACCAAGACACTGAAAACAAAAAAAATTGACATAATAAATAAATATATGGATGATTTAAGATTTTGCAGGTGGAGAATAATAAATATTCACAAATATGGATATGAAAAGACTAACATTACAACTTTAACACACATTAGAGCTAAAACAAATGTATTACGATGCAATCTTAATACCAAGGTCCAAAGCAAATGCTAACCCATATATTCCCAACTTTCAAATGTAGTGGCTCCAAAATCTATAATTGAACTCGTACAGAACTAAGAAGCATAAATTTTCAGAATATCAACTCAAGCGTTTTAAGATATTATTTGATGAAAGTATGTGAGCCATAATTCAGCAATAGATTGAACCACCATAAGGTAGCTTACAAACTTAAGAAAAGCAATAAAATAACCTTTTTAACCCAATGGGCAAGAAATAGTATGCTAAGGGATAAGTCAATTTCACAGTTATTACAATAAGAAATGGAAACTGTTTCTACAGAACTGTGAAGTGAATCAAAAAAGATATAGACATTGAAGGTATATAGACCCACAAATTGATGTAAAATGCAACCACTTGAATTCAAACAAAACAGTTAAATACTGTTCAAAAGCGGATGGTAAAAATATCCTCGTCTGACCTGTGAAGTGTATAAAAGTTGCGTACTCTTCTATCAGCATCAGGCGACAAGTATTTGCCATTATCTCTATCCAGATCAAGTTCAAGAGGGAACTCATACCGGTCATTTATCTGAATAATCAAAACCAAGAAAATGAATTACTTGCATACACGAATTTAAATGTGACTCTAAGCAGCTGAGTGCAACTGTGCATATCTAATAAAGAGTTGAACACCCATAATAGGCAAATATGTTTGGCTTCTATTAATGATAAGATTCTAAAAAGTACTTCAATATGGAGGGAAAGATTAATTTACCTAATGAAGTAAAACATACAAACATGGTAGTCCAACTTAGATAATGCATCATCTATATCATGCTTATCTATATCTTATCCATACCCAAAATGCTAAGCCCACAACAATAACAGTTAACAGCTGGGAGAATGTTACTTAAGAATTATCCTCCACATACAGAAAGTATGTGAAACCAGAAACAGTACTCCCCAACATAGAGCAACACAAAGCTGGAACAAGTCATAATGCTCAGACAGTATATGGAACTGGCACTAGAGAAGCCAAACAACCTCGTGTTCCTTCATCCGCAACTCCACACACGTGACAAATATATAATGGATCAGATAAGGTCCTAATAGGAGAGGGGAACATGGTATATTTTAACTTCTCACCTTTACCATAACATCACGTGCGAAATCATATTCAAAGCGCTTTAAGTGAAGCTGGAGAACTGGGGGAAAGTCGATAAATAAGACCCCTTTCTTAGCATCCTGAAATAAGCAAAATATCAGTTTAACAGAAAATCAACGGATGTGGTCATCCCAAATAAATAATCATGCAATAACAAGCGGAGCATGACTCAACCAGCAGCTCTGTGTAATATAACATTAACAATAAGAGAAAATCAAATACCATTAAATATAAAAGGCATAAATCTAGTTAACCCGTGTACCTGCAAACCATACTGTTCAGCATGATATTTGTTATCCCCATCCAGGTGTTCAACCTCAACATACTTATCAAACGAAGCATAGACATCATGACAACCCTTTACATCAAGCTGAAGATCTGCCACACAGAAGATAAAAATGTTCAAATGATGTAAGCATAAACAAAGCACCGAGGCAGTGTAAGTTGTAAATATGATCAAGTCCATGTACCATAGAATGACTCCTTTCTGCTAGATTTGTAGTCCACGTTGATGCATTCAATGTAGTTCATATGGTGCCCTTCAAATAATTGTTGTATAGCGCCTTCCACAACAGTTCTCTAACCACATAAGAAACAGTAAGTTAAGCATAATCCAAGTTTTAAGAAATTGAGAGTGCCATTATCTAAAGTAAAAACCTTCATCTTTTCTTCAAGCTTCTCACAAAGAACTCGATTGAGTTCTTGTACATCGTGTTGCAGGAAAGCGTCATATGTGTCCCATCCAAATGATTTGGTTAACTCCTTTGTGGCAACACTATTGTCACTATACTGAAGCTTGTAAAATAAACTCTGAAGAGCCAACGGTATATTTGCAGAAGGCATATCATTTACATTAGTTGGCATATGGTACACAACCTGAAAATCCAATAAAAAGTATGATTCCATTTGTGAAAGCGTCCTTATTACAACATATAAAACAAGAGAGTTACTGACAAAGATCCTAACCTTCCTGAAGAAAGGAATATGGTATAGTGTTTGGAGGAGAGAGTTCATATAACAGGTAGCCCCTTGGTTCTTGAGTCCCACAAAACCAGTTTCTTTCTTTGAATCATATAACCATGGATCCATGGTGACTGCAACTTCGGCTTCAACTACACAAGTGTCATTAACAAGATAACCTCTGCTTGGATCATACAGTTCACCAAGCGACATAAAGGACGTAAAGCCCCAATCATTTTCTCGAGAATTGAATTGGTGTTGTGTATCTGCACGATCAACAACAAAGACGCCATTCACTATAACTAAGAATATAATAATGTTCAGTTGCATTCTAATTTTATATATATATATATGTGTGTGTGTGTGTGTGTGTGTGTATATATATATATATCTGTGTGTGTGTGTGACAAACAAAAAACACCTAATGCCAATAGACTGTGATTCTGATAAAGGTAAACTCTCACATGCTTAATATAATAGATTAGTACTACCAGCAACTGCCATAGATGCTTAGCTGTACAATCACCAATATGAACGTGAGACATAGACTCACAACTGTTTACCAATCTATATGTTATATTTAACTTATATTATTTAAGCAAATAAAAAAAAATAGAAATATCCTTGTCATGGAAAATGGTAGAAACTTTTAAAATTGGGGAAAAGTGTAAATTTTGTTGGACATACTTAAAGAACGATGACGATTTTCTGCTGCCTGTTTCATGATCAAAGGCCTCAAATACTACCCCAGGCGCTAGGAAACCTCTTGCGCCTTGGTGCGCCTCGTGCGTGCCCTTGACAACTACGGGAATAACTGACTAATAATGAAAACAATATGGAACATGGATACATGTTTGGTTTTAGAAAAGGTTGAAAATGAATTCAATGCAATCCTACTTTTGAATAGACCTGGCTTAGTAGAGATTGAGCAAATTATGAGTGTATTTTTTAGTGTAGTCTAGTAGTTTAGACTAAATTTTAAGTTCATTAATTTAATTTATTTTCTCTAATTTTGAGAATTAAATATATAGTATATATATATAATATGCACACACAAGCCCCACGCACACAGCACACAACACAAACTATTCACTAGAATCTATCAAAACAAGTTTATTAGCTTAAAATCACAATATGATATTAACCCTGCCAAATTCTCTTCAACTTCAGGATGCAGCTAGGTTAATTTATTTACAAGCAAAACAGAACAATGAACTTACTCCCTCATTATCCCTTTCTTTATTTTTTTTTCTTTTTTTTGATAGGAAACAAAATGTTTTCTGTAGATAGAGGAAAGTGTAAGGGATGAAAGATCCTTTTTGCAGACTATGAAAAAAATATACCACAGACTACAATATCACTTAAAAGCAAAGCACCAATCTCATTATCCCATTTAATTTAACAAACAATAATCTTTCAAAGTATCTAAACTGACAGAAACAGGACAGTATCATACTCTAGAGTTTATTGCAGTAACATAATATCCTACGAGTTTCGGTTATCATTCAACCAAATCAAAACAGGCAGATTCAACTACTCTTTCAGGATGATATTAGGATCGAGCAGTCCAATAGAATTAACAATAAGAGTACTTTATTGCAACACAAATAATTTTGAATTTTGCCATGCATCAAATAAAAAAACTAGCATAAACGTTGTTAATGACATTTTCAGAGATCCAAGTTTCGTATACTGGTTGGATACATAAGGCAACTGTCCATTTGTACAGAGAAAGATGAGTGAGATGGGATGGTATGTTCTCAGGTGAAAGGAAATTTTGTAAATGACAAATACAGAGTAGATGAGTACATTAGTGGAAAAGGCACTACCCTTTTTTAAAATAGGATACAAACACACAGAAATTTAATTGTCATGCAACCACAGCATTTATCAGTATGAAAGAGGTTTCATCTTGAGATGATCACAGTTCATATGTTTAAAAATGTCAACACCCCTGCTCGAATAAAATAATTCTTCATCCTACCCCAAATAACTAGAGGGAGCTTCGTGGGGACGGGAATGAGTATTGGTTTGATTGTAGTGAGAAATGCGTTACATCTCCCATCAAAATGGTTTATTCTACCCTCCCACCCTCCCCTGCAGTGCACCGCCCAGTTGTGGTTTAATGTGTTGTACAGTACAACAAATTAAAGCACAACTGGGCAGTGCCTTGTAGGGTAGGGAAGAAAAATTCAATCAAAACAAACCATCCATTATTCATTCCATTCCCATATCTTGTACTCCATACCACCCAACCAAATAAGCCCTAAATGGTATAAGAACAGGTTTGGCAGACTAAGGTATTTGCTATATGTGCAAAACCAAAACCGGTTGAATCATTTAGACACTAAATGTATAATAGATGTTTTGGTACCTTTTTTGATTGAATACTTGCTATGGACTTGATTAACAACAGCCAAACTGAAGTGCGCGTGTCTAGTCCATCCATAAGGTAAATTTCCAGAATCAGCAACGTCCAGATACATGGATAAGTGATCCGCATTGTTCCCCTTCGGGAAAATAAGAATCCGCCTGACGAGCGTAAAAGGGAAACTAATTGTTATGAATACACTCATGACTCATCAAAAGGTTGGGAATCATTAATTGATGCTCTTGCATCAAATTAAAAAAAAAAAGGAAAAAAATTGCATCACGTCAAATATTACCATTTGTAGTCACCAAGTTCAAATACTCCAGAATAGAGCTTCTTTGTAGTTAACCTAGAGAAGTTCTCAATCCTCCAAGTAAACTTGGTTGTACGTGGATCTTCTGCTGGCTGATTTTCCGAATTATTATATGTGGCTTCTGATGCTAAAACACAAAGATGGATGAGGAAACAAGACTTTATACAAAAAATTATTAAAAGGCAAAAAACTAAGATAACAAGAACAGTAGAAAGACAGTGTCACTCGTGATGCATAGCATGCAGATTATCCCCAGTAATGTATTGCAATATAAACAGCATCATTTTCTCAATTATTATTCGCGAAGGAAAAGAGGAACTTATTCCAATGACATCACTACATTCGTTTCCCCAAGTAAACCTCCCCTCCCAGCATTGTGAAGGCATAATATGTGCACAGCCAACAAACAAATTAAGTGTTCACATTGCTGCTAACTCATTGTTTACTGTCCAATTCTTCTACCATGTAGGTTTTAGAGAACTCCCTCATGAAATTGCATTCCGGAGCAAATTCTGTTTTTGAACATTGCACCCAGAAACTAAAACGAAAATTACAAATCACCTCACAACCACAGACACTTCTTTCATATTTAAATTTAATGATGGAGTAGACAAAAATTAACAAACAAAACAAAAGCCCTTTTAGTTCAACGTAGTCAAAAAAAAAAAAAAAAAAACATTAACAGCAATACCTATTAAATTACCTTCCATGGGGCGAGGCCCTTCCACCACATCCGATCGCGGAACCAACATGTCCTCATCCTCTTGCTGCCAAACAAACAAACGCTAGGCATAAAAACACAGTGGTATACACCCAATACCTTGATCGCGGAGTAAACCAAATAGAAACCGAAGAAAAGAAACCAATTGAAAAATTTCAACTCATTTTCCATAAAAAAAAAAATACAGTAGACAGACAAGCAAACACGCACGGAGGCGTGTTATCAGCGAAAACACACAGTAAAAACTTGCAGGTTTTTTGTAAGGACTACTATGGATATGAAAAGAGCGAGTTTGTGAACCTCATTGGGTACCGGGGGAGCCATCGCAGTCATGAGTAGAGAATCGGAGTCCAATTTATGCTCAATTTCAGATTGATTTTTAATGAATTTGATTGAATTTTGGGTTTCTTATTTTCAAGAGGTTTCAGGCTTTGGAGGTCGGGTGGGAAAGGGGGGAAAAGGTGGTGGGGAAACAAGATAGGGCGTTTTCGGGAGACTCGTCTAACGTGGACTCTATGCGGATTGTTTCTTTTCCTTTAGTTATTATCAACTTATATAAGGGGGTTCATCTCTAAGGAAAAAGGTTATATAGGCGTAGTTTGCAATTTTTTTTTTAAGAAAGTGTGCTTGTAACACACCGAATCCAAAATGAAGCTCTTGTGGCTTTAACACTCTAGATTCGAGTGTTACTTAATAACTAAAAATTCAAATAAAAAAAACTTTTTAAAGTAATGCAACGAGAAAAAGATAAGTTTCCACAGTTGGGAAAATTAATAACAGTTTATAATTCGAAAAGCAGTGCGGACCCTTTTATTAAAAATCAGTAGTTTGACATAATGATAATAGTCAGTCGATTAGAAGATAGCATAATCATAGAGTAATTTTTAAAAGAGTTTGTTGCTCGGCATATGAATAAATTCGTCAAGTATAAAGAGCAAAGCATTTATTTAGAGGCATGGACAGATGTATTAGGGGGCTGCACCAGGCTCCAGCCCAGCGCAAGCCCCCACTAACCTGTTATATATCTATAATATAAAATGTAAATAAAATTCAATACACAAATTTAAGTTCAGCCCAATATTATTTTTATTTTATATTTAATTTATAAATTTCAAATTTAAAATTAAAACTCATCCCAATACTCTCTATTCAGTTATTAAATGATAAAAACTTGTATAGACCTGGTTCATGCTATGAACTCGGTTATTTAAGTATCACTGTTACATATAAAAACTCTTACTGTTATGTATAAAAACTATCACTGTTATGCACAAAAACAATCACTGTTTAGAAAATACTTTATATTTTTAAACAGTGAAAGTTTTTGTGCATAACTGTGATAGTTTTTACACATAATAGTGATAGAGTTCATATATGAACCTGGTTCAAATGAGTGTTACTCTTATTAAATTAAGATACAACTTGATGTAAATTTATTTTCCTGATCTATCGTGTCTCTCCTTCTTTTTCTTTTCTTATTATAATTTAATTAAAGTATTGAGATTCAAGAATTTCATCCACAATAAAAATTTTATTTTATTGTAATTTTGGATGTGCTTTCTTGAGGCTCTCACACCCAAATATTTAAAGTTTAATCATTTAAATATGGTTCTATTTTTTTGATTTAGTATTTTTATTTATTTACCTTGTTCAATGTTAAATATCTACATTGTTCTCTCAGTTTTTGTCCTTTTCTTTTGTGGAGTATGTATGATTAATTTATTTTTTATTTATTATATATTGTGATAATGATAAATTTTTTACCACTTTAATCTTAGAAAAAGAGATTATAAATGTCATAATGTATTAACATGAGTTAAATGAGATATTTTTAAAACTAATTAACGTTTCTTGAAATGATTAAAAAAATATTGAGCATAAGTTTTATGATTTTGTTTTAACAAAATATTATTTATTAATAGAAAAGCAACATATTTTGTAAATGAACACCGATCTTTTAGAATATATTTTGTAAAAAATATAGATAATTTTGAACGTGATTACTGATGAGTTTTATGTCTTGAAGTCCCATATGACCCCACCTAAATTAATATATTAAAAAAAATGCAATAAATAAATATAAAATTTTAATGTGACAAAACTTCAAAAAATTTCACCCCACCCCTCAGTTAAATCCTAGATCCGTCCCTATTTAGAGGAGTTTTGTATAAGTATATATTGCAATATTATCATTGTTGTTCAGGGAAACTCCGTGTCATCCTTGCTGCTGCTCTGGCCCCTCGAAGCCGAAACTTGAAATGGTACAAAAGAGGGGAGATACTTCTCACTTATGAGCATCCCGCACACTGCTATACAGATTGACAGTACGCCGAAATATAATTAATATTTGTGTTTTATTAAGGATTGTTCTCACGTTTTTTCTTCAATAATTTTGGAGGATTGTTCGAAGTCATAGTATGTACTCGTTCATAGCTTGGTTTTTTAACGTAATCTTATTAGTAATTTGAATTCATAAATATCATTGATATTCATTAGATATCATTCATCATTGATCATTAGATCATTTTGATTATTTGTTGGAAATTTTGTTTTGGGGTGTTCCAAACACCCATGTTTGACCAAAATGTTGGAGGACTAAAAGTTAATTTCCGAAAAATTAAACGTGATAGGATTGTTCTACTCACGGAGTAGATGATCGTATATTTAAAGTCTCAAAATCAAATTACAGTGAATGAGAAATTACTACGAGAAGTTGAAAGTCACAACTTCTAGAGAGAGGATTTCTAGTGGGTGGAGAAAAACTAAGTGTAATTTTTTCCCAC
Source organism: Stenogyne calaminthoides (assembly GCA_037126765.1). NCBI lineage: Eukaryota > Viridiplantae > Streptophyta > Magnoliopsida > Lamiales > Lamiaceae > Stenogyne > Stenogyne calaminthoides. The sequence continues at coordinate 13,486,210 of JBBCBC010000019.1, read as the reverse complement.
TTATCCCACATAGAAAACTTACAAGGAAATTGTCTTGTATATATATAGGCATAAGTTTTCTATGTGGGATTTCTAGTTCATGTTCTTCAAAATAGGTGCATGGGGACCCTTACCCATGGACCACACGTGCGCGACCCCAGGCTCGTGGTTCTTGGCAATTGGGCTTTGAGGCCTATTTATCTTTTTGGAGACCCAAAAACTTTAATTGGCCCAATTTCTTTTTGGACGAGAACCTGGACGCACTAAAGCCGTAGCTCCTCCACGTTTTCCTCCACTAACCTGGGTGATAATTTCTCTATATATAGGTCATTCCATCAGTTTTCGAAAACACTTTTGCATACGCTTCCTCTCTGCATACATAATACAAAAACTCTCTGCATTCATACTTAGTTTTTTGTTCCGCTCTAAGTTTCGTACGTTCATTGTTGCTTTGTGTTCAGTGGTGCTACTAAAACAAAGATCGAAGTCGTTTTACCTTTGGAGACGGTACACATATACCGTAAGCATTATCCATGACGTATTTCAACTAGTGGGAAAAGGATTTTCCTTGACTCGATTTTCAGATTTATTTGTTTTCTATGTTTCGTTTGAATTGCAGTACACCATTTTTTATTAAAAATCGCAAGACAAAATATATTTTATAAATAAATCTGATGATATCAACATGAACGTTGATAATGTTGGTGCCAACGATGGTGCCAACATTGGGATTGGAACAACTGTTCCCCCCGGCTGCATCCGTTGTGTTGGGATACGTTATGCCAGGATCTATTCAGGATGAACTTAAAACACAAATTTAAATTATCGATTATTACTAACATGAATTAATCCTAAATTAATTCACATAATAATCATACCAACAACATCATGCAAACAATAATCACGTAAAAGTCCTAGCATGCGGAATTTCTAGGAGTTTACGTAAACTTACCCGTTCAAGAGAGACAGTTTCTGAGACAGACAGGATCAGGTATCTGGCTACCAACCGAAAGTCCTTCTCAAGTATTCCCTAGCCCTCGTTCAATAACCTTGGTGGGAGGTTCTCCGATGAACAATTATAAACAAAAGAAAATAAATATTTTGTTGCACCACCTTTGTGGATTTCTAATTTTTCCAAGACTGAAATTTTGTTGGGGATGAAAAATTCATCCCCTATTTATAAGAAGCATAGGGGCAAATTTTTTTTGCCCTAAACAGGGATATGAGAAATTTCTTTGTATCTTCCCAAGATACAATCTTGAATATATCTCATATATTCTATTTTTCATATAAATCACAAAATATATTTTCTTCCCTTTCTTACAAGATTTTCGAAAAAAACAAGGAAAAAGAATCAAGATTTGATTTCTTGAATTTATGGGATAATCTTGTATTCCAAGAATACTTATCTCTTTCCATAAAATCTTTTCAAGAAATTCAAGAAAATATTTCCTCTTATTTTTCCATAATTTTCGAAAATAATTAGGAAAAATATGGCAATAATATTTTCTTCTCCTTTTCATTTAATGGACTTTAATTGTGCTACTTGAGGGGATTTTAGGAGAATTAAGATGGACCTCCCAATGGGCTCTGAATTCCAATATTGAGCCACAATATTATTCAGTCCATTAATATTAATTAATTCCACTATATAATTAATATTGCACTATCCATCTTAACCCATATTACGGTAATATGACTCCCGATTATTATTTCTCGTGTTTAAGATTATTTAGTCCATTAATTAATTAAGTCACTGAAAAGCTTTATATTAACTAATATCTTTATCCTTGGAGTAAGGACATCTCAACATTATTATCCATACAGGAAAATTAATTCCACTTGCAAGATTTGGTATGATAAATGTTCTGAGCCCACCAAGGGGACAAATCATTCAAGACTTTCCAAGCACACGATTCTCTGTATTAATTTAACAATTTTCATGTAATTAATATTATTGCCCAAGATATAAGGTATCGAAGTCGCAATGATTCTCTTCCCAACATAAGTCAAAGCAATAATTATTAATCACACACAATCCTTATTAAGTGACAGAGATTAAGAAATCAACAACCACTGAGGTCTAACTCTTCATCCCATAAGTCAGTACGAAAGAGTTTATCCTCTCTATAGGTCCGCTTTAGCGCAACAAATGCAATAGTGTGATCTCTTGGTCAAGACAAGTCAATTTGAGCCTTACATATCAACCTATACCAATAGATTGTTTTCAGATCTATCTAATTTGTGAAACATGCACTCGTTTACAAGGGATTGTTAATGTGATCTTCTGTGATCTGGTATCACCACATTAACTACAATGTAATACGTGCTATTTTATGAACAATTTGAAGTAAATATATATAACATTCATTCATATTTAATGCAACAATGATAAATCATTTATTTCAGTAAATAAGTGTTTAATACATATGTTATACAAAGTAAAAACATATTTTCACGTATAACCCCAACAATCTCCCACTTATACTCAAAGTATGCTTTTAAGTATACTACATCATATCTAATGTATTACTACGTGACATCAAATGTCACCTACACCAACCTAATAACATTTCTCCCACTTATACTCAAAGCAGATTGATAACGCACTTGACACCCATTCCTTCCACATGTCTCTCGAATGTACACTGAGGCAGACCCTTTGTGAATGGATCAGTTAGGTTGTCCTACGATGCGATCTTTGCCACCTCTATATCTCTTCTCTTAACGATTTCTCGATGTGTTTGCTGGCCTTGTGGGCTCTTGATTCCCTTGAATTCGCAACTGCTCCGGCATTATCACAGAACACTGTGATAATGTTGGGTAAATTTGGAACTACGTCCAAGTCCACTAAGAAGTTCTTGAGCCACAACGCTTCTTTTGCTGCTTCACAAGCAGCTACATATTCGGCTTCCATGGCAGAATCTGCGATGCATTTCTGTATAACGCTTCTCCATGTTACAACTCATCCTCCTAGACAAAACACACTACCTGAGGTAGATTTTCTAGAATCTAGGTCCGATTGAAAATTTGAGTCTGTGTATCCCACTGAAAATAAACCGCCTGACTGATAAACCAACATTCTATCCCGTGTTCTCTCCAGATACTTCAGAATATTTTTAACAGTAGTCCAGTGTGGATTTCCTGACCAGAATTACCTTTCAGTGGTAATCTGATCCCTAGGATCTACTTCCTGAGTCCTAATGCTCAGAACTACCACTCTCTCAAGTTTTCTGACTGTCACACCAGCTTACTAACTTGTACAACAACTCTCTCAACTTCCAAACAACAAGCTACACAAATTACCTAACACTTAGGGTTTGAGTTTTGGTTTGGTTTCCAACTAGAGTTGAGATATCCTTTATAAATAAGAACAAATGCAAAGATTAGGATATCTCTACTAAGCTTTGAATCTTAACAATGCTAGGCTTAGTATATGAGCTCTCTTCAAAGATGAAACACTTGGGAAATCTTTAGGGTTTCGAGTGCTTCAAAACAAGCTTGAATATGCTTGAGCTCTGGAGTTTCTTGATTTCCCGTAACCTTGAATGAGTGCAAGGCCTTCGGTATTTATAGGCAACTCCAAGAGTCACTCTTGAAAAACTATCTGTTGGAAGAGATAGCTTCAAGGGTTTCCTTTTTTGGAGTGTGATGAACGACTATTTTTAGGGTTTGAAGGCGCCCTTGCATGGTTTGGGTAATATATAGCCAAACAACCAATCACCAACTTCTGTGAACTGGAAGATATCAGTCTGACATTACCTCAGTGAGATGTCGTTTTCAGTGTCAGTACAGTACGTTGTTGTCGCCTCTTCATTGGTCGAAATCTTCCTTTGAACAGAGACAAACAAAGCGGCTCTTTTTAGATCAACCACACTGAATTGATATGTTCCTTAATGTCCACGAATGTGTAACATTCTCTTTGTTTGTACTAAGAATGAACAAGACACTATTTACTTCGAAATAGCTGTCAGGGTCTTATGAGTCAGTACAACCAGTCTTCAGGATCTTCGGTCTTCAGGATCTTCTGAGTCTTCAGGATCTTCTGAGTCTTCAGCACATTGAGTTCCCCCTCAATGTGTTCTTCAGTATACTTTCTATACTATCCTGAACTATATCTGCTGACTATACATGGTGCAGCTACTCCAGATCCTATCACCTATTGAAAACTTGATCCTTATCTACCAAGATGTCCTGAAACATGTCATACTCAGGGTTTTGGGATCTAATCAAAACTCTTATTAAATTCATCTCCCAATAGGCTTCTTACTGCCGACGCATAAGGAATGCCTCTCATGTCATCTATCTCCTTCAGTGTCTTAGGGCACATATCTTTGGATAGATGGATTCCATGTCTGAAAGGTACTAAACCTTTCTTGGAATCCTGCATACTGAAACGCTTCAAAACTGTATCTATGTATGAAGCTTGTGATAAGCCTATCATCATTTTCTTACGATCTCGAGTGATCTTGATCCCAAGGATGTGCCCGGCTTCCCCTAAGTCTTTCATATCAAACTATTTTGACAGCCATACCCTTACGTCTGACAAAACCTTTACATCGTTTCCGATGAGCAGAATATCGTCTACGTATAGTACTAAGAATACTAAGGCAGTTCCGTCACACTTCCTATACACACAACTCTCGAACTCATTTTGATCAAACCCATAAGATTTAATTATCTGATCAAAACATTGATTCCAAGCACGAGATGCTTGCTTTAGTCCATAAATGAACTTCTTGAGCTTGCAAACAAGATGCTCTTGGCCTTTTGCAATAAAACCTTCGGGCTGTTGCGTATAGATTTCCTCATCAAACTTCCATTCGGGAAAGCTATCTTGACATCCATTTGCCAGGTCTCAAAATCTAGATGTGCAGCTATTGCCAAGAGAATACGGATGGACTTAAGCATTGCTACATGCGAAAAGGTTTCCTCATAATCAATACCCTCTTTCTAAGTATATCTCTTTGCCACTAGCCTAGCTTTAAGGGTTTCAACCATTCTGAAAGAGTGTGAAACGGGGTTGTGTTTAGTAAAATCAGAGTAATGTTATACCGAATGTTGAGACACTCAAAGTAACATTCAAAGGACAGAAACACCGAAAGACTTAGAAACACAACACACAAAATTAATAAGACTTTGCACAATCTATATCAATATAGATTGTGATCCCTTATGACCAAAATCACTATTATCAAAATAATGAATACAAACAGGTTCACAAATTGAATCCTCTTGAAACAAGATCAAGCATATGATCTAAATGCTAAGTGTATCCCAACAATCTCTACACGACCAAAGATGACTATTCTATGTGTATGAAACTATCTAACACAGAGACTTGTTGGGGAATTAATTGCCCGGGATCTATTCGGGATGAATATTTAAATATAAATTTAATTCTAACAATTATTACTAGCACGAATTAATCCTATATTAATTCAAATAATAATTCAATAACAAATCATGCATATAAATACGTCACATAAATCCTACGCATGCGGAATTGCTAGGAGTTTACGTGAACTAACCTTTCGGAGTGACAACCGTTGAGAAGATGGATCCCGTTCACACGAACACACCAAAAGGTCTTCTCAAGTATTCCCTCGTCCTTATCCGACAATCCCGTGGTAGGATGCTCGCGAATAATTAACAAAAGGAAAAATAAAATTATGTTGCACCACCTTTGTGGAATTCTAATTTTTCCAACACATGGAATTGCACACTCGCAATTGAAGTTTTTCGAAAAAACACAATCTATCGACGTTTCAAAATATTTGATATTTTATCGACGCTGATATTTTTCAGAAAAAAGTCAATTTCTGTGTTGTCTTGGAGATGAAAAATTCATCTCCTAATTTAGGTCAATTGGGACATTGGGAAATTTCCTTGCTCTTCTCCAAGAAACAATCTTGAATACATCCAATATATTCTATTTCCCAAAATATCTCCCAACAAAATCTCCTCCTCCTTATTATTATGGGATTTTCGAAAATTTACTTAATAAATAACCAAGTGGGAGATTTCTTGAATTTAATGAGATAATATTGTATTCTAATAATACTTATCTTCATTCCATAACAAAATTCAAAGAAAATCTTTCTCCCATTTTATTTATTAATTTCAAAATTAATGAAAAAATAGGCAACAATATTTTATTTTATTTTTAAACACATTTTTCAGTTATTGAACTTTATCTTTGGGCTACTTGAGGGGCCTTTAGGAGAATTAAGATTGGACCTTCCAATGGACCTTGAATTTCCAATATTGAGCCACAATATTATCCAAGCCCATAAATATTAATTAATCCCACTGAGGTCTAATTCTTTTATATTCAGTACTGAAGAATTTATCCTCCTGTAGGTCCTATTCAGTGCATCATAATGCACTAGTGCAATCTCTTGGTCAAGACAAGTCAATTTGAGCCTTGCACTTCAACCTTTCACGACGGATTGTTCATTTCCATCTGGGTTGTGAATTTTGTACTTTTAGTTACAAGGGACTGTTAATTTAATCTTCTGTGACTGGTATCACTAAATTAACTACAATGTAACACGTACAATTTATTGAACAATTATGCAGTAAATATATGTAACATTCAATGATATTTAAAGCAAGAGTGATAAATAATTTATTTAAGCAAATAAGACATAAATTTAGTCTGGTTATACAAAGTAAAGCATACTTTCCAGTATAACCCCAACAATCTCCCACTTATACTCAAAGTCTGCTTTTAAGTATACTACAACACGTCTCGTGTAGAATCTACGTGACATCTAATGTCACCTACACGAACCTAATAATATCTCTCTCACTTATACTCAAAGCAGATTGGCTACACTCTTGATAACCATTCCTCCCACATGTCTCTTGAATGTTTCCAGAGGCAGACACTTTGTGAAAAGATTAACTAGGTTATCCTCCAATGCTATCTCAGCCACCTCTACATCTCATCTCTTAAAGATTTCTCGTCTAAAATTTCTTTCCTTAAGTGTGTTTTGTTTGACTCGTGGACTCTTGGTTCCCTTGAATTTGCAACTGTCCCTAGCAAATATTGCTAGACAAATTCGGAACTACATCCAAGTACACTAAGAAGATCTAGAGCCAAACAGGTTCCTTCACTGTTTCACAAGCAGCTACTTACCCGGCTTCCATGGTAGAGTCAGTGATACATTTCTGCTTCACACTCGTCCATTTCATGGCTACACTTCCCAAATAAAAACACACTAACTGAGGTAGATAGTTTTTGGAATCTATGTCTGATTTGGAAATTCGAGTACGTGTAACCGATGGGAATTAGACTGTCTGATTGATAAACCAACATTCTATCCAGAGTTCTCTTCAGATACTTCAGAATGTTTTTAGCTGCAGTCTAACGTTCTTTCCCTGGGTTACTCTGATATCTTGCTACCATGCCAATGGTGAAGCAGATATCTGGCCTCGTGTACATCATTGCATAAATGAGGCTTCCGACAGCCGAAGCATAAGGAACGCCCTTCATGTCATCTATCTCATTTTGCGTCTTCGGGCCTGAAGGGTACAAATCCCTTCTTGGAATCTTGCATGCTGAATCACTTCAAGACAATATCTATGTATGAAGCTTGCTATAAGCCTATCATCATTTTCTTACGATCTCGAGTGACTTTGATCCCAAGGATGTGACCGGCTTTCCCTAAGTCCTTCATATCAAACTGTTTTGACAGCCATGCCCTTATTGGAATTTAGAGGCACGTAAACACGTAATACATGCGAACGGAGATTAAAGTTCACCAACAACGAACAATTAATTGCATAATTAAATACGAGTAAACGTAAATAGAATTCTTACAGTAATTCGTATACCGTTTTCTCTACTATGGTATCCACGTAATCCCCAATCACGAACTTGCACGGATCTGCCAGTGTTGAATCCCGAGATGAATTTGCTAGGAAATTTCTAACTCTAGATCTTATGGAGAAAATATGAATTAAAGTTGTTTGTGAATTCCCAATAGCTTGTATATATAGGGAGGCCCAGCTTAAATCTTAAGCTAGCCCGATTGGGAAATAAAATCCCTAATCTTTATTTAAATAAATCTCTACGATTTATTCCCCCATATAAAATTTCTACGGATTTAATTTCCATGTATATCAAATCTCTAAGGATTTGATTCCATATATATTAAATCCTATAATAATATTCCATATATTATTATTGGGAATCCTATTTAATTAAATCCAATTTAATTAAACATTAATAATAATTAATTCCAAATTAATCTATTATTAATTAATTCTCCATAAATTAAATATTAAATCCAATTTAACATTTAATCAACCAACTATAATCCACAAAAGGGAACTACTTGTTGTGTGACCCATAGGCCCTCATATATCGAGCGATTAGTCAAACTAACGGTCTTAATTGAACCCTAGACAATAAATCAGACATTCTCAATATATGAGGTACGTTGCGAGAAACGTGCAACTACCTGTAACTGAAACATGGGCTATTACGATTTCCTCATTTCATTCGCAAATACTCGATTAAGTCTTGAACATGATGAAGTGTCTATTCAAATAACTTAATCAATTTATCTCTAATCACTAATTGATCATGTATGTCACACTTAGCCACAAAGTCTAAGTTGACATGCATCGGCTGATGACTTAGATCCAATTATGACGAGAAGATGAGTATTCTCTCTAAATCCACTTTGAGGAATGAATCTTATTCTTGGCTCAAATACCACGCACATGCATTTCGTGATGAACCCAATCCAAGCCATATCTACCCATAGACGGGTGCAAGCTTCGGTCATGGTCAAAGTTCATCATCCCATACATGTCGTGTGTATTGACCTCAAGTCAAAGGAGTATCGCATCGCTCCCACTAACCGAGACACCCGTAGACACATATAGTGGAACTACATCAAACGGTTTCTCAGATGGGTATACCAATACCCTCTAAGGTATTTGTGCATCCATCATGAGATACCTAGTATCTCGTAGTAAGTGAGATCTTACTACACTCTCTAAGAGTATGATGCAGATCGCACACCAATATCCATTGCATTATCAATATCCCATTCTTGATGATCCTTGATCGGGGCTATTTGAGAATCATGCTTAAGTCATCTGAGTTCTCACAACCTCAATGACAACAATGACTTATGGGAACACTTGTATGAATAAATGCAAACAATAAAACATAATATTCAAACAAGTGTATTGCCATACATTAATATTAAATGAACTATAATATAAAATCAAACTGAATATCATCGAGTATTATATCCTTATATTAGATTGTCTCTAGGACACTAACACTAACAACCCTTACGTTTGATAATACCTTTACATCATCTCCGATGAGCAGACTATCGTCTACGTATAGTTGTTGGGATTATACTGGAAAGTATGCTTTTTACTTTGTATAATCAAAACTGAATTTCGGACTTATTTACTGAAATAAATTGTTTATCACTGATGCTTTAAATATCATTGAATGTTACATATATTTACTGCATAACTGTTCATTAAATAGTACGTGTTACATTGTAGTTAATTTAGTGATACCAGATCACAGAAGATTAAATTAACAGTCCCTTGTAACTAAAAGTACACCGTTCACGACCTAGATGGAAATGAACAATCCATCGTGAAAGATTGAAGTGTAAGGCTCAAATTGGCTTGTCTTGACCAAGAGATTACACTAGTGCATGACTGCTGCACTGAATAGGACCTACATGAGGACAAATTCTTCAGAACTAAACAAGGAAGAATTAGACCTCAGTGGTTCGTTATTTCTTAATCTTTGTTCCTTAAATAGGATCACGTGTGGTTGGTAATTATTGCTTTGACTTATCATGGGTAGAGAATCAACGAGATTCAATACTTTTTATCTTGAGCAATATTATTGGTCACATGTGATTGCTAAGATTTAATACGGAGAATCGTGTGCCAGTACGCTTGTTCGATTAGCCCCCTTGGGAGGTTCATAAGATTTATCATACCAAATCTTGCAAGTGGAATTAGTTTCCGGTATGGATAATAATGTTGAACCGTTCCTTGACCAAGGACAAGAGATATTAATTAACGGAAAGCTATTTCAGTGGCTTGAATTAATTAATGAGCTAGATAATCTTAAACACGGGAAATAATATCCGGGAGCCATATTGACTGTAATATGGGTTAAGATGGATAGTGCAATATTAATTATGTAGTGGGATTAATTAATATTTATGGGCTTGAATAATATTGTGGCTCAATATTGATAATTCAAGATCCATTGGAAGGTCCAATCTTAATTTTCCTAAAGGCCCCCTGAGTAGCCCAACATATAGTCCAATAACTGAAAAAGGTGTTTAAAATAAAATAAATATTGTTGCTTATTTTTTCTCAATATTTTCGAAATTTATGGATAAAAGGGGAGAAAGATTTTCTTTGAATTTTGTTATGGAATGAAGATATGTATTCTTGGAATACAAGATTATCTCATTAAATTCAAGAAATCTCCCACTTTGTTATTCATGAAGATAATTTCGAAATTTTTGAAATGTAAAGGGCAAGAAAGATTTTCTTGATTTTCTTGAAAAGATATTATGGAAGATATGTATTTCTTGAAATACAAGAATATCTCATAAATTCAAGAAGATCCAAATCTTGGAATCTTGCCTATTATTTTTGAAAATATCCCATAACAAAGGGTAGGTGGGATTTTGTGGAATATTATAATTATGGGAAAAAGAATATAGGAGATATATTCAAGATTTCTTGGAGATCAAGAAAAGATTTTTCCACATTATTTTCTACCCAAAATTTCGACCACCTATGCTCTATAAATAGGGGATGACTCTTTCATTCCCAAGTACAATTCCATGTGCTGAAAAAATTAGTAAATCCACAAAGGTGGTGCAACATAATTTATTTTCCTTTTGTTAATTGTTCACAAGTGTCCTACCACCGGATAGTCGAATAAGGATTAAGGGAATACTTGGGAAGTTCTTTTGGTTAGTCTAATCAGCCAGACCATTGCCGTCCCAAGAGGTACGTTCACGTAAACTCGTAGAATTCCGCATGCGTAGGATTTACGTGAATTAATTATATGCATGATTTGTTGTTGGATTATTATTTGAATTAATATATGATTAATTCATGCTAGTAATAATTATAAGAATTAAATTTGTATTTAAATATTCACCCCGAATAGATCAGTGCAAATTATTCCCCAACAATAGTACTAAGAATACAAATGCAGTTCTGACACACTTTTTATACACACAACTTTCGAACTCGTTTTTGATCGTACCCGTAAGACTTTATAACCTGATCAAAACATTGGTTCCAAGCACGTAATGCTTGCTTTAGTCCATAAGTGGACTTCTTGAGCTTGCAAACTAGATGTTCTTGGCCTTTTTCAATGAAGCCTTCGGGTTGTTGCATATAGATTTCTTCTTCAAGACTTCCGTTGAGGAAAGCTGTCTTGACATCTATTTGCCAGATCTCAAAGTCTAGATGCGCAGCTATCGATAAGAGAATACGGATGGACTTGAGCATAGCTATAGGCGAAAAGGTTTCCTCATAGTCGATCCCTTCTTTCTAAGTGTAACGTTTTGCCACAAGTCTAGCCTTGAAGGTTTCTACCTTCCCGTTCGGTCCTCTTTTTCTCTTGTATACCCACTTGCATCCAATGGGCTTGACCCCATTAAGTGGTTCGACTAGCTCCCACACCTTATTATGATCCATAGAACCCATCTCGGCTTCCATTGCCGTTTGCCAAGAATCCGCATCCTTGTCTTGGATTGCCTCATTGTAAGTGCATGGGTCCGATTCATCTTAACCGGGGACCAAGTCCGACGACTCTCCTATCTCCATGAATCTCTCGGGCTGTCTAACAACCCTCCCACTACGATGAGGTTCCGGTTGTGTAAGTGTGTCATTTGGTATGTCGACTTGTACAGTTGGCATTGAGGTAAGACCCCTTAGCTCATCTTAGGTAATCTCACTTCTGGGCTTCTTATCGTTCATATAGTCTTCTTCCAAAATCTAAAGTACGTACTGATTACCACCTTTTGATCTTCGGGACCATAGAACATACACCCTTTCGTTCCCTCAGGGTACCCTACAAACAACCTTAATTCTGATCGTGGATCCAACTTACCGGCTTCCTTGTCTAGCACGTATGCCGGACACCCCCAAATTTTCATGTGTCTTAAACTGGGCTTGCGGCCGGTCCACAACTCTTTAGGGGTTTTGGGAACCGACTTGGATGGCACCAAATTTAGAATATAAGCTACTGTTTCCAAGGCGTGACCCCAAAATGATTTGGGTAGATCCGCATAACTCATCATTGATCTGACCATTTCTAAAAGGAGTTTTGTCTCTTCGTTCTGCAACCCCATTTTGTTAAGTGGTTCCGGGTGCAGTCAACTGGGATACAATCCCTTCACCTGATAAGTAGTTCAAAAATTCATCGCTGAGGTATTCACCTCCACGATCAGATCGTAGAGACTTGATACGTTTTTTCTATGATTCTTTGTTTGAGCCTTAAAATCCTTGAATTAATCAAAGGGTCTCAAATTTATGCTTCATAAGAAAAATGTACCTAAATCTTGAGTAATCATCAATCAAAGTAACGAAATATTCATAACCTCCTCTTGCTTTGATTGAAATTGGACCACATATGTCAGTGTGAATGATCTCTAACACTTCTTTAACTCTATTCCCCTTGGCTCCAAATGCCATCTTGGTCATTTTACCCTCCAAACGTGATTCACAAGTTGGAAATGGTTCAACCCGGAGAGACTCCAATGAACCATCTTGAACCAACCTTTGGATCCTCTTTGGATTAAAATGACCTAGTCATAGAAGTGTTTCATTCACATCTGTTGAACGTTTCCTTTTATTGCTTGAAATAGTCGATGTGTTATAGGATGCATTTTGCGAGTGGTGTGCACATATAATAGTATATAGATTGTTCATCAATGTCCCATAACAAATACACTCATCATTCCGATAAATGATGTCATTCTTATTAGTAGAAACTCAGTATCCATCAAAAGAACTTTAGAAACTGAAAGTGAATTCTTTCTAAAACTGGGAACATAAAGAACGTCTCTTAAAACTAAAATTTTATCACTAAAAGATAAATGCACTTCTCCCACTGCTTTAAACACTACTTACGTAGCACTGCAGTACCTGCTACTCATGTAGCACTGCAGTAACTGCTATTTATGTAGAATTGCAATAACCGCTAATCACGTAGCATTGCAACAACTATTACTTACGTAGCATTGCAATATCTGCTATTTACATAACATTGCAACAACCGCTACTTTCGTAACACTGCCCATGGAGATGATGGTCTCACTCCCACTAAATCGTTGGATTATCCAGAATCCTTGAAACATTGAAACAAACATGATTAGTGGTTCCCGTATCCACTACCCACAAATGGGAGCACACGCAGCTAAACAAGTTTCAACTATTAGTGTTTGAGAATTACCTTTCTTCCCAACCTTTTTAGGTTTGGGACAGGCTGACCTCCGATGTCTTCTTAGACCGCAACTAAGCATTTTCGTTTGTCGGTCTTTTTCTTGACACCTCTTAACGCCATTCTCTACAAAAACAAATTCCGTATGGCCAACTGACTCGTTTTACGATTTTGGTGAGCGAAGAATTCGTTAAGATCTATCATAATAACTGCAATGGTTTCCAAGTCCTGGTGTTGGTGTCACAACACATCTGACGTTGAAGTCAAGATGATACACTTAGCCATTTCATTGGATCTTAACCACTGCTTATGATATTCCTTATCTTCATCACATTCGTAGTCTTAACGAGTCTAGGTTTGTCAAGGATGGACTTTATGCGATTGCATGGTCAAGACAATATATAATTTCCAATCGACATAATTTCCTATATAATTCTATCGACTCAAAGTATATTGAACAGTGGATTAAAAGGTTGCGACATGCTGAGCTGAAATAAATAACAATTGTATAAGCATAAAATTATCACATAATTCGATCACATGAATCATATTAAAATCTTAAAAAAATATGAACATGCATCAGCCAACATCTCAAAACAGTTTAAATAAGCCACGTGGGGTGGGTCATTATTTAAACACATTCAAGCAGGTTACAAACAAGAAAACAATTACAAATCTTTAATATCCAGATTAATAGGTGGCTCCCACTTGACCAATATAAAATTGACAGGGACTTCAGGGAAGTATATGCATATCAATTTTATACCTAAGTAATAACCATGATTAAATACAGGATTATTATTTTGTTTTGAACGAGCCTCGTGGGGAGGGTCATCGTCGCCACTAATAATAATCCACAATCATCCGTTTGGAATTCATTCATGTGAAAGCTATCTTTTGGCCGTCCCGTGGGGGGAATTTCTCCAAAAGAATTCACAAATAAATAAATCATGGAGGTAAAAAATAATTCAATTTTATTATCCGGAATAAAATTGTCAATTAATTATTTTTAAAACATACTTAGTAATTTTCGAAAGTGAGATTTTTTTTTCAAAACATCTTCTCATGCATCGCATATTCAAACATAATTAAATACACATGAAAAATAAAGCAAACATCAAAATAAAAAATTAAACACATTGGGCACATATATCCAATTGTCACGGTTAATTTTTGTCATGTCTTGATCTTGAGAAATCGTCTTCATAGCCTTCATCGTTCGTCTCGAAGAGCTCCCACTCGACCGCAACATGTTCTTTAAAACGTCCTCCGTCTAGGTCCGAAATGACGTCCGGCATTGGGTAGCTCACGGCCCGGAACACATATCCGCGTGCGCCTGTGCGCACGCTCGCGTCCAGCCCGGTCATCTCGCCCGTCGTTCGACAAATCTCTCGCAGCGTGCCGCGGATCTCGACGCGTCTTTATCTTGCGCGAAAACTCGGGCTCTCGAGGCTTCGATGACCAAGAGGCCCAAAAGTCTGCGGCGCTACAAGATCATTCCCGTCGCCATACGACGCTCAGGCCATCCGCCTCGGCCCCATACATTCGCTTCGTGTGCGTCTCGCGCCCCATGCACGCCCACAGCCCCAAAGTCCGCGGCGCTTCGGCACGCTGGCTTGCCCAGGTGCCGAAGCGCCTCGGCTAATTTCACAATGCGATCTTTAGCGCCGTGCTTTGGCTCACAGACGCCCCGGCACTTGGTCGCTTTGTTTTAATTTTTTTTCGCTTCGTTCTCGATCCGATTACAATTTATTTACAAAATAAATAAACCAAGATCTTGACTAGTCTATTACATTGATCAAATCAAACAAATTCTAGTCTACTCGTGGATTTTCTCACGAGGCAAAACGAATTCGAACGAATCGAATTAAAAACTACAATTTATATGCATGCATAAATAAACATTCATCAATTACCATGACAATTAGATACCTGCAAAAAGGATCTAGCAATTCTACTATCAAATTTCAAATTTAATGAACAACAAATTAAATTACAACCTAATATTCAGAGCCCAAAATCGAAGCTCTGATACCAGTTGTTGGGGAATTAATTGCTCGGATCTATTCGGGATGAATAATTAAATACAAATTTAATTTTAACAATTATTACTAACCTGAATTAATTCTATATTAATTCAAATAATAATTCAACAACAAATCATGCATATAAATACGTCACATAAATCCTACGCATGCGGAATTGCTCAGAGTTTACGTGAACTAACCTTTTTGAGTGACAACCGTTGAGAAGATGGATCCCGTTCGCAAAAACACACCAAAAGGTCTTCTCAAGTATTCCCTCGTCCTTATCCGACAATCATGTGGTAGGATGCTCGCGAATAATTAACAAAAGGAAAAATAAAATTATGTTGCACCACCTTTGTGGAATTCTAATTTTTCCAACACATGGAATTGCACACCCACAATTGAAGTTTTTCGAAAAAACACAATCCGTCGACGTTTCAAAATATTTGATATTTTATCTACGCTAATATTTTTCCGAAAAAGTCAATTTTTATTTTGTCTTGGAGATGAAAAATTCAAATCCTATTTATAATAAGGGGGGACAAAAATTTAGGTCAATTGGGACATTGAGAAATTTCCTTGCTTCTTCTCCAAGAAACAATCTTGAATATATCCAATATATTCTATTTCCCAAAATATCTCCCAACAAAATCTCCTCCTCCTTATTATTATGGGATTTTCGAAAATTTACTTAATAAATAACCAAGTGGGAGATTTCTTGAATTTAATGAGATAATATTGTATTCCAATAATACTTATCTTCATTCCATACCAAAATTCAAAGAAAATATTTCTCCCATTTTATTTATTAATTTCGAAATTAATGGAAAAATAGGCAACAATATTTTATTTTATTTTTAAACACATTTTTCAGTTATTGGACTTTATCTTTGGGCTACTTGAGGGGCCTTTAGGAGAATTAAGATTGGACCTTCCAATGGACCTTGAATTTCCAATATTGAGCCACAATATTATCCAAGCCCATAAATATTAATTAATCCCACTACATAATTAATATTGCACTATCCATCTTAACCCATATTACTGTTAATATGGCTCCCGGTTATTATTTCCCGTGTTTAAGATTATCCAGTCCATTAATTAATTCAAGCCACTGAAATAGCTCCACATTAATTAATATCTTTTTCCTTGGAGTAAGGTCAGCTCAACATTATTATCCATACTGGAAACTAATTCCACTTGCAAGATTTGGTATGATAAAACTTCTGAGCCCACCAAGGGGACAAATCAAGCAAGACGTACTTGCACACAATTCTCCGTATTAAATCTTAACAATCGTCATGTAACTAATAATATTGCCCAAGATATAAGGTATTGAATCACATTGATTCTCTACCCATCATAAGTCAAAACAATAGTTATTAATTCCACACGATCCTATTTAAGGGACGGGGATTAAGAAATAACTAACCACTGAGGTCTAATTCTTCTATATTCATCTTCAAGAATTTATCCTCCCGTAGGTCCTATTCAACGCATCATAATGCACTAGTGCAATCTCTTGGTCAAGACAAGTCAATCTGAGCCTTGCACTTCAACCTTTCACGATGGATTGTTCTTTTCCATTTGGGTTGTGAATTATGTACTTTTAGTTACAAGGGACTGTTAATTTAATCTTCTGTGATCTGATATCACTAAATTAACTACAATGTAACATATACTATTTATTGAACAATTATGCAGTAAATATATGTAACATTCAATCATATTTAAAGAAACAGTGATAAATAATTTATTTCAGCAAATAAGATAGAAATTCAGTCTGGTTATACAAAGTAAAAGCATACTTTCCAGTATAACCCCAACAAGACTAACATTCCAGGTAAAATAAATTCACCACCAACTCGAGGTATTGTAAACCCTACAGTTACTCTCTATGACTAAAAACTCCACAACAACGACCCTATCACTCTGGATGCACTCACACACTCTATAGTTGATGATTGATTGTTGCTTCGACTAAACAGTACACGATTTGCGGCAATGTTCGACACTTGATATGAACATCAAGGTCTTCTATTTATAGACTTCATGTAGCTTTACTAGAGCCTCCTTGAAGGATCTAGAAACTCTTCCATCCACTATCCCATGATCTTTGTAAATGCCCCAGTTATTGGGTTCTTCAAGTTCTAAAAACAGCCGCATGATCTAGTCCCTTCTACTTGATTCTTGAAGCTTGTGGAACCTTCTGGAAACTTGCAGAACAACCTAGATTGTCAACCTGCAGTCAACAACATCAAAGACAACATTGAACACAGAAGTGTTAGTGGTTAAGAAGAAAGGACGAACACTGATGTCGTTGTTGGGTTATACTGTAAAGTATGCTTTTTACTTTATATATAACCAAACTGGATTTCTTATTTATTTACTGAAATAAATTATTTATCACTGTTGCATTAAATATGATTGAATGTTATATATATTTACTGCATACATGTTCATTAAACAGTACATATTACATTGTAGTTAATGTGGTGATACCAGATCACGGAAGATCACATTAACAAATCCTTGTAACTAAGTGCAAATTTCACAACCTAGATGGAAATGAACAATCCATCGTGAAAGGTTGAAGTGTAAGGCTCAGATTGACTTGTCTTGAGCAAGAGATTACACTAGTGCATTATAATACGCTGGATAGGACCTACATGAGGATAAATTCTTCAGTACTAAATGTGGAAGAATTAGACCTCAGTGGTTCGTTATTTCTTAATCTCTGTCCCTTAAATAGGATCGTGTGAAATTAATAACTATTGCTTTGACTTATGTTGGGTAGAGAGTCATTGTGACTCGATACTTTGTATCTTGGGCAATATTATTAGTTACACGACGATTGCTAAGATTTAATACGGAGAATCGTGTGCAAGTAAGTCAATATTATTAGTTACACTACATCATTACTATCACTTTCTGAGAACATTTCTTCTGAAGAGCTAGATCCTTCTTCAGTATGTTCTTCTTCAGCAACCATAACCTTCTTGCTTGAGTACTTCTTGTCTCTTTTGGCTTGCCTTTCCTTTCTTTCTTTGGATCTCAACTTAGGGTAGTCATACTGGAAGTGACCTTTCTTCTTGCAATTGTAGCATCTGTTGGTATCATCATCCTGATCACTCTCTTCCTTGGATTTTGGGTCCTTCTTCTTCTTCTCAGTAGACTTGTCCCCTCCATCAGAGTTGTTCCTGTTCATGTACCTGCTATCTTTGAAATACCTTTTGTATCTCCCAAATTTACTATTGAGTCTTTCAAACCTCCTTGCCATCAGGGCATATTTCTCATCTTTTTCATCTTGATCTTTGGTAGGTGGGTTTTCAGGCTCTTTAGTAATGCAAAGTTTCTCTTTGGCTTTAAAGGCCACATTCTTGCTAGATGATGACTCATCTTTGCCATCATGTTTCTTAGTTTTCTTATCAATCACAAACTAATAAGCTTTCAGTTCAGAGAAAACTTGTTGATATGACATAGATGCAATATCTTTGGTGTTTTCAATCACCACAACATGTATATCCCATTTTTTAGAGAGTCTTCTAAGGATTTTCAGTGCAACTTCTCTTTTGGGATATCTCTTTCCAAAAGCATCCAGATCATTCATGATACTAGTGAATCTGACTTCAAGTCTTTCAATAGATTCACCATCTTTCATTTCAAAACCATCAAATTTTGCAATGGCAACAGACAATTTGTTTTCCTTGATATGATCAGTGCACTGACACATAATAGCAAGTGTGTCCCAGATTTCCTTAGCAGTTTCATAGTGGGAAATCATTCCCATAACACCATCATCAATAATGCTATAGAACACCATCATCAATAGTGCTATAGAGTGTATCTTTAGCAATATAATCCAAGTTAACCAACTTTCTCTCTTCAGGAGTAAGCTAATCATCAGATTTGGGAAATTCATCCCTTGGATAATCTTTTTCAGCATCAGTAGATCTAGGATTAACAACCTTATACTCAAAAGGTCATTGAGACAAAACTCTCCACATTCTCTAGTGTTTAGAGTACAGATGTGTCTGCATTCTTAGTCTCCATAAGTCATAGTTCTCAACAGAGAACATAGGTAGTTTCTTAGAAGACATGATGAATGAGCCTTGTAAGATATCAGCAGTAAGATCTATTCAGTAGACCACTTTATGGCTACCAAAGCAAGTGGTCAGTTGAACCACTGCTCTGATACCACTTGTTGGTCCCAAGTACGAGTCACACACGTGTATGGGGGGGGAATACACATGTATAGTACTTTATAACTTTTCAAAAACTTGTTGATCAGTGAGTCAGGCCTTCCTGATTTTAGTCTTAAGAAGCACAAGACACTCTGAGTAATAGTCTACTGAGACAGTCACCCTGAGCTTACTTTCAGTCCTTCATATTAGCTTAACTGATCCTGAGTGCTACAATCCTGAGTAGCTTGGCACAGATAACAGTCTTACTGAATACTCAGTAGAGTTGTTTAGTTTGATAGTTATCTATACTAGCTAACTAAGGTGCGGAAAGTGTAGGCCCTAAGTTTATACTCGTTTTAATTTGCTGAAAATACCTTTTCCTTTATGAAGATGATGGTTAAGGCTGTGACCAAGTTAATACACTTTCAGTGGATTGTTTCCAACTGAATAAGAAAACCATTGTATGCTTTCAGTGAAAATATGCAACAACAAATGTAACATATAAAGCAATAAACAACACAACAATTATAGTGGTTCAGATACTCAAGCTCCTACGTCCACTCTCCCTGACCTCAGGGGAATTCCTTAACACCTTAGGAATTACTTGGGTTTAGAGTGCAAAGGTACACTGACCAGAATTACCTTTCAATGGTAATCTGATCCCTAGGATCTACTTCCTGAGTCCTAGTGCTCAGAACTACTACTCTCTCAAGTTTTCAGACTGTCACATCAGCTTACTAACTTGTACAACAACTCTCTCAACTTCCAAACAACAAGCTACACAAAACTAAGGGTTTGGGTTTTGGTTTGGTTTCCAACTAGGGTTGAGATATCCTTTATAAATAAGAACAAATGCAAAGACTGGGATATCTCTACTAAGCTCTGAATTTTAACAATGCTAGGCTTAGTATATGAGCTCTCTTCAAAGTTGAAACACTTGGGAAATCTTTAGGGTTTCGAGTGCTTCAAAACAAGCTTGAATATGCTTGAGCTCTGGAGTTGCTTGATTTCCCGTAACCTTGAATGAGTTCAAGGCCTTCGGTATTTATAGGCAACTCCAAGAGTCACTCTTGAAAAACTATCCGTTGGAAGAGATAGCTTCAAGGGTTTCCTTTTTTGGAGTGTGATGAACGACTATTTTTAGGATTGAATGAACCCTTGCATGGTTTGGGTAATATATAGCCAAACAACCAATCACCAATTTCAGTGAACTGGAAGATATCAGTCCTGACATTACCTCAGTGAGATGTTATTTTCAGTGTCAGTACAGTACGCTGTTGGCGCCTCCTCATTGGTTGAAATCTTCCTTTGAACAGAGACAAACAAAACAGATCTTTTTAGATCAACCACATTGAACTAATATGTTCCTTAATGTCCACGAATGTGTAACATTCTCTTTGTTTGTACTAAGAATGAACAAGACACTATTTACTTCAAAATAGCTTTCAGAGTCTTATGAGTTAGTACAACCAGTCTTCAGGATCTTCTGAGTCTTCAGGATCTTTTGAGCCTTCAGGATCTTCTGAGTTTTCAGGATCATCTGAGTCTTCAGTACATTGAGTTCCCCCTCAATGTGTTCTTCAATATACTTTCTATACTATCCTGAACTATATCTGCTGACTATACATGGTGCAGATACTCCTGATCCTATCAACTATCACCTATTGAAAACCTGATCCTTATCTTCCAAGATGTCCTGAAACATGCCATACTCAGGGTTTTGAGATCTAATCAAAACTCTTTATTAAATTCATCTCCCAAATTTTTTTCCCTTTTTGATGATGCCAAAACTTTCTTGTTACAATTTCTAAAAAGAACAAAAACCTATCATCTATTCAAGTTTCAACTATTTATCAGTAAGTAAAACAGGTTTAGCAATAATAGACATCAGTAAGATAATGAGGTATTATCTTTTCAGAACAGAAACCAGTAGAGTTTCATTAATGTCAAAACAAAAGTACAGGATACATAGTTTATCCTACTCTACTGAACAAGACAAAATCAAACTTCACTCATCTTCAAACTCAATCTCATCAGATGGTGGTTCCAAGTTGAACATTTCATAATATCTTTTCTTCAGCTCTTTTCTTTCCTGAATGATTGTAGCATCATGTCCTGTCAGTTCAAGATATTCAGCTTGATCCACGAAGTTTGCATAGATGAATTCGTAGTTTATCATTCCATTATTGAACTTAGGTGGTGGATACTTCATTTGTCCTGGTGCTTTCAGTTGATATCCCAAAGTGTCAAACAGATTGAACCACCTTTGGCATATATCAGTGAAGTTCCTCAGGAGATATACAATGAATGCATCATCTTTGTCAGAGATAAAATGAGGCCAAGTGTGTAAAATGTCATAATTGAACACAAATTCCCTCTTGGCTTGCTCCCATTTATCATTCATCTCTATTGGCATCCATTTGTCAATATGCGGCCATTGCCTATTCCTTGGTTTGGTGCCTCTCCTTCTTAGGACAAATATCTGAAAATCACCCCTGATTCTCTTAGCTTCCTCTCAAGCTTTCCTGGTCATCTCAGCTCCTGACACAGAAATGACAGTCTTCTTCATTTTTTCAGCTTCAATCATTTTCACAGAGTTATGCCAATCCCAGTTAATTCTCTTAGAAGCAACATCATATTCACCGAAGCCTTCCTTGAATAGATCATCAACTTCAGATTCTTCACTTTTCAGTGCTTCAGTTCCAAGAGCTTCTTCCTCAGGAAATTCTTCTGATAATTTTCTCCTGATTGGCTTTTCAGATTGTTTCTTCCCTTGAACAGGCTTTTCAACAGAGGCAGTAGATGTCTTCTGTTCAGTTGGCTTTGGAGGATTGAGAACACCATGAGCTTCTCCCATCTTGCTTAATTCTTGAGCTCTCTATCGTTTAGCACACTCCTAAAACTTCAATAACAGCTTCAGGATGATATGGCTTCATGTGTATACTAAAAGTTTAGCTTTAGTATAAGTGGGAGATTGTTGGTGTATACTGTAAAGCAAACTTTTAGTGAGCTTTTGTGGATGTATATTCAATTTCCTTATTATCTGAAATAAAAGGTTTTTCACATTATTGTATTCTTATAAATTGCTTATGTGTCTACTTATCTTATATTGTAGACAATGTGGTGGGTTTGTAGTCACACAGAAGATCACATCGTCAAGTTCCTTATAAGATATAAACAGTATTCACAACTGAGATAGTTCTGGACATAACTATTGGTTTAAGATGTAGTATAAACTTGTTGGTGGCTTGTCTTGGCTGACACGTGTTCGCAACACACTAACATCTCAAGTATAAGAGGGTCGTTGAAGTGCCCGGTTTTAAAATCAATCCGCGGGACTAGGTGTGGAATATAGCCCAATTGTTATATGTTATCGCATGATTATAGTGTGACATGATTTGGAAACTTAAAACAAGCAACAATTAACTAAGCAAACAAGTAACAAACAATAAACTAGTAAGCAAACAAGTAAAGCAACTAGATTAAAGTGTTTTGTATTTTGTGAGTGGGAGGTGTTCGGGTGTTGATCCTCGGATGATGTTCGATTAACTATTGCCTAGCTGGTTATCTCTACGTCCGGTTACTCCCTAAGAAAGATCACAATTCATTAACCCTCACTGTACTTGGTAAGCCTAGGATCCGGTTTCATTAAACTCCTAAGATCGGGATGGAATTCACTCTTTCTCACCCGGGTAATTTCAAAGGAAGGGTCCTCTAACTAACTAACTAACTACTCCCCACCCTTGTGTTCCCACTTGAAGCATAGATATCATTCACATTAATTTCTTCATTTTCAACACTAGTGGCTAACTAGTGAATCAATGTGAACTAAGGGAATTCTAACGATCCTACCCAACTCTCGTTGCAATAGGATGTGAATTGACTCAAAATCGGTAATCACACCAATACATATCCATCTACCCCCATTTACCCAACTCTCGTTGCAATAGGCTTGACAAAACGAACAAGCTAATAGCCCAACCCACCGAATTTGATCATTAAACAACCCATCATTCAAAAGACAACCATCAATAGAGATAATCCACCTTTAACAAATAATTAATCAATCATCAACCCAATTCACAACACCCAAACACAAAAGGACCTTAGCCCATGGTGCTACTAGCAATACCCATGGCTAATATGCTAACAAACAAGAAACCCATATGAAAATAAGCAATAAAAAATAAGTAAAAACAAATAAACACCTTACTCTTAAGATTCAAGCTCCAACCAAACCATACAAAATCAATCAATACTCCTTGATATCTTGCTTAAAACTGAAATTGCAACTATATCTATGCTATCTATGGAAGCAAAATTGAAAAACATGAAAAAATATTAGTTGCAGCTCTAAACAATATTACTTGCTCTCTTCCCCTTCACTCCCTATTGCTGCTGAATGATTAAAAAAACGAAGTTGGGCCTTTTTATATGCTTTGGAATCAGTTGACACGTGTCCCTAGGGCTTTTTGGTAGCATCTCTGTTTTTGGGCCAGCTCGGCATCGTGCTCGCGTTTTTGCTATTCCAGCAGCTCGACTCGAGCCAGGTTGCTCGGGTCGAGCTGGATATAATTTTCCCCCAACCTACTGTACTCAAAATGCTCAAAATGCCGAGCACATTGGATTGACTCGAGCTGCCAGCTCGACTCCAACAGTCTGGCTCGAGTCGAGTAGCACCAACAACGCGACATTTTTATTTCGCACATAACTCGAGCTCCCGAACTCCGATTGACTTGGTTCTTTTTGCGTTGCGATCCTCATTTCAAGCTCTTTCACATGGTTCAACTCTCTTCTCCTACATACTTCTAGATCAAAGCAGTTTATTTAATCATTCTAGCTCATTTTCACTCATTTCCTACACAAAAAGCAAAACACATCCTTTCTCCACATTTAGGTCAAATTGAGTGAAATTAGTGCAATAAAAGCATGAATTCCTATGAAATTGAGCATGAAAATCACATAAATACGAGCAATTATGAAACCCAATCAACCCCCCAAACTTAAAGTGTTGCTCGTCCCCGAGCAACGAAAGAAAATAGAACAAGGGGGAGGAATTGTGAAGTATGCAATGTATGGACATCAAGACTTATGCAATGGACTTCAAGGATCATATCAAACGAATAAGGAATCACAAGTGAACTCTCATACCACAATTAAACATGCAATGATCAAGATAAGACAAGTTCAAGTGCACTATTCTCACTCTCTTTTGTAAGTAATTCACTCAAAGCTCACTTGTTTCTAGGGACGTTTTTACTCTCATTCAATCAAATCACTCCATGCAACATCCATAGGCTTGCCCCTCATCTCAATTCTCCACCAACTCTTTTGGTAGGTAATCAAATCAAGGAGGTCTTTCACAAGGTGGTAATGTAGGTTCTTTGGACAAAGGTGGAGTAAAATTTGGGACAACATGACTCAATTCCTTGTAGAGCAACAAGTGTTGGTAAATCAATCAAGAAGTTTAAGAACACAAACCCACACTCATTTCTCTTTCTTTTCTCATTTCAAGCTCACAAGTACCCAATTCATATTCCCTTTCTTTTCTTTTCTTTTAGAGCCATTTTTCTTTTTCAAACTCCTTCGAAACCTTACTTTCTTCATTCATTTTTTTTTTCATTTTTCAAGATTTCTTCTTCTAGCATTGTTTCTCTTTTTCACATTTTTTTTTACAAGGCTTATTTTCTTTCTTTTCTCATCCTTGCTCAACCCCTTTTTGCATTTTTCTCAACTTTCTCACATTGACAACTCAAAATCCACTCATTTGAATTTTGTCATTCCATTATTTACCAACCATGAAGCTCTACAAGTCAATAGGGATCAAAATGGGACTCAAGAAAGAAATGGTAAAAATGGCTAAATCAATGTAGCTTGCCAACAAAAATAGGCTTAAAGGCTCAAAGGGGCTTACTACAGATTGATTTCATTCGGGTGGGATTTATTTGGCCAAGTGACTCATCAAACCAAAAATGGCCTCCAATCATCTTTAACACCTTCCCAAAAATGTAATCTCAAGCAAGACAAAGGGGCAAGTTCTAGCATGTATTTTGCGAATGATCCACTCAAGAAAGAAACTTAAATCATGATATGAATGATTCAAATGGCCAAAGTCTCTCAAGATTTGCATTAGGGAATAGTCACACCATCCCCAGTCTATCAATTTCAAAGCATGTAATCAAGTAGTACAATCCTCCAACAAGTAACCACCTCATCACATCAAACACTACCAATCATCCAAGCAAAAGTCTCAACATCACATACAAAAGCATCCATCACAATACTCAATATCCAAGGAACAAAAATACCACAAAATCATCCAAAAACATAGCACAATGCACTACCAACAAGTAATGACCTTAACAAAAAGGAAGGTGCACCGGTGCAAATGAAACGTAAAATAACGACTACCATCCCCCCAAACTTAGACATTGCTAAGCAATTCTAAGTTTGGAAAAAGGAGTAGTTTACCATGAAATTGCACCAAGCATCAAGAAACATTAAGCTCAAGCACAAAACACATCTTATCAATTAAGCTCATCAACATACAACCTCAACTAGTAGCAAGTTAACCAACAAAACGAGAGCCCAACACGACAAAATTCATGTACAAGTATTTTCACCATTAAGCTCAAAAACATGCCACAAGGTGAACATCACCAAAGCTAAAAAACGGGGGTGTGCCGGTGCATACAAAAAACGCATAAGAAATTGCACACCCCCCCAAACTTAGACTTTGCAAAGCAAATCTAAGTTCGGAGAAAGTGCTTGTACCTAAACGTGTACTTCGAGTACACATCTTCCTTTAAAGCTTGATAATCCACCAAGCCTCGAACACATGATCCCATCACCTACAAAAAACAACACTATACAAAACACTATCAAACGAACACACAAACACATAAAAGCGGTAAAAATAGGTTGCCTCCCATTGAGCGCTAGGTTTAACATCCTTTGCCGGACGGAGCTTAAAGTCGCTCAACTTCATTCAAGAAAATCGACACCAACGATCCCAACTTAGGATGTGGAAAGGTAATGCTTGACCCGGTGACCATTGACCATGAAGTGGTCACCCTTTTCATTCTTCAACTCCATATATCTACTTGGAAACACTTTGGTAACCTCAAACGGCCCACTCCAATGAGATTTCAACTTCCCGGGAAAGAGTTTCAACCGGGAATTAAAAAGACGCACCTTATCTCAAACCTTAAACTCCTTCTTTTTGATCCTTTGGTCGTGCTAACGCTTAGTCTTTTCCTTGAAAATTCGGGAGCTCTCATAGGCGTTCTCACGGAACTCTTCTAACTCATGGAGTTGAAGCAACCGATTCTCCCCCGTCTTATCGCCATCCATGTTCAATTGTTTGGTGGCCCAATAGGCTTTGTGCTCTAGCTCAACCGGAGATGACACGATTTACCAAAGACAAGTTGGTACGGAGACATGTTCAATGGAGTTTTGTAAGCCGTTCGGTAGGCACACAAGGCATCATCAAGGCGAATCGCCCAATTTTTCCGATTTGAGTTCACCGTCTTTTCCAAGATGTGCTTGATTTGACGATTTGAAACCTCCACCAATCTATTTGTTTGTGGGTGATATGCGGTGGCGACCTTGTGCTTGACCCCATACTTCCCAAGCAACTTTTCCGTGGCTCGATTGACAAAGTGGGCCCTCCCATCACTTATCAAGGCTCTTGGCACTCCAAATCGGGTGAACACATTCTTCTTGAGGAATTGAATCACTGTTTTTGCATCATTGAGCTTGGTAGGAATGGCCTGAACCCATTTTGACACGTAATCCACCCCAACAAAGATATAGATGAATCCAAATGAAGGGGGAAACGGTCCCATGAAATCAATCCCCCAAACGTCAAAAATCTCTACCTCCAAGAAGATGTTCAAAGGCATTTCATCTCTCTTGGTGATGGTCCCCATCCTTTGGCATCGATCAAATCTTTGAACAAACTCTTGGCTATCTTTGAAGATCGTAGGCTAATAGAACCCCGATTGGAGAACTTTCATCCCCGTCTTTGATGCCCCAAAATGGCCTCCACATGGCAAAGAGTGACAATGGGTCAAGATCTATTCAACCTCATCTTTTGGAACACATCTTCTCATGATCGAGTCTTGACCTCACTTGTATAACACCGGATCATCCCAAATGAAACTCTTCACATCTTTGAGAAATTTCTTTTTGGCATGTGAAGGGATTTCATTGGGAAGCTTTCCACAAGCCAAGTAGTTGGCAAAGTCGGCATACCATGGCTCTTGCACCTCAATTCTCATTACCGAAATCTTCTCAACTTCTTCAAAGAACTCCTCCAACTTCAAAAGCTTCTCATCCGGGAATTCTTCCTTCACCTCGGTTTCTTCTTCTACAAAGTCTTGGTCCCTCTCTAGCCTCGAAAGATGATCGACTATCACATTTTCGGTCCCCTTCTTGTCCTGAATCTCTATATCAAACTCTTGAAGGAGAAGCAACCATCAGATCAACCTTGGCTTTGCATGTTTCTTTGCCATAAGGTACCAAATCGCCGCATGGTCCGTGTACACAATAGTTTTCCCCCCCACAAGATAGGGGTGAAACTTATCAAACGCATAGACCACGACCAATAGTTCCTTCTCCGTTGTGGTGCAATTAGCTTGGGGGGGTTGAAAGTTTTCGAAGCATAATAGATAGCTCTAAACTTTTTCTCCCGGATTTTCCCAAGTACCACCCCCATTGCATAATCGCTTGCATCGCACTTGAGAACGAATGGTTCCTCCCAATTCGGAGTCACCAAAATTGGAGAGGCTATAAGTGCTTCCTTCAATGCTAAGAAAGCTTCAAGACAATCATTAGTGAACACAAATGGGACATCCTTTTCAAGTAGATGAGAGAGGGGCTTTGAGAGTTTGGAAAAATCTTTTATAAACCTTCTATAGAAGCCAGCATTTCCCAAGAAGGAACAAATGCCTTTTTCATTAGAAGGTGGAGGAAGTTTTCTCAATTGCCACCACTTTTGCTCGATCTACTTGAAGTCCATTTGAAGAAACATGGTGACCAAGTACTATCCCGTCCTTAACCATGAAATGTCATTTTTCCCAATTAAGGACAAGGTTAGTCTCTTGGCACCTTGTTAGCACGAGTTCAAGGTTAAAGAGACACTTATCAAACGATTCACCAAACACAGAAAAATCATCCATAAACACTTCCATCACATTTTCAATCAAACCATGGAAGATCGACATCATGCATCTTCAGAACATAGCCGGAGCATTGCACAACCCGAAGGGCATGCGTCTCCAAGCATACGTTTCATAGGAACAAGTGAATGTCGTCTTTTCTTGGTCCTCCGGGGCAATCATGATTTGATTATACCCGGAGTACCCATCAAGAAAGCAATAGAAATCGAAACCCCCAAGCCTATCTAGCATTTGGTCCATGAAAGGAAGGGGAAAGTGATCTTTGCATGTAGCTTTGTTCAATTCCCTATAGTCTACACACACTCTCCACCCCGTAGCTACCAGTGTAGCTATCGCCTCATCATTATCGGTTTTGATAACCGTCATTCCACCTTTCTTAGAAACCACGTGGAGTGGTGACACCCATGGACTATCCGAAATTGGGTAAATCATACCCGCATCAAGAAATTTTATAACCTCCTTCCTAATCACCTCTTGTATGATAGGGTTCACCCTCCTTTGGTGTTGGACAATTGGTTTACTCCCCTCCTCTACTCTTATTCTATGCATGCATAAGGAGGGGTTAATTCCCTTGATATCCTCAATTGTCCACCCAATTGCTGACTTGTGCTTACGAAGCACCCCCAATAATTTGTCTATTTCACACGAATTGAGAAAGGAAGAAACGATTACCGGAAATTTTTCACCATCCTCAAGATAGGCATATGTGCGATGCTCAGGCAATGGCTTTAACCCAATTTTCTTCTCCTCTTGCTTTTCCACTCCTTCAACCGGTTCCTTTAATGGCAAGTTTGGGATCTTTTTCCTTCCCCACACTTCATTGACTTGATCCACTTCAAGCACATCTTTGCAATCATCCTCCCCAAAGGAGCTTTCATCGTTCTCAAAGAGTGCATTGTAGTATCCATTGACAAAGTAGGGATCGAAGGATTTTTCAAATTCCGTTTGAACACTAGTTTCAACGACATCGATCGTTTTGCACTCCTCCTTCTCAAGTGTATGCTTCATGGCTTTGTAGGAGTCAAAAACTAGTTCCTCATCATCAAGCTTCAAGGTCACCTTGCCCGTATACATGTCCACCACCGCCCTTGCGGTAGCTAGAAACGGTCTACCCAAGATCAAGGGAATTTCAACGTCTTCTTCCATCTCTAGCACCACAAAGTCCGCTGGGAACACGAATTTGTCAATTTTTACGAGCATGTCTTCAACAATGCCATCCGGGTATGTGATGGAACGATCCGCCAATTGTAATGTCATGGACGTTGGGTGGAGCTCACTGATTTTCAAATGATCGTATATTGATCTTGGCATAAGATTGATGCTCGCCCCAACGTCACATAGAGCATTTCTCTTTTCCGTATTGCTTAGCTCACACATCAAAGTGATGCTCCTGGGATCTTTGACTTTCTTTGGAAGGTTTCTTTGTAGTAGAGCACTACACTCACTTGTTAGGCTTATCATCTTCCCGCCTTCCGTCTTCCTTCTCTTGGTGACCAATTCTTTAAGAAACTTTGCATAAGATGATATTTCCTCAATTGCCTCCAAGAAGGGCACGTTCAAGGTCACTTTCTTGAAAATTTCCAAGAATTTGGCAAACTTATCATCAAGTTTCTTCTTCATGAAACGTTGAGGAAAAGGTGGTGGAATGGGGGGTTTTAGGAATTCCCCATCCATCACACTCAACCTTTTCATTTTTCTCCTTCAACTCTTTAGCTTTCTTCCATTTCGGAACCCTCTTTTCTTCCACCCCTTCTTCTTCAACACAAATATCTTCAACAACAATCTACTCCTCCTTATCGTTCTTTTCTCCTTTCTTTTCTACCTCCCCC
This sequence comes from Stenogyne calaminthoides, assembly GCA_037126765.1. NCBI lineage: Eukaryota > Viridiplantae > Streptophyta > Magnoliopsida > Lamiales > Lamiaceae > Stenogyne > Stenogyne calaminthoides. Next base: position 13,455,535 of record JBBCBC010000019.1, on the reverse strand, counting down.
TCTTCCAAAGGCATGCTCGGCCCATCATACTTCGTACCACTTCTCAACTCCACGGCCTTACAATGTTCTCTAGGATTCACCTCCGTCGTGGAGGGGAACTTTCCTTTGTCTTTCCCTTGGCTTGAGGATGCCACTTGCCCTAGTTGGAATTCCAAGTTCTTCAATTGGCTTGAGAGAGAGGTAATGCCATTTGGAATATTTCCAAGATTCTTCAAGTCTTCTTCAATCTTATCAAACCGTTGATTCGACTTTTGAGTTTGTTGGTTCGAAAGATTGATGAAGGTGGCCAAACTATCCTCCAAAGTAGGTCTTCCTTCATTGTTTGGGGCACGGGCTCCGGGATCAAATTCCGGTGGTAGAGTGAGGGCGGCCTTCGGGTTAGAGTATGAAAAGTTTTCATGTTTACGGAGGTTTTGGTTGTAGGAGTTATTGTGTGGGAAGGATTGGGTGTTTTGGTTTTGGTTTTGACCTTGGTTTTGGCTAGATGATTGATTTTGGTTGTTTTGGCCTTGGAAGTTTGATGATGGATTGTTTTGGTTTGAGAAGTTTTGTGAATGGTTGTTTTGGTAACGGTTTTGGTAGTTTGAGGATTGGTTTTGGAAGTTTTGGTTGGGATTTTGGTAGTGTGAAGGTTGGTTTTGGAAGTTTTGGTTGGGGTTTTGGTAGTAGTTACCTTGGAATTGTTGATTCCCTTGGTAGTTTCCTTGATAATTCCCCCTTCCCGTGTAATTGGCTTCCTCAACTTGATTTGCATTCAATGGCACCTCCATGTTACCTCCCAATATTCCTCTCTTTTGGCTTTCCGTTAACGAATCAACCTTGTTCATTAAAACTCTCATTGCTTCCGCCATCGCGTTGTTTTGATCATTATCCATTTGGGAGATCTTCTGAACATCGGATGGCCAAGTGAAGGTGTTGTTGGCAATTCGATCAATCAATGCCAACCCTTCCTTACCGATCTTGTCAAAAATCGATCCACCCGATGATGAATCGATGAACATCCTAGCCTCATCACTCAACCCATAGTAGAAATAGCTCACCACTTGATCGTTGAAAAAATTGTGTTGTGGGCATCTCCTCAACATGGCATTATATCTCTCCCAAGCTTCATATAAGTTCTCCCCAGCCCTTTGTCGAAATTGGGCGATCTCCTTCTTGCATTGAAGTGTCATTGCGGGTGGAAAGAACTTCATCAAGAACTTTTGGCACAATATGTCCCACGAGCCAAGACTATCGGGGGGTAAGGAGACTATCCAATCTTTTGCCTTATCCCTCAAGGTGAAGGTGAAGGTTCGAGCCCTCCAAACATCGTCCGTGACCCCATTGATCTTGACGGTGTCCGCATATTCCAAGAATTGAGCGATATGCCAATTTGGGTCCTCATTCTCCCCTCCACCAAATTGTTGTTTTTGGAGCATTTGAATGAGGGCCAGCTTGATTTCAAAGTTATTAGCCGCAACCGCCGGACGGGATATACCATCATAGTGCCTTTACACTTGAGGGTTGAAGTATTCCCACATTGGGCAATCTCCATTGTCACCCCCTTCCAAATTCATCTGATTGTTTTGATTTTCACCCATTGCTTTTTGTTGGGCTAATCTTCGATTTCGGTCTCGATTTCTTCTCCTAGCCGTGGCTTCAATTTCAAGATCAATGGGAATAGGTTTTATCCCACTTGCTCTTGTGTTCATACACACCTAGAGAATCAACAAGAACCACAAATCTCCAAGCCAACTATTAACAATGTTAGTTACTAAAAAGAAAAAAGACACTAGTAATCAAGTTCAACTAACAACTAGTTATACTCAACACAACCTAGTCCTCGACAACTGTGCCAAAAACTTGACACGTGTTTTGCAACACACTAATCTCTCAAGTATAAGAGGGTCGTTGAAGTGCCCAATTTTAAAATCAATACACGGGACTAGGTGTGGAATATAGCCCAATTGTTATATGTTGTCGCATGATTATAGTGTGACATGATTTGGAAACTTAAAACAAGCAACAATTAACTAAGCAAACAAGTAACAAACAATAAACTAGTAAGCAAACAAGTAAATCAACTAGATTAAAGTGTTTTGTGAGTGAGAGGTGTTCGGGTGTTGATCCTCGGATGATGTTCGATTAACTACTGCCTAGGTGGTTATCTCTACGTCCGGTTACTCCCTAAGAATGATCACAATTCATTAACCCTCACCGTACTTGGTAAGCCTAGGATCCGATTCATTAAACTCCTAAGATCGGGATGAAATTCACTCTTTCTCACCTGGGTAATTGCAAAGGAAGGGTCCTCTATCTAACTAACTACTCCCCACCCTTGTGTTCCCACTTGAAGCATAGAGATCATTCACATTAATTTCTTCATTTTCAACACTAGTGGCTAACTAGTGAATCAACGTGAACTAAGGGAATTCTAACGATCCCACCCAACTCTCGTTGCAATAGGATGTGAATTGACTCAAAATCGGTAATCACACCAATACCTATCCGTCTACCCCCATTTACCTAACTCTCGTTGCAATAGACTAGACAAAACGAACAAGGTAATAGCCCAACCCACCGAATTTGATCATTAAACAACCCATCATTCAAAAGACAACCATCAATAGAGATAATCCACCATTAACAAGTAATTAATCAATCATCAACCCAATTCACAACACCCAAACACAAAAAGACCTTAGCCCATGGTGCTACAAGCAATACCCATGGCTAATATGCTAACAAACAAGAAACCCATATGAAAATAAACAATAAAAAACAAGTAAAAACAAATATACACCTTACTCTTAAGATTCAAGCTCCAAACCATACAAAATCCATCATTACTCCTTGATATCTTGCTTAAAACTGAAATTGTAACTATATCTATGCTATTCTATGATAATCTATGCTATCTATGGAAGCAAAATTGAAAAACAGGAAAAAGTATTAGTTGCAGCTCTAAACAGTATTACTTGCTCTCTTCCCCTTCACTCCCTATTGCTGCTGAATGATGAAAAAAACGAAGTTGGGCCTCTTTATATGATTTGGAATCAGTTGGCACGTGTCCCTAGGGCTTTTTGACAGCATCTCTATTTTTGGGCCAGCTCGACTCGAGCCAGGTTGCTCGGGTCGAGCTGGCCATAATCGTGCTCACGTTTTTGCTATTCCAGCAGCTCGACTCGAGCCAGGTTGCTTGGGTCGAGCTGGACATAATTTTCCCCCAACCTACTGTACTCAAAATGCTCAAAATGCCGAGCACATTGGATCGACTCGAGCTGCCAGCTCGACTCGAGCTGCCAGCTCGACTCGAGCAGTCTGGCTCGAGTCGAGTAGCACCAACAGCGCGACATTTTTGTTTCGCACATAACTCGAGCTCCCGAACTCCGATTGAATTGGTTCTTTTTGAGTTGCGATCCTCATTTCAAGCTCTTTCACATGGTTCAACTCTATTCTCCTACATACTTCTAGATCAGAGCAGTTTATTTAATCATTCTAGCTCATTTTCACTCATTTCCTACACAAAAAGCAAAACACAACCTTTCTCCACATTTAGGTCAAATTGAGTGAAACTAGTGCAATAAAAACATGGATTCCTATCACATTGAGCATGAAAATCACATAAATACGAGCAATTACGACACCCAATCATTTGCCATTAGTTTATACTAGTGCGCTATGTCGTATTGAATGGATCACATATAAGACATGTTCTTCTATTCTGACTGTTATGAAGAACTAGAGGTCTTGGTGACTTTTATAATTCTCAACCCTAAGTGTGGTATTTAGATATGTGGGGTGCTTGTTCACTACTTTGATTTACTATAGGTGAGAATCTTGGTAGATCTCTCACACTTCGTACTTTGGGTAGTGACATCGCTCGCATGATATCTATTTATTGTCATTGCGGCACCGTGTCCTGGACATCCAGGATGATGACGTCCCCTTGAGGAAACTCATAAATGATTGTCGTATTAAACCCTGCAGGTGGATTTAATCCGTACGACAACAAGGTTGAGTGGTACTATTAATATCTATTATTCCTTGAGTAGTACCACTCAACCTTGTTGTTGTACGGATTAAATCCACCTGCAGGATTTAATACGACAATCCTTTATGAGTTTCCTCAAGGGGAAGTCATCATCCTGGATGTCCAGGACATGGTGCCCCAATGATAATAAATGGATATCATGCGAGCGATGTCTCTACCCAAAAAATGAAGTATGAGAGATCTACCAAGATTCTCACCTATAGTAAATCAAAGTAGTGAACAAGCACCCCACATATCTAAATACCACACTTACGGTTGAGAAGTATAAAAGTCACCAAGACCTCTAGTTCTACATAACAGTCAGAATAGAAGAACATGTCTTATATGTGATCCATTCAATACGACATAGCGCACTAGTATAAACTAATGGCCAAGACAAGCCACCAACAAGTTTATACTACAACTTAAACTAATAGTTATGTCCAGAACTATCTCAGTTGTGAATACTGTTTATATCTTGTAAGGAACTTGACGATGTGATCTTCTGTGTGACTACAAACCCACCACATTGTCTACAATATAAGATAAGCAGACACATAAGCAATTTATAAGAATGCAATAATGTGAAAAACCATTTATTTAAGATAATAAGGAAATTGAATATACATCCACAAAAGCTCACTAAAAGTTTGCTTTACAGTATACACCAAAAATCTCCCACTTATACTAAAGCTAAACTTTTAGTATACACATGATGCCATAACAATTCTCCCACTAATACTAAAGTCTAGCTGTAATACATCTGTTGTGGCATGAAATAATCCAACCCGGTGAGGCGACTCTCCATTATGTATCTGACATTTAGAGCGACCTCACTTGGTCTGAGGAGGCCGCAAAGCGACTTGGAAAAGTATGAAAGTCGCGGGGAGACTTGGAGAAGTCTGCAGGACGGAGGCGACTTCAACCTGAAGTCGACGAAGAGATAAACATGGGAAAGATACGGGCAGTTAATGGCACAGATATCGTGGGGCATAATCAAGGAAAGTGTATCCGGACACGGAAATCATGAATTGACTAAGGAAACCCTAGCCCTGCGGCTGGAGCCTCAGCAAGTGCGTGAGAGAAGCCCATGAAGATTTGTAACCTAGTTCTTTGTCTATATATACCTCGTGTACTATTCATTGTGAAGGAGAGAGCAATCTTAGAATTTTAGGCACATAAAGATAATAATATAGTCATGGCTTAACGCCCCCAGACGTAGTCTTATTCAAAAGATGAACTAGGTAACCAAATTCACGCGTTATTTATCATTGTTCGTCGTTATCTAGAGGTTTGCTCAATTACATATTCGTTGCCCTAGATGCACATTCTAAGTTACAACATCTGGCACCGTTTGTGGGAACTTTTATGTCGATTTGTTCTTAAATTCTCAGGAGACCCATCTTTTTATCAATGGCGATCAACCAAGGTAATGCCACTGGAAACGAAATAGATGCCTGTGATGGCATCGAAGCCTCATTGAGTTCGCACCGATCTCACCCCGCCATCCCGGAGACCACCGAGGATTGGTAGAACCTTGTCCGAACACCGGAGGATGCAAAGGCCATGATGGCCGTCCTCAACAAGAAGCGCCTCGCCTTCGATGACGAGGAAGAACAACAGCAGATCAAAAAGGCGACACACGATGCCGGAGCCTCTAAGGGCAAGACTATTCTTGTCAAAAAAGGGCGTTCCACGGGCCAACTGGCATATGACCCGGCAAAGCACTCCATTATTCAGAACCGCCGGCTCATGGAAAAACTGGCGGGATCAAGCAATGTGTTCGATCGACTTGGAAATCAGGGGCCCAGAAAGCCCCGATGATCATCGAGGATGAGGCTCAGTCTCAGCCCTGACTTGCCGACTAGGTGGAACGAGACCTCGCTTTAGCTCTGAACTTGCATCATGACGAACTACCGAGGGGCTCGGCAATCCACCATGGCGACCCATGAGCGACCTTCCCATCCAGGGATCATCGTGATGTGAAGATCGATGAGCTGGCCTAGACTGTCCAACGACTTCTCGAATGGGCGGAGAATCAAAATGGATCGGCGGGGGCAGACCATTACCTCACCATCCCAGATTCCCCGCTCGGAACTATGGTTACTCTGGCACCTACCCAAAGGAAAATCAACATAGTGGCTCTGGATCGCTACAGTGGAAACTCGGACCCAAGGGTTCACATAGCGAAGTATAACTCCTACATAAACTCCATGGGTGCGTCCGATGCCAAAAAATGTCGACTGTTTTCTCTGACCCTAAGTGACCAGGCTCATCAATGGTTCACCTCACTGCCACCTTTCTCGGTGGACACTTTCGAACAGCTCACCAGATTGTTTTTAACCCATTTCACGGCCTTGGCACCCCGACCTGCGACCAGGCAGCGACTAATGAATACCCAACAAGGGGACATAGAGTCAAATCGATCCTACATTGAAAGGATCGACAAACTCATCCTCGAAGGGGACCCCATCGGAGACGAGGCCAAGGTACTCGGGGCCATTTCCAACCTAAAAAAGGGAACCAAACTATGGCGACGCATGACCACCGAATATCCGGTCAGCTATACCGACTTCTGAAGGCGAGGTAGAGACCTTATCCATGCATCAGAACTTCTGGAGTCTAGACTCTCCGATGACAAAGAGGTCGCAGGCTCAAGGAAAAGCTCCAAGAAAACCGGGGGTCACTACAAGGCACCCGACAACTTCAAGCCTTTCGAAGAAAACATCCCGGTAAAGTTGATGGAGGCACTAGGTCTTGTGATCTCCATTAAATCAGTCAAAGTCAACCTGCCACGTGTTCGTCGGGCGAACACGTGGACCAATACACAAGAAGGAGAGCCAGCTAAACACAAAGGAGCTCGCCAGGTAGGCGAGCATGTATAGACAGCCACAGACGCAACACGCAAGCTCGCCACATCAGGAGAGCACGCGTAACTCAAAATGGCCCCCACTCCAACTTGCAAGCGGAATGCTCGCCTGGGGGCCCACTGGACATGCTCGCCGGTTAGGCGAGCCCACTACGGGGACCTGAGCTGAAGTAATGGGGAGGTAAGAGAGAATCAAAGCAAGTCCAAACTCTTCTCTCCATCATAGGCAAATCCAGCCCCTTAAGATTTATCACCTGGGGGGGGCCATCTCACCTGCACACCAGGCGAAAACGCGAGGCAAAAGGCTCCATGCTCTATGTCAAACCATGGTCGACCATATAGAGTCGAGCACTTGTCTAAATAAAGCAGACGAACATGACCCACCTAACACGAAGACAGGTCACCTGCTCAGCAGTGACCACCCGAATGATGAATTAGAGACTTCAAGCAAAGGACATGTGGCGACCATACATGGCATCAGGGACACATGGCATAACCTCGTGTAATCTTGCATATCAAGAAATAGCCAGCTCATGCTAGGCAAGGTAGCAAATACTTGCCAAACTAGTATAAATAGACCCTCAGAGGTCAAATAAAGGGATCAAAATTATCCCCCTGTCTACTGTGTTACTTGCTTTCCCTCTCATATTTACACGTGTGTTTGTCACATACACTTGTGCTCGTCACATCATATCTTGTTTGTTACTTTGTTAAATACACAACGCCACATCATAATTTCCACATAAGACGACTAACAACAATTGGCGCTAGAAGGAGGGTAACCAACGAACACAAAATGCCTAACCCAAACACTATAGAAACCGTGGCAGAAAAAAGAAATAAAATACCTCAATCGAGAAATAAGCAGACCAAGAAAGCGGTACATAGCCCATCTCGCGCTCAAGGAGAGGCTCAACGACAACCTCAAGAAAATCCGCCTCCAGAAGACGTAAATCTGGAGGGCATATCCAAGGATCCGACGGCTCACAAAAAAGCCATAACTTTCTTATTAAGGGCTCAGAAGGAACGAGCCGAAAAAGAGTTGGCTAAACAAAAAGCCCCTGAAGACGATGACCCACGCTCGCATACACTTGATAGCGAGTAGGTCAAGAAAAAAAGCCACAACCAAAAAGCAAGCCGAAGAGGTGGCCGAAGATTTGTCCGATGGAGGACGTCCCTAAGGCTCTAGGGTCTCGGTTTTCCACCGTCTAAAACTTTCTTGTCTTGCAGTGTACACGTGCCATGGACTTTTGACCTTTATTGGGATACCTCCGAGTTGGCTAGAGGTTGAGTCGCTGAACTCCGAGCTTAACCGTTTGGCGGCTGGGTTGTACACCTATCCCCGACACCTGCGAATCCCTTGTAAGTCTTGTGTTATTTCTCCTTGGTGGTTCTTTATAGGCCCATGCTGAAAGATTGTATGTTTGTTGTGAAGATCCAAACATCCCGACCTACCGTCATGAGCCTTCTGCTGCTGAGATGGCCTCCAGACCGAAGTCCGTTCTTGGCTCGATGAGGCGCCAATCAAGCTCGGGCACCTCTGCTGGTTCTCCAGTTCAGACCCCGCCTCCTGTTGCCGACAAGGGCAATAAGAAGAAGTACACTAAATCTGCCCCATCGGCCAGGGATCGTCCTCACAAGAGGGCGCGGGAGGAGACTGGCTCCCATCGGTCTCATCGGGACGCCGGAAGAGGTGTCCCGGTTTCTACTCCTCCATCGGCCTTAGCTCTCTTCGAGGATCATCATCCGGATGACGATTCTTGGATCGACTGGGATGAGGAAGTGACGAAGACGTAAACCTTTGCCTGTTTTTGTGAAACATCATTTAGGAGCTAACAATCTGACCAGTTCCCTTTGTTTTTTCTTTTTTATGTCGTAGCTCGGACCTGACGCCGCACAAATTCTCGCCCGAGGTACTGAGCTTCTTGAGGTCGAGGCTCCCCATCCTGGAGGCATCCGTGGTGATTGGCCCCACTACTTGATGAGGACAATGAATAATGTCCTACGAGTGTGGACAAAGGACGACCACTCCGCCGCTCACCGCCAAAAGGTTACGGGTAACATGTACTCGTCGATCGTGCACACCCTGAAGGCCGCCCTCTACATGGAGAAAGCTTGTGCCCAATCTGAATTAGAGCTTGCCGACCTGGAGAAAGCTCGAGCAATGATCGTTGATCAGGCCAAAATAGTGCTAAATGCCCACGAGGTGCAGAAAAAGCTGGAGGTCAAAAAGCCCGACTTGGCCAAGAGGGCCCAGGAGCTCGAGGAGCAGCTGAAGGGTGCCGCAGAGAGGGAATCTGTGGCCCGGCTGAAAGGGGATCTGGCCAGCAAGGATTCCTAGGTCAAGGCTAAGCTGGCTGCCGAAGAAGAGCGGTTCAAGCGGATTGAAGAGCAAAATGCTAATTTTGCTTATGTCTGTGCAGTGGCTGGGGCCATTCGGGCTATCCGCCGGAAGAGCCCGGACTCCGATTTCTCTGACCTCATCTCTGAACTGGCCAACTATGTATGAGCCTACCCGCTTGATCCTGACGTTGTGCTCGAAATTAAGGACTTGGAAGGATATGGTATTGACCTGTCCTTCTTTCCCAATCAAAGTCGAATTGTGCTCCCCACTCCTGATCCCGACGATACGCAGGCGACAGACTTTGAGGTGGTCCTCGAAACTTAGAAGGGCGAGGTCGGAGGCCAGATGGAGGCCGCTGCTACCTTGGGTGCGGAACCCCCAATGAACAGGCCAAAACCGGCCTCTAGGGAGGTGTTTACCAACCCAAGAGTCGGGAGATTAGCTGCCCACACATCAGTCAGTGTTATTCAACAACAATTAGGTGGGAAGCCTTTGAATATAGTCAGTGGTGATGCTGATGGGATTCTGGATGTTCTTAAGAATGATAACATCAAGAATCCCGATAAGAAAAAGAAGATTGAGAAGTTGTTGAACCCCATCTCCAACAATACTTTTGATCAGCATCCCCTGAAGCATCAAGAATCCCGATAAGAAGAAGGAGATTGAGAAGTTATTGAACCCCATCTCCAATAATACTTTTGATCAGCATCCCCTGAAGTCGATTGTCGTCAATGCGTTGTCTAGGAATTGAATCTTGGCGAATTGCTAGTTGTTTTAATATCCAGATGTATCTTTACTTTCTTGTTGGCTGTTGGCCGCCTCGTGTAGTTTGCCTTCGAGATTTTTGATGTAGTTTTGACCTTCGGTCCTTTGTTATTAATGAATGTTCTTTTCATTTTATTGTGCCGACCTGATTTCCTTACGCGACTTTTCCATTTGCATCTGTTCTTATCGTCTTATTGTCATTGCGAAGTGTTTGTGAACTATGTTTAGTCGTCTTATAAAGTTTGGGGAGGGTCGCACCATTTAAGGTGGCGACCTCGTCGCAAGTATGTCGAAAGTCGTTCTTAGGGAAGTCGATATTGTGCATATGCAACTTTCCTTAGTTTTACACATCATGAAAAAGAGACATTATTATTATATAAGTCGAAAGTCATTACAAATAAGCGATTCCAACTCATTGATAATACTTCTTCAAATGGGTTGCGTTCCACGGGTATTGAGCCGGGGAACCATCCGGGTTCTCGAGTTCGTATGCCCCATTTGATAATACTCTTGTGACCTTGTATGGTCCTTCCTAGTTCGGACCAAAAACTCCTTTGGCCGCACCCAGTATCTTCTTAAGGACCAGATCGCCGATCTTGAATTGTCGAATCCGCACTTTCGAATTGTAGTATTTCTCCAATTGTTGCTTGTATCTAGCATTCCTTATGTTGGCCTCTAGCCTTTTTTCTTCGAGTAGGTCCAAGTCCCTGGCTAAGGCCTTCTCATTGTGGTCGATTGCGATCTGAGACGTACGCAGTGTCTGAAACTCGACCTCTGATGGAATCACTGCTTTTATGCCGAAAGCCATCGAGTATGGGGTGGGTCTCTCCAGTTGAGTTTCGGCACGTTGTTCTGTATGACCATAATACATCTGGCAGCTCGCTGGCCCACTTTCCCTTCTTATCTTCGATCTTGGCTTTCAAAGTGTGTTTGATAATTTTGTTCACTGCGTGTCCATTAGACTGGGGATGATACGGGGTCGAGAAGAGCTTAGTGATTTTCCATTTCCTAAAAAAGCTGTCGATCTTGAACCCATCAAATTGTTTCCCATTATCTGGTATGATTGCTTGGGGTAGGCTGAATCTGCAAATGATGTTCCGCCAGATGAACTTAATGACATGATCTTGATCTATGGTTGCCAAAGCTTCAGCCTCGGCCCATTTTGTGAAGTAGTCCACTGCAACTAAAGCGTACTTGGCTGAGCCCGGGGCTATAGGAAGCGGCCCGATGATATCTATCCCCCACTTCGCAAATGGCCAGGGACTGAGAATGCTGGAAAGTTCCTCCGGGGCGACTTTGATCGAAGGAGCATGGGTTTGACACTTGTGACATTGCCTTGCAAATAAGAGCGCATCAACTCATAAAGTGGGCCAAAAATATCCTTGTCTAGTCACCTTATGTGAGAGCGATTGCCCCCCAGCATGGTTTTCGCATACCCCCTCATGTATATCATGGAGGATAACTTGTCCTTGTTCATGCGTAGCGCACCAGAGCAACGGTATGCTGAAACCCCGCTTGTATAGCTGACCATTGATCAGAGTATACCTGGCTGCTCGGAGTTGTAGTTGTTTTGCCTGAATTTGATCCACCGGTAATGTCCCAGACATCAAGTAGTCGATGATAGGAGTCATCCAGCTTGTAGGGTGGGCATCGAGTGTAGCGACCGCGTCATGGATAGTGGAAGGGTGGGAGAGCTTAGTGATGGTGACATCCTTCATCTCTGCTGGCCCCATCCGAAGTTGCAAGTCGTCCTAATGCATCGGGCTCGCGAATTCGCATCTCTTTGTACCAACTTGATGTGAATTTGATCGAACTTCAGGCACAAAGCTTTGATGATCTCTTGGTATGCCGACATCCTGTCGTCCCTGGCTTCATATTCTCCCGATACCTGGAATGCTACAAGCTGAGAGTCGGTAAATACTTGGAGCCTTTTTATACCCATGGCTATGACCATTTCCAGGCCGCTAAAGAGTGTCTCATACTCTGCTTCGTTGTTGGTAGCAGGAAATTTGAAAGTGATGGCATTCTAAAAAGACGTGCCATCCGGACTAATCAGTACCACGCCTGCCCCTGATTTGTTAGCCATCGCAGAACCATCCACGTATAACTCCCAAGGCGGGTTGGTGGTGCCGCTATTTCTCGGTGGGAAAGTTAGCTCGACAAGGAAATAAGCCAATGCTTGAGTTTTAATCGCAGGTCGTGGTGCGTATGTTACACCATATTGCCCGACTTCAATAGCCCACTTGAGGCACCGGCCTGTTGTATCAGGTCAATGGAGTATGTTGCGCAGAGGCAAAGAGGTGAGAACTTCGACCTGATGATCGAAGAAATATGGCCTCAACTTTCGCACGCTCATGACTAGGGCGTAGGTTAATTTCTCCATGCGGGGATACCGCTGCTCTGTCTAGCTCAGCGCCTGACTTACGGAGTAAATGGGAAGGTGATCTTGACCTTCAGCTCGTACGAGTACTGCACTCAGAGCAGTTTTCGAGGCCGCCAGATATAGAAAAAGTTTCTCTCCAGGGACTGGCTTGGCTAGTATTCCAACATTGGCCAAGTAATCCTTGATCTTGTCGAGCACTTCTTGGCTCTCCATGGTCCATTTGAACTTTGATTTTCTCCGGATCGTGTCGAACATGGGCTTACATTTATCCCCCATTCTAGAGATGAACCTGTTCAAAACAGCTAGGCATCCGGTTAACTTTTGGACCTCCTTGACTGTTCTTGGTGCTCCCATGTCTATAATAGCTTGTATTTTGGCTGGATTCACCTCTATTCCTCGCTTGCTAACCAGATGGCCCAAAAATTTACCCTACTCGACCCCGAAGTTACATTTCTTCGGATTGAGCCTCATGTTGTACCTTCTAAGGATCTCGAAGGTATGGGCGAGGTGCATTAGATGATCCTCTTTTCGTAAACTTTTGACGACGATGTCATCTACATATACCTCTACTGACTTTCCTATCTGCTCGGCGAACATGTGGTTGACTAGTCTCTGATATGTGGCTCCGACATTTTTCAAGCCGAAGGGCATCCTTTTCCAGCAATACATGTTCTTTTCGGTCAGGAAGGACGTGTGTTGACGGTCAGGCTCATGCATGGCTATCTGATGGTACCGGTGAAAGCATCCATGAAAGACATCATTTCATGCCCCACTGTGTTGTCAATTAAATGATCGACGTGCGGCATCGGAAAGAAGTCTTTTGGGCAAGCCTCATTGAGGTCGGTGAAGTAGATACAAAGTTGCCAAGTCCCATTTGATTTCTTCACGAGTACAACATTGGCTTCCCATCGCGGTTGGTCGGCTTGCATGATCAAATCGTTATCTAGTAACTCTTTCACCTCCTCCGCGAGGGCAGCATACTTCTCAGGGCCGAATTTCCTTCTTTTCAGAGCTATAGGTCGTCGCGTTGGATCAATATGGAGATGGTGACATGCGATCTGAGGATCGATTCCGACCATATCCTTGTGTGACCAAGCAAAACCATCCAGGTTGCTCTTCAAGAAGTCGATCACATCTGCCCTTAGGTCGCTGGGTATTTTTGATCCAATAATCACTTCCAACTCGGGTTGAGTTGGATCTACTTGAATTCTTTCAAGCTCCTCTCCGGGTACTGGTCTGGGCCCTTCCACTCTAGGATCATCTATTTCAGCTTCGAGCATGAATTCCTCTAGTTCGGGACCCAACCTAGGATCGAGATCTTCGTGCTCTCTTGTTTGTCTTTTCATCGGTTAATTCGTTGTTTAACATCATTACTTGATGGCCAGGTTCGTGCATTGAATTGAAATAAGATAGAGAGTAAAGCAAACATCCTCTAGCATCCACTTGGTCACACTTAACGGTGCCAACAACCCCATCCTTGGTGGGGAATTTTACACAGAAGTAATATGTGGAGGACGCAACCTCGCAACCTCAAACTCATGCTCAAACGACCTTCCAAGGAAACCATTGTAGGTGCTCGGGAGGTCGATTACAAGGAAATCTAGAAGCCCAGTGTTCCTAACTTTTTCATGTATAGTGGACACCAGCTCAAGATAGACAAATCATACCCAGAGGCTTGACAATTGCGTTCCCAAAGCCTTTCACCGTGTGGTCGCACGGGGTGATATATGCTTCATAATCGCCGAGTTGGTCCAAGGTCTTCTTGAACAGAATATTGCAAAAAGCCCCACCATCGACCAACAATCAACACACGGTGGTCCCCATGATGTTGGCCTTGATGACAAGCGGGTCAATGTAAGGGTACACAATCCCGGCCTTATCGACCTCCCCGAACTCGATCTTGCGAGTCTCTTCGGTGACAGCTAAGATGGGCAAAACCATTTTCTGGGCGTTCTCCATTGCCCTGATCTCTACCTTCATTCTTCATTTTGATGAGGAGGTCAGGGAGAGGCCCCCTATTATGGTGAGAGGCAAGATAGTATGGATTACGCAACCTCCCGCACCTTCGGGCATTGGAGGTACAGGTAGCTCGCCTCGTGCTCCCCCGTGGATGGGATCCCCCTGGGCTTGCTCCTCGTGGTGAGGTTGACAGTCCTGAGGTAGGCCCTGCCCGTCGCGGCCATTGGTGCGGGGGTTCGTGACAAACTCGTTCAGACATCCGTCATCGTAGAGTTTCCACAGTTACTTCAAGAGATCCCTGCATTCACTGGTGTAATGCCCCTTTTGTGCATGATAGTGGCAGAACTTGTTGGGGTTTAGTTTGCTTTTGTCCTTGATGGGGCGGGGAACGTGTAGCATGTACCATCCTTGGATTTGGGTATATATATGCCCGGGCGTCATACTTAATACCTCCATCAGCTTCACCGGAATGGATTCTTCAAATGGCTTGAAGTTGTCTGGTGCCTTGTACTGGCCCCCAGTTTTCTTGGAATTCTTCTTGGGTTCCGTGACTTCTTTTATCTCTGAAAGTCGGGAGTCCAATAACTCCATGGTGTGGATGAGATTGCTAGCACGCTTCCGAAAGTTGGCAAAGCTGGAAGGGTAATCTGTAGTCATACATCGCCAGAGCTTGGTCCCCTTCCTGAGGCTGGAGACGGCCCCCAGCAGCTTAGCCTCATCCCCTATGGGGTCACCCTCAATGATAAGCCAATCAATTCTTTCGATATAGGAATGATCCGACTCAGTTTCCCCTTGTTGGGTGTTCATGAGTCACTGTCTAGTTACGGGTCAGGGCTCTAAGGCAGTATAATGACTCAGGAACAATCGAGCCAGTTGTTCGAAAGATTCCACCGAGAAGGCTGGTAAGGAAGTGTACCACATATGGGCTTGGTCGCTCAGTGTCAGGGAAAACAGCCTACACTTCATCGCGTCCGAAGGCCCCATCGAGGCCATATACGAATTGTATTTAGCCACATGGACCTTGGGATCCGTACTCCCATTGTAGCGATCTAGAGGCGCTATGCTGATTTTCCTCTGGGTGGGGGCCAGAGTAACCATCGTTCCCAAGGGAGAGTCTGGGATGGTGAGACCATCGTCTACTCTCGTGGAACCATTCTGGTCCCCAACCTTTTCCAATAGTTGTTGGACAGTCCTTGCCAGCGCAGCGACCTACGCATCGCGCGGGTTGTTAGTCGCGTTCATCCCATGCCCCTGGCTCTGGTTGATTGCAGAGGCACCCGGAATACCTCCATGATGCATGTTTAGGGCCATGATTAGGTCCTGCTCCACCTGTTCCGCGCGGCGTGGATGAGAATGGGCCTCGTCACCATCTTCCGCCGGAGCTTTTTGGGTAGCCTGGTTTCCGAGGCGGGTGAACACATTGTTCGACGCCGGTGGTCTTTCCAGGGCCCGATTAGTCCGAACGATGGCATGTTTGGCAGAATTGTAAGCCAACTGACCCGTGTATCGTCCCTTTTTGATCATATGGCCCTTGCCCTTGGAGGTTCCAGCATTATGAATAGTCTTTTTAGCCAAAGGTTGATCCCCCTCACCTTCCATGAACAGGCGCTTCTTGTTGAGGACAACAATGACCGCCCTGGCATCCGCGGGGGTCTAAACCAGGTTCCACCAGTCGGGCGAGCCAGCCGGGGCTGCCCGATGAGTGCGGTGAGAACTCTGTGATGCTTCAACGCCATCACGTGCGTCCACTTCATTGAGTAGGGGAGTATTTCCTTGGTTTGGCCGCCATTGCTATTTTTTCGAAAGGTGGGCTTTTCTAGAACTGGATTAGTTCTTCAAGAAAATGAATTGTATCTTTCCCACAGACGATGCCAATTGTTGTAACTAGCTAAATCTGCCTAGTTTAACAATGAATTTAATCAAGCAAAATAGCTAAAAACGACCAAAAGCTATAAAAGAGAACACATCAATTGGTGACCCGGTTCGTCCTTTGAATTAGACTACGTCCGGGGGCGTCCAAGCCAGGTATAAGTGTATAATATATTTGCCTAGAATGCTAAGGTGTTCAACCTTTACAAATGTGACCTCATTGGTCTATTTATACTATATGTCCCGCCTTTAAGACGGGAGATTACATAAGGAAAAGTGCCCCTTAGGTGCCTTCAATCCCGCAAGTCGTCCGTCTTCTTGGTCCGATTTGAGATCACCCCTTTAATGAGCGCTAATCGAGGGATGGAGAATCCGGGCGGATTGGCTGGCTTGTCGGATGCTTTCCTTAATTGGTTTTGATTGTCTGTTACATGCTACAGGTCGGACTCCGACCTGGATTTCGCAAATGGACATCACATTATGACCTCTGATTTTCTCTTAGGTCGCTATGCGACCTCCATGTTTATGCGACTTGGGCGGTTCGCCTTTTAGGGCGATCTCCCTCTGCTGACGTCACCTCGAAGTGTAAGCCTCTTGACTTGTATCTATAGGGGCTGTGGGATAGTGGTTTATTCCATGCTACAACAAGATGTAAGCCGTTTTTCGATGCTTTAAAGAAAGGTGCATTTCAATGGACTGAACACCGCCAGAGTGCGTTCGAGTCCCTTAAACTATACCTGGTGGACACGTAGACATTATCCAAACCTGTACCCGGCGAGCAGCTTTACCTGTACTTAGCAGTCTCTGAACATCCTATCAGCGTTGTGCTCGTCCAGGCCAAAGGGTAACTCATCTGCCAGTATATTACATAAGTCAAGTGTTGAAGGATGCTGAGCTCCGATATTCTCCACTAGAGAAACTTGCATATGCTCTTATTATGAGCGTCCGCAAGCTACGACCATACTTCTTCGATCATTATGTCGAAGTGCTCACCACTTTCCCACTACGGTAAGTACTACATCGACCACATACGGCAGGAAGGTTGTTAAAATGGGCTGTCAAGTTGGGCCAATTTGGAATTACGTTCGCACCTCGAACGACGATCAAAGGCCAGGTGATGGCCGACTTCATGGTAGAGCTCACATACCCGCAGGGACCAGAACACGAAGTTGATAAGCCATGGAATATGTTTGTCGATGGGTATTCGACGAGCATGAGAGCCGAGGCGGGCGTAGTATTAATCAGCCCTTCCAGGCAAACTTTCTCAACTGCCATTCGATTCGATTTCCAAGCAACCAACAATGAAGCCGAGTATGAAGCTCTGGTCGGTGGTCTACATATGGCCATGGCAACAGGGGTACGTAAGCTGATGATATACAGTGATTCCCAGTTAATTGTTTACCAGGTTCGAGGGGAATACGAAGCTCGAGGTGAACAAATGACACAATATCAATCGTTAGCCAGGGAATTACTCAAAAAATTCGATCAGGGGTATATCGAGCAACTGCCCCGGTTGAAAAATTCATATGCAGATGCCCTAGCTCGGCTAGCTACATCTGATGGAGTAACCGACTTGACAGACATCGTAGTCACCACCACCGGTTCACCATCGATGCCTAAAGCTATGATCGTCAACATGGAAATTGAACATGACACCTCAATGTTCCCAGTTCTCAAGGGGTCCTCCCAAATTGCCGAACTCGAGCAGCTCGCCTTCAACTGCAGGCTGCTCGGTATACTTTTCATAATGGGCAGGTGTTCAAATCAGAGGTCGCAATCATGCGAACCTGTTCCCCATCAATCCCAAAATACGTGATCGCCCAGATGGAGGTTGAGCAAACAACATGGATGACCCCGATTTTAAAATATTTACAGAATGAGGTCCTTCCAGATAATAAAGCCCAGGCCTTTCACTTGCGTTTGCAGGCTGCTCGTTATACTATCATGAACGGACATCTTTACAAGCGAGGTTTCTCTCTGCCCCTGCTGAAGTGTGTTACCCCGGTGGAAGGACACACAATACTAGCACAAATTCATAGTGGGGTATGTGGAAACCATGCTGGCGGGTATGATTTGGCCTACAAGGTGATCAGGCTAGGTTACTACTGGCCTACAGTTAAGAAAGATTCTATAGCGTATGCTCACGCGTACCGTGAATGTCAAGTTTATGCTCAGCTTATTCATAGCCCACCCGAGGAACTTATTTCGGTTTTCAGCCCCTGGCCATTTGCTAAGTGGGGGATTGATCTGATCGGCCCTTTCCCAACGGGAACCTCGGGGGTAAGGTATCGCTGTGGTCGTCGTTGATTATTATACTAAATGGGCGGAGGCTAAAGCTATAGTAAAAGCAACCGAATATCATATGTTGAATTATGTGTGGAAAAATATCATATGTCGTTTTGGTTTACCTCAATCCACCGTGACCGACAACGGGAGACAGTTCGATGGGAGCGAGTTCAGGTAGAATTGTGCTCGCTAGGGGATCAAAAAGCACTATTCCACACCCTATTATCCCTAGTCAAACAGTCAGGTCGAGGCCGTAAATAAAATCATCAAGCATATATTGAAAGCGAAACTTGGTGATTCTAAGGGGGGATGGCCGAAAGAGTTGCCGGACACGTTATGGGCATACCGAACAACATTTCGAACATCCACTGGTGAAACACCTTTTGGGTTGGCATTTGGTACTGAAGCGGTTATTCCAGCGGAAATTGAAGTTTTGAGCCCACGAACCATGAGTTTCGGAGAGCACATAAATGATCAGGCGTTGGCACTCAGAGCGGATCTGTTAGAGGAAAGAAGACTTCAGGCCGACCTAAAAAATGCAACATATAAGCAAAGGTCTGAAAGATACTACAACTCTAAAGTTCGAACACAAAAGTTCAAAATTGGCGAACTCATTCTGCCACGTGCGACCGGGGTATCAGGAGGTGTGTTCGGACGAGCATAGAAAGGCCCTTATCGAGTGTTAGAATGCTTGATGAATGGTGCGTATGATCTAGAGGAGTTGAACGGAACTCCAATTTTCTACTCATGGAATGCGTCGAATTTGAAAAAATACTATCAATAGTCAGCAGTATAACGTTGTACCCTTCTTGGGCCAGACTTTTGGGCGGCGAGCATCACCCAAAAAAAATGGACCGAACCCAATAGGTCTTAAATAACATTAACATGGACGAGCATGTTATGGTGAATACAAAGTTTCAACAAGCCCAACTCTTTATGACGAGCATAACATCATTTTGGGCCAACCATAAATTCGATGAATGACGAATTACCAAAATGAAGCAGACACGAGGCCAGGACAGGCGTCCATCAGGAAGGCCCGGATGGACACGCGTTGGCTGCAAGAACAAGGTGAGACATGTGTCTATATTTACTAAATTTTATTAAACACGTATCATTCCATCTCCACCTTACTATGCCAACACATGCTGGGTGGAGGAGTATATATATACACTTTCGAATCGTCAAGAAAAGGGCATCAAGTTTTTCTTCTGAATACTTAACCCAAATGTATGATTCCACACCTAATCATCTGTAAAGAGGAATCCTGATTTTGGTATTCCCCCAGTCGTAGTTACCGCCACCACTCCACCAGGCCGTGTTCACCCCCATCATCCGGTGGGTGACAGCCTCGGATTTGTCATCGCACATATCCGAGAGCTAACATAGGAGACGACCATAAGCTCCCCAAGAAGCATACAACACCTGCCCCCACTGGGGGGGTTTGTATGTTGGAATATAGAGGCACGTAAAACACGTAATCACATGCACAACAGAAATTAAAGTTCACCAACAACGAACAATTAATTGCATACAGATTACAATAATCATAACGAGAAATCTTACAGTAACTCGAGTGCAAATTTCTCTACTACGGTATCCACGTAATCTCCAATTACAGACTTGCACGGATTTGCCAACGTTGAATCCCGAGACAGATTTGCTAGGAAAATCCAAACTCTAGATCTTATGGAGAAAATATGAAGTAACATTGTTTGTGAATTCCCAAGAGCTTGTATATATAGGGAGGCCCAACTTAAATCTTAAGCTAGCCCAATTAGGGAAATAAAAACCCCAATCTTGAATTAAATTAATTCCTTTAAATTTAATTCCCTAAATATAAATCTCAAATGCCTTATATTAAAATCTCTACGATTTATTTCCATATACATTAAATCCTACAATTATATTCCAAATATAATTATTGGGAATTCTTATTTAATTAAATCCAATTTAATTAAATATTAATAATAATTAATTCCAAATTAATCTATTATTAATTTCTTCTCCATAAATTAAATATTAAATCCAATTTAACATTTAATCAACCAACTATAATCCGTAAAAGGGAACTACTTGTTGTGTGATCCATAGGCCCTCATATACCGAGGCATTAGTCAAACTAACGGTCTTAATTGAACCCGTCAATAAATCAGACATTCTCAATATATGAGGTACGTTGCGAGAAACATGCAACTATCTGTAACTGAAACGTGGGCAATTGCGATTTTCTCATTTCATTCACGAATACTCGATTAGTCTTGAACATGATGAAGTGTCTGTTGGGAAAATCGGGGTGCCCGAATATATTCGAGGTGATTATTTAAATACATATTTAAATTAAACAGTTAATTACTAACATGAATTAATCCTAAATCAATTCAACATAATAATAAACAACATGCGTACACATAATGTTGGGGAATTATTTGCACGGATCTATTCGGGATGAATATTTAAATATAAATTTAATTCTAACAATTATTACTAGCATGAATTAATCCTATATTAATTCAAATAATAATTCAACAACAAATCATCCATATAAACAGTTCACATAAATCCTACACATGCGGAATTGCTACGGGTTTACGTGAACTAACCTCTTGGAGTGGCAATGGTCTCGTCGATACACCAAAAAGCCTTCCCAAGTATTCCCTAGTCCTTGCTCGTCAATCCGGTGGAAGGAAGCTCGCGAACAATTAACAAAAGGGAAAATAAAAATTTGTTGCACCACCTTTGTGGATTTACTAATTTTTCCAGCACATGGAATTGTACTTGGGAATGAAACATTCATCCCCTATTTATAGAGGGGTGTTGGACGATTTTTTTAGCATGGAATAGGGGAAGAAAATCTTTTTCTTGATCTCCAAGAAATCTTGAATATATCTCCTATATTCTTTTCTCCAAAATTAAAATATTCCATAAAAATCCCA
Organism: Stenogyne calaminthoides; assembly: GCA_037126765.1. NCBI lineage: Eukaryota > Viridiplantae > Streptophyta > Magnoliopsida > Lamiales > Lamiaceae > Stenogyne > Stenogyne calaminthoides. The sequence continues at coordinate 13,434,112 of JBBCBC010000019.1, read as the reverse complement.
ACTCCTCTTGTTATGGGAATTTTCGAAAAAATAAGGATCAAGATTCCAAGATTTGGATCTTCTTGAATTTATGAGATATTCTTGTATTCCAAGAATACATATCTTCCATAATATCTTTTCAAGAAAATCAAGAAAATCTTTCTTTCCCTTATTCTTTCAAGATTTTCGAAATTTACATAGTAAATAACCAAGTGGGAGATTTCTTGAATTTAATGAGATTATCTTGTATTCCAAGAATACTTATCTTCATTCCATAACAAAATTCAAAGAAAATCTTTCTCCTTCTTTTATTTACTATTTTCAAAAAATAGGAAAAATAGCAACAAATATTTTATTTATTTTTAAACACCTTTTTTTAGTTATTGGACTTTATGTTGGGCTACTTGAGGGGACTTTAGGAGAATTAAGATTGGACCTTCCAATGGATCTTGAATTATCAATATTGAGCCACAATATTATTCAAGCCCATAAATATTAATTAATCCCACTACATAATTAATATTGCACTATCCATCTTAACCCATATTACAGTCAATATGGCTCCCAGTTATTATTTTCCGTGTTTAAGATTATCTAGCCCATTAATTAATTCAAGCTACTGAAATAGCTTTCCATTAATTAATATCTTTTGTCCTTGGTTAAGGAACGGTTCAACATTATTATCCATACCGGAAACTAGTTCCACTTGCAAGATTTGGTATGATAAAACTCATGAACCTCCCAAGGGGGCAAATCGAACAAGCGTACTTGCACACTATTCTCCGTATTAAATCTTAGCAATCGCATGTGACCAATAATATTGCCCAAGATATAAAGTATTGAATCTCGTTGTTTCTCTACTTGTAATAAGTCAAAGCAATAATTACCAACCACACGCGATCCTATTTAAGGGACGAAGATTAAGAAATAACGAACCACTGAGGTCTAATTCATCCTGGTTCAGTTCTGAAGAATTTGTCCTCATGTAGGTCCTCTTCAGTGCACTAAACATGCACTAGTGTAATCTCTTGGTCAAGACAAGCCAATTTGAGCCTTACACTTCAACCTTTCACAATGGATTGTTCATTTCCATCTAGGTTGTGAATGGTGTACTTTTGGTTACAAGGGACTGTTAATTTAATCTTCTGTGATCTGGTATCACTAAATTAACTACAATGTAACACGTACTATTTATTGAACAGTTATGATGTAAATATATGTAACATTCTATGATATTTAAAGCATCAGTGATAAATAATTTATTTCAGTAAATAAGTCCGAAATTCAGTTTGATTATACAAAGTAAAAGCATACTTTCCAGTATAATCCCAACACATAATTCACGTAAATCCTAAACATGCGGAACTAGGAGTTACGAAATTACTAACCTCTTGAAGAATCAAACGGATGAATCAACCCAAGAGCCTTCCCAAATATATCCCCAAAGTCCACAAACGTTATCCGGTGGGAAGATTTCAACGAGCGATTTTAATGGGAGAGAAATTAAATATTTTGCTACCACCTTTGTGGATTTCTAATATTTCCAACACATGGAATTGCACTTGGGAATGAAGAGCTCATCCCCTATAATTAGGGAGGAGGTGGTTGAAATTTTAGGTAAAAAATATAAGGAAGAAAATCTTTTCTTGGTCTCCAAGAAATCTTGAATATATCTTCTATATTCTTTTCTCCTTAATTAAATTTTCCATAAAAATCTCTTCCCTTCTTCTACCTCATAATTTTCGAAAATTACAAGCCTAAAAGAGTCAAGATTTGACTTCTTGAATGTATGGGATAATTATGTATTCCTACAATAATTATCTATTTCCATAAAATATCTACAAGAAAATCAAGACAATCTTTTCTTCCTTTTTGGCCACAAATTTTCGAAAATATATCTTGGAAATATAGCAAGAATATTTTCTTCTCTCTCTCATTAATTGGACTTTATTTTGGGCTATTTGGGGGGCCTTTAGGAGAATTAAGATTGAACCTCCACTGGACTATGAAGCTTTAATATTTTGGGCCAAATATTATTCAAGTCCATTAATATTAATTTACTCCTCTATAAAATTAATGTTGAACTATCCATCTTAACCCATATTACGATTTCACATATAACATGGCTCCCGGTTATTATTTCCCGCGTTTAAGATTATCTTAGTCCATTAATTAATTAAGCCACTGAACAAGCTTTATATTAATTAATATCTTTGTCCTTGGAGTAAAGACAGCTCAACATTATTATCCATGCCGGAAATAAATTTCCACTTGCAAGATTTGGCATGATAAAGGATATGAGCCCACCAAGGGGACAAATCAAGCAAGACGTACTTGCACGCGATTCTCCGGATTAAATGTCAGCAATCATCATGTAATTAATAATATTGCCCAAGATATAAGGTATCGAATCACATTGACTCTCTTCCCATCATAAGTCAAAGCAATAGTTATTAATTTCACACGATCCTATTTAAGGGATGGAGATTAAGAAACAACGCACCACTGAGGTCTAATTCTTGTATATTCAGTACCGAAGAATTTGTCCTCCTGTAGGTCCTCATTCAGCGCACCTAAATGCGCTAGTGTGATCCCTTGGTCAATACATGCCAATCTGGGGCTCACACTTCAACCGTTCATGATGGTTCGTTCATTTCCATCTGGGTTGTGAATTTGTACTTAATTACGAGGGCTGTTAATTTGATCTTCAGTGATCGGGTATCACTAAATTAAATACAACGTAATACGTACTGTCTTATTGAACGGGTTTGCAATAAATATATATAACATTCATTCATATTTAATGCAACATTGATTACATAATTTATTTTAGTAAATAAATAAGACACTTCAGTTTGGTTTTCCTCTTGTTAAAATCGTTCGTGAGAATCCTCCCACCGGATTGCGTTCGTGGAATTGGGACATATTTGGGAAGGCTCTTTGGGTTGATCCGTTGTCTCATCCGTCGTCTCAACAAGAGGTTAGTAATCTCGTAACTCCTAGATTCCGCATGCTTAGGATTTACGTGGATTACATGTACGCATATGTTGTTTATTCGTTTATTAATTATTATGTTAGTAATTAATTGATTAATTTAAATATGTATTTAAAATCATCTCGAATAGATACATGCACCCCTTATTTTCCCAACAGTGCGAAATGCGTCACCAAAAGCGCAGATATAGGCATAGTTTGTCATCGCCGTCAGATGCTCTTCGGTGTGCATCTTTGAAATTCTCTCTTGAAGCCGGACACTTTCCAAGCCAATACGAGTATTGGTCTCCTCAGCCTGAGCGAGCTGCTTAGCCAACGGTGGAAGGATACTCGCGAACAATTAACAAAAGGAAAAAATAAACTTTGTTGCACCACTTATGTGGATTTGCTAATATTTCCAGCACATGGAATTGTACTTGGGAATGAACTAATCATCCCCTATATATAGGAGGGAGGGTGAACGAAATTTGTGTGTTTTTTCAATGTGGGAAAAGACTTTTCTTGGTCACCAAGAAATCTTGAATATATCCCATATATTCTTTTTCCCATAATTAAAATATTCCACAAAAAATCCACCTCCTCTATTTTATGGAATTTTCGAAAATATTAGTGTTCAAGAATCCAAGATTTGGATCTTCTTGAATTTATGAGATATTCTTGTATTTCAAGAAATACATATCTTCCATAATATCTTTTCAAGAAAATCAAGAAAATCTTTCTTGCCCTCTATTTTCCAAAAATTTCGAAAATCTCACTATGAATAACCAAGTGGGAGATTTCTTGAATTTAATGAGATAATCTTGTATTCCAAGAATACATATCTTCATTCCATAACAAAATTCAAAGAAAATATTTCTCCCTCTTTTATCCATAATTTTTGAAAATTTAGAGGAATATTAAGCAACAATATTTATTTTATTTTAATCACCTTTTTCAGGTTATTGGACTATTTGTTGGGCTACTTCTTCGGGGGCCTTTAGGAGAATTAAGATTGGACCTCTTAATGGATCTTGAATATCTAATATTGAGCCACAATATAATTCAAGCCCATAAATATTAATTAATCCCACTACATAATTAATATTGCACCATCCATCTTAACCCATATTACAATCAATATGGCTCCCTATCATTATTTCCGTGTTTAAGATTATCTAGCCCATTAATTAATTCAAGCCACCAAATAGCTTTCCGTTAATTAATATCTTTTGTCCTTGGTCGAGAAACGGTTCAACATTATTATCCATACCTAAAAACTAATTCCACTTGTAAGATTTGGTATGATAAAACTTATGAACCCCCAAAGGGCAAATCAAACAAGCGTATTTGCACACGATTCTTCAGATTAAATCTTAGCAATCACATGTGACCAATAATATTGCCCAAGATAAAAAGTATTGAATCTCTCTCGATTAAGCTACCCATGATAAGTCAAAGCAATAGTTACCAATCCCACGTGATCCTATTTAAGGGACGAAGGTTAAGAAACAACGAACCATCGAGGTCTAATTCTTCCTTGTTCATTAAAGAAGAATTTATCCTCCTGTAGGTCCTATTCAACAAGATCGACCATGCATTAGTGTAATCTCTTGGTCAAGACAAACCAATCTGAGCCTTACACCTCAACCTTTTCGCGATGGTTGTTCATTTCCATCTAGGTCGTGAATGGCGTACTTTTTTAGTTACAAGGGATTTTATTAATTTAATCTTCGTGATCGGGTATCACAAAATTAACTACAGTGTAACACGTACGAATTATTGAACAGTTATGCAGTAAATATATATAACATTCAATCATATTTAAAGCATCAGTGATAAACAATTTATTTCAGTAAATAAGTCTGGAAATCCAGTTTCGATTATACAAAGTAAAAAGCATACTTTTCAATATAATCCCCAACAATGATGGCCAAGCGTATCATCGAGATCTCTCGTCCATGATCGGATCGGAGATTTGCAGGCGGCATGAAGATAGTTCGGCACACCTTTAGGACAACTCACTGTCGGCGAGAGATGATAATTGAGCAAATCCAGGGACAAAGTGTGTCGAGCATTCGAAAATTCAAGAAAAAGTACCCGGATGATAGTTATAATTGAGGAAATGAACGAAGAGTTAAGCACACACAGTTAAAATAAAGAGGATAAGATACCCGGTAGCATGACGGGGGTCCCACCCGAGTCAGGACCTATCATCCGGAATGCGCGTATGTGCGTTCAAACCAGATGGCACGCTCGAACCAACATCTGTTAGAGGAGCCTTTTCGATAGGATCAACAGTCACAATTCCTCCTTCAGCCGGAGTTTTGCTCGCCAGGGGAATGCTCGCCGAAGGTTCGGCCACCTAATTTTCTCGATGACTTCGTTTAACCTTCTTAAGAGATGGTTCATGCTCGCTGGTCTTTAGATAGGTTGACTGGGTTGAAACTTTTTTCGATTCACTCGTTTCTCCGCGAGCAGCTTTTGCAACCAACCACTCGGCGTAGATCCTCTCTAATTCAATGAGATTTTTCTTCCGTGCCATGACAATATGATCATTGCCGCTCATAGCTATAGTGACCGCGGGATGAGCTGCCAGTCACAAATTTTCCTATTTAAAAAACACTACAATAGGCGAATTAAAGGGAATGAACATCAGAGCGAAATCTTACCCGAAGGATTCAAGGCGACTAAATTATGAGGAGGAACGTACAAATTAACTCTTTTCCTCTGATCAGCTGTATTTAGGAATTTAACTGTTCGCTCGGAGTATGTCACCAAATCAATCTGCCAAATACTGCTGTAATACCCGTCGCTCGCCTCTGTTTCCGTGGCTGCCGGGATTCCTGAGACAAAAAAAATGAGTTAATATCAGTACTCAGGTCTGAAGAAAGAAAAAAGTAGACTCACTCCGATAAATTCTAATTTTAGTAGGGATATCAAGACGAGCGACTGGGTCGCTAGCAGAAGCGGGACTTCTCCAATCACCCCCAACAAACCAAAATATCTCCTTCCAATCTCTGATCTTGTTCGGCACTTCCTCAACTAGTTTAAAGCCCGTGTTCGCCTGCATAAAAACCCATCCTTCTTCACCTCTTGGACGGGTCAAATGAACAAGGCACACAAATTCTACAGCCGTTGGATAGTAAAGAGGTTTCATCTGGCCGAACAAGGTCAGAATGCTCATAATTATATGCCACCCGTTCGGTTTAATCTGGGTAATGGTGATGTTCCATTCGACCAATAATCTTAAAATTGTCGGGTGTAATGGAAATCAAAGACCCGCCTCCATGGTGTCGAAATTGACGGCCACACAACCTTTAGGAGTTGATCGGCTCGCTCGTTTTTCCTTGGGACCCAAAAGAACACATTTTTGGGGGTCTCATACGTCCGGTAAAGCTGATCTAGCCATTCTTCCGTCATCACAATTTTAACCTTGCTCACCGGGAAACGGTTCTCAAAAGACACCCGATGAGGTTACTTCGGCCATTTAAAATTATACCGAAGAGCATATTCAGCATAAGTCGGACTATGGGGTCGCCCAAGCGGAATCTGGTCATTTTTCCCCTCACCAAGTTGTAGAAAAACCCCAGATCTATGTTCGCCAGACCTTTTAGCCCGATGGTTATTCTGTTCGCCCCCTTTATGCCCGCTATTATGCTCAATATAGTGTTCGTCATCACTGTTACGCTCGCCCCCCTCAATTTGTTTTCCCCCATCTTTCCCGATATCTTCATAAAAATGAGAGGAACCAACATTATCGTCATCCAAAAAATTAGGTCGGGCTAACTCCCGATCGATTTCTGCAATAGCCTCCTCAGAAGAAGATGACAAGACGGCGAAGGGCTGACGAACAAAATGGCAAGGTTTCTTTAACGGTTTACCCACCGCTGAAATCGAAGCTTTCTTAGTACGCGAATGGCGGCGGCGGGATGAAGAAGATCCCCTGGGAGATTCCGCGGCCGTGGAGTCAATCAGGGCATTCAAAGAATTTGGGGAAGAAGACATGATGAATGGAAGAGAAAGAAAACAAGGAGGTTACCTGAAAAGTCTTGGCTGGGATGAATGGAGCTCGCCGGATGTTTCGTGGGAATGAAGAAGCAGGAGAAAAAAGGAAGAAAGAATGAAAAAATAAGAGTAAAAGGGTATATATAGTTTTTAGAAGATGGGGCCCTTTGCAAATAAAAGGTCAGAAAAACTCTTCACATACCAACATAGAGCCCCGTGCATAATAAATGGAAAGTTACAAACACGGGGCGGCACGCATCATAACAGTCGAGGTGCTACTCCCAAGTCCAAAGAAAGCCGAACCAACACAGCTCGGCCTCCATGACGAGCATCAAAGGCCAGGCTGGGGGGTATTGTTGTGCTCTCCATTAAATCAGTCAAAGTCAACATGCCACGTGTTCGTCGGGAAAACACATGGACCAATACACAAGAAGGAGAGTCAGCTAAACACAAAGGAGCTCACCAGGTAGGCGAGCATGTATGGATAGCCACGGACGCAACACGTAAGCTCGCCACATCAGGAGAGCAAGCATAACTCAAACCGGGCTCCACTCCAACTGGCAAGTGGAATGCTCACCTGGGGGCCCACTGGACATGCTCGCCGGTTAGGCGAGCCCACTACGGGGACTTGAGCTGAAGTAATCTGGAGGTAAGTGAGAATCAAAGCAAGTCCAAACTCTTCTTTCCATCATAGGTAAATCCAGCCCCCTAAGATTTATCACCTGGGGGGCCATCTCACCTGCACACCAGGCGAACACGCGAGGCAAAAGACTCTATGCTCTATGTCAAACCATGGTCGACCATATAGAGTCGAGCACTTGTCTAAATAAAGCAGACGAGCATGACCCACCTAACACGAAGACAGAGCAGTGACCACCCGGATGACGAATAGAAGACTTCAAGCAGAGGAAAGGACAGGTGGAGACCATACAGGGCATCAGGGACACATGGCATAACCTCGTGTAATCTTGCATGTCAAGAAATAACCAGCTCATGCTAGGCAAGGCAGCACATGCTTGCCAAACTAATATAAATAGACCCTCAGAGGTCAAATAAATGGATCACAAATTGTCTCTCTGTCTACTGTGTTACTTGCTTTCCCTCTCATATTTACACGTGTGTTTGTCACATACACTTGTGCTCGTCACATCATATCTTGTTTGTTACATTGTTAAATACACAATGCCACATCATAATTTCCACATAAGACGACTAACAACACTAGGCATGACACCTGGACATGTCTACAACCAGATAAGAGAGCGAGAATTACTCCTCCCGCCGTGACCTATCAGAATAAGGGCAAGTCGAACCCCAACAAGTTCTGCCATTTCCATGAGCAGACAGGCCATTACACGAGAGAATGCAAAGATCTACTTCCCCAACTTTGGAGGCTGTACGAGGACGGGCTATTGGATGAATTTGTCAAGCAACCTCAGAGGAATCAAGGTCATGCCCAGAGAGGTCACCAACAGGCAAACCGACCCCGACAGGAGGAACCCACTCCAGGAAACACCGGCTAGGGGGAACGACCAGTGTCACCCATGCCTGAGGGCGCTAGAGGTTGCGTCATACACACCCTCTCCCTGCTCGGGGCGGTTGGGGGACTCTCCACAACAGGCTCATCCAAAAGGCGAATGAAGGTGGAGATAATGGAGATAGAGAATGCCAGAAAGATGGTGCTACCGGTTTTCACGGTAGGGGAGGAGACCCGCACGATAGAATTTGGCGAAAAGGATAAGGCCGGCATAGTCTATCCAAACGTCGATCCTTTGGTGATTAAGGCCAATATCATGGATACTACTGCATGCCGGTTGCTGGTAGATGGAGGGGCTTTCTGCAACATCCTCTTCAAGAAGACTCTAGACCAGCTCGGGGACTATGACGCCTACATCACCCCATGCGACCACGTCGTGAAGGGCTTCGAGGATGCAACTGTGAAGCCGACAGGGATGATCCGCCTGGCTATTGAATTAGTTTCTACTTTTAATGAAGAGGTTAGGGCCACTAGGCTTTTAGATTTTCTAGTTGTCGACCTCCCGAGCTCTTATAACGATTTTCTCGGGAGGCCTTTTGAGCATGAATTCGAGGCTGCGACCTCAACTTTTTATTTTTGTGTGAAGTTTCCCACCAAGAGTGGGCTGGTCGGCACCGTCAAAGGTGACCAAGTTGATGCAAGAGGTTGTTTGATTTATTTCTCGTCTCTTTTCAATTCCGCACTGATATCTAGCAAACAAATACTTGTAATAGATAGTGAAAAACAATGCAAAAAATTGAGTAATAAGACAAACAAGAAAAGGAGTCATGACGACCTCGATCCAAGAATGGGGCTCGAACCAGAAGAATTCCTACTTGAAGCAGAGATCGATGACCCCGAACCGTAATGGTGAAGAAGTCAAACGGAACTTGGCGACTATGCATCGACTTCACCGACCTCAATAATGCTTGTCCAAAGGATTTCTTCCCCATGCCCCACATCGACCACTTGATAGACAACACGACGGGCCACGAGATGATGTCGTTCATGGACGCCTTTGTAGGCTATCATCAGATAGCCATGCCCGAGCCAGACCGGCAACATACCTCATTGTTGACAGAAAATAATACCTACTGTTGGAAAAGAATTCCTTTCAGTTTAAAGAACGCGGGGGCAACATACCAAAGACTGGTCAACCACATGTTTGCCGACCTCATCGGCAAATCAGTAGAAGTTTACGTGGATGACATAGTCGTCAAAAGCCTGAGGTCGGAAGACCACCTGATGCACCTGGCACAAACTTTTGACATCCTAAGAAAATTCAACATGTGACTTAACCCCAAGAAATGTAATTTCGGGGTTGAATCCGGAAAGTTCTTAGGGCATCTGGTCAGCAAGCGACGAATAGAGGCTAACCCTGCAAAAGTCAAAGCCATATTAGACCTGGGAGCACCTCGAAATGTGAAGGAGGTACAAAAACTCACGGGTTGTCTGACCGCTTTGAACAGGTTCATCTCCCGAATGGGGGATAAATGCAAACTGATGTTCGATACGATCCGAAAAAATCGAAGTTCGAATGGACACCCGAAAGTCAGGAGGCTCTTGATAAAATCAAAGCTTACCTGGTGGATGTGAACATTCTATCAAAAACAGTTCCAGGGGAAAAAACTCTTCGCGACCTTTGAAGCAGCTCTGAGTGCAGTACTCGTCCGAGTAGAAGACAAAAATGAATTTCCAATCTACTTTGCCAGTCAAACATTGAACAAAACCGAGCAGTGGTATCCGGTGCTAGAGAAATTGGCATACTCGCTGGTCATGAGCGTGAGAAAACTGAGGCTGTACTTTTTCGATCATCAAGTCGAAGTCCTCACCTCCACACCCCTGAGGAATGTGCTACACCGACCAGATACAACGGGTCGATGCCTCAAATGGGCCATTGAGGTCGGATAGTACGGGATAACATACGCACCCCGGCCTGCCATCAAAGCTCAGGCGCTAGCTAATTTCATCATCGAGCTTACCTTCTCCTCAGAGGCTGGGTGTTCAAGCAGCCCGTCGTGGGAGCTATTTGTGGACGGGTCGGCGACCTCCCATAGGGGGCCGGTTTGGTCCTAACAAGTTCGGAGGGCATCTCTTTCCAGAACGCCATCACTTTCGAATTCCCTGCGACAAATAATGAGGCCGAATATGAAGCGCTCATCAGCGGCTTAGAGATGTCGACAGCCATGGGCATCAAAAGGTTGCAAATTCACACAGATTCCCAGCTCGTAGCCTGCCAGGTCTCGGGGGAATACGAGGCACGGGATGACAGGATGGCAGCATACCAAGAGACTGTAAAAATATTATGTCAGAAGTTCGAACAGGTCCATGTCAAACTAATCCCTAGAGAACAGAATTCACGAGCCGACGCTTTAGCAAGACTAGCGACTTCCGAAGGACCACCAGAATTGAAGGATGTCACCATCACGACATTATTCCACCCATCCACCGCATACGCGAGAGTCGCGACCTTAGAAACCCCGACGTCGAGCTGGATGACACCCATCATTGAATACTTAACAATGGTCTCCTGCCAACTGATCGAGTCCAAGCTCAGCAATTGCAATTATGAGCCGCACGATACACAATGATCCACGAGGATCTGTACAAACGAGGCTTCAGCACACCCCTACTTCGATGTATCACACCAGAACAAGGGCAAGTTATCCTGCGTGAAATACACGAAGGGGCGTGCGGAAACAATGCCGGGGGAGAATCGTTGGCCCATAAAACCACAAGGCAAGGATATTTTTGGCCAACACTAAGGGCCAATGCCATCGTCTTCGTCCACAAGTGCCATAGATGTCAAATCTATGCCCCCTCCATCAGAGCTGCCCCAGAAGAGCTCACAAGCATCCCCAGCCCTTGGCCATTCGCAAAGTGGGGGATATACATCATTGGGCCACTCCCAACAGCTCCAGGCTCGGTCAAATACACCCTGGTAGCGGTAGATTACTTCACAAAATGGGTCGAGGCTGAGGCATTGGCGACCATAGATCAAGATCACGTCATCAAATTCATATGGCGAAACATCATCTGCAGATTTGGTTTACCGCAGGCAATCATATCTGACAATGGCAAACAATTTGACGGCCTCAAAATCAATGCCTTTTTCAGGAAATGGAAGATCACAAAGCTCTTCTCAACTCCATATCATCCACAGTCAAACGGTCAGGTTGAGGCGGTGAACAAGATCATCAAGCATACACTCAAGGCCAAGATTGAGGGAGGAAAAGGAAAGTGGGCTAGCGAGCTCCCGGATGTGTTATGGGCATATAGGATGACCTGTAGAAATTCAACAGGAGAAACCCCTTACTCATTGGCTTTTGGAACCGAGGCGATCGTACCTGCAGAAGTTGATTTTCCCAATCTCCGCACAAGTCAAGTCGCCTTCGACCACAACGACAAGGCCTTGGCCAGAAACCTATACCTACTCGAAGAGAAATGTTTAGAGGCCAACATGAGAAATGCAAGATACAAGCAAAGGTCGGAGAGGTACTATAATTCTAAAGTACGACTTCGACGTTTCAAAGAAGGAGACTTGGTATTGAAAAAGGTACTCGGAGAATCAAAGGGAGCCCTCGGTCTAAACTGGGAGGTTCCTTTCAAAGTCTCAAAGATCCTACCAAATAGAGCCTACGAGCTCGAAAAACCGGACGGTACCGAGGCCCAATATCCATGGAATGCGACCCACCTGAAGAAATATTTTCAGTAGGTTCACATCCTTGTAAACAAATTGTATCAAATCAATAATAATGATTCTCTTTTCAAATTCCTGTGTAAAAACCAAGGGAGTCACATATAAAAAATTCGAATCACCCGAGGTGTGACTTTCAACATACTGGAGGCGAAGTCACAACCCGGTGAGGTGTGACCTCCCCTGACTTTGTAAGACGACTAAAAGCAATATCCGAACAAAAAGTCGCATAAAAAATAAGACGACGAGGATTAAGCAGAATTAAGGGTTGCATAAGGAAATCCAGTCGACACAATGAAGGAATGAAAAAAGAGAATTTTTATTGATAAAGTAAGGCCCGAAGGCCGGTACATGGGAAGGTTGGCAAAAACAAAAGAAAATTTACATATGTAAACAAAATAAGAAAAACTTCTTCAAGTTTCAGCCGGGATGGTGCTCGGGCCATCAGTGGCCTCCCCCCTGCAGCCTCCCCTCCGGCGACCTCCGGAGAAAGTCGAATCATCCTAAATGGAGTCTCGAGGATCGACTCAGCAGAGCCCACCCGAGCCTCATCGATATCAAGAATGGGGCTCACAATCCGGCTAGGGTTGGCGAAGAAGGAGAGGTCGACGCCCATGTCTTCCAGGTCCTTAATCTCCAACAAGACACTGGGGGCAGGAGGGTTGTTGCGAACGTAGTCGGACAGCTCGGTGACGAACCCACTGAGGTCGCCAGAGGGATTTGTAGCATGACAGATCCTGATGGCCCCAACAAACGCCATCACATAGGCAAAGTTGGCATTCAGGTCTTTAGTTCTTTTGAAATGCTCCTCCTTGGCGACCAACTCTTTCTGGGCATCCGCCAGCTCGCCCTCAATCTGGGCCGCCCTCGCCCTCTCCGCCGAGAGCTCCTTCTCAACACCAGCCAGCCGACTCTCCAGATCGGAGACCTTCCATGTGAGCTCAGAGTTGGACGTCTCCAACTTCTTCTGAATGTCGGCCGCGGAAAGGATCGACTTGGCCTGGTCGGTGACCCGCGCCTGAGCCTTCCTCAGCTCCCTAAGCTCCGACTCCAACTGAGCGCTGGACTTCTCCAAGTAGAAGACCACCTTCTGGGAATGGACGAGAGCTGAGTACAGATTGCCCATCACTTTTTGGCGACGGGAGTTGGCATGATCCGTCTACGACCATCCCCGAGGCAAGTTTTGCAGGCCCCTAGAGAGATAGGTGGGCTAGCCTTTAGGGATCCTGGCCGGAACGAGCTGGGGTGACCTCAAGAAGCTCAGCACTTCCAGGGAAAATTTATCCGGAGTGAGCTCCGAGCTGCGAAAGGATGCAAATCATCAGTGATCGATAAATATAAAGGAAAGCAAGAAAGTACGATGCTAGGAGTCTTCCTCTGGAAGGCGACCTCCTTCGGGAGCAGAAGTGGGCTGCGACGTCGGGCGAAGAGGCAACCTCCCGAGTCCCCGGTTGATCTCTGACCGGTACGTGCTGATCTCCTCCCTCATCTTCTTCCGAGCAGGCTCGGATTCCGATGGAGTTTGCCCCTTGGCTTTCCTTTTCCCCTTGTCAACGGCGGAGGGACCAGAAGGGGTCGAACATGGAGTAGGAGCGACAGAGTTCAGTACGTGTTGCATTTGCCTGAGCACCAACTTCTTGCGGGTGGCCATCACATATGCGGGTGGTTGGCGCCGGTAGACTGGATATCGGGAACTGCATACAAGAAAAAAATTCGATCACGTGAATTGTTGTACAAAATTAAAGTCATCAACAAGAGGACTTACAAGGAATTTTAAGGTGACAAGGATAAGTGTACAAGTCAGCTTTGAGTCGGTCAAGCTCGGTGTTCAGGGCATTCACGTCGCGGCAGCTCGGAGGAGTGTCAGGAACTATGTTGTAGGCCTCCAAGAAGTCCCCGTACAAGTCGGCAGTAGCGGGCGTGAACACTACAAGATAAAAAGGGAATTAGATCAGTACAACCTCGAAGTCAGAAATGTTAAAACTTACCATTTTCAACTCGATGGGCATAATCTGTCGGGACACGTATGGGCAGGGTGCTCGAAGGATCCACGGACTCCCATGCCCCCCCGACGAACCATCATTTGCGGTGCTAGTCGGCGACCTTATTGGGGATCCCACGCACCAGCTCCCGGCCCTTCCGAAGTCGCACGGCATTGTGGCCGCAGGCTTGGGTAATCGGCATCCTCACGTAAGCGATCTCACCAGGAGTCGACAGCTGATTTAGCCCGGCCTGCCCCAGAACGGTCATAGTAGCAAGGATATAGTTCCAGCCGTTCGGGTGATCTGCGTAAGGCTCTGATTCCAGGCCGCCAGGAGATGGGAGATCACCGGATGTAACGGGAAGCGAATTCCCGCCTCCATAGTGTGTTCATTAACAGCGATCATGCCAGGTGGCGGCTGGTCAGCACTTTCATCGGGGGTCGCCCCATAGAAATGCACATCCCGAGGCACTTTGTACAGGCGGCGAAGAGAACGCGCGTACCGGTCAGACAAGGTTGACCTGTGTCTCTGGTCGGAGGCTGTAAAATCCGACCTGGCCGACCTTTTGTAACCCCGCTCTGGTCGCTTGTACGGAGCTCGGGCCTCGTACGTGTGATAACCAAAGACCCGCTCATAAGCTCCATAGGTATGGGCCGGGTTGGAAGGGCCTGTGGACGTCCCCGTCTCCAGTGCAACAAGACGGGGAGGGCTAATGTTCAGTGGAGGAAGGTGTGCGATCTACCCTAATTTGGCCAAGAACTGTTCATCATCGCCTTCGTCATTTCCCCCGCCTTCCCTATTGTTAATCAGAGCGTCAGCTATCGAGAATCCCCCCACATTGGGGGCAGCGGAGCCAGGGGCTTGGCAGCGGTGGAGGTGTGCTATAGCCACATCATCATCGTCCGAATACGACGAAACCAGGAAGCGGGGTGGCACGGGAGTGGATAGTGGATTGGAGGCCATAAGAAAATTTGAGAGAGGGTGAATGTATTACCTAATTCAGCTTCGATCGAAAATTCGGAAGTTCGCCGGAAACTCTAAAGCTTGGATTCGGGAAGGGTTTGCTGCGTAAAGGTTGAGGGTAAAGGGTTTATGCCTAAAACCCTCGCCCATTTTATAGAAGAAGAGGGGGGTCGAAATGTAATATGAGTATAGTTAAGACCCCCCCGAAGGAAGCAAAGTCGCGCAGGTCGCGCGTAGTCGACACAACAGCCGTCGATTGGAGAGACTCGCGGCGCATGACGTCTCCTATCGGCTATGCCATCATGACGGATCCGTCAGGTCTCACACCGATTCAAGGAACCAAGGCGACGATTCGCCTCCCCGAGGATGATCGCTTTGTTCGATTCCCAAGGTCGACTTGCCATAAGTCGATAAAATAACAGGTCAAGTTAAGGCCCCGATGTGAGCACGCGACCTTGACTTGAGGGGCAATTGTTGTGGCATGAAATAATCCGATCTGGTGAGGCGACTCTCCATTATGTATCTGTCATTTGGAGCGACCTCACTTGGTCTGAGGAGGCCGCATAGCGACTTGGAAAAGTATGAAAGTCGCGGGGCGACTTGGAGAAGTCTGCAGGACGGAGGCGACTTCAACCTGAAGTCGACGAAGAGATAAACATGGGAAAGATACGGGCAGTTAATGGCGCGGATATCGCAGGGCATAAGCAAGGCAAGTGTATCCGTACGCGGAAATCACGGATTGACTAAGGAAACCCTAGCCCCGGTGGCTGGAGCCTCAGCAAGCCCGCGAGAGAAGCCCATGAAGATCTGTAACCTAGTTCTTTGTCTATATATACCTCCTGTACTATTCATTGTGAAGGAGAGAGCAATCTTAGAATTTTAGGCACATAAAGATAATAATATAGTCCTGGCTTGGACGCCCCCAGACGTAGTCTTATTCAAAAGACGAACTGGGTAACCAAATTCACGCATTATTTATCATTGTTCGTCGTTATCTAGAGGTTTGATTAATTACATATTCGTTGCCCTAGACACAAATCTAGGTTACAACAACATTGTAAACCAAGACCCTCTACATGTTTCTCAAAGGCTTTTATTGCCAAAGTCTTTGTAAAAGGATCAGCCAGGTTGTCCAACGATGCAATCTTAGCTACAACCACGTCTCCTCGATTTACAATGTCTCGTATAATGTGGTACTTCTGCTCTATGTGTTTACTTGCTTTGTGGGCTCTAGGTTCTTTCGAGTTTGCCACTGCACCCGCGTTATCACAATAAATGGTGATACACCTCGACATACTCTTAGAAACCCCTAAGTCCAGTAAGAAACTACATAGCCAGACAGCCTCCTTAGCAGCTTCTGAGGCAGCTACGTACTCGGCTTCCATAGTGGAGTCCCCAATGCATTTCTGCTTTACACTTCTCTAAGATATGGCTACGCCTCCCAGCATAAACACATAACACGAGGTAGACTTCCGTTCATCTCGATCAGTTTGGAAATCTGAATCGGTATAACCCAAAGGAATCATGATGTCTAACTGGTATACCAGCGCATAATCTCGAGTCCTTTTCAAACACTTGAGAATGTGCTTGACAACAATCCAATGTCCTTGACCAGGGTTAGAATGATATCTCGCTACCATGCCAACAGCATAGCAAATATCAGGCCTCGTACACAACATTGCATACATAAGGCTTCCTACAGCTGATGCATAAGGAACCTTAGCCATCTCCTCTATCTCCTTTTGTGTCTCAGGACACATATCCTTAGATAGGGGAACTCCATGTCTTAAAGGTAGTAAGCCCTTCTTGGAGTTTTGCATGTTGAAACGAGCAACCACAATATCAATGTAAGACGCTTGAAATAAACACAACATTCTCTTTTTCCGATCATGAATGACCTTAATACCAAGAATGTACGATGCTTCTCCCATATCCTTCATTTGAAACTGCTCTGAAAGCCACACCTTTACGTCTGATAATACTTTCACATTGTTGCCAATAAGAAGAATATCATCTACGTACAGTACCAAGAATACCACTACGTCTCCGTTACTCTTCTTGTACACACAACTTTCATTTTGACATTGTTCAAATCCAAAAGATTTGATTACCTCGTCAAAACGAATGTTCCAAGACCTGGAAGCTTGCTCCAGCCCATAAATACACTTTTTCAGCTTCCAGACTAGATGCTCTTGGCCTTTCTTCACATAACCCTCGGGTTGCTGCATATAGATGTCCTTATCCAACTCTCCATTAAGGAAAGTTATCTTGACATCCATTTGCCAAACCTCGTAGTTCATGTGATTAGCTATGGATAAGAGAATCCGGATCGACTTTAGCATGGCTACTGGTGAAAAGGTCTCGTCATAGTCGATTCCTTCTTTCTGGGTAAAACCCTTTGCCATCAACCGTGCTTTAAAAGCAACAATCTGCCCATCAGATCCTCTCTTACGTCTGTAGACCCACTTGCACCCAACGGCTTTCTTACGTGGGGAAGTTCACTTAGGTCATACACTTTCATAGCATCCATAGATTCAATCTCTGAATCCATAGATTTGTGCCAAGACTCTGCATCTTTGTCTTGAATTGCCTCTTTGTAAGTCCAGGGATCGTTATCATCATGTTCATCATCTGAAATCAAGTCTACAGACTCTCCCAAAAATATGAAACGATCAGGTTGAAGAACAACCCTCTCACTACGACGAGGCAATGTATACAAGGGTTCATCAGAGTAACCACGTTGTCCAGTCTCTTGTGGTATTTCCTCTTGCACACTTGGTGTGCCATTGTCTCCCCTCAACTCATTTAGAATGATTTCACTGTTGGACTTATGCTCATTCATATAGTCTTCCTCTAAAAATTCGGCATTAGTACTCACCATCACCCTCTGATCATTAGGACTATAAAAATAACAACCTTTTGTTCCCTTAGGGTATCCTACAAACAGCCGTACTTCAGTTCTAGGTGCCAACTTATCAGCTTCCTTATTCAGCACATGTGCTGGACAACCCCAAATCCGAATGTAATTTAGACTAAGCTTTCGCCCAGACCACAATTCGATTGGAGTTTTTGGAACTGCTTTAGAAGGTACATAATTTAGAAGGTACGTAGTCGTTTCCAAGGCGTATCCCCAAAAGGAGGTAGGTAATGAATCATAACTCATCATCGATATCACCATCTCCAATAGAGTCCTATTCCTTCTCTCAGCCACTCCATTCTGTTGGGGAGTACCAGGCACGGTGAGCTGGGATGTAATCCCGTTCTCCAATAAGTGTTGCCTAAATTCATTGCTCAGGTATTCGCCACCACGATCAGATCGTAGTGACTTGATACTTTTACCATGACGATTCTCCACTTTTGCCCTAAATTCTTTGAACTTGTCAAAGCATTCAGACTTGTGGCGCATCAGGTAGATATATCCATATCTTGAGTAATTGTCAATGAAAGTGACAAAATACTAAAAACCATCTCTAGCTTGAACATACATGGGTCCACACAAATCAGAGTGAATCAATTCCAACACACCATTGGCCCTATTCCCCTTGGCCTTAAAAGGCCTCGAGGTCATCTTACTGATGGGGAATGAGTTGCATAGATCTATTCGGGGTGAATATTTAAATACAAATTTAATTCATTAATTATTACTAGCATGAATTAATCCTATATTAATTCAAATAATAATTGCAACAACATATCATGCATATAAAAGGCCACGTAAAACCTACGCATGCGGAATCTACGGGTTTACGTGAACGTACCTCTCGAGATGGCAGTGACTTCGGTCGGACGGACTAACCAAAAGGACTTCCCAAGTATTCCCTTAGCCCTTGCTCAACTATCCGGTGAAAGGAAATTTGTCGAACAATTAACAAAAGGAAAAAAAATAAACTTTGTTGCACCACCTTTGTGGATTTGCTAATTTTTCCAGCACATGGAATTGTATTTGGGAATGAACTAATCATCCCCTATTTATAGATAGGAGGTGGTCGAAATTTTGGATCCAAAATCAATGTGGGAAAAGACTTTTCTTGGTCACCAAGAAATCTTGAATATATCTCCTATATTCTTTTTCCCATAATTATAATATTCCACAAAATCCCACCTTCTCTATTTGCTATGGTAATTTTCGAAAATAATGCCTTGCAAGAATATAAGATTTGGATCTTCTTGAATTTATGAGATATTCTTGTATTTCAAGAAATACATATCTTCCATAATATCTTTTCAAGAAAATCAAGAAAATCTTTCTTGCCCATTATTCTAAAAAATTTTGAAAATTCCATATAGATAACCAAGTGGGAGATTTCTTGAATTTAATGAGATAATCTTGTATTCCAAGAATACATATCTTCATTCCATAACAAAATTCAAAGAAAATCTTTCTCCCTCTTTTATCCATAAATTTTGAAAATTAGAGGAAAAATTAAGCAACAATATTTATTTTATTTTAATCATCTTTTTCAGTTATTGGACTATTTATTGGGCTACTCAGGGGGCCTTTAGGAGAATTAAGATTTGACCTTCTAATGGATCTTGAATATCTAATATTGAGCCACAATATAATTCAAGCCCATAAATATTAATTAATCCCACTACATAATTAATATTGCACCATCCATCTTAACCCATATTACAGTCAATATGGCTCCCGGTCATTATTTCCCGTGTTTAAGATTATCTAGCCCATCAATTAATTCAAGCCACTGAAATGGCTTTCCGTTAATTAATATCTTTTGTCCTTGGTCGAGGAACGGTTCAACATTATTATCCATAACGGAAACTAATTTCACTTGCAAAATTTGGTATGATAAAACTTATGAACCTTCCAAGGGGGCAAAATCAAGCAAGCGTACTTGCACACGATTCTTCGTATTAAATCTTAGCAATCACATGTGACCAATAATATTGCCCAAGATAAAAAGTATTGAATCTCTCTGATTCGCTACCCATGATAAGTCAAAGCAATAGTTACCAATCCCACGTGATCCTATTTAAGGGACGAAGGTTAAGAAACAACGAACCACTGAGGTTTAATTCTTCCTTGTTCAGTTCTGAAGAATTTATCCTCCTGTAGGTCCTATTCAGCGCATCAGTCATGCACTAGTGTAATCTATTGGTCAAGACAAACCAATCTGAGCCTTACACCTCAACCTTTCGCGATGGTTGTTCATTTCCATCTAGGTCGTGAATGGCGTACTTTTAGTTACAAGGGACTGTTAATTTAATCTTCTGTGATCTGGTATCACTAAATTAACTACAGTGTAACACGTACGAATTATTGAACAGTTATGCAGTAAATATATGTAACATTCAATCATATTTAAAGCATCAGTGATAAACAATTTATTTCAGTAAATAAGTCTGAAAATTCAGTTTCGATTATACAAAGTAAAAAGCATACTTTTCAGTATAATCCCAACACTTACCTTCCAAACAGGATTCATAGACTGAGAATGGTTCCACTTGGAGAGACTCCAAAAACCCACTACTTACCAGTCTTTGAATCCTTCTCAGGTTGACATGACCCAACCTTAGGTGCCAAAGGTATGTTTGATTCAACTTAGAAGGTTCTTTTCTCTTATTTGATGATGACAATGAATGAGCTTCAGTCACAGTATGGTATGCACATGTAATAGTATAAAGATTGTTTTCTAACGCGCCAGAACAGATTAAAAAGTTATTTCTCATAATAACAACTTTGTCATTAAAAACAACTGAACATCCATCCATAAATAACTTCGAAACTGAAATTAAATTCTTCTGAAAACTCGACACGTATAAAACGTTCTTTAATACTAAAACAAAATTAGAAAAACACAAGTGCACATCTTCTACTTCGACCACTGCTACTGTCGTAGCATTGCCCAAACTGATAGTAATCTCGCCCTCACTCAGTTGCCTTGTCTGCAGAAACCCCTGCAAGGTATAACAAACATGATCAGTGGCTCCTGTATCTACAACCCAAGAAAAGGCAGAACAAGCCGCGAAACATGTTTCAACAATCAGAGCAAGAGACGTACCAGAGTTTTCCTTTTTCAGGAGAGGACAATCAGACTTCCAGTGTTCTGTCTTGTTGAATTTGAAGCATTTGCCTTTCGGCTTTTTCACGCCACCAGAAGGCGCCACTTTCTTGCTCCCACTACTTCCACCACTTTTTTCTATAAAGACTTTTTCTTCTTCCCGCCCTTAGACGAAGAAGATCCAGCTTGAACAGAAACATGAGCATGTGGTCCCTTACCCTTACCCATGAGACCCTCCGCCGCGACCAATTCCGCAAGAAGTTCGGCTATGGTATAGTCCTTCTTACTCATGATCACGTTTAAATGGAAGTTTTCAAAGGACTTTGAAGTGAGTTCAGGATCATATCGTGTTGGAAAATTATGGGTGCCCGGATCTATTCGAGTTGATTTTCAAATACATATTTAAATAAATCAATTAATTACTAACATGAATTAGTCCTAAATCAATTCAACATAATAATCAATAAGCAAATAAACAATTCATGCGTACACATAATCCATGTAAATCCTAAGCATTCGGAATCTAGGAGTTACGAGATTACGTACCTCTTGTAGAGACAACCGTCGAGACGTTGGATCAACCCAAAGAGCCTTCTCAAATATATCCCAAGTCCACGAATGTAATTCGGTGGGACGATTTCACACGAACGATTTTAACAAGAGAGAAAAATAAAATATTTTGCCATCACCTTTGTGGATTTCTAATATTTCCAACACATGAAATTTCACTTGGGAATGAAAAATTCATCCCCTATAAATAGGACTAGGGTGGCCGATTTTTTGGAGGAAAAAATAAGGAAGAAAATCTTTTTCTTGGTCTCCAAGAAATCTTGAATATATCTCCTATATTTTTTTCTCCTTAATTAAATTTTTCCATAAAAATCTTTCTTCCCCTTTTCCCCACTTTTTCGAAAATTACAAGGCAAAAGGGATCAAGATTTGACTTCTTGAATTTATGGGATAATTATGTATTCCAAGAATACTTATCTCTTTCCATAAAATATCTTTCAAGAAAATCAAGAAAATCTTTTCTTCCTTTTCCTATATTTTTTCGAAAATTTTGAGAAATATTAGGCAAAAATATTTTCTTCTCCTTTTCATTAATTGGACTTTAATTTGGGCTGTTTGAGGGGCCTTTAGGAGAATTAAGATTGGACCTTTAATGGACTATGAAGCTTTAATATTGGGCCAAATATTATTCAAGTCCATTAATATTAATTTACTCCACTATAAAATTAATATTGAACTAACCATCTTAACCCATATTACGATTCTACTATAATATGGCTCCCGGTCATTATTTCCCGTGTTTAAGATTATTTTAATCCATTAATTAATTAAGCCACTGAACAAGCTTTAAATTAATTAATATCTTAGTCCTTGGAGTAAAGACAACTCAACATTATTATCCATACCGGAAATAAATTTCCACTTGCAAGATTTGGTATGATAAAAATTCCGAGCCCACCAAGGGGACAAATCAAGCAAGACGTACTTGCACACGGTTTTCCATATTAAATGTCAACAATCGTCATGTAATTAATAATATTGCCCAAGATATAAGGTATCGAACCAT
Source organism: Stenogyne calaminthoides (assembly GCA_037126765.1). Classification (NCBI taxonomy): domain Eukaryota; kingdom Viridiplantae; phylum Streptophyta; class Magnoliopsida; order Lamiales; family Lamiaceae; genus Stenogyne; species Stenogyne calaminthoides. The sequence goes on along the minus strand of JBBCBC010000019.1, from coordinate 13,411,401 downwards.
ATTGACTTTCTTCCTATCACAAGTCAAAGCAATAATTATTAATTTCACACGATCCTATTTAAGGGACGGAGATTAAGAAATAATACACCACTGAGGTCTAATTCTTGTATATTCAGTACCTAAGAATTTATCCTCCTGTAGGTCCTTATTCAATGCATCTAAATGCACTAGTATAATCTCTTGGTCAAGACAAGCCAATCTGAGTCTTATACTTCAACCTTTCATGATGGTTCGTTCATTTCCATCTGGGTTGTGAATTTGTACTTAATTATGAGGAGCTGTTAATTTGATCTTCTGTGATCTGGTATCACCAAATTAACTACAACGTAATATGTACTTTACTTATTGAATGGATTTGTAATAAATATATATAACATTCATTCATATTTAATGCAACAATGATTTATTAATTATTTCAGTAAATAAATAAGAAATTTCAGTTTGGTTATACAAAGTAAAAATATACTTTTCAGTATAACCCTAAAAATCTCCCACTTATACTCAAAGTCTTCTTTTAAGTATACTACAACATGTCTCGTGTTCTATGTGACATCTAATGTCACCTACACGAACCTAATAATATTTCTCCCACTTATACTCAAAGCAGATTGACAACATTCTTGACACCCATTCCTTCCACATGTCTCTCGAATGTACTCTGAGGCAGACCCTTTGTGACCGGATCTGCTAGGTTGTCTTCCGATGCAATCTTTGCCATCTCAATGTCTACTCTCTTAACGATTTCTCGTATGAGATGATATTTTCTTTCAAAGTGTTTGCTGGCCTTGTGTGCTCTCGATTCCCTCGAATTTGCAACTGCTACGGCATTGTCACAATAGACTGTGATCGTACTGGGCAAATCCAGGACAACGTCCAAGTCCACTAGGAAGTTCTTGAGCTAAACCGATTCCTTTGCTGCTTCACAAGCAACTACATATTCGGCTTCCATGGTAGAATCGGCAATGCATTTCTGATTTACGCTTCTCCATGTCATGGCTCCTCCCCCATGCAAAACACACTACCCGAGGTAGACTTTCTGGAGTCTATATCTGATTGGAAATTCGAGTCCGTGTAACCGATGGGGATTAGACTGTCTGACTTGTAAATCAACATTTTGTCCCGTGTCCTCTTCAAATACTTCAGAATATTCTTTACTGCAGTCCAATGCTCTTTCCCAGGGTTGCTTTGATATCTTGCTACCATGCCTACGGTGAAGCAGGTATCCGGTCTCGTGCATAGGATTGCATACATGAGGCTTCCCACAGCCAAAGCATAAGAGATGCCCTTCATGTCATCTATCTCTTTCTGTGTTTTGGGACACATCTCGTTGGATAGATGGATTCCATGTCTGTAGGGCACAAAGCCTTTCTTGGAATCTTGCATGTTGAATCGCTTCAAAATAGTGTCATGTATGAGGCCTGTGAGAGCCCGATCATTCTTTTCTTGCGATCTAGAGCGATCTTGATCCCCTAAATCCTTCTAATCAAACTGTTTTGACAGCCATGCCCTTACGTCTGATAACACCTTTACATCGTTTCCGATGAGCAGAATGTCATCTACGTATAGTACCAAAAATACCAAGGCAGTTCCGTCACGCTTTTTGTAAACACAACTTTCAAAGTTGTTCTGATCAAAACCATAGGATTTTATAACTTGATCAAAACACTGATTCCAAGCATGAGATGCTTGCTTTAGCCCATAAATGGACTTCTTAAGCTTGCAAACCAGATGCTTTTGGCCTTTTTCAATGAAGCCTTCGGGTTGTTGCATATAGATTTCTCGTCAAGACTTCCATTGAGAAAATCTGTCTTGACATCCATTTGCCAGATCTCAAAGTCTAAGTGCACAGCAATCGACAAGAGAACGTGGATGGACTTGAGCATGGCTATGGGCGAAAAGGTTTCCTCATAATCGATCCCTTCTTTCTGAGTGTACCCTTTCGCCACAAGTCTTGCTTTAAAGGTTTCAACCTTTCCGTCTGGTCCCCTCTTTCTCTTGTATACCCACTTGCATTCAATGGTTTTACCCCATTGAGTGGGTTGACTAGCTCCCACACCTTATTGTGATCCATTGAACCCATTTCGGCTTCCATTGCTATTTGCCAAGATGTTGCATCCTTGTCTTGGTTCGCCTCGTTGTAGGACCGTGGATCTGATTCTTCTCCTGAGATCAAGTCTGAAGACTCTCCGATCCCTAAGAATCACTCGGGTTGTCTGACAACCCTCCCACTACGACGAGGTTCCAGTTGTGCAGGTGTGATGATTGGTATGTCATTTTTTACAGTTGGCAATGGAGTCGGCCCCCTAAATTCTTCTAAGGTAATCTCACTTCTAGGCTTTTTATCGTTCATATAGTCTTCTTCCAAAAATCTAAAGTGCGTATTGATTACCACCTTTTGATCTTCGGGACCATAGAATATGCATCCCTTCGTTCCTTCGGGGTACCCAATGAAAAACCTTAATTTTGAATGTGCATCCAATTTACCAGCTTCCTTGTCCAACACGTATGCCGGACACCCCCAGATCCTGATGTGTCCTAAACTGGGCTTGCGCCCTGTCCACAATTCTCTCGGGATTTTAGGAACTGATTTGGAAGGCACTAAGTTCAGAATGTAAGCCGTTGTTTCTAGAGCGTAACCCCAGATCAATTTTGGTAATTCTGCATAACTCATCATTGATCTTACCATTTCTAAAAGCATCCTATTCCTTCATTCTACAACCCCGTTTTGTTGAGGGGTAACGGGTGCAGTCAACTGGGATGCAATCCCCTCTTCCAACAGGTAGTTCAAGAATTCATCGTTGAGGTATTCACCTCCACGATCAGATCGTAGAGACTTGATAGTCTTTTCCTTATGATTTTCTGCTTGAGCTTTAAATTCTTTGAATTTATCAAAGGTCTCAGATTTATGCTTCATTAGGAAAATGTATCCGTAGCGTGAGTAATAATCGATAAACGTAACGAAATACTCGTAGCCACCTCTAGCTTTGATTTGCATTGGACCACACACGTCGGTGTGAACAATTTCTAACACTTTCTTAGCTCTAAGCCCCTTTGCTCCAAATGCCCTCTTGGTCATTTTACCCTCTAAGCATGATTCGCAAGCTGGAAATGGTTCAATCTGGAGAGTCCCCAATGAACCATCTTGAACCAACCTTTGAATCCTTTTTGGGTTAATATGACCTAATCTTAGGTGTCAAAGAAGTGTTTCGTTCATATCAGCCGAACGCTTTCTTTTGCATGAAATAGTAGATGTGTTAAACGATGCATTTTGTGAGTGATGTGCACAATTAATAATTGTTGGTCCCGATTTGAAAACCCATTTTGATCGTGCGGAAGCAAACATTTTAGTTCGATGCATATAAAACAGGGGTGAGGGAAGAGTGATTCCAGATTTTTCACTTTTAAGCTCATGTGTGTTGTTTTGCTTATAATAGAATGCATATGACAAGTATAAACATAAAGCAGTAAATAACACACGATTTTATAGTGGTGCGGAGTCCAACTCCTACATCCACTCTTCCCTATCATTAGGGGCACCTACTAAACCAACTGGACTTAGTTTAACGTGTTAGTCCAACACCCAACAGATGTTTACCGAGTTCACACTCAAACGGGACTTATCACCCTCACGGGATTGCCTACCCTCTCTTTCGGGGATTGCTAGATGTTTACCGAGTTCACACTCACCTACAAACTTAACCGACCCACTGGTTTAGGTAAAGGTTTGTTTGGTTTCCAACTAGGTTGAGATTTTCCCTTACATTTGTTTAGCCTCAATGCTAAGGATGGGAAAATCTCTCTAAGCTTAGGATACATCGTGGGTTGCTTAGATTGGGTTCTAGAACACTCTTGAATATATGTGTGTATTTCTTTCTCTGCGTTTTACATGGTGGGAATCTTTAGATGATTTGGCTTGATGGATGTTTCACGCATTTTTCCACTCCTGATAATGAGGGAAGAACTTGTATTTATAGTGTGGATTTGAATGTTACCGTTGGAAGGAGTCACATTCAAATCCATACTTTTCTGTAGCTTTTTGCAGCTTTTCCAGGCTGGTTGTCTTCCTCTCATTGGTCCACGTCAAATTTGAATCTAACGGCTATATTCTTGAGATTATCGATCCTCGGCTTCTTCAAACTCGGGCTTCCTTGGACTCGGGATTCTTGATTGGCGGACTTCTCTTGGCCGGACCTTGTCGTCGGGCATCTTGACACTTTCGGGCTTCTTGAGTTCAGCTCTTCCGAATTGGACATCGACCCTCAGTCACTAGTACTCGAGTAAGCGATCATCGGCGTTTACGATTCTCGGTGAATATGGCCGGATGACTTCTCTTCGATGACTTCTTTCCGATCTGGTATCTGATTTACGGTTTCGATATCGATTTCTTCTCTTTGATCGATCGGCTCACATGATCGGTCGATATAGCATCAGTCGACATATCGGTTTATCTGCATCCAGTTAGTACATCATGTTAGCATATTAGGTTAGCATATCGGTTTACTTTTTGTCGATCTCAATCACGCCCGATCTTGATCATCTGCTCATCTTCATATCGATCTCGATCCGTCGATCTCTATCGGTCTCATCTGCTCCTCTTACGATCTGCAACCTTCTCTTACGATCTTCGGCTAGTTTCTTTACGATCGAAACTTATACGCTCTTGATCACCCGGATCGGCTAAATGCATTTTTTACGATCGGGTCATCCGGTCATCGATCTTGATCGGTGGCTTAACTTTTCTTCTCTTCGATTTTGCTTTCGGCTCATCGATTAACTCCGGAACTCATCTTACTCATCCGATCTCGTCGGTCTAAATCAGACCTCCTCACGATCTCGATCATCTTAAATGCGATTTTTAATGAGTTTTTTCCCTCAATTTGTTCTCTCGTTCCCCCTCAACTTGTTATCTATAGATTAGCTTCAAAAATACAAGTTGATAATGTTTTGGCATAATTCATCAAAACTAAAATATCCCAACAATAATATAGAGATTGTTCTGTAAAGTTCCACGACAGATAATCATATCGTTATGCAAAACAATAACATGCTTATTAAAATGAACAGAATATCCGTCAGCAAATAGTTTTGAAACTGAAATAAGGTTTTTCCAAAAAACAGGAACATAAAGAACATCTCTTAAAATTAAAGTCCTGTCTTCAAAAGACAGGTGCACTTCTCCCACTGCTTCAGCTGCCACTCTCGTAGCATCGCCAAGCGTGATGAGGATCTCACGTCCACTAAGTTGTCGGGTCCGCTTGAACCCCTGTAACGTGAAACAAACATGATCAGTGGATCCCATATCTACTACCCACGAATGGGTAGCGTACTCCGCCAAACAAGTTTCAACAACTAGTGAGTGAGAATTACCTTTCATTCCATTCCTTTTGGGTTTGGAACAGGCTGACCTCCAATGTCCTTTTTCACCGCATTTGAAACATTTTCTCTTTGGTTTCTTCTGGACCTTCAACCAACTGGCTCTCTTACCTATTTTCTTAGTGGCCTTGCCTTGGATCGGACCAATCATCTTCTCTTCGATCTTACCCACCATTGGTCTAGATCTTGAGAGAAGTTTCTTAGTCACCAAAACTTCATCCACTTGTCCCAAGTGTTCTTCTATCGTTTCCAAGCTCTCTTGTAGAGTATCCATGGTAAACATGTGATCACTCATCAAAAAGCCACAATAGAACTCATTAAAGCATCTTGGAAGAGTTAGGAACAAGAATTCGATTTGAGCCTCATCACAGTACCGTGTACCGAGGTAAGCAAGTTTTTTCAAAATGACGTTTGACCTTGAGAATGTGATCCCTCACGGGTGTTCCCTCGATCATCCTTAGTTTATCCACACCATTTTGATGAAACTCTTTGATCATGCAGCTCTCTGAGGAAAACATTTCCTCAAGACTTTGTACAATTTCCGCAGTCGAATCAACTCCTTCATGAATGAGCCTTAAATCATCAGACGGTGAAGTCAAGATTATAGGTTTCATTGATTCGTTTGCTTACTCCCAGAACTTGTACAAACATCTTTCCGCCATCGATGACTTTTCAGTGGGTTTTTCAGGTTTTTGTCTGCTAAGAACCCAATGCTATTTTTGTGCGGTGAGGACAAAAGACATATTTCGTTTCCAAGTAACATAGTTTTTAACCGTGAGTTGGTGTTCTTTGAGCATATATTTCAATGGATTAAAAGGTTGTGACATGATGATACTGAAATAAACATACATATTGTGTCAATATCTGGATCAACACAAAAGAAATCACATAATTCGATCACATGATTCATATTAAAATCTCAAAAAAATATGAACATGCATCAGCCAACATCTCAAAACATATTTAAATGAGCCTCGTGGGAGGGTCATCATTTAAATCCTATTCAAGCAGGTTACAAAAAAGAACAGTTACAGACCTTTAATTCAAAATTAGTAGTCGGCTCCCACTTGACCAATATAAAATTGACAGGGACTTCGGTGAAGTATATGTATATCAATTTTATACCTAAGTAATAACCATGATTAAATCTAAAATTACTACTTCGTTTTGATCGAGCCTCTTGGGAGGGTCATCGTCGCCACTAATAATAATTAACGATCATCCTTTTGAGAATTTATTCATGTGAAAGCTATCTTTTGACCTTCCCGTAGGGGAATTTCTCCAAAAGAATTCACAAATAAATAAATCATGGAGGTCAAAATTAATTTGATTCGAAACCAAATTAATTATTAAAACATACTTAGTAATTTTTGAGTTTTAGATTTTTAGTTGATCAATTCTCATGCAAACACATTTAAACAAATTAAATAAAGCATAAGAAAAATAACAATAAATCAAGCAAAGCGGAAAATAAACATATTGGGTACAAATTATCCAACTGTCATGGTTTGATTTTCCTTGGCTTGATCTTGAAGAAACGCCATCTTGAATTTCTCCCACTCGTTCGTCTCGAAAAAAATTCCGTCTAGAAGCGCCGCGCCAAGTAGCTCTCAGCCAAGACGCTCGCCCGCATCTGGCCAGCCACTTGGCTGAGCGACCGCGCTCGCGCACCTAGGCGCAGCGTGCGTCGCCCAGGTGTACTCGGCAGCAATCGGCAGCTTCAGCAGGCGATGAGCACTAGTGCGCGCGCTCGCTGCCCATTGCCTTAGCCTTTGCCCGCGTCGCCCCGTGCGCCCGACTCCCTGCTGCGCGCCCGTGCGCATCCCGGGCAGACCCCACCTGGCGCCGTGCACCACGTCCGTTCGCCTGGCGATGTCCGCATTGTGCGCGTGCCTCCCTTGGCATGTTTTGTGCGACCCACATCGCCTACGTACGGTTCCGGGTCTATTTAACTCCTCGTCTCCATCTTCGCCTTCGATCAGGTTATAATTTATTTAACCAAAAATAAATACCTTAAATCTAGACTAATCTATTACATTGAACAAATCAAATAGCCTAATCTACTTGTGGATTTTCTCACGAGAAAAACAAATCCGAACTAGTCGAATTAAAACCAATATTCATACGCATGAAAAATAAACAAATTAAATACCATGACATTTGGATACCTGCAAAATAGATCTAGCAATTCTACTATTCAATTTTTAATTTAACGTGCAACAAAATTTAAATAACAATTTAATAAATCAGAGCTCGAAACCAGAGCTCTGATACCAGTTGTTGGGAAATTATGGGTGCCCAGATCTATTCGAGTTGATTTTCAAATACATATTTAAATAAATCAATTAATTACTAACATAAATTAATCCTAAATCAATTCAACATAATAATCAATAAGAAAATAAACAATTCATGCGTACGCATAATCCACGTAAATCCTAAGCATGCAGAATCTAGGAGTTACGAGATTATGTACCTCTTGTAGAGACAACCGTTGAGACGTTGGATCAATCCAAAGAGCCTTCTCAAATATATTCCAAGTCCACGAACGTAATCCGGTGGGAGGACTTCACACGAACGATTTTAACAAGAGAGAAAAATAAAATATTTTGCCACCACCTTTGTGGATTTCTAATATTTCCAACACTTGGAATTTCATTTGGGAATGAAAAATTCATCCCCTATAAATAGGACTAGGGTGGCCGATTTTTTGGAGGAAAAAATAAGGAAGAATTTTTTTTTCTTGGTCTCCAAGAAATCTTGAATATATCTCCTATATTCTTTTCTCCTTAATTAAATTTTTCCATAAAAATCTTTCTTCCCCTTTTCCCCACTTTTTCGAAAGTTACAAGGCAAAAGGGATCAAGATTTGACTTCTTGAATTTATGGGATAATTATGTATTCCAAGAATACTTATCTCTTTCCATAAAATATCTTTCAAGAAAATCAAGAAAATATTTTCTTCCCTTTCCTATATTTTTCAAAAATTTTGAGAAATGTTAGGCAAAAATATTTTCTTCTCATTTTCATTAATTGGACTTTAATTTGGGCTATTTGAGGGGCCTTTAGGAGAATTAAGATTGAACCTTTAATGGACTATGAAGCTTTAATATTGGGCCAAATATTATTCAAGTCCATTAATATTAATTTACTCCACTATAAAATTAATATTGAACTATCCATCTTAACCCATATTACGATTCTACTATAATATGGCTCCCGATCATTATTTCCCGTGTTTAAGATTATTTTAATCTATTAATTAATTTAGCCACTGAACAAGCTTTAAATTAATTAATATCTTAGTCCTTGGAGTAAAGACAGCTCAACATTATTATCCATACCGGAAATAAATTTCCACTTGCAAGATTTGGTATGATAAAGATTCTGAGCCTACCAAGGGGACAAATCAAGCAAGACGTACTTGCACACGATTTTCTATATTAAATGTCAATAATCGTCATGTAATTAATAATATTGCCCAAGATATAAGGTATCGAACCATATTGACTTTCTTCCTATCACAAGTCAAAGCAATAGTTATTAATTTCACACGATCCTATTTAAGGGACGGAGATTAAGAAATAATACACCACTGAGGTCTAATTCTTGTATATTAAGTACCTAAGAATTTATCATTCTATAGGTCCTTATTCAGTGCATCTAAATGCACTAGTATAAACTCTTGGTCAAGACAAGACAATCTGAGTCTTATACTTCAACCTTTCATGATGGTTCGTTCATTTCCATCTGGGATGTGAATTTGTACTTAATTACGAGGAGCTGTTAATTTGACCTTCTGTGATCTGGTATCACCAAATTAACTACAACGTAATATGTACTTTACTTATTGAATGGATTTGCAATAAATATATATAACATTCATTCATATTTAATGCAACAGTGATTTATTAATTATTTCAGTAAATAAATAAGAAAATCTAGTTTGGTTATACAAAGTAAAAACATACTTTTCACTATAACCCTAACATATCGATCTTGGTATTACCATCGATTTCTCCTCCGAGGACCACTATCTCATTCAGATATTCCATCATCTTGAGACAGTGGTCCTTCACGGACGCTCCCTCTGTCATAGAGGTTGACATAATGCTCCTCATAGCCTCAAAATGGGCAGCCCTATCTTTCTCACCAAAAAGCTCTTTTAGGCTCAACATCATATCCGCGACATTAGGCATGTTTTGATGCTGCTGTTGTAAAACATTTGACATCGAGCCCAAAATGTAATAACGAGCCATCTCATTAGCCTTGTGCCACTTCTTGTGAGCCTCCTTTTGCTCTTCAGTGGAATCGGGTTCCAAAGGGGCATTAGCAGGTGTATTGAGCACAAACTTGTACTCACTTGCAACTAGGACAATGTCCAGATATCTTTTCCAATCCAAATAATTCGGTCCAGTAAGCTTATTTTGATTTAAAATAATCGAAAGCGGGTTGAGTGACATCATCATAATTATCTGAAATAAATAAAATGCAAGCAATCATCAAAACACATAAATTGAAGCATAAAATATTCAAAATCTTCAAAACCTTCAAAACCAACATTCAAAACAACCTCCAATAGCCCAACAAACACACACGCAAGCCACATTAGGGTGGTCTTTTACGTATGTGTTTGTCAACCAGACACCTAGTCTTTGATTTCGATATCACGTCAACTTATCCTTATGACGAACAAATTTTACAGTCGGACCTTAACTGGCCATGTGAATTAGAACAGGGACCCCATTGGGGAATTATATTAAAATTCACATCTAAGTGATGACCACAATTTAACTGTAAGAACCACTTATTCACAATTGACGAGCTCATCAAGAGAACACATCGCTAGCAAATAATTCCCTACAGTTATCTTGAATCATTCTTTACCGATGAACTCATGTATGATACATCCGTTGGGGAGGACCACACACTTCATCTAAAGATTAAAACATTTTGATTAGAAGTCTTAGCTAGTAAGCTCGTGAATGTTGCATCCGTTAGGGGGAGACTCCAAGGTCCCACGAGCAACAAACACCTTACTTAAAGACCAATTGTGAAGGCCAATGAATTAATTAAAATTCACATCTATATCACTCAGTCATTTGTAACATGAAGGTTGTTTACAGGCATAGCATATCATGAAAAGAAACACAAGCATGCCACAACAAAGCAAGAAGCGATAAATAAAAGCAGAAATAAATGAACATCTATCGTAACCCCTTGAAAAATGATAAAAAAATTCCTATTCTAAGATATTAAAACGATAAATGAAGGGCATGGACGGATGCCTCACATCGGCCTCTCACGCAAGGCAAACGACTCAATTTCATGTCCACCGACTTAAACTAGCAGAAAACTTCATCAAGGAAATTGAATTAGCTCTCGCCATAGACCTTCTTAGCTTAGCAGTGAGATGTGTAGATGACTTCAAGACATTTCCAAAACATGGTTATAATAGGAAAACGGACACCCGAGTCAAAAGTTATGGCCAAAACGCTTTTACCCGACCAATGGCCAAAACCCTAATCGCCCGTTTTCCATATCCTCCATCGCCCATCCATGTGATCAAATTACAATAAAGCAAGGAAAAAAAACTACTATAGTGATCTATGAAAAACACCTATACTATCCACACTTCTTATCTGGTGGGAAAAACGATTACAACATCACATACATAAGGGTTGCGATAGAGAAACAAATCCAAACACAATGAAAACAGAAACGATATCAACAAACAAAAACGTTTCAGGCAGAGCCAATAATGCACGAATCCAAGCTCTGATACCATTTGATGTCGTACGGATTAAATCCACCTGCAGGGTTTAATACGACAATCCTTTATGAGTTTCCTCAAGGGGACGTCATCATCCTGGATGTCCAGGACACGGTGCCCCAATGACAATAAATAGATATCATGCGAGCGATGTCACTACCCAAAATACGAAGTATGAGAGATCTACTGAGATTCTTACCTATAGTAAATCAAAGTAGTGAACAAGCACCCCACATATCTAAATACCACACTTATGGTTGAGAATTATAAAAGTCACCAAGACCTCTAGTTCTTCATAACAGTCAGAATAGAAAAACATGTCTTATCTGTAATCCATTCAATACGACATAGCGCACTAGTATAAACTAATGGCCAAGACAAGCCACCAACAAGTTTATACTACAACTTAAACCAATAGTTATGTCCAGAACTATCTCAGTTGTGAATACTGTTATATCTTATAAGGAACTTGACGATGTGATCTTCTGTGTGACTACAAACCCACCACATTGTCTACAATATAAGATAAGCAGACACATAAGCAATTTATAAGAATGCAATAATGTGAAAAACCATTTATTTTAGATTGAAAGTGTGATGTGCGGGGTTGTGTTTAGTAAAATCAGAGTAATGTTACACTGAATGTTGTGACACTCAAAGTAATATTCAAAAGACAGAAACAGCGGAAGACTCAGAAACACAACACACGAATTTTAATAAGACTTTACACTATCTATATCAATATAGACTGTGAAGCCCTATGACCAAAATCACTATTTATTAAAAAAAATGAGTACAAAGAGGTTCACAAATCGACCCTCTTGAAACAAGATCAAACATATGATCTAAAAGGCTAGGTGTATTTCTACACTACAAAATGATCTATTCTAAGAACAAATCTATCACCAACTCAAGGTATTGTAAACCCTACAATTACACTCTAATGGTAAAACAAAATCCACAACAACGGCCCTATCACTCTGGATGCACTCACGCACTCTACAGTTGATGCTCGGTTGTTGCTTAAAGATGGCACACGATACATAACTATAATTGGAGATATTTGGCAATTGATGTGAACACCAATATCTTCTATTTATCACTCTTCCATGATCCTTGGCAATTAAAGATGGCACTTAGCTATTGGTGTTCACAATCTAGAAACTCTTCAATCCACTCTTTCATGATCTTTGTAATTACCACTTAGTGGGTCTTCTTTGATCTCTGAAAAACAGCCGCATGATCTAGTCCATTCTACTCGATTCTTGAAGCTTGTGGAACCTTCTGGAATCTTGCAGAACAACCTAGATTGTCAACCTGCAGTCAACAACATCAAAGACAACATTGAACATAGAAGTGTTAGTGGTTAAGAAGAAAGGACGAATAATGATGTTGTAACCAATGTTGTAACATCGGTGGCAACATCAACACAGATAATAAGGAAATTGAATATACATCCACAAAAGCTCACTAAAAGTTTGCTTTACAATATACACCAACACAAGATGGATTACAACCTCTGGTTCTTTCCTCTTCCCTCCTCTGTGAATCACAGTTGGAAATTCCTCAAATTGCTTCTCCAAGGGTGGAAAAGCTGCAAGCTTGTCATAACTTTCCCCCTTTTTGGCATCATAATTTGCAATAAGCTCGGAAAGTGTCCTGTCCATATGCAGTTGCTCTCTCCCAATAGATCTCAACTCTGCAGCAATATGGAATTGTTCATCCTGTAGCCATTGAAGTACATTCAACGTTGTTGCTGTGTCTTCAGCAAGACCTCCATAGGTAGCACGCATTTTGGTCATGAGTGATGTACTCATTTCCTCAACTGCGGCTTTGATCATTTCATCAGCTCGTGTGTTGGGGAATAAGTTGCACAGATCTATTCGGGATGAATATTTAAATACAAATTTAATTCTTTAATTATTACTAGCATGAATTAATCCTATATTAATTCAAATAATAATCCAACAACATATCATGCATATAATAATTCACGTAAAACCTACGCATGCGGAATTCTACGAGTTTACGTGAACGTACCTCTTGGGATGGCAACGGTGTGGTTGATTAGACTAACCGAAAGGACTTCCCAAGTATTCCCTTAGCCCTCGTTCGACTATCCGGTGGAAGGACTCTTGTGAACGATTTAACAAAAGGAAAATAAAATATGTTGCACCACCTTTGTGGATTTACTAATTTTTCCAGCACATGGAATTGTACTTGGAAATGAAAGGATCATCCCCTATTTATAGATCACAAGGTGGTCGAATTTTTAGTGATAAAACAATGTGGGAAAATCTTTTCTTGATCTCCAAGAAATCTTGAATATATCTCTTATATTCTTTTTCCCATAATTATAATATTCCACAAAAATCCCACCTTATCTACATTATGGAATTTTCGAAAATATGGGGTCAAGAATCCAAGATTTGGATCTTCTTGAATTTATGAGATATTCTTGTATTTCAAGAAATACATATCTTCCATAATATCTTTTCAAGAAAATCAAGAAAATCTTTCTTGCCCACTATATTTTCAAATTTTCGAAAATATCACTATAGATAACCAATTGGGAGATTTCTTGAATTTAATGAGATAATCTTGTATTCCAAGAATACATATCATTCTATAACAAAATTCAAAGAAAATATTTTTCCCATCTTATCTATAATTTTCGAAATTCTTAGAAAAATTAAGCAACAATATTTATTTTATTTTAATTACCTTTTTCAGTTATTGGACTATATGTTGGGCTACTCAGGGGGCCTTTAGGAGAATTAAGATTGGGCCTTCTAATGGACCTTGAATATCTAATATTGAGCCACAATATTATTCAAGCCCATAAATATAAATTAATCCCACTACATAATTAATATTGCACTATCCAACTTAACCCATATTACAGTCAATATGGCTCCCGATTATTATTTCCCGTGTTTAAGATTATCTAGCCCATTAATTAATTCAAGCCACTGAAATAGCTTTCCATTAATTAATATCTTTTGTCCTTGGTCAAGGAACGGTTCAACATTATTATCCATACCGGAAACTAATTCCACTTGCAAGATTTGGTATGATAAAACATGAACCTCCCAAGGGGCAAATCGAACAAAAAGCGTGCTTGCACACAATTCTTCTTCGTATTAAATCTTAGCAATCACATGTGACTAATAATATTGCCCAATATAAAAAGTATTGAATCTAGTTGATTATTTACCCATGATAAGTCAAAACAATAGTTACCAATCCCACGTGATCCTATTTAAGGAAATTAAGATTAAGAAATAACGAACCACCGAGGTCTAATTCTTCCTTGTTCGGATTCAAGAATTTATCCTCCATGGGTCCTATTCATGCATCGGTCATGCACTAGTGTAATCTCTTGGTCAAGACAAGCCAATCCCCGAGCTTTACACTTCAACCTTTCACGATGGGTTGTTCATTTCCATCTAGGTCGTGAATAGCGTACTTTTTAGTTACAAGGGGATTGTTAATTTAATCTTACGTGATCCGGTATCACTAAATTAACTACAATGTAACACGTCTGACTTATTGAAACGATTATCGCGATAAATATATGTAACATTCGATAATATTTAAAGCATCGGTGATAAACAATTTATTTCGATAAATAAGTCCGAAAATTGGTTTCAATTATACAAAAGTAAAAAAGCATACTTTCTAGTATAATCCCAACAATCTCCCACTTATACTCAAAATGCCTTTTAAGTATACTACAACATGTCTCGTGTAGTCCGTGACATCTAATGTCACCTACACGAACCTAATGATTTCTCCCACTTATACTCAAAGCAGATTGACAACGGTCTTGACACCCATTCCTTCCACATGTCTCTCGAATGTATTCAGAGGCAGACTTTTTGTGAATGGATCTGCTAGGTTGTCCTCGAGCGCTATCTTTGCCACATCTATATCTCCTCTCTTAACGATATCTCGTATAAGATGGTATTTCCTTTTAATGTGTTTCTTTGGCTTTGTTGGCTCTTGGTTCCTTTGAATTTGCAATCCTTTCAAGATTGTCACAATAAAATGATGATTACCTTGGCAAATTCGGAACCACATCTAAGTCCACAAGGAAGTGCTTGAGCTAAACCGCTTCTTTCGCTGCCTCGCTAGCAGCTACATATTCGGCTTCCATGGTAGAATCTGCGATGCATTTCTGCTTGACGCTTCTCCATGTCACGGCTCCTCCCCATGCAAAAAACACACTACCGGAGGTAGATTTTTCTGAGTCTATGTCCGATTGGAAATCCGAACCCGTGGCCGATGGGGATTGGACTATCTGGTGATAAACCAACATTCTATCCCGAGTTCTTTTTTGGATACTTGAGAATGTTTTTAACGATTAGTCGAATGCTCTTTCCCTGGGTTACTTTGATATCTTGCCACCATGCCTACGACAAAGCAGATATTCGGTCTCGTGCACAGCATTGCATACATAAGGCTTCCGATAGCCGAAGCATAAGGAATGCCTTTCATGTCATCTATCTCCGTTTGCGTCTTAGGGGACATTTTCTTGGATAGATAGATTCCATGTCTGAAAGGTACGAATCATTTCTTGGAATCTTGCATGCTGAAGCGTTTCAAGACAATGTCTATGTATGAAGCTTGAGATAACCCGATCATCATTTTCTTGCGATCTCGAGTGTTCTTGATCCCAAGGATGTGTCTGGCTTCCCCTAAGTCCTTCATATCAAATTGTTTTGAAAGCCATGCCCTTACGTCTGATAGTACCTTCACATCGTTCCAGATGATCAGAATGTCATCTACGTATAGTACTAAGAATACCAATGCAGTTCCGACACGCTTTTTATACACACAACTTTCAAACTCATTTTGATCGAACCCATAAGACTTTATAACATGATCAAAACATTGGTTCCAAGCTCCGGATGCCTGTTTGTGTCCGTAAATGGACCTCTTGAGCTTACAAACTAGGTGTTCTTGGCCCGTTTCAATGAAACCTTGGGGTTGTTGCATATAAATCTCTTCATCAAGACTTCCATTAAGGAAAGCTGTCTTGACATCCATTTGCCAGATTTCAAAGTCGAAATACACAGCAATCGATAAGAGAATATGGATGGACTTAAGCATGGCTACTGGCGAAAAAGTTTCCTCATAATCTATCCCTTCTTTCTGAGTATAACCTTTCGCCACTAGTCTTGCTTTGAAGGTTTCAACCTTCCCGTCCGGTCCTCTTTTCCTCTTATATACCCACTTGCATCTAATGGGTTTGACCCCATTAAGTGGTTCGACTAGCTCCCACACTCGATTATAAAACATAAGACCCATTTCGGCTTTCATTGCTGTTTGCCAAGAATCTGCATCCTTATCTTGGAGTGCCTCGTCATATGTCCATGGGTCTGATTCGTCTTGTCCGGGAATCAAGTTCGAGGACTCTCCTATTCCCATGAATCTCTCGGGCTATCTTACAACCCTCCCACTACGACGAGGCTCCGGTTGTGAAAGCGTATCTTTTGGTATATCATCTAGTACAGTTGGCACTGAGGTTTGCCCTCTAAGCTCATTTAAGGTAATCTCACTTCTGGGTTTTCTTTGGTTCATATAGTCTTCTTCCAAAAATCTAAAGTGGGTGCTGATGACCACCTTCTGATCTTCGGGACCATAGAACATACACCCTTTTGTTCCCTCGGGGTAACCTACAAACAACCTTAATTCTGATCGAGGATCCAATTTACCGGCTTCCTTGTCCAACACGTAGGCCGGACACCCCCAAATTCTCATGTGTCTCATACTAGGCTTGCGCCCGGTCCACAATTCTTTGGGAGTTTTGGGAACCGATTTGGATGGCACCAAGTTCAGAATGTAAGCCGCTGTTTCCAAGGCATGACCCCAGAACGACTTGGGAAGATCCACATAACTCATCATAGATCTAACCATTTCTAAAAGAGTTCTGTTTCTTCGCTCTGCAACCCCATTTTGTTGAGGGGTTCCGGGTGCAGTGAGCTGGGATGCAATCCCTTCATCAGATACGTTTTTCCCTATGATTCTCTGCTTGAGCCTTAAATTCTTTGAATTTCTCAAAGGTCTCAGGTTTATGCTTCATAAGGAAAATGTAACCGTACCTTGAGTAATCATCAATAAAAGTGACAAAATACTCATAGCCTCCTCTTGCTTTGGTTGACATTGGACCACATACATCTGTGTGAAAGATCTCTAACACTTCTTTGGCCCTATTCCCCTTGGCTCCAAATGCCCTCTTGGTCATTTTACCCTCCAAACATGATTCGCAGGTTGGAAACGGTTCAACTTAGAGAAGCTATAGTGAACCGTCTTTCACCAACCTTTGGATCCTCTTTGGATTTATATGACCTAATCTTAGATGCCAAAGAAGTGTCTCGTTCACGTCTGATGAACGTTTTCTTTTCTCGAAAACAGTTGATGTGTTATAGGATGCATTTCGTGAGTGGTGTGCACAGTTAATTGTATAGAGATTATTCGACAACGTTCCATGACAGATAAATTTATCATAAAGAGAAATGGTAACAACTTTATTAAAAGTAACCGAATATCCATCATGAAAAAGTTTAGAAACTGAAATCAAATTCTTTCTAAAACTTGGAACGTAAAGAATATCTCTTAGAATTAAAACTCTGCCTTCAAAAGACAGGTGCACTTCTCCCACTGCTTCAGCTGCCACTCTTGTAGCATCGCTCAGTGTGATGAGGATCTCACTTCCACTTAGTTGCCGAGTCCGTTTGAACCCCTGTAATGTGAAACAAACATGATCAGTGGATTCCGTATCCACCACCCATAAATGGGAGGCATACGCCGCTAAACAAGTTTCAACAACTAGAGAGTGAGAATTACCTTTCTTTCCTTTCCTTTTGGGATTGGAACAGGCTGACCTCCAATGTCCTTTCTCCCCGCAATTAAAACATATTCCTTTTGGTCCTTTCTTGGCACCCAACCAGCTAACCGTCTTTTTCTCACTTTTCTTAGTGATGAGTTTGCTTTGGTTCTGACCACTTTCCTTTTCTTGAGACTTGCCTTCCATTGGCCTAGATCTCGAGAAAAGACTTTTGGTCACCAATGCTTCGTCTTTCTTTCCTAAATGCTTCTCTACTTTCTCTAAGGCTTCTTCTAGATCATCCATAGTAAACATGTGATCACTCATCACAAAACTACAGTAAAATTCATCGAAGCTCCTTGGCAGAGTAAGCAACATAAATTCGATTTGGGCCTCATCACAATACTTAGTTCCGAGATAAGCCAGTTTTTGAAAATGGTGTTTGACTCTGAGAACATGCTCCCTTACAGGTGTTCCCTCAGCCATCTTCAGCCTAGCCACATCGTCATTTTTAAACTGATTAGTCACGCGGTCTTTTGTTAAAAACATTTCTTCAAGACTTTGCATAATTTCCGCAGCAGACTCAACACCTTCATGAATGTGTCTCAAATCATCAGAGAGTAAAGTCAAGATTACACGTTTCATGAGTTCATTGGCCTGCTCCCAAATATTATACTCATGTCTTTCCGCATCAGGTGATTCATCAGTAGGCTTACGTGGCTTGGGTACATCAAGAATCCAAAAATGTTTTTGTGCAGGTAGGACAAAACTCATATTTCGTTTCCAAACATTATAGTTTTCTCTAGTTAATTGGTGTTCTTTGAGTGTATATAACAGTGGATTAAAAGGTTGCGACATGATGAACTGAAATAAATAATAATATGCATAAGCACAAATATATCACAAGGTTCGATCACATGCATCATATTAAAATCTCAAAAAAAATATGAACATGCATCAGCCAACATCTCAAAACAGTTTAAATAAGTCACGTGGGGTGGGTCATTATTTAAACACATTCAAGCAAGTTACAAACAAGAACAGTTACAAACCTTTAATATCCAGATTAATAGTTGGCTCTACTTAACCAATATAAAATTAGACAGGGACTTGAGGAAGTATATGCATATCAATTTTATACCTAAGTAATAACCATGATTAAATCTGAGATTATTATTTACGTTTTGAACGACCCTCGTGGGGGGTCATCAAATCGCCACCACTAGTAATAACCCACAATCATCCGTTTGGAATTCATTCATGTGAGCTATCTTTTGACCGTCCCGTAGAAATTTCTCAAAAGAATTCACAAATAAATAAATCATGGAGGTCAAAATTAATTCAATTTTATTATCCTAATAAAATTGTCAATTAATTATTTAAACATACTTAGTAATTTTGAAGGTGAGATTTTTCATTTGGGCAATTCTCATGCAAACACATTTAAACAAATTAAATAAAGCATAAGATAACACAAAATAAATCAAGCAAAACAGAAAAATAAACATATTGGGCACAAATTATCCAATTGTCATGGTTTGATTTTTCTTGGCTTGATCTTGAAGAAAAAAAACGTGTTGAATTTCTCCCACTCGATTGTCTTGAAAAAAAATGCTCGAAATCTCAAAATGCCCACGCAAAGCGGCTTCATGGCCACGGAATACGCGCCGTCCGGCGGCCCCTAACCCGGGAGTTCAACCTCGGCGGCCTAAGCGGCGCCCGAGGCGGGCAGCGCCCTCGCGCCTCGGCGGGGCTTTCGGCAACTCGGCGGCGGCTGCTGACCTCGCGCATCTGCGCCTGTAGCGCTTTCGCCCGGCCTTGCCTCGCCCATAGTTCTCGGCCGCCGCGTCCCCCGCGTGCCCTTGCCGTCGCCCGTGCCTCCGCCTCGTCCGCTTAGCACGCTCACGCGCGGTGCAGCGTCTCTTTAAACCCGCCCGTCTTGTATTGCAGATCCTACGCGCGTGTTAAGGCCCTAGCCTCGCCCGACGCCCGTCGTGCGTGGCGGCCTGGCGTCCGCATAGTGGGCGTGCCTCCCCGGCTTTGCGTTTCGGCGTGGCCGCGTCACCTCGCCCGATTCTGATTTTCGTCCTTTAATTCTTCATCTCCGTCCTCGTTTTCGATCCGGTTACAATTTATTTACAAAATATAAATAAACCTAGATCTAGACTAGTCTATTACATTGATCAAATCAAACAAATTCTAATCTACTCGTGGATTTTCTCACGAGGCAAAACGAATCCGAACGAATCGAATTAAAAACCACAGTTTATATGCATGCATAAATAAACACATTAAATTCCATGAGAATTGGATACCTGCAAAATAGATCTAGCAATTCTACAATCCAATTACAAATTTAATGCCAACGAATTAAATTACAATTTAAAAAATTCAGAGCTCGAAACCGTGGCTCTGATACCAGTTGTTGGGGAATAAGTTGCACAGATCTATTCGGGATGAATATTTAAATACAAATTTAATTCTTTAATTATTACAAGCATGAATTAATCCTATATTAATTCAAATAATAATTCAACAACATATCATGCATATAATAATTCACGTAAAACCTACGCATGCGGAATTCTACGAGTTTACGTGAACATACCTCTTGGGATGGCAACAGTGTGGTTGATTAGACTAACCGAAAGGACTTCCCAAGTATTCCCTTAGCCCTCGTTTGACTATTCGGTGGAAGGACTCTTGTGAACGATTTAACAAAAGGAAAATAAAATATGTTGCACCACCTTTGTGGATTTACTAATTTTTCCAGCACATGGAATTGTACTTGGGAATGAAAGAATCATCCCCTATTTATAGATCACAAGGTGGTCGAATTTTTAGTGATAAAACAATGTGGGAAAATCTTTTCTTGATCTCCAAGAAATCTTGAATATATCTCTTATATTCTTTTTCTCATAATTATAATATTCCACAAAAATCCCACCTTATCTACATTATGGAATTTTCAAAAATATGGGGTTAAGAATCCAAGATTTGGATCTTCTTGAATTTATGAGATATTCTTGTATTTCAAGAAATACATATCTTCCATAATATCTTTTCAAGAAAATCAAGAAAATCTTTCTTGCCCACTATATTTTCAAATTTTCGAAAATATCACTATAGATAACCAAGTGGGAGATTTCTTGAATTTAATGAGATAATCTTGTATTCCAATAATACATATCTTCATTCCATAACAAAATTCAAAGAAAATCTTTCTCCCATCTTATCTATAATTTTCGAAATTCTTAGAAAAATTAAGCAACAATATTTATTTTATTTTAATCACCTTTTTCAGTTATTGGACTATATGTTGGGCTACTCAGGGGGCCTTTAGGAGAATTAAGATTGGACCTTCTAATGGACCTTGAATATCTAATATTGAGCCACAATATTATTCAAGCCCATAAATATAAATTAATCCCACTACATAATTAATATTGCACTATCCAACTTAACCCATATTACAGTCAATATGGCTCCCAGTTATTATTTCCCGTGTTTAAGATTATCTAGCCCATTAATTAATTCAAGCCACTGAAATAGCTTTCCATTAATTAATATCTTTTGTCCTTGGTCAAGGAACGGTTCAAGATTATTATCCATACCGGAAACTAATTCCACTTGCAAGATTTGGTATGATAAAGCTTATGAACCTCCCAAGGGGGCAAATCGAACAAGGGTACTTGCACACGATTCTTCGTATTAAATCTTAGCAGTCACATGATAAAAAGTATTGAGGTCTAGGTAGTGCGGGTAGAAAGCTTCTAATCTGAGTTCCGCTGGGTACAGATTCGCTGTGAAGTTTGACGTTTGGTATGGGTTGCCCCCCGCCCCATCTGGCAAGAGCGCTACTGTGGAGTCTGGGAATTTTTCTCGGGTTTTGCACCACGAAAGACCAACTTCTCAACCAGAGTGACTTGAGGATCCGGCGGTAGCGGAGGATACATATTAAACCGTTGCATTGAAGAGCAATGGAGAGGGAAATAGATACCTGAAGGAAAGTGAAAGTAGTCCAACACCCAGCTAAAGGAAGGAGCTTTGGAAGCTTACCTTATTATTAAAAGGAGGGGGTGAGATAGGCAAGAGGTAGCTTGCTTCCAAGCCGGCCCGGCCGCGAGGAATCAAGAGATCTTTGCCGGTGCTGACTTGGATCTCGGGTGACGGAATAAGGCGGCCAGAAGCGACGAGCAGTCGCGGTCGAAGCTTGGCTACAGCGAAGCGCTTACCAAGCGCGAAGGAAAGGCCTCCGCCACTTGAGCCGTATGCGGGGGAACTCGCACGTGCGGTTCTTAGGGGGGGAGCTAGTAGGAGCCATCCCATCCCAATGTTGATTCGCTACCCATGATAAATCAAAACAATAGTTACCAATCCCACGTGATCCTATTTAAGGAACGAAGATTAAGAAATAACGAACCACTGAGGTCTAATTCTTCCTTGTTCAGTTCTGAAGAATTTATCCTCCAGTAGGTCCCATTCAGTGCATCAGTCATGCACTAGTGTAATCTCTTGGTCAAGACAAGCCAATCTGAGCCTTACACTTAAACCTTTCACGATGGGTTGTTCATTTCCATCTAGGTCGTGAATGGCGTACTTTTAGTTACAAGGGACTGTTAATTTAATCTTCTGTGATCTGGTATCACTAAATTAACTACAATGTAACACGTACGACTTATTGAACAGTTATGCAGTAAATATATGTAACATTCGATAATATTTAAAGCATCAGTGATAAACAATTTATTTCAGTAAATAAGTCTGAAAATTCAGTTTCGATTATACAAAAGTAAAAAGCATACTTTCTAGTATAATCCCAATATCGTGCAGTCAGCGCTTCTTCCAAAGCCTTAGCTTTCTCCTCAAATTTCTTTTCTATTTTCTCCAATACTTCCTTAGACAGACCACCAATCCTAGTGTTTAATTCAGTAAATCTATCATTAATAGCAGAAGACAACAAAGTTACCTGGTCAGATGTCACCATCGACGTGCTTAGTAACTTGAGGTTGTTGTCCGGAGAGGCTTGAGCTTCAACAATTTTAGAGACCTCCTAAACCAAAGGCTCCAGCTTGGTTAGCTTGTCCAGGATAGGAGTGAAGTCAACAGTTGGAGGTGGTGGAGGTGGGATCTCTGCCTCAGTGTCAGTCTGAACTCCAACATCTGCAATCTCAGTCAATGTGACTTCAGGCTCCTTCTGATAATGGACCGTTTGTCCAAAATTGATCATCTACAGAGGTGGAACATCCTGAGCTTGTTCCCCCTGAATGGTAGCATCAACACTGGACTCAGCAACCTTCTTGTTTCCTTCAGGAATATCTCCAACATCCTTTTCCTGAGTGGGCTCCTGATCATCCCTGTTCTTTCTACTGACCTCTCCTTCAGGTTGAGTGATAACCTTCCTTTCAGCAACTTTCTTTTTCACTAAGGCATCAAATTCTGAATTTTTGATCCTCAGTCTTTTCTTCCATAGGCCTGAGAAGGCATTTAGCTCAGCAACTTCCTCCGCCCAGAATTCTTCTCCTCTGAAGTTGTCGATTTTCAGCATCATGGCAAAAGATTGATTCACTATTAGCATTGCAGTTTTCAACCTGAAGAACATATCCTGAAGATCAAGATAGTCTGAGAGTTCAGGGTATTTATCCAAGACAAATCTCTCAGCTTTCTGCTTCCATTCCCTCTCTTCTGCTTCACCTTTCCTGAGTTCAGGAACAAATGGTTCTTCTTCAGAGCTAGAATCAGCATCTGAAAGAATGGGAATATATAGCTCTGAGGGTTGTGAGGGTGGGATGGTCATTTGGATTTCTTCAGCAGGTTGTTGGGAACCTGTGAAGATTTCTCAGGTAATCCTATCAGTGTCAATACTGGTACCGAGTACCTCAGTAAAGACATCCTCCTCATCACCTGCTTCCGGAACCTGTCCCCCCTGAGTTGGTTCATCATCAGTGGCTTGTGATACCACTCTGGCAAGGGTATCTAATGGAGATTTCTCTCCTGACTCCAGCTCTCGAATGGTCTTGAGCTTTTTCTTCTTTTGCTTCTGCTCGTCTTGAGCCTTCTTTTTCTCCCCGGCTTCTCTTTTTACTCTTAATAGATCAAGAGTTTTCTTTCTCTTTTCTTCTTTTCCTGACTCCTCAGATTGTTTTTCTGACCCTTTCCCGACTCTCAATAGCCACATTGTCCTGATCAGGCTCAGACTCCTCCGGCTACTCTTGTTCCTCCAGAGCTGTGGAACTTGGACTTCCTGAGACTTTTGATTTCTTTCTCTGAATTTTAGGCCTCCGGAACATAACTCAATTTTGTGAGAATTTAACTCCAGAAATCAAAAATTCATTATCCCTGGGCAATGTTTCAAGAAGAAAACTTATCTTTGTACCAAACAGTACCTTTCCAGACTTCTTGAATGCCCTTTTGCGAAAGACAACTTTTGATTTTGGTGAAGAATGCTGTCTGCTAGGAATTTCAGCCAATTGAAATCAACAGTTGAAGAGTCCTCAATTGCAGCCATGAGCCTCAACTTGTTTCGGCTAACTTGCTCCAAACTTCTAGAAGTGCTCATCAAGCATTGGGCCACAATATCGATCAAGACTTTGTATTTTGCCTTTAGACAATATTTATGCAAAGCTCCTTTAAATTCTGACTTAGTTTTTGTAAAACGATCAAAAATTTCTTGCTCCTTGCCAGCCATATATAATGTTGGGTCCTCTCCTTTATCATTTAATTCAAAAGCAACATTAATAGCATCAAGAGTCAATATAAATACAGAATTATTACTTCGCTTTGATCGAGCCTCGTGGGAGGGTCATCGTCGCCACTAATAATAATTCACAATCATCCTTTTGGGAATTTATTCATGTGAAAGCTATCTTTTGACCGTCCCGTAGGGGAATTTCTCCAAAAGATTTCACAAATAAATAAATCATGGAGGTCAAAATTAATTTGTGTCAAAACAAATTAATTATTAAGCATACTTAGTAATTTTTTAATTTGAGATTTTTCTTTGGGCAATTCTCATGCAAACACATTTAAACAAATTAAATAAAGCACAAGAAAATACAACAGTAATAAATCAAGCAAAGCAGAAAATAAACACATTGGGCACAAATTATCCAACTGTCATGGTTTGATTTTCCTTGACTTGATTTTGAAGAAATGCCGTCTTGAATTTCTCCCACTCGTTTGTCTCGAAAAGAACTCCGTCTTGAAACGCCACGCCAAGCAGGTCGCAGTCGGGATGCACGCCCGTATCAGGTCGACCGCTTGGCCCGGGTGCCCGCGCCCATGCGCCTAGGGTGCAGCGCGCGTCGCCGCCTAGTGGAGCTTGGCGACCTCGATAGGCGACGCCTAGCGCCCCTTGCCAGCCTCGGCCACTCGCCCATCCCTCGGCGCGTGGTGCAGCATTGTCTTGTAGCGCCCGGCCGACCGATCTCCGTCGCGGCGAAGCGTGCCGCCTTTAGCCATCTTGGCCGTTCGCGATCCGCGCCGTTAAGATCGCTTCGGCGTGCCTCCCTTGGCACGTTTCTAACGGCGAACGTCGCCTACGTACGATTCTGGATCCGTTTTAATTCCCTTAAATCTATACTAGTCTATTACATTGAACAAATCAAATAGCCTAATCTACTCGTGGATTTTCTCACGAGAAAAACAAATCCGAACGAGTCGAATTAAAAACCATTCATTCATACGCATGAAAATAAAACACATTAAATTCCCTGCAAAACAGATCTAGCAATTCTACTATCCAATTTTAATTTAATGTCCAACAATTTAAAAAATCAGAGCTCGAAACCAGAGCTCTGATACCAGTTGTTGGGAAAAATCGGGGTGCCCGGATCTATTCGAGGTGATTATTTAAATACATATTTATATTAAACAGTTAATTACTAACATGAATTAATCCTAAATCAATTCAACATAATAATAAACAACATGCGTACACATAATTCACGTAAATCCTAAACATGCGGAACTAGGAGTTACAGAATTACTAACCTCTTGAAGAATCAAACGGATGAATCAACCCAAGAGTCTTCCCAAATATATCCCCAAAGTCCACGAACGTTATCCAGTGGGAAGATTTCAACGAACGATTTTAATGGGAGAGAAAGTAAATATTTTGCTACCACCTTTGTGGATTTCTAATATTTCCAACACATGGAATTGCACTTGGGAATGAAGAGCTCATCCCCTATAAATAGGGAGGAGGTGGTCGAAATTTTAGGTAAAAAATATAAGGAAGAAAATCTTTTCTTGGTCTCCAAGAAATCTTGAATATATCTTCTATATTCTTTTCTCCTTAATTAAATTTTCCATAAAAATCTCTTCCCCTCTTCTACCTCATAATTTTCAAAAATTACAAGCCTAAAAGAGTCAAGATTTGATTTCTTGAATTTATGGGATAATTATGTATTCCTACAATAATGATCTCTTTCCATAAAATATCTACAAGAAAATTAAGACAATCTTTTCTTCCTTTTTGGACACAAATTTTGAAAATATCTCTTGGAAATATAGCAAGAATATTTTCTTCGCTCTCTCATTAATTGGACTTTATTTTGGGCTATTTGGGGGGCCTTTAGGAGAATTAAGATTGGACCTTCAATGGACTATGAAGCTTTAATATTTTGGGCCAAATATTATTCAAGTCCATTAATATTAATTTACTCCACTATAAAATTAATATTGAACTATCCATCTTAACCCATATAACGATTTCACATATAACATGGCTCCCGGTCATTATTTCCCGCGTTTAAGATTATCTTAGTCCAATAATTAATTAAGCCACTGAACAAGCTTTATATTAATTAATATCTTTGTCCTTGGAGTAAAGACAGCTCAACATTATTATCCATATCGAAAATAAATTTTCACTTGCAAGATTTGCATGATAAAAGATATGAGCCCACCAAGGGGACAAATCAAGCAAGACGTACTTGCACGCGATTCTCCGTATTAAATGTCAACAATCGTCATGTAATTAATAATATTGCCCAAGATATAAGGTATCGAATCGCATTGACTCTCTTCCCATCATAAGTCAAAGCAATAATTATTAATTTCACATGATCCTATTTAAGGGACGGAGATTAAGAAACAATGCACAACTGAGGTCTGATTCTTGTATATTTAGTACCGAAGAATTTATCTTCCTGTAGGACCTCATTCAACGCACCTAAATGCGCTAGTGTGATCCCATGGTCAAGACAGGCCAATCTGGGGCTCACACTTCAACCGTTCATGATGGTTCATTCATTTCCATCTGGGTTGTGAATTTGTACTTAATTACGAGGGCTGTTAATTTGATCTTCATTGATCGGGTATCACCAAATTAACTACAATGTAATATGTACTGTCTTATTGAACGGGTTTGCAATAAACATATATAACATTCATTCATATTTAATGGAACAGTGATTAAATAATTTATTTCAGTAAATAAATAAGAAACTTCAGTTTGGTTATACAAAGTAAAATCATATTTTTCAGTATAACCCCAACAGTGTCTATTCAAATAATTTAATCAATTTATCTCAAATCACTAATTGATCATTAGTGCCACATTTAGTCACAAAGTCTAAGTTGACGTGCATTGGCCAATGACTTAGATCCACTTATTATGAGAGGATGAGTATTCTCTCTATATCCACTTTGAGGAATGAATCATTTTCTTGGCTCAACTACCACGCACATGAACTTCGTGATGAACCCAATCCAAGCCATATCTACCCATAGATGGGTGCAAGCGTCGGTCATGGTCAAAGTTCATCACTCAAAACATGTCGTGCGTATTGACCTCAAGTCAAAGGAGTATCGCATCGCTTCCACTAACCGAGACACCCGTAGACACATATAGTGGAACTACATCAAACGGTTTTTCGGATGGGTATACCAATACCCTCTAAGGTATTTGTGCATCCATCATGAGATACCTAGTATCTCGTAGTAAGTGAGATCTTACTACACTCTCTAAGAGTATGATGCAGATCGCACACCAATCTCCATTGCATCATCAATATCTCATTGATGATCCTCGATTGGGGCTATTTGAGAATCGTGCTTAAGTCATTTGAGTTCTCACACACTCAATGACAGTAGTGATTCAAGGGAACACATATAAGAATAAATGCAAACAATCAAACATAATATTCTAATGAGTGTAACGCCATACATTTAATATTAACCAAACAATAATATTAAACCAATACTGAATATTATCTGAGTATTATGTCCTTACATTGGATTGTCTCTAGGACACTAACACTAACAATCTCCCACTTGAACTAGAGCCAATCACCTACATGTTTAACCCCTAGACCATCAAAATATCTAGTGTGTACATGAACAATCAAAGCCTTGGTGAAAGGATCAGCCAGGTTATCCTCCGTGGGGACAGGTTCCAACTCTATTTCTCCTCTAGCCATTATCTCTCTTATCAAGTGATAACGCCTCGGTACATGCTTGTTTCTGTTATTGGATCTCGGTTCCTTAGCTTGTGCAACCGCACCAGTATTGCCATAATACAATTTATTGGACTACTGGCACTCGGAACTGCCCCTAGTTCATTTAAGAATTGTTTTATCCAGACAGCTTCTTTGGCAGCTTCTGCCGTAGCAATGTACTCAGCTTTGGTTGTTGAGTCTGCGGTAATCTCTTGCTTGGAACTATTCTAACTAACCACCCCACCATTGAGAACCAAAACATAACCCGACTGTGATTTGTAATCATCACAATCGGATTGAAAACTTGCATCAACATAGCCAGTTGTAACTAGCTCTAACTGTCCTCCTTAGACCAAGAAAAATCTTTAGTACGTCGAAGGTACTTAAGAATGTTCTTGACAGCAATCCAGTGAGGTTCACCCGAATTCTGTTGGTATCTACCAGTGGTGCTAACAGCGAAGGCCACATATGGCCTTGTCAAGTCATGGCGTACATGATGGAGCCAATTGCAGATGCATATGGTATATCCTTCATGAGCTGGATATCAGCTTCTGTGGAAGGACAATCCTTCTTAGACAGCTTTATCCATGACATGCCGGTAGAGAACCTCTCTTAGAGTTCTCCATCGCAAATCGCTTTAACACCTTATCTATGTAGGATGACTGTGACAGTCCCAACATCTTCTTGGATATATCCCTATGGATCTTGATCCCTAAGATGTAGCATGCCTCACCAAGGTCCTTCATCATGAAGGTCCTTGATAGCCAATCTTTTACCGACTGCATGAGAGGGATATTGTTCCCATAATCAATATGTCATCGACATACACAACTACGAAGACAATATTTCTCCCACTGTGTTTACGATAAACGCATGGATCTTCCAAATTTCTGATGAAGTCAAATGATTTGACAGCTTCATAAAAATGGATATTCCAACTCCTAGAAGCTTGCTTTAGTCCATAAATGGACCGTTTAAGCTTACACACTAGGTTAGATTTTGGCTTAGATACAAAACCTTCCGGTTGAGTCATAAACACCTACTTATCAATGTTACCATTGAGGAAGACTGTTTTGACATCCATCTGCCAAATTTCATAATCTAAGTGTGCAGCTACAACGAGTAAAATTTGAATGGACTTGATCTTGGCAACAGGTGAGAAAGTCTCATCATAGTCAATGCCTTCGCGTTGACTATAACCTTTTGCTACCAACCTAGCCTTGTAGGTTTGTACCTTGCCATTTGCATCGGTCTTACGCTTGTAGACCCATTTGCAACCTATGGGTTTTACCCCTTTCAGCAATTGAACCAAGTCCCAAACTTGATTTGTACACATCGAGTCCATCTCGGATTTCATGGCTTCACGCCACTTCTCTGAGTCAACATCTAATGTTGTCTCAGTGTAAGTTCTAGGATCGTCTTTATCCGGGATCTCCACATCATCATGTTTCTCTACGAGGAAAAACCATAATATCTAGTGGGCTGATTACGAATCCTAGTGGACTTACAGAGCTGTGGTTGTGCAGGCTGTACATTCTGATCGTGAAAATTTTGTGGTGCATCGATTTCATCAATGTCTGGAGAGTCCTCAAGAGCGACACTTTCAGATGCCTCTTGGACGGGAGTTTGAACTATGTTGTTCTCAGTCAGCCCACTTGGAGTTTGTTGCGAAGGCAATGCAACTCCAATTACGCTCCCACTGGCTGAAAGAGGATCACTAAGTGATAAACTTCCACCATGAGAGGTGCTAAATGCTCCCACTGATTCCTTGTCACATTTCTTTGACAAGATATCAGTCTCTTGGTCATCCTGTGGATCTTGAATTTCTTTAAGTTCTATCATCTTACGACCTTGTTCCCTAAAGACATAGTCTTCCTCGAGGAACCTGCCTAGAAACAATTATTGTTTGTTTCTCGGGTAGTTAGAAGTAATATCCCCTCGTTTCCTTAGGATATCCCACAAGGTAACCCTTTTCACCTTTGGATTCCAACTTATCAGTGAGCATCTTTTCACAATTCCGGGGTAACCCCACATTTTGATACGTGAGAAAGTTGGCTTCTTGCCACACCATAATTCATATGGTGTATGCTCAACCGATTTGGATGGAATCCTATTCAGAATGTAAATTGAGGTTTGTAACGCGTATCCCCATAAGAATGTCAGAAGAGAGGAAAAACACATCAAGGACCTTACCATGTCTAATAAGGTTCGGTTTCTTCTCTTGGACACTCCGTTCATTTGCGGTGTTCCGGGAGGAGTCCATTGTGACTGGATTCCATGTAACTTTAAGTAATCCATGAACTCATGGCTAAGGTATTCGCCTCCTCGATCTTATCGAAGAGTCTTAATACTCTTACCAAGTTGCTTTTCTACTTCAGCTTTAAACTCCTTGAATTTCTTAAAAGATTCAGATTTGTGTTTCATAAGATACACGTATCCATATCTTGAGAAATCGTCAGTAAAAGTGATGAAGTAGGCGAAGTGACCCCTAGCTAGAGTGGGCAATGGTCCACAGACGTCACTGTGGATCAACTCTAGAACTTCTTTGGCACGAATCCCTTTCCCAGAAACGGGTTTGTTGGTCATCTTGCCCTTGAGACAGGATTCACAATTTCCATAAGACTCAAAGTCGAATGGGGTTAAGTAGTCTAACTTTCTTAACCTTGCTATCCTATTCTCATTTGCATGACCAAGCCTACAATGCCACAAGTAAGTCGGGTTTTCATGATTACTAAGCTTGAGTCTTTTGTTTTGTATATTAAGAATATCATGTCCACAATGCAACAAATATAAACCATTCGATAAAGGAGCATTTCCATAAAGCGAAAAATAACAATTATTATTTACAAAATGAAAGGAAAACCCTTCAATGTCTAACATAGGAATAGAAATAATGTTGCGAGTAATAGAAGGAACAAAATAACAATTATTCTGTTAAAGTCTAAAACTAGAGGGTAAGTCTAAAACATAAACGCCAACACGTTCAGCAGCAACTCTTGCTCCATTCCCAACGTGTAGGGAGACTTCACCCGGCCTAACTGCCCTGCTATGCTTGAGACCCTGCACATTAGTACAAATGTGTGAGCCACAACGGGTATCCAATACCCAACAGTTAGTATCATTTGTGGACATGTTTATCTCATTAACAAACATACCTGTTCCAGAGGCTGAGACACCTTGTGTCTTCTTTTCAGCTGTTAGAACCTTACAGTCCTTCTTCCAATGCCCCTTCTGCTTGCAGTGGAGGCATACATCCTTGTCCACCCTCTCCTTCTTTTGAATCCCACCTTTGGGCTTAAGGAAATTTGGCTTGTAGCCTTTCTTTGCCTTGCCCCTTCGCTTCTTCTTTCCTTTCGGAGTAGAAGAAGTAGAGGCAATCACCATGAGCACGGGCTATTCCTTAGCAGTGGAAGACTCAAAAGTCTTTAGCATGTTATGCAGCTCGGGCATAGTCGATTCTGTCTTATTCATATTAAAGTTTACCACGAAACTCGAGTATGAATCTGGAAGTCACTGAAGAATGACATAAACAACAACATTGGTCCAGAGCTCAATGCCCAACTGACCAAGTTTCTCGATTAGCCCTATCATCGTCAACACATGAGGAGAAACCTTCCCTCCTTCAGACATCCGACATCCAAACAGATCTCTCATCACTTCATAAATCTCAGAACGAGATTTAGATGCAAAGAGATCCTTCAGATGCTTGATCATCTCAAAGGGAAGCATCCTCTCATGCTGCCTTTGCAACTCGGGAGTCATCCCGAGAAGCATAACACACTGAGCCTGGGAAGCATCATCTTGATGCTTCTTCTGAGCTTCGGCGTCAAACACCTCGGCTCCTTCAGTACCAGCCTCCAGGGTAGTAGGGATTAGCGTGTCCAACACGTACTCAATATTTTCTTGTCTTAGCACCAAACGCACATTTCGGTGCCAGTCGAGAAAATTTGGCCCAACAAATTTGTTTGTTTCCAAAACGCTTCTCAGTGATAAGTTATTCATTTCAACAATTCTAGAGAAATAAAATAAAACGGGAATTAAAACACATAATTCTTATGATCAATATTAAGCAATCAAAATAAACATGGCCTTTTAAATTTATTTTGTCTCCATTATTTTCACATATTCAACGACCTCATCGGAAGAATACGAATTTATATCTAATATAAATCATAATGAACTAGGATCCACATTCCTACTATCATAAAATCTGCTTGGGCTGATTACTATGACAGTAGAACTGGTAGGTCTCCAAACCAATTGCAAAATTTGCAACTCCTAGTGGATTGAACCTAGTTCAATCGGATGCCCATTTACTTTCATTTCCCTGCTTGGGCTGGTGAAACAAAGTTAAGTTGATTTACAACCATCAAGCGGCGACACTACGTGTCCCTATAAAAGTCTCGTTAGATGTAGATCCGAGCAAAAGACTTGGGCCTTAAATACTCATTGGAATGAAATCTCCGGTTTACTTTTAATTTTGATGGAAGGCATCGTTCAAATTAATGAAAATCATATTTTATTGAGGAACATTTTCAAAGGCGGGGTATTAATTGCTTAATCGAGATCCAACATGTTAATGTATATCATATTTGAGCAATAATTGGGCGCCGCCTACCCAAACATGATTTTACACGGACTAACAATTATATGAGCGTCGTCTACCCAAACAATAAATACTGTCCGACAATTATTGGGCGCCGCCTACCCAAACAGTTATGATGCGGACGTAAAAAGCATTAACGAATTTAAATTAATAAACAAGTTAAACGAGTGGGATTTAATAATTTCTTCTCAACCGAATTTCAAAATCCAATTTTAAATTCGATTTCAAATTATTAAAATTAATAATTAATAAAATTAACTATTATTAAAAGTCAAACTTTTAATTTCTTATTAAAATTAATCAAATTAATTTTAATCCATGTTTTAATTATTTTATTATCAAGGGCTCAGATGCAATTTCCAAATATTGCACTGGAGGGCCTATTCCAAAACTATTTGCAGAATAGTCCTCTGCCATCACCACCCAAAATTCGACAGCATCCAATCTGTATTTTGGGACAACCGTTTCCAAATACCAACCCGAAGCATTATCAATTTCAGAATTAATCCAATCAATTCATCAAATTCGTCCAATATTGCAATCGAAATCGAACCAAAAAAGAACAAAATCGAACGAAATTAAGCAACACATCGAGAACCCCAGAACTGAAATTCCATAGAGATCGAGCTAAGAACCAGTGCAGACTGGAACTCACAAAAAACCATTGGAAATCAGAAAAGGGGGCGGAGCTCGAGGCCGGAGCTTGACGCGAGCCACCACCGCCGCCTAGGCGTGGTGGCTCGTTATCGAGCACCGTGCTCGACAACGATCCGGCCTCAAGTAACGCGGCGTGGCATTACGGCCGCAAGGGATTGAGGTGCAATGATGGGATTTCTCTCCAAGAGAAAACCCTAGGTCAATTTGGGGGAAGGCTCCTCGAAGAAGACGACCCGGGCGGGTGAAATAAAACAATGGGGTGCGGTCGAAGTTATCAAATAATTCGGCCGTGCCCCTTGTGTCAAATAAAAAAAATTAATTTTATTCAAAACACAATTATGCAATTAATCAAAGAGCCTGAGCTTTGATGACACTATTGAAATATAGAGGCACGTAAAACAAGTAATCACATGCGCAACGGAAATTAAAGTTCACCATTGCATACAGATTACAATAATCATAACGAGAAATCTTACAGTAACTCGAGTGCAAATTCTCTACTACGGTATCCACGTAATCCCCAATTACAGACTTGCACGGATTTGCCAGCATTGAATCCCGAGACAGATTTGCTAGGAAAATCCAAACTCTAAATCTTATGGAGAAAATATGAAGTAACGTTGTTTGTGAATTTCCAAGAGCTTGTATATATAGGGAGACCCAACTTAAATCTTAAGCTAACCCAATTAGGGAAATAAAAACCCTAATCTTGAATTAAATTAATTTCTTTAAATTTAATTCCCTAAATATAAATCTCTACGGATTTAAATGCCTTATATGAAAATCTCTACGATTTATTTCCATATACATTAAATCCTACAATTATATTCCAAATATAATTATTGGGAATTCTTATTTAATTAAATCCAATATAATTAAATATTAATAATAATTAATTCCAAATTAATCTATTATTAATTTCTTCTCCATAAATTAAATATTAAATCCAATTTAACATTTAATCAACCAACTATAATCCGTAAAAGGGAACTACTTGTTGTGTGACCCATAGACCTTCATATACCGAGGCATTAGTCAAACTAACGGTCTTAATTGAACACCCTAGTCAATAAATCAGACATTCCCAATATATTAGGTACGTTGCTAGAAACATGCAACTACCTGTAACTAAAACGTGGGCAATTGCGGTTTCCTCCTTACATTCACGAATACTCGATTAGTCTTGAACATGATGAAGTGTCTATTCAAATAACTTAATCAATTTATCTCAAATCACTAATTGATCATTAGTGTCACACTTAGTCACAAAGTCTAAGTTGACGTGCATTGGTCAATGACTTAGATCCAATTATGATGAGAAGATGAGTATTCTCTCTAAATCCACTTTGAGGAATGAATCCTTTTCTTGGCTCAACTACCACGCACATGCACTTCATGATGAACCCAATCCAAGTCATATCTACCCATAGACGGGTGCAAGCGTCGGTCATGGTCAAAGTTCATCACTCCACACATGTCGTGCGTATTGACCTCAAGTCAAAGGAGTATCGCATCGCTCCCACTAACCGAGACACCCGTAGACACATATAGTGGAACTACATCAAACGGTTTCTCGGATGGGTATACCAATACCCTCTAAGGTATTTGTGCATCCATCATGAGATACTTAGTATCTCGTAGTAAGTGAGATCTTACTACACTCTCTAAGAGTATGATGCAGATTGCACACAATCTCCATTGCTTCATCAATATCCCATTCTTGATGATCCTCGATTGGGGCTATTTGAGAATCGTGCTTAAGTCATTTGAGTTCTCACACACTCAATGACAGTAGTGATTCAAGGGAACACATATAAGAATAAATGCAAACAATCAAACATAATATTCTAATGAGTGTAACGTCATACATTTAATATTAACCAAACAATAATATTAAACCAATACTGAATATTATCTGAGTATTATGTCCTTCCAATGGATTATCTCTAGGACACTAACACTAACATTGTATTCGTAATCATGCTCAGACCACATACTCGTAAAATATAACGACGTGGAGAGCCCTGATCCGCGCGAACACCGCTTGCACTAAAAGTATCAAGTGGTGTCATAGCCCTTGCCCCATTTCTTCGAATGCGGCGGAAAGGGCTGAAGGGCGTAGGAAAGAGATTAAAGTAGAATAATCTCGGACAAGACCGTTGAGGACGAGCGACCACTTCTGCTTGCCTCCTTTATTTTTTTTCCCTTTGTAAATGTAACTATGTAATTTATAAAGCTTTGTTTTAGAAGTAACAAACACTTGTAAACAAATGTAATAGTTAAAACACCCTGCGTGGTGTCATTTTACATTTTTCTCTTCTCTTAGTCATATCCAAGACGGTCGCACCTAAATAAGCCGACCACAATCGAAGATGGTCCAACAGAAGCAAGTTTTGTGTTCTCTAACTTGTAAGAATTGTGTTTCCCCTGTTCACAACATGAGCTGAATAGGGAACACGGGGTCGCACCTAAATAAGACGACCTTTTTTTCTAAACAATCTAATGTATTCTCCCTGCTTCGCACCAAAATAAGTCGAACATAGTATACAGGGTCGCACCTAAATAAGTCGACTAGCGTCTATGGTACTTTCTTCACTCGCAGCACAATAAGACGAGCATAAAATATGTGGTCACACCTAAATAAGACGACCTCATCTATGCAACTTTCTTTGTTCGCATCTCAATAAGACTAACATAAAGTATGGATCGCAACAAAATAAGACGATCATGATCAAGGGGTGATTGCAACTAAATAAGACAATCAATCAAAGTCATAAACAAGTTGAAACACAAAATGTGAGCAAATGCTGGAAACCCATCAAGATCAGCAAAAACGCGGCACCAACGACCAAATGTACACAACAAAAAGCATAAAGAGGCTAAGTTCCCAAGGCCACTTGGGCCGATCACAACAACAGAAAATAAACCGGCCAAGCCGGACAAAAAGTAAACAAGTTCAAGCTTGTATCAACTGATACAGGGTCTCTCTGTTTGCTCGTCCTCCACCTGCTCGCCCCCGTTATTCCTCACTTCACCCGAGTCACCACTGCCACCTTTGATTTCTTGCTCATTTCTCACTTGCTCGTCTTCATCCTACTCGTTTTCTTCATCATCCGTCATCGGCTCGACAATTTTAATTCCTTCTGGCAAATGCAAAAAGTCACACCCAATTTTGACGAGATCAGATAGGGGCAGTGCTCTACCAGGAGCTGGGGGGTTATCAGTCATGTATTGCATCAGATTATTTTTGAATGGCCCCAACCGCTCAAGTGGGAGCTCCCGCCGAGCAGTGCGTGTTGGGGTTATATTGAAAAATATGCTTTTACTTTGTATAACCAAACTATGTTTTTCTCATTTATTTACTGAAATAAATTATTAATCACTGAAATGTTATATATATTTATTGTAAACCCGTTCAATAAAGTCAGTACGTATTACGTTGTAGTTAATATGGTGATACCAGATCACAGAATATCAAATTAACAGCTCCTCGTAATTAAGTACAAATTCACAACCTAGATGGAAATGAACAAACCATCATGAAAGGTTGATTTATAAGACTCGGATTGGCTTGTCTTGACCAAGAGATTATACTAGTGCATTTGGATGCGCTGAATAGGACCTACAGGAGGATAAATTATCCGGTACTGAATATACAAGAATTAGACCTTAGTGGTGTGTTGCTTCTCAATCTTCATCCCTTAAATAGGATCGTGTTAAATTAATAACTATTTCTTTGACTTATGATAGGAAGAGAATCATTGGGATTCGATACCTTATATCTTGGGCAATATTATTAATTACATGACGATTGCTGACATTTAATATGGAGAATCGTGTGCAAGTACGTCTTGTTTGATTTGTCCCCTTGCTGGGCTCAGAACCTTTATCATACCAAATCTTGCAAGTGAAAATTTATTTCCGGTATGGATAATAATGTTGAGCTGTCTTTACTCCAAGGATAAAGATATTAATTAATAAAAGCTTGTTCAATGGCTTAATTAATTAATGGACTAAAATAATCTTAAACACGGGAAATGACGACCGGAAGCCATATTATAGTGAAGTCGTAATATGGATTAAGATGGATAGTTCAATATTAATTTTATAGTGGAATAAATTAATATTAATGGACTTTGAATAATATTTGGCCCAATATTATAGTTTCAATAGTTCATTGGAGGTCCGATCTTAATTCTCCTAAAGGCCCCTCAAATAGCCCAAAATAAAGTCCAATTAATGAAAGAGTGAAGAAAATATTCTTGCCTAATATTTCTATGAAATTTTCGAAAATTGTAAGATTAAAGGAGAAGAAAGATTTTCTTGAAAAGATTTTATGGAAAGAGATAAGTATTCTTGGAATACATAATTATCCCATAAATTCAAGAAGTCAAATCTTGACTCTTTATTCCTTGTGTTTTTCGAAAAAATAGGTATAAAGGGGAATAAGATTTTTATGGAAAAATTTAATTAAGGAGAAAAGAATATAGGAGATATATTCAAGATTTCTTGGAGACCAAGAAAAAGATTTTCTTCCTTATTTTTTCCTCCAAAAAATCGGCCACCCTAGCCCTATAAATAGGGGATGGATTTTTTCATTCCCAATTGCAATTCCATGTGTTGGAAATATTAGAAATCCACAAAGGTGTTGGCAAAATATTTTTGGTTTTTCTCTTGTTAAAATCGTTATTGAGAATCCTCCCACCGGATTGCGTTCGTGGAATTGGGACATATTTGGGAAGGCTCTTTGGGTTGATCCGTTTTCTCATCCGTTGTCTCTACAAGAGGATAGTAATCTCGTAACTCCTAGATTCCGCATGCTTAGGATTTACGTGGATTACGTGTACGCATGTTGTTTATTCATTTATTAATTATTATGTTGAATTGATTCAGGATTAATTCATGTTAGTAATTAATTGATTAATTTAAATATGTATTTAAAATCATCTCGAATAGATCCAAGCACCCCTTATTTTCCAACAGTGTGAAACGCGTCACCAAAAGCGCATATATAGGCATAGTTTGTCATCGCCGTCAGATGCTCTTCGGTGTGCATCTTTGAAATTCTCTCTTGAAGCCGAACACTTTCTAAGCCAATACGAGTATTGGTCTCCTCAGCCTGAGCGAGCTGCTTGGCCAGCGTGTCTTTATCCGTTGTTAAACTCTCCACTTGGGCCCCCAATTTTTGAGTTTGATCAGCCGAGGCTAACATATCGTCCCGAGCTTTCTTCATCTCCGCTTGAACACCCACCAGTTGCTGAGTCCTCTCCTCAAGATTAATTTGTAAGCTGGTATGGTCGCAGGATAAAGCGTGCAAAGCATTATGAGCATTCTCGAACATCACCAAAGATCGGCTGTGGTGAATCATCGCCAATCGCAAGCGGTTTATGGTGGAATGATGGCCAAGCGTATCATCGAGATCTCTCGTCCATGATCGGATCGGAGATTTGCAGGCGGCATGAAGATAGTTCGGCACACCTTCAGGACAACTCACTGTCGGTGAGAGATGATAATTGAGCAAATCTGGGGACAAAGTGTGTCGAGCATTCGAAAATTCAAGAAAAAGTACCCGGATGGTAGTTATAATTGAGGAAATGAACGAACAGTTAAGCACACACAGTTAAAATAAAGAGGATAAGATACCCGGTGGCATGACGGGGGTCCCACCCGAGTCAGGACCTATCATCCGGAATGCGCGTATGTGCGTTCAAACCAAATGGCACGCTCGAACCAGCAGCTATTAGAGGAGCCTTTTCGATAGGATCAACAGTCACAATTCCTCATTCAGCCGGAGTTTTGCTCGCCAGGGGAATGCTCACCGAAGGTTCGACCACCTGATTTTCTCGATGACTTCGTTTAACCTTCTTAAGAGATGGTTCATGCTCGCTGGTCTTTAGATCGGTTGACTGGGTTGAAACTTTTTTCGATTCACTCGTTTCTCCGCGAGCAGCTTTTGCAACCAACCGTTCGGCGTAGATCCTCTCTAATTCAACGAGATTTTTCTTCCGTGCCATGACAGTATGATCATTACCGCTCATAGCTATAGTGACCGCGGGATGAACTGCCAGTCACAAATTTTCCTATTTAAAAAACACTACAATAGGCGAATTAAAGGGAGCGAACATCAGAGCGAAATCTTACCCGAAGGATTCAAGGCGACTAAATTATGAGGAGGAACGTACAAATTAACTCTTTTCCTCTGATCAACTGTATTTAGGAATTTAACTGTTCGCTCGGAGTATGTCACCAAATCAATCTGCCAAATACTGCTGTAATACCCGTTGCTCGCCTCTGTTTCCGTGGCTGCCGGGATTCCTGAGACAAAAAAAATGAGTTAATATCAGTACTCAGGTCTGAAGAAAGAAAAAAGTAGACTCACTCCGATAAATTCCAAAATTAGTAGGGATATCAAGACGAGAGACGGGGTCGCTAGCCGAAGCGGGACTTCTCCAATCACCCCCAACAAACCAAAATATCTCCTTCCAATCTCTGATCTTGTTCGGCACTTCCTCAACTAGTTTATAGCCCGTGTTCGCCTGAATAAAAACCCATCCTTCTTCACCTCTCGGACGGGTCAAATGAACAAGGCGCACAAATTCTGCAGCCGTTGGATAGTAAAGAGGTTTCATCTGGCCGAACAAGGTCAGAATGCTCATAATTATATGCCACCCGTTCGGTTTAATCTGGGTAATGGTGATGTTCCATTCGACCAATAATCTGAAAATTGTCGGGTGTAATGGAAACCAGAGACCCGCCTCCATGGTGTCGAAATTGACGGCCACACAACCTTTAGGAGTTGATCGGCTTGCTCGTTTTTCCTTGGGACCCAAAAGAACACATCTTTGGGGGTCTCATACGTCCGGTAAAGCTGATTTAGCCATTCTTCCGTCATCACAGTTTTAACCTTGCTCGCCAGGAAACGGTTCTCAAAAGACACCCGATGAGGTTACTTCGGCCATTTAAAATTATACCGAAGAGCATATTCAGCATAAGTCGGACTATGGGGTCACCCAAGCGGAATCTGGTCATTTTTCCCCTCACCAAGTTGTAGAAAAACCCCAGATCTATGTTCGTCAGACCTTTCAGCCCGATGGTTATTCTGTTCGCCCCCTTTATGCCCGCTATTATGCTCAATATAGTGTTCGTCATCACCGTTACGCTCGCCCCCCTCAATTCGTTTTCCCCCATCGTTCCCGATATCTTCATAAAAATGAGAGGAACCAACATTATCGTCATCCAAAAAATTAGGTCGGGCTAACTCCCGATCGATTTTTGCAATAGCCTCCTCAGAAGAAGATGACAAGATGGCGAAGGGCTGACGAACAAAATGGCGAGGTTTCTTTAACGGTTTACCCGCCGCTGAAATCGAAGCTTTCTTAGTACGCGAATGGCGGCGGCGGGATGAAGAAGATCCCCGGGGAGATTCCGCGGCCGTGGAGTCAATCAGGGCGTTCAAAGAATTTGGGGAAGAAGACATGATGAATGGAAGAGAAAGAAAACAAGGAGGTTACCTAAAAAGTCTTGGCTGGGATGAATGGAGCTCGCCGGATGTTTCGTGGGAATGAAGAAGCGGGAGAAAAAAGGAAGAAAGAATGAAAAAATAAGAGTAAAAGGGTTTATATAGTTTTTGGAAGATGGGGCCCTTTGCAAATAAAAGGTCAGAAAAACTTTTCACATACCAACATAGAGCCCATTGCATAATAAATGGAAAGTTACAAACACGGTGCGGCACGCATCATAACAGTCGAGGTGCTACTCCCAAGTCCAAAGAAAGTCGAACAAACACAGCTCGGTCTCCATGACAAGCATCAAAGGTCGGGCTGGGGGGTATTGTTGTGCTCTCCATTAAATCAGTCAAAGTCAACATGCCACGTGTTCGTCGGGAAAACATGTGGACCAATACACAAGAAGGAGAGCCAGCTAAACACAAAGGAGCTCACCAGGTAGGCGAGCATGTACGGATAGCCACGGACGCAACACGTAAGCTCGCCACATCAGGAGAGCACGCATAACTCAAACCAACCTCCACTCCAACTGGCAAGTGGAATGCTCACCTGGGGGCCCACTGGACATGCTCGCCTGTTAGGCGAGCCCACTACGGGGACTTGAGCTGAAGTAATCTGGAGGTAAGTGAGAGTCAAAGCAAGTCCAAACTCTTCTCTCCATCATAGGCAAATCCAGCCCCCTAAGATTTATCACCTGGGGGGCCATCTCACCTGCACACCAGGCGAACACGCTAGGTAAAAGACTCTATGCTCTATGTCAAACCATGGTCGACCATATAGAGTCGAGCACTTGTCTAAATAAAGCAGACGAGCATGACCCACCTAACACGAAGACAGAGCAGTGACCACCCGGATGACGAATAGAAGACTTCAAGCAGAGGAAAGGACAGGTGGAGACATTACAGGGCATCAGGGACACATGGCATAACCTCGTGTAATCTTGCATGTTAAGAAATAACCAGCTCATGCTAGGCAAGGCAGCACATGCATGCCAAACTAGTATAAATAGACCCTCAGAGGTCAAATAAAGGGATCACAAATTGTCCCCCTGTCTACTGTGTTACTTGTTTTCCCTCTCATATTTATACGTGTGTTTGTCACATACACTTGTGCTCGTCACATCATATCTTGTTTGTTACATTGTCAAATACACAACGCCACATCATAATTTCCACATAAGACGACTAACAACACTAGGCATGACACCTGGACATGTCTACAACCAGACCAGA
This sequence comes from Stenogyne calaminthoides, assembly GCA_037126765.1. Classification (NCBI taxonomy): domain Eukaryota; kingdom Viridiplantae; phylum Streptophyta; class Magnoliopsida; order Lamiales; family Lamiaceae; genus Stenogyne; species Stenogyne calaminthoides. The sequence continues at coordinate 13,368,981 of JBBCBC010000019.1, read as the reverse complement.
GAGCGAGAATTACTCCTCCCGCCGCGACCTATCAAAATAAGGGCATGTCGAACCCCAACAAGTTCTGCCATTTCCATGAGCAGACAGGCCATTACACGAGAGAATGCAAATATCTACTTCCCCAACTTTGGAGGCTGTACGAGGACCGGCTATTGGATGAATTTGTCAAGCAACCTCAGAGGAATCAAGATCATGCCCAGAGAGGTCACCAACTGGCAAACCGACCCCGACAGGAGGAACCCACTCCAGGAAACGCTGGCTAGGGGGAACGACCAGTGTCACCCATGTCTGAGGGCGTTAGAGGTTGCGTCATACACACCCTCTCCCCGCTCGGGGCGGTTGGGGGATTCTCCACAACAGGCTCATCCAAAAGGCGAATGAAGGCGGAGATAAGGGAGATAGAGAATGCCAGAAAGATGGTGCTACCGGTTTTCACGGTAGGGGAGGAGACCCGCACGATAGAATTTGGCGAAAAGGATAAGGCCGGCATAGTCTATCCAAACGTCAATCCTTTGGTGATTAAGGCCAATATCATGGATACTACTGTATGCCGGTTGCTGGTAGATGGAGGGGCTTTCTGCAACATCCTCTTCAAGAAGACTCTAGACCAGCTCGGGGACTATGATGCCTACATCACCCCATGCGACCACGTCGTGAAGGGCTTCGAGGATGCAACTGTGAAGCCGACAGGGATGATCCGCCTGGCTATTGAATTAGTTTCTACTTTTAGTGAAGAGGTTAGGGCCACTAGGCTTTTAGATTTTCTAGTTGTCGACCTCCAGAGCTCCTATAACGGTTTTCTCGGGAGGCCTTTTGAGCATGAATTCGAGGCTGCGTTCTCAACTTTTTATTTTTGTGAGAAGTTTCCCACCAAGAGTGGGCTGGTCGGCACCGTCAAAGGTGACCAAGTTGATGCAAGAGGTTGTTTGATTTATTTCTCGTCTCTTTTCAATTCCGCACTGATATCTAGCAAACAAATACTTGTAATAGAGAGTGAAAAACAATGCAGAAATTTGAGTAACAAGACAAACAAGAAATGGAGTCATGACGACCTCGATCTAAGAATGGGGCTCGAACCAGAAGAATTCCTGCTTGAAGCAGAGATCGACGACCCCCGACAAGATACCCCAAGGGCCATCCCGGGGGAAGACCTCGAGAAAGTCAAGATAGACCCAGCCCAACCGGATCTAGAAGTAATCATAGGCTCCAAGATACCGAACGGCCTGAAGGGGAAAGTCATCGACTTTCTCAAAAAGAACTTAGACGTCTTCGCGTGGTAGAACAAAGACATGGTGGGGATTGACCATAAAGTTACATGCCACAAATTGCTGATAGACCCAGCTCGGAAGCCGATAGCCCAGAAAATATGAAATTTCGGCACAAAGAAGTATGCGGCGTTAGCCAAAGAGGTAAAGAAATTACTAGACAACGACCTGATCACACAGGCCGATCAACCCCAATGGGTGGCTAATGCCATAATGGTGAAGAAAGTCAAACGGAACTTGGCGACTATGCATCGACTTCACCGACCTCAACAGTGCTTGTCCAAAGGATTTCTTCCCCATGCCCCACATCGACCACTTGATAGACAACACAGCGGGCCACGAGATGATGTCGTTCATAGACGCCTTTGCAGGCTATCATCAGATAGCCATGCACGAGCCAGACCGGCAACATACCTCATTCTTGACAGAAAATAATACCTACTGTTGGAAAAGAATGCCTTTCGGTTTAAAGAACGCGGGGGCAACATACCAAAGATTGGTCAACCACATGTTTGCCGACCTCATAGGCAAATCAGTAGAAGTTTACGTGGATGACATAGTCATCAAAAGCCTGAGGTCGGAAGACCACCTGATGCACCTGGCACAAACTTTTGACATCCTAAGAAAATTCAACATGTGACTTAACCCCAAGAAATGTAATTTCGGGGTTGAATCCGGAAAGTTCTTGAGGCATCTGGTCAGCAAGCGAGGAATAGAGGCTAACCCTGCAAAAGTCAAAGCCATATTAGACATGGGAGCACCTCGAAATGTGAAGGAGGTACAAAAACTCACGGGTTGTCTGGCCGCTTTGAACAGGTTCATCTCCCGAATGGGGGATAAATGCAAACCGCTGTTCGACACGATCCGAAAAAAATCGAAGTTCGAATGGACACCTGAAAGTCAGGAGGCTCTTGATAAAATCAAAGCTTACCTGGTGGATGTGAACATTCTATCAAAAATAGTTCCAGGGGAAAAAACTCTTCCTATACCTCGCGACCTTTGAAACAGCTCTGAGTGCAGTACTCGTCCGAGTAGAAGACAAAAATGAATTCCCAATCTAATTTGCCAGTCAAATGTTGAACGAAACCGAGCAAATGATCCGGTCTAGAGAAATTGGCATCTGTACCGCCATGAAGCGTGAGAAAACCGAGAGGTCAGATACTTTTTCGATCATCAAGTCGAAGTCCTCACCTCCACACCCCTGAGGAATGTGCTACACCGACCAGATACAACGGGCCGATGCCTCAAATGGGCCTTTGAGGTCGGACAGTACGGGATAACATACGCACCCCGGCCTGCCATCAAAGCTCAGACGCTAGCTATTTGTGGACGGGTCGGCGACCTCCCATAGGGGGCCGGTTTGGTCATCACAAGTCCGGAGGGCATCTCTTTCCAGAACGCCATCACTTTCGAATTCCCTGCGACAAATAATGAGGCCGAATATGAAGCGCTCATCAGCGGCTTAGAGATGTCGACAGCCATGGGCATCAAAAGGTTGCAAATTCACATTCGATTCCCAAACAGAAATTGCCAGTGTCTCGGGGAATCTGGGCACGGGATGACAGGATGGCAGCATACCAAGAGAATGTAAAAATATTATGTCAGAAGTTTGAATAGGTCCATGTCAAACTAATCCCGAGAGAACATAATTCGCGAGCCGATGCTTTAGCACGACTAGTGACTTCCGAAGGACCACCAGAATTAAAGGATGTCACCATCACGACATTATTCCACCCATCCACCGCATATGCGAGTGTCGCGACCTTAGAAACCCCGACGTTGAGCTGGATGACACCCATCATTGAATACTTAACAAATGTTCTCCTGCCAACTGATCGAGTCCAAGCTCGGCAATTGCAATTATGAGCCGCACGATACACAATGATCCACGACGATCTGTACAAGCGAGGCTTCAGCACACCCCTACTTCGATGTATCACACCAGAACAAGGGCAAGTTATCCTGCGCGAAAATACCGCGAAGGGCGTCACGGAAACCATCTTGGGGAGAATCGTTGGCCCATAAAACCACAAGGAAAGGATATTTTTGGCCAACACTAAGGGCCGATGCCATCGTCTTCGTCCTCAAGTGCCATAGATGTCAAATCTATGCCCCCTCCATCAGAGCTACCACAGAAGAGCTCACAAGCATCCCCAGCCCTTGGCCATTCGCAAAGTGGGGGATAGACATCATTGGGCCACTCCCAACAGCTCCAGGCTCGGTCAAATACACCCTGGTAGCGGTAGATTAGTTCACAAAATGGGTCGAGGCTGAGGCATTGGCGACCATAGATCAAGATCACATCATCAAATTCATATGGCGAAACATCATCTGTAGATTTGGTTTACCGCAGGCAATCATATCTGACAATGGCAAACAATTTGACGGCCTCAAAATCGATGCCTTTTTAAGGAAATGGAAGATCACAAAGCTCTTCTCAACTCCATATCATCCACAGTCAAACGGTCAGGTCGAGGCGGTGAACAAGATCATCAAGCATACACTCAAGGCCAAGATTGAGAGAGGAAAAGAAAAGTGGGCTAGCGAGCTCCCGGATGTGTTATGGGCATATAGGACGACCTGTAGAAATTCAACAGGAGAAACCCCTTACTCATTGAATTTTGGAACCGAGGCGGTCGTACCTGCAGAAGTCGATTTTCCCAATCTCCGCACAAGTCAAGTCGCCTTCGACCACAACGACAAGGCCTTGGCCAGAAACCTATACCTACTCGAAGAGAAACGTTTAGAGGCCAACATGAGAAATGCAAGATACAAGCAAAGGTCGGAGAGGTACTATAATTCTAAAGTACGACTTCGACGTTTCAAAGAAGGAGACTTGGTATTGAAAAAGGTACTCGGAGAATCAAAGGGAGCCCTCGGTCCAAACTGGGAGGGTCCTTTCAAAGTCTCAAAGATCCTACCAAATAGAGCCTACGAGCTCGAAAAACTGGACGGTACCGAGGCCCAATATCCATGGAATGCGACCCACCTGAAGAAATATTTTCAGTAGGTTCACATCCTTGTAAACAAATTGTATCAAATCAATAATAATGATTCTCTTTTCAAATTCCTTTGTAAAAAACAAGGGAGTCACATATAAAAAATTCGAATCACCCGAGGTGTGACTTTCAACATACTGGAGGCAAAGTCACAACCCGGTGAGGTGTGACCTCCCCTGACTTTGTAAGATGACTAAAAGCAATATCCGAACAAAAAGTCGCGTAAAAAATAAGACGACGAGGATTAAGCAGAATTAAGGGTTGCATAAGGAAATCAAGTCGACACAATGAAGGAATGAAAAAAGAGAATTTTTATTGATAAAGTAAGGCCCGAAGGCCGGTACATGGGAAGGTCGGCAAAAACAAAAGAAAATTTACATATGTAAACAAAATAAGAAAAACTTCTTCAAGTCTCAGTCGGGCTGGTGCTCGGGCCATCAGCGGCCTCCCCCCTACAGCCTCCCCTCCGGCGACCTCCGGAGAAAGTCGGATCGTCCTAAACGGAGTCTCGAGGATCGACTCAGCAGAGCCCACCCGAGCCTTATCGATATCAAGAATGGGGCGCACAATCCGGCTAGGGTTGGCGAAGAAGGAGAGGTCGATGCCCATGTCTTCCAGGTCCTTAATCTCCAACAAGACACTGGGGGCAGGAGGGTTATCGCGAACGTAGTCGGACAGCTCGGTGACGAACCCCCTGAGGTCGCCAGAGGGATTTGTAGCATGACAGATCCTGATGGCCCCAACAAATGCCATCACATAGGCAAAGTTGGCATTCAGGTCTTCAGTTCTTTTGAAATTCTCCTCCTTGGCGACCAACTCTTTCTGGGCATCCGCCAGCTCGCCCTCAATCTGGGCCGCCCTCGCCCTCTCCGCCGAGAGATCCTTCTCAACACCAGCTAGCCGACTCTCCAGATCGGAGACCTTCCAAGTGAGCTCAGAGTTGGATGTCTCCAACTTCATCTGAACGTCGGCCGCGGAAAGGATCGACTTGGTCTGGTCGGTGACCCGAGCCTGAGCCTTCCTCAACTCCCTAAGCTCCGACTCCAACTGAGCGTTGGACTTCTCCAAGTAGAAGGCCACCTTCTGGGAATGGACGAGAGCCGAGTACAGATTGCCCATCACTTTCTGGTGATGGGCGTTGGCATGATCCGTCTACGTCCATCCCTGAGGCAAGTTTTGCTGGCCCCTGGAGAGATAGGCGGGCTAGCCTTTAGGGATCCTGGCCGGAACGAGCTGGGGTGACCTCAAGAAGCTCAGCACTTCCAGGGAAAATTTGTCCGGAGTGAGCTCCGAGCTGCGAAAGGATGCAAATCAGTAGTGATCGATAAATATAAAGGAAAGCAAGAAAGTACGATGCTAGGAGTCATCCTCTGGAAGGCGACCTCCTTCGGGAGCGGAAGTGGGCTGCGACGTCGGGCGAAGAGGCAACCTCCCGAGTCCCCGGTTGATCTCCGACCGGTACGTGCTGATCTCCTCCCTCATCTTCTTCCGAGCAGGCTCGGATTCCGATGGAGTTTGCCCCTTGGCCTTCCTTTTCCCCTTGTCAACGGAGGAGGGATCGGAAGGGGTCGAACTTGGAGTAGGAGCGATAGAGTTCGGTACGTGTTGCATCTGCCTGAGCACCAACTTCTTGGGGGTGGTTGGCACCGGTAGACTAGATATCGAGAACTGCATACAAGAAAAAAATCCGATCACGCGAATTGTTGTACAAAATTAAAGTCATCAACAAGAGGACTTACAAGGAATTTTAAGGTGACAAAGATAAGTGTACAAGTCGGCTTTGAGTCGGTCAAGCTCGGTGTTCAGGGCATTCACGTCGCAGCAGCTCGGAGGAGTGTCACGAACTATGTTGTAGGCCTCCAAGAAGTCCCCGTACAAGTCGGCAGTAGCGGGCGTGAACACTGCAAGATAAAAAGGGAATTAGATCAGTACAACCTCGAAGTCAGAAATGTTAAAACTCACCATGTTCAACTCGATGGGCATAATCTGTCGGGACACGTATGGGCAGGGTGCTCGAAGGATCCACAGACTCCCATACCCCCCCGACGAACCACCATTTGCGGTACTAGTCGGCGACCTAATTGGGGATCCCACTCACTAGCTCCCGGCCCTTCCGAAGTCGCACGACATTGTAGCCGCCGGCTTGGGTAATCGACATCCTCACGTAAGCGGTCTCACCAGGAGTCGGCAGCCGATTTAGCCCGGCTTGCCCCAGAACGGTCATTGTAGCAAGGATATAATTCCAGCCGTTCGGGTGATCTGCGTAAGGCTCTGATTCCAGGCCGCCAGGAGATGGGAGATCACCGGATGTAACAGGAAACAAATTCCCGCCTCCATAGTGTGCTCATTAACAGCGATCATGCCAGGTGGCGGCTGGTCAGCACTTTCATCGGGGGTCGCCCCATAGAAATGCACTTCCCGGGGCACTTTGTATAGGCGGCGAAGAGAACGCACCTACCAGTCAGACAAGGTTGACCTGTGTCTCTGGTCGGAGGCTGCAAAATCCGACCTGGCTGACCTTTTGTAACCCCGCTCTGGTCGCTTGTACGGAGCTCAGGCCTCGTACGTGTGATAATCGAAAACCCGCTCATAAGCTCCATAGGTATGGGCCGGGTTGGAAGGGCCTGTGGACGTCCCCGTCTCCAGTGAAACAAGATGGGGAGGGCTAATGTTCAGTGGAGGAAGGTGTGTGATCTCCCCTAATTCGGTCAAGAACTGTTCATCATCACCTTCGTCATTTCCCCCGCCATCCCTATTGTTAATTTGGAGCGTCGGCGATCGAGGATCCCCCCACATTGAGGGCAGCGGAGGCGGCGGTGGAGGTGGGCTATAGCCACATCAACGTCGTCCGAATACGACAAAACCAGGAAGCGGGGTGGCGCGGGAGTGGATAGTGGATTGGAAGCCATAAGAAAATTTGCGAGAGGGTGAATGTATTACCTAATTCAGCTTCGATCAAAAATTCGGAAGTTTGCCGGAAACTCTAAAGCTTGGATTCGGGAAGGGTTCAGCTGCGTAAAGGTTGAGGGTAAAGGGTTTATGCCTAAAACCCTCGCCCATTTTATAGAAGAAGAGGGGGGTCGAAATGTAATATGAGTATAGTTAAGACCCCCCCGAAGGAAGCAAAGTCGAGCAGGTCGCGCGTAGTCGGCACAACAGTCGTCGATTGGAGAGACTCGCGGCGCATGACGTCTCCTATCGGCTATGCCATCATGACGGATCTGTCAGGTCTCACGCCAATTCAAGGAACCAAGGTGACGATTCACCTCCTCGAGGATGATCATTCGATTCCCAAGGTCGGCTTGCCACAAGTCGATAAAATAACAGGTCAAGTCAAGGCCCCGATGCGAGCACGTGACCTTGACTTGAGGGGCAATTGTTGTGGCATGAAATAATCCGATCTGGTGAGGCGACTCTCCATTATATATCTGTCATTTGGAGCGACCTCACTTGGTCTGAGGAGGCCGCAAAGCGACTTGGAAAAGTATGAAAGTCGCGGGGCGACTTGGAGAAGTCTGCAGGACGGAGGCGACTTCAACCTGAAGTCAACGAAGAGATAAACATGGGAAAGATACGGACAGTTAATGGCGCGGATATCGCGGGGCATAAGCAAGGCAAGTGTATCCAGACGTGGCGCACCCGCTTTATCACAATAAATGGTGATACACCTCGACATACTCTTAGAAACCCCTAAGTCTAATAAGAAACTACATAGCCAGACAGCCTCCTTAGCAGCTTCTGAGGCAGCTACGTACCCGGCTTCCATAGTGGAGTCCCCAATGCATTTCTGCTTTACACTTCTCTAAGATATGGCTCCACCTCCCAGCATAAACACATAACCCGAGGTAGACTTCCGTTCATCTCGATCAGCTTGGAAATCTGAATCGGTATAACCCAAAGGAATCATGATGTCTGACTGGTATACCAGCGCATAATCTCGAGTCCTTTTCAAACACTTGAGAATGTGCTTGACAACAATCCAATGTCCTTGACCAGGGTTAGAATGATATCTCGCTACCATGCCAACTGCATAGCAAATATCAGGCCTCGTACACAACATTGCATACATAAGGCTTCCTACAGCTGATGCATAAGGAACCTTAGCCATCTCCTCTATCTCCTTTTGTGTCTCAAGACACATATCCTTAGATAGGGGAACTCCATGTCTTAAAGGTAGTAAGCCCTTCTTGGAGTTTTGCATGTTGAAACGAGCAACCACAATATCAATGTAAGACGCTTGAAATAAACACAACATTCTCTTTTTCTGATCACGAATGACCTTAATACCAAGAATGTACGATGCTTCTCCCATATCCTTCATTTGAAACTGCTCTGAAAGCCACACCTTTACGTCTGACACATTGTTGCCAATAAGAAGAATATCATCTAAGTACAGTACCAAGAATACCACTACGTCTCCGTTACTCTTCTTGTACACACAACTTTCATTTTGACATTGTTCAAATCCAAAAGATTTGATTACCTCGTCAAAACGAATGTTCCAAGACCTGGAAGCTTGCTTCAGCCCATAAATAGACTTTTTCAGCTTCCAGACTAGATGCTCTTGGCCTTTCTTCACATAACCCTCGGGTTGCTGCATATAGATGTCCTTATCCAACTCTCCATTAAGGAAAGTTATCTTGACATCCATTTGCCAAACCTCGTAGTTCATGTGATTAGCTATGGATAAGAGAATCCGGATCGACTTTAGCATGGCTACTGGTGAAAAGGTCTCGTCACAGTCGATTCCTTCTTTTTGGGTAAAACCCTTTGCCACCAACCGTGCTTTAAAAGCAACAATCTGCCCATCAGATCCTCTCTTAAGTCTGTAGACCCACTTGCACCCAACGACTTTCTTATCGTGGGGAAGTTCACTTAGGTCATACACTTTCATAGCATCCATAGATTTGTGCCAAGACTCTGCATCTTTGTCTTGAATTGCCTCTTTGTAAGTCCAGGGATCGTTATCACCGTGTTCATCATCTGAAATCAAGTCTACAGACTCTCCCAAAAATATGAAACGATCAGGTTGACGAATAACCCTCTCACTACGACGAGGTAATGTATACAAGGGTTCATCAGAGTAACCACGTTGTACAGTCTCTTGTTGTATTTCCTCTTGCACACTTGGTGTGCCATTATCTCCCCTCAACTCATTTAGAATGATTTCACTGTTGGACTTATGCTCATTCATATAGTCTTCCTCTAATAATCGGGCATTGGTACTCACCATCACCCTCTGATCATTAGGACTATAAAAATAACAACCTTTTGTTCCCTTAGGGTATCCTACAAACAACCGTACTTCAGTTCTAGGTGCCAACTTATCAGCTTCCTTATTCAGCACATGTGTTGGACAACCCCAAATCCGAATGTAATTTAGACTAAGGTTTCGCCCAGACCACAATTCGATTTGAGTTTTTGGAACTGCTTTAGAAGGTACATAATTTAGAAGGTACGTTGTCATTTCCAAGGCATATCCCCAAAAGGAGGTAGATAATGAATCATAACTCATCATCGATCTCACCATCTCCAATAGAGTCCTATTCCTTCTCTCAGCCACTCCATTCTGTTGGAGAGTACCATGGCACGGTGAGCTGGGATGTAATCCTGTTCTCTAATAAGTGTTGCCTAAATTCATTGCTCAGGTATTCGCCACCACGATCAGATCATAGTGACTTGATACTTTTACCATGACGATTCTCCACTTTTGCCCTAAATTCTTTGAACTTGTCAAAGCATTCAGACTTGTGGCGCATCAGGTAGATATATCCATATCTTGAGTAATTGTCAATGAAAGTGACAAAATACTCAAAACCATCTCTAGCTTGAACAGACATGAGTCCACACAAATCAGAGTGAATCAATTCCAACACACCATTGGCCCTATTCCCCTTGGCCTTAAAAGGCCTCGAGGTCATCTTACCTTCCAAACAGGATTCATAGACTGAGAATGGTTCCACTTGGAGAGACTCCAAAAACCCACTACTTACTAGTCTTTGAATCCTTCTCAGGTTGACATGACCCAACCTTAGGTGCCAAAGGTATGTTTGATTCAACTTAGAAGGTTCTTTTCTCTTATTTGATGATGACGATGAATGAGCTTCAGTCACAGTATGGTATGCACATGTAATAGTATAAAGATTATTTTCTAACGCGCCAGAACAGATTAAAAAGTCATTTCTCATAATAACAACTTTGTCATTAAAAACAACTGAACATCCATCCATAAATAACTTCGAAACTGAAATTAAATTCTTCTGAAAACTCGGCACGTATAAAACGTTCTTTAATACTAAAACAGAATTAGAAAAACACAAGTGCACATCTCCTACTTCGACCACTGCTACTGTCGTAGCATTGCCCAAACTGATAGTAATCTCGCCCTCACTCAGTTGCCTAGTCTGCAGAAACACCTGCAAGGTATAACAAACATGATCAGTGGCTCCTGTATCTACAACCCAAGAAAAGGCAGAACAAGCCGCGAAACATGTTTCAACAACCAGAGAAAGATACGTACCAGAGTTGTCCTTTTTAAGGAGAGGACAATCAGACTTCCAGTGTTCTGTCTTGTTGAATTTGAAGCATTTGCCTTTCGGCTTTTTCACGCCACCAGAAGGCGCCACTTTCTTGCTCCCACTACTTCCACCACTTTTTTTCTATAAAAACTTTTTCTTCTTCCCGCCCTTAGACGAAGAAGATCCAGCTTGAACAGAAACATGAGCATGTGGTCCCTTACCCTTACCCATGAGACCTTCCGCCGCGACCAATTCCGCAAGAAGCTCGGCTATGGTATAGTCCTTCTTACTCATGATCACGTTTAAATGGAAGTTTTCAAAGGACTTTGAAGCGAGTTCAGGATCATATCGTGTTAGAAAATTATGGGTGCCCGGATCTATTCGAGTTGATTTTCAAATACATATTTAAATAAATCAATTAATTACTAGCATGAATTAATCCTAAATCAATTCAACATAATAATCAATAAGCAAATAAACAATTCATGCGTACACATAATCCACATAAATCCTAAGCATGGGAATCTAGGAGTTACGAGATTACGTACCTCTTATAGAGACAAACGTTGAGACGTTGGATCAACCCAAAGAGCCTTCTCAAATATATCCCAAGTCAACGAATGTAATTCGGTGGGAGGATTTCACACGAACGATTTTAAAAAGAAAGAAACAAAATATTTTGCCACCACCTTTGTGGATTTCTAATATTTCCAACACATAAAATTTCACTTGGGAATGAAAAATTCATCCCCTATAAATAGGACTAGGGTGGCCGATTTTTTGGAGGAAAAAATAAGGAAGAAAATCTTTTTCTTGGTCTCCAAGAAATCTTGAATATATCTCCTATATTTTTTTCTCCTTAATTAAATTTTTCCATAAAAATCTTTCTTCCCCTTTTCCCCACTTTTTCGAAAATTACAAGGCAAAAGGGATCAAGATTTGACTTCTTGAATTTATGGGATAATTATGTATTCCAAGAATACTTATCTCTTTCCATAAAATATCTTTCAAAAAAATCAAGAAAATCTTTTCTTCCTTTTCCTATATTTTTTCGAAAATTTTGAGAAATATTAGGCAAAAATATTTTCTTCTCCTTTTCATTAATTAGACTTTAATTTGGGCTGTTTGAGGGGCCTTTAGGAGAATTAAGATTGGACCTTTAATGGACTATGAAGCTTTAATATTGGGCCAAATATTATTCAAGTCCATTAATATTAATTTGCTCCACTATAAAATTAATATTGAACTATCCATCTTAACCCATATTACGATTCTACTATAATATGGCTCCCGGTCATTATTTCCCGTGTTTAAGATTATTTTAATCCATTAATTAATTAAGCCACTGAACAAGCTTTAAATTAATTAATATCTTAGTCCTTGGAGTAAAGACAACTCAACATTATTATCCATACCGGAAATAAATTTCCACTTGCAAGATTTGGTATGATAAAAATTCTGAGCCCACCAAGGGGTCAAATCAAGCAAGACGTACTTGCACACGATTTTCCATATTAAATGTCAACAATCGTCATGTAATTAATAATATTGCCCAAGATATAAGGTATCGAACCATATTGACTTTCTTCCTATCACAAGTCAAAGCAATAGTTATTAATTTCACACGATCCTATTTAAGGGACGGAGATTAAGAAATAATATACCACTGAGGTCTAATTCTTGTATATTAAGTACCTAAGAATTTATCCTCCTGTAGGTCCTTATTCAGTGCATCTAAATGCACTAGTATAATCTCTTGGTTAAGACAAGCCAATCTGAGTCTTATACTTCAACCTTTCATGATGGTTCGTTCATTTCTATCTGGGTTGTGAATTTGTACTAATTACGAGGAGCTGTTAATTTGATCTACTGTGATCTGGTATCACCAAATTAACTACAACGTAATATATACTTTACTTATTGAATGGATTTGCAATAAATATATATAACATTCATTCATATTTAATGCAACAGTGATTTATTAATTATTTCAGTAAATAAATAAAAAATTCCAGTTTGGTTATACAAAGTAAAAACATACTTTTCACTATAACCCTAACATATCGATCTTGGTATTACCATTGATTTCTCCTCCGAGGACCTCTATCTCATTCAGATATTCCATCGTCTTGAGATAGTGGTCCCTCACGGACGCTCCCTCTGTCATAGAGTTTGACATAATGCTCCTCATAGCCTCAAAACGGGCAGCCCTATCTTTCTCACCAAAAAGCTCTTTTAGGCTCAATATCATATCCGCGACATTAGGCATGTTTTGATGCTGCTGTTGTAAAACATTTGACATCGAGCCCAAAATGTAATAACGAGCCATCTCATTAGCCTTGTGCCACTTCTTGTGAGCCTCCTTTTGCTCTTCAGTGGAATCGGGTTCCAAAGGGGCATGAGCAGGTGTATTGAGCACAAACTTGTACTCACTTGCAACTAGGACAATGTCCAGATATCTTTTCCAATCCAAATAATTCGGACCAGTAAGCTTATTTTGATTTAAAATAATTGAAAGCGGGTTGAGTGACATCATCATAATTATCTGAAATAAATAAAATGCAAGCAAGCATCAAAACACATAAATTGAAGCATAAAATATTCAAAACCTTCAATACCAACATTCAAAACAACCTCCAATAGCCCAACAAACACACACGCAAGCCACATTAGGGTGGTCTTTTAAGTATGTGTTTGTCAACCAGACACCTAGTCTTTGATTTCGATATCACGTCAACTTATCCTTATGACGAACAAAATTAACAGTCGGACCTTAACTGGCCATGTGAATTAGAACAGGGACCCCATTGGGGAATTATATTAAAATTCACATCTAAGTGATGACCACAATTTAACTGTAAGAACCACTTATTCACAATTGACGAGCTCATCAAGAGAACACATCGCTAGCAAATAATTCCCTACAGTTATCTTGAATCATTCTTTACCGATGAACTCATGTATGATACATCCGTTGGGGAGGACCACACACTTCATCTAAAGATTAAAACATTTTGATTAGAAGTCTTAGCTAGTAAGCTCGTGAATGTTGCATCCGTTAGGGGGAGACTCCAAGGTCCCACGAGCAACAAACACCTTACTTAAAGACCAATTGTGGAGGCCAATGAATTAATTAAAATTCACATCTATATCACTCAGTCATTTGTAACATGAAGGTTGTTTACAGGCATAGCATATCATGAAAAGAAACACAAGCATGCCACAACAAAGCAAGAAGCGATAAATAAAAGCAGAAATAAATGCACATCTATCGTAATCCCTTGAAAAACGATCAAAAAAGCCTATTATGAGATATTACAATGGTAAATGAAGAGCACGGACGGATGCCTCGCATCGGCCTCTCACGCAAGGCAAACGACTCAATTTCATGTCCACCGACTTAAACTGGCAGAAAACTTCATCAAGGAAATTGAATTAGCTCTCGCCACAGACCTTCAAGCTTAGTGGTGAGATGTGTAGATGACTTCAAGACATTTCCGAAACATGGTTATAATAGGAAAATGGACACCCGAGTCAAAAGTTATGGCCAAAACGGTTTTACCCGACCAATGGCCAAAACCCTAATCGCCCGTTTTCCATATCCTCCATCGCCCATCCTTATGATCAAATTACAATAAAGCAATGAAAAAAAACTACTACAGTGATCTATGAAAAACACCTATACTACCCACACTTCTTATCTGGTGGGAAAAATGATTACAACATCACATACATAAGGGTTGCGATAGAGAAACAAATCCAAACACAATGAAAACAGAAACGATATCAACAAACAAAAACATTTCAGGCAGAGCCAACAATCCACGAATCCAAGCTCTGATACCATTTGATGTCGTACGGATTAAATCCACCTGCAGGGTTTAATACGACAATCCTTTATGAGTTTCCTCAAGGGGACGTCATCATCCTGGATGTCGAGGACACGGTGCCCCAATGACAATAAATAGATATCATGCGAGTGATGTCGCTACCCAAAATACGAAGTATGAGAGATCTACCAAGATTCTTACCTATAGTAAATCAAAGTAGTGAACAAGCACCCCACATATCTAAATACCACACTTATGGTTGAGAATTATAAAAGTCACCAAGACCTCTAGTTCTTCATAACAGTCAGAATAGAAGAACATGTCTTATCTGTGATCCATTCAATACGACATAGCGCACTAGTATAAACTAATGGCCAAGACAAGCCACCAACAAGTTTATACTACAACTTAAACCAATAGTTATGTCCAGAACTATCTCAGTTGTGAATATTGTTATATCTTATAAGGAACTTGACGATGTGATCTTCTGTGTGACTACAAACCCACCACATTGTCTACAATATAAGATAAACAGACACATAAGCAATTTATAAGAATGCAATAATGTGAAAAACCATTTATTTCAGATTGAAAGTGTGATGTGCGGGGTTGTGTTTAGTAAAATCAGAGTAATGTTACACTGAATGTTGTGACACTCAAAGTAATATTCAAAAGACAGAAACAGCGGAAGACTCAGAAACACAACACACAAATTTTAATAAGACTTTACACAATCTATATCAATATAGACTGTGAGGCCCTATGGCCAAAATCACTATTTATTAAAAATAATGAGTACAAAGAGGTTCACAAATCGACCCTCTTGAAACAAGATCAAACATATGATCTAAAAGGCTAGGTGTATTTCTACACTACCAAATGATCTATTCTAAGAACAAATCTAGCACCAATTCAAGGTATTGTAAACCCTACAATTACACTCTAATGGTAAAACAAAATCCACAACAATGGCCCTATCACTCTGGATGCACTCACGCACTCTACAGTTGATGCTCGGTTGTTGCTTAAAGATGGCACACGATATATAACTATATTTGGTGATATTTGGCAATTGATGTGAACACCAATATCTTCTATTTATCACTCTTCCATGATCCTTGGCAATTAAAGATGGCACTTAGCTATTGGTGTTCACAATCTAGAAACTCTTCAATCCACTCTTCCACGATCTTTGTAACTGCCACTTAGTGGGACTTCTTTGATCTCTGAAAAACAGCCGCATGATCTAGTCCATTCTACTCGATTCTTGAAGCTTGTGGAACCTTCTGGAATCTTGCAGAACAACCTAGATTGTCAATCTGCAGTCAACAACATCAAAGACAACATTGAACATAGAAGTGTTAGTGGTTAAGAAGAAAGGACGAATAATGATGTTGTAACCAATGTTGTAACATCGGTGGCAACATCAACACAGATAATAAGGAAATTGAATATACATCCACAAAAGCTCACTAAAAGTTTGCTTTACAATATACACCAACACAGGATGGATTACAACCTCTGGTTCTTTCCTCTTCCCTCCTCTGTGAATCACAGTTGGAAATTCCTCAAATTGCTTCTCCAAGGGTGGAAAAGCTGCAAGCTTGTCATAACTTTCCCCCTTTTTGGCATCATAATTTGCAATAAGCTCGGAAAGTGTCCTGTCCATATGCAGTTGCTCTCTCCCAATAGATCTCAACTCTGCAGCAATATGGAATTGTTCATCCTGTAGCCATTGAAGTACATTCAACGTTGTTGCTGTGTCTTCAGCAAGACCTCCATAGGTAGCACGCATTTTGGTCATGAGTGATGTACTCATTTCCTCAACTGCGGCTTTGATCATTTAATCAGCTCGTGTGTTGGGGCATAAGTTGCACAGATCTATTCGGGATGAATATTTAAATACAAATTTAATTCTTTAATTATTACTAGCATGAATTAATCCTATATTAATTCAAATAATAATCCAACAACATATCATGCATATAATAATTCACGTAAAACCTACGCATGCGGAATTCTACGAGTTTATGTGAACGTACCTCTTGGGATGACAACGGTGTGATTGATTAGACTAACCGAAAGGACTTCCCAAGTATTCCCTTAGCCCTCGTTCGACTATCCGGTGGAAGGACTCTTG
The DNA here is from genome assembly GCA_037126765.1 of Stenogyne calaminthoides. Classification (NCBI taxonomy): domain Eukaryota; kingdom Viridiplantae; phylum Streptophyta; class Magnoliopsida; order Lamiales; family Lamiaceae; genus Stenogyne; species Stenogyne calaminthoides. The sequence continues at coordinate 13,352,229 of JBBCBC010000019.1, read as the reverse complement.
TGAACGATTTAACAAAAGGAAAATAAAATATGTTGCACCACCTTTGTGGATTTACTAATTTTTCCAGCACATGGAATTGTACTTGGGAATGAAAGAATCATCCCCTATTTATAGATCACAAGGTAGTCGAATTTTTAGTGATAAAACAATGTGGGAAAATCTTTTCTTGATCTCCAAGAAATCTTGAATATATCTCTTATATTCTTTTTCCCATAATTATAATATTCCACAAAAATCCCACCTTATCTACATTATGGAATTTTCGAAAATATGGGGTCAAGAATCCAAGATTTGGATCTTCTTGAATTTATGAGATATTCTTGTATTTCAAGAAATACATATCTTCCATAATATCTTTTCAAGAAAATCAAGAAAATCTTTCTTGCCCACTATATTTTCAAATTTTCGAAAATATCACTATAGATAACCAAGTGGGAGATTTCTTGAATTTAATGAGATAATCTTGTATTCCAAGAATACATATCTTCATTCCATAACAAAATTCAAAGAAAATCTTTCTCCCATCTTATCTATAATTTTCGAAATTCTTAGAAAAATTAAGCAACAATATTTATTTTATTTTAATCACCTTTTTCAGTTATTGGACTATATGTTGGGCTACTCAGGGGGCCTTTAGGAGAATTAAGATTGGACCTTCTAATGGACCTTGAATATCTAATATTGAGCACAATATTATTCAAGCCCATAAATATTAATTAATCCCACTACATAATTAATATTGCACTATCCAACTTAACCCATATTACAGTCAATATGGCTTCCGGTTATTATTTCCCGTGTTTAAGATTATCTAGCCCATTAATTAATTCAAGCCACTGAAATAGCTTTCCATTAATTAATATCTTTTGTCCTTGGTCAAGGAATGGTTCAACATTATTATCCATACCGGAAACTAATTCCACTTGCAAGATTTGGTATGATAAAGCTTATGAACCTCCTAAGGGGGCAAATCGAACAAGCGTACTTGCACACGATTCTTCGTATTAAATCTTAGCAATCACATGTGACTAATAATATTGCCCAAGATAAAAAGTATTGAATCTCGTTGATTCGCTACCCATGATAAGTCAAAACAATAGTTACCAATCTCACGTGATCCTATTTAAGGAACGAAGATTAAGAAATAATGAACCACTGAGGTCTAATTCTTCCTTGTTCAGTTCTGAAGAATTTATCCTCCTGTAGGTCCTATTCAGTGCATCAGTCATGCACTAGTGTAATCTCTTGGTCAAGACAAGCCAATCTGAGCCTTACACTTCAACCTTTTACGATGGGTTGTTCATTTCCATCTAGGTCGTGAATGGCGTACTTTTAGTTACAAGGGACTGTTAATTTAATCTTCTGTGATCTGGTATCACCAAATTAACTACAATGTAACACGTACGACTTATTGAAAAGTTATGCAGTAAATATATGTAACATTCGATAATATTTAAAGCATCAGTGATAAACAATTTATTTCAGTAAATAAGTCTGAAAATTCAGTTTCGATTATACAAAAGTAAAAAGCATACTTTCTAGTATAATCCCAACAATCTCCCACTTATACTCAAAGTCTGCTTTTAAGTATACTATAACATGCCTCGTGTAGTCCGTGACATCTAATGTCACCTACACAAACCTAATAATTTCTCCCACTTATACTCAAAGCAGATTGGCAACGGTCTTGACACCCATTCCTTCTACATGTCTCTCGAATGTATTCAGAGGCAGACTCTTTGTGAATGGATCTGGTAGGTTGTCCTCAGACGCTATCTTTGCCACATCTATATCTCATCTCTTAACGATATCTCGTATAAGATGGTATTTCCTTTCAATGTGTTTGATGTCTTTGTGGGCTCTTGGTTCCCTTGAATTCGCAACTGCTCCTGCATTGTCACAATAAACAGTGATTCTGCTGGGCAAATTCGGAACCCCATCTAAGTCCACAAGGAAGTGTTTGAGCCAAACCGCTTCTTTCGCTGCCTCGCTAGCAGCTACATATTCGGCTTCCATGGTAGAATCTGCGACGCATTTCTGCTTGACGCTTCTCCATGTCACGGCTCCTCCCCCCTTGCAAAACACACTACCGGAGGTATATTTTCTGGAGTCTATGTCTGATTGGAAATCCGAGTCCGTGAAGCCGATGGGGATTGGACTATCTGGCTGATAAACCAACATTCTATCCCGAGTTCTTTTCAGATACTTCAGAATGTTTTTAATAGCCGTCCAATGCTCTTTCCTCGGGTTACTTTGATATCTTGCCACCATGCCTACGGCAAAGCAGATATCCGGTCTCGTGCACAGCATTGCATACATAAGGCTTCCGACAGCCGAAGCATAAGGAATGTCTTTCATGTCATCTATCTCAATTTGCGTCTTAGGGGACATTTTCTTGGATAGATGGATTCCATGTCTGAAAGGTACGAATCCTTTCTTGGAATCTTGCATGCTGAAGCGTTTTAAGACAATGTCTATGTATGAAGCTTGCGATAACCCGATCATCCTTTTCTTGCGATCTCGAGTGATCTTGATCCTAAGGATGTGTCCGGCTTCCCCTAAGTCCTTCATATCAAACTGTTTTGAAAGCCATGCCCTTACGTCTGATAATACCTTCACATCGTTCCCGATGATCAGAGTGTCATCTACGTATAGTACTAAGAATGCCAATGCAGTTCCGACAAGCTTTTTATATACACAACTTTCAAACTCGTTTTGATGGAACTCATAAGACTTTATAACATGATTCCAAGCTCTGGATGCCTGTTTGAGTCCGTAAATGGACCTCTTGAGCTTACAAACTAGGTGTTCTTGGCCTGTTTCAATGAAACCTTGGGGTTGTTGCATATAGATCTCTTCATCAAGACTTCCGTTAAGGAAAGCTGTCTTGACATCCATTTGCCAGATTTCAAAGTAGAAATGCGCAGCAATCGATAAGAGAATACAGATGGACTTAAGCATGGCTACTGGCAAAAAAGTTTCCTCATAATCGATCCCTTCTTTCTGAGTATAACCTTTCGCCACTAGTCTTGCTTTGAAGGTTTCAACCTTCCCGTCTGGTCCTCTTTTCCTCTTATATACCCACTTGCATCCAATGGGTTTGATCCCATTAAGTGGTTCGACTAGCTCCCACACTCGGTTATAAAACATATAACCCATTTCGGCTTTCATTGCTGTTGGAGTGCCTCGTCATATGTCCACGAGTCTGATTTGTCTTGTCCGGGAATCAAGTCCGAGGACTCTCCTATTCCCATGAATCTCTCGGGCTGTCTTACAACCCTCCCACTACGACGAGGCTCCGGTTGTGAAAGCGTATCGTTTGGTATATCATCTAGTACAGTTGGCACTGAGGTTTGCCCTCTAAGCTCATTTAAGGTAATCTCACTTCTGGGTTTTCTTTGGTTCATATAGTCTTCTTCCAAAAATCTAAAGTGGGTGCTGATGACCACCTTCTGATCTTCGGGACCATAGAACATACACCCTTTTGTTCCCTCGGGGTAACCTACAAACAACCTTAATTCTGATCGAGGATCCAATTTACCGGCTTCCTTGTCCAACACGTAGGCCGGACACCCCCAAATTCTCATGTGTCTCATACTAGGCTTGCGCCCGGTCCACAATTCTTTGGGAGTTTTGGGAACCGATTTGGATGGCACCATGTTTAGAATGTAAGCCGCTGTTTCCAAGGCATGACCCCAGAACGACTTGGGAAGATCCGCATAACTCATCATAGATCTAACTATTTCCAATAGAGTTCTGTTTCTTCGCTTTGCAACCCCATTTTGTTGAGGGGTTCCTGGTGCAGTGAGCTGGGATGCAATCCCTTCATCAGATAAGTAGTTCAAAAACTCATCGCTGAGGTATTCGCCTCCACGATCAGATCGTAGAGACTTGATACATTTTTCCCTATGATTCTCTGCTTGAGCCTTAAATTCTTTGAATTTCTCAAAGGTCTCAAATTTATGCTTCATAAGAAAAATGTAACCGTACCTTGAGTAATCATCAATAAAAGTGACAAAATACTCATAATCTCCTCTTGCTTTGGTTGACATTGGACCACATACATCTGTGTGAACGATCTCTAACACTTCTTTGGCCCTATTCCCCTTGGCTCCAAATGCCCTCTTAGTCATTTTACCCTCCAAACATGATTCGCAGGTTGGAAACGGTTCAACTTGGAGAAGCTCTAGTGAACCGTCTTTCACCAACCTTTGGATCCTCTTTGGATTTATATGACCTAATCTTAGATGCCAAAGAAGTGTCTCGTTCACGTCTGATGAACGTTTTCTTTTCTCGGAAATAGTTTATGTGTTATAGGATGCATTTCGTGAGTGGTGTGCACAGTTAATTGTATAGAGATTATTCGACAACATTCCATGACAGATAAATTTATCATAAAGAGAAATGGTAACAACTTTATTAAAAGTAACCGAATATCCATCATGAAAAAGTTTAGAAACTGAAATCAAATTCTTTCTAAAACTTGGAACGTAAAGAACATCTCTTATAATTAAAAATCTGTCTTCAAAAGACAGGTGCACTTCTCCCACTGCTTCAACTGCCACTCTCGTAGCATCGCCCAGTGTGATGAGTATCTCACTTCCACTTAGTTGCCGGGTCCGTTTGAACCCCTGTAATGTGAAACAAACATGATCAGTGGATCCCGTATCCACCACCCATAAATGGGAGGCATACGCCGCTAAACAAGTTTCAACAACTAGTGAGTGAGAATTACCTTTCTTACCTTTCCTTTTGGGATTGGAACAGGCTGACCTCCAATGTCCTTTCTCCCCGCAATTAAAAAACATATTCCTTTTGGTCCTTTTTTTGACACCCAACCAGCTAACCATCTTTTTCTCACTTTTCTTAGTGATGAGTTTGCTTTGGTTCTGACCACTTTCCTTTTCTTGAGACTTGCCTTCCATTGGCCTAGATCTCGAGAAAAGACTTTTGGTCACCAATGCTTCGTCTTTCTTTCCTAAATGCTTCTCTACTTTCTCCAAGGCTTCTTCTAGATCATCCATAGTAAACATGTGATCACTCATCACAAAACTACAGTAAAATTCATCGAAGCTCCTTGGCAGAGTAAGCAATAGAAATTCGATTTGGGCCTCATCACAATACTTAGTTCCGAGATAAGCCAATTTTTGAAAATGGAGTTTAACTCTGAGAACATGCTCCCTTATAGGTGTTCCCTCAGCCATCTTCAGCCTAGAAACGATGTCATTTTTAAACTGATTGATCATGCGGTCTTTTGTTAAAAACATTTCTTCAAGACTTTGCATAATTTCCGCAGCAGACTCAACACCTTCATGAATGTGTCTCAAATCATCAGACAGTGAAGTCAAGATTACACGTTTCATGAGTTCATTGGCCTGCTCCCAAATATTATACTCATGTCTTTCCGCATCAGGTGATTCTTCAGTAGGCTTACGTGGCTTGGGTACATCAAGAATCCAAAAATGTTTTTGTGCAGGTAGGAGAAAACTCATATTTCGTTTCCAAACATTATAGTTTTCTCTAGTTAATTGGTGTTCTTTGAGTGTATATAACAGTGGATTAAAAGGTTGCGACATGATGAACTGAAATAAATAATAATATGCATAAGCACAAATATATCACAAGGTTCGATCACATGCATCATATTAAAATCTCAAAAAAAATATGAACATGCATCAGTCAACATCTCAAAACAGTTTAAATAAGCCACGTGGGGTGGGTCATTATTTAAACACATTCAAGCAGGTTACAAACAAGAACAGTTACAAACCTTTAATATACAGATTAATAGTTGGCTCCTACTTAACCAATATAAAATTGACAGAGACTTCGGGGAAGTATATGCATATCAATTTTATACCTAAGTAATAACCATGATTAAATACAGGATTATTATTTCATTTTGAACGAGCCTCGTGGGGAGGTTCATCGTCGCCACTAGTAATAACCCACAATCATCCGTTTGGAATTCATTCATGTGAAAGCTATCTTTTTACCGTCCCGTGGGGGGAATTTCTCCAAAAGAATTCACAAATAAATAAATTGTGGAGGTCAAAATTAATTCAATTTTATTATCCGGAATAAAATTGTCAATTAATTATTTAAACATACTTAGTAATTTTGAAGGTGAGATTTTTCATTTGGGCAATTCTCATGCAAACACATTTAAACAAATTAAATAAAGCATAAGATTGCACAAAATAAATCAAGCAAAACAGAAAAATAAACATATTGGGCACAAATTATCCAATTGTCATGGTTTGATTTTTCTTGGCTTGATCTTGAAGAAACACCGTGTTGAATTTCTCCCACTCGATCGTCTCGAAAAAAAGCTCCGTCTCGAAACGCCACGCCAAGCAGCTCGCAGCCGGGATGCACGCCTGCATTCGGCCAGCCACTTGGCTAGGTTCAACCTCTAAGACCTTAAGCGGACTGAGCGAAGCGCCACCGCGCCTCGGCGCCTCGGCGCGGCGGCGTCTCGGCTCTCGGTAAGCAGCGCCTGACCCGTGTGCATCTGCGGCTCACCACCGTGCCTGCGCTGCGGTTCGCGGCTCAGCGCGTCCCCAGCGTGCCCGCAGCGTGCGCTGTGCACTCAATCTCCGTCCATTTTAGCACGGTCGCGCCGCAGTGCGCGATCGCCTAAGCGCCCGCCCGTCTTGGCGCGATCCTCGCGTGCTTTCGGCCCCTCGGCCTCGCCCGGCGCCCAGCGTGCTGCAGCGTCCAGGTATCCTGCTGCGTGCCTCCTTGGCACGTTTTCGCGGCCTTACTCCCTACCTTTGGTTACAGATTTTGTCCTTTAATTCTTCGTCTCCGTCCTCGTTTTTCGATCCTAAGTATAATTTATTTACAAAAAATAAATAAACCTAGATCTAGACTAGTCTATTACATTGATCAAATCAAATAAATTCTAATCTACTCGTGGATTTTCTCACGAGGCAAAACGAATCCGAACGAATCGAATTAAAAACCACAGTTTATATGCATGCATAAATAAACACATTAAATTCCATGACAATTGGATACCTGCAAAATAGATCTAGCAATTCTACAATCCAATTTCAAATTTAATGCCAACGAATTAAATTACAATTTAAAAAATTCAGAGCCCGAAACCGTGGCTCTGATACCAGTTGTTGGGGAATAAGTTGCACAGATCTATTCGGGATGAATATTTAAATACAAATTTAATTCTTTAATTATTACTAGCATGAATTAATCCTATATTAATTCAAATAAAAATCCAACAACATATCATGCATATAATAATTCACGTAAAACCTACGCATGCGGAATTCTACGAGTTTACGTGAACGTACCTCTTGGGATGGCAACGGTGTGGTTGATTAGACTAACCGAAAGGACTTCCCAAGTATTCCCTTAGCCCTCGTTCGACTATCCAGTGGAAGGACTCTTGTGAACGATTTAACAAAAGGAAAATAAAATATGTTGCACCACCTTTGTGGATTTACTAATTTTTCCAGCACATGGAATTGTACTTGGGAATGAAAGAATCATCCCCTATTTATAGATCACAAGGTGGTCGAATTTTTAGTGATAAAACAATGTGGGAAAATCTTTTCTTGATCTCCAAGAAATCTTGAATATATCTCTTATACTCTTTTTCCCATAATTATAATATTCCACAAAAATCCCACCTTATCTACATTATGGAATTTTTGAAAATATGGGGTCAAGAATCCAAGATTTGGATCTTCTTGAATTTATGAGATATTCTTGTATTTCAAGAAATACATATCTTCCATAATATCTTTTCAAGAAAATCAAGAAAATCTTTCTTGCCCACTATATTTTCAAATTTTCGAAAATATCACTATAGATAACCAAGTGGGAGATTTCTTGAATTTAATGAGATAATCTTGTATTATAAGAATACATATCTTCATTCCATAACAAAATTCAAAGAAAATCTTTCTCCCATCTTATCTATAATTTTCGAAATTCTTAGAAAAATTAAGCAACAATATTTATTTTATTTTAATCACCTTTTTCAGTTATTGGACGATATGTTGGGCTACTCAGGGGGCCTTTAGGAGAATTAAGATTGGACCTTCTAATGGACCTTTAATATCTAATATTGAGCCACAATATTATTCAAGCCCATAAATATTAATTAATCCCACTACATAATTAATATTGCACTATCCAACTTAACCCATATTACAGTCAATATGGCTCCCGGTTATTATTTTCCGTGTTTAAGATTATCTAGCCCATTAATTAATTCAAGCCACTGAAATAGCTTTCCATTAATTAATATCTTTTGTCCTTGGTCAAGGAACGGTTCAACATTATTATCCATACCGGAAACTAATTCCACTTGCAAGATTTGGTATGATAAAGCTTATGAACCTCCCAAGGGGGCAAATCGAACAAGCGTACTTGCACACGATTCTTCGTATTAAATCTTAGCAATCACATGTGACTAATAATATTGCCCAAGATAAAAAGTATTGAATCTCGTTGATTCGCTACCCATCATAAGTCAAAACAATAGTTACCAATCCCACGTGATCATATTTAAGGAACGAAGATTAAGAAAAAACGAACCACTGAGGTCTAATTCTTCCTTGTTCAGTTCTAAAGAATTTATCCTCCTGTAGGTCCTATTCAGTGCATCAGTCATGCACTAGTGTAATCTCTTGGTCAAGACAAGCCAATCTGAGCCTTACACTTCAACCTTTCACGATGGGTTGTTCTTTTCCATCTAGGTCGTGAATGGCGTACTTTTAGTTACAAGGGACTGTTAATTTAATCTTCTGTGATTTGGTATCACTAAATTAACTACAATGTAACACGTACGACTTATTGAACAGTTATGCAGTAAATATATGTAACATTCGATAATATTTAAAGCATCAGTGATAAACAATTTATTTCAGTAAATAAGTCTGAAAATTCAGTTTCGATTATACAAAAGTAAAAAGCATACTTTCTAGTATAATCCCAACATCGTGCAGTCAGCGCTTCTTCCAAAGCCTTAGCTTTCTCCTCAAATTTCTTTTCTATTTTCTCCAATACTTCCTTAGAGAGACCACCAATCCTAGTGTCTAATTCAGTAAATCTATCATTAATAGCAGAAGACAACAAAGTTACCTGATCATATGTCACCATCGACGTGCTTAGTAACTTGAGGTTGTTGTCCGGAGAGGCTTGAACTTCAGCAATTTTAGAGACCTCCTAAACCAAAGGCTCCAGCTTGGTTAGCTTGTCCAGGATAGGAGTGAAGTCAACAGTTGGAGGTGGTGGAGGTGGGATCTCTGCCTCAGTGTCAGTCTGAACTCCAACATCTGCAATCTCAGTCAATGTGACTTCAGGCTCCTTCTGATAATGGACAGTTTGTCCAAAATTGATCATCTACCGAGGTGGAACATCCTGAGCTTGTTCCCCCTGAATGGTAGCATCAACACTGGACTCAGCAACCTTCTTTCTTCCTTCATGAATATCTCCAGCATCCTTTTCCTGAGTGGGCTCCTGATCATCCCTGTTCTTTCTACTGACCTCTCCTTTAGGTTGAGTGATAACCTTCCTTTCAGCAACTTTCTTTTTCACTAAGGCATCAAATTCTGAATTTTTGATCCTCAGTCTTTTCTTCCATTGGCCTGAGAAGGCATTTAGCTCAGCAACTTCCTCCGCCCAGAATTCTTCTCCTCTGAAGTTGTCGATTTTCAGCATCATGGCAAAAGATTGATTCACTATTAGCATTGCAGTTTTCAACCTGAAGAACATATCCTGAAGATCAAGATAGTCTGAGAGTTCAGGGTATTTATCCAGGACAAATCTCTCAGCTTTCTGCTTCCATTCCCTCTCTTCTGCTTCAACTTTCCTGAGTTCAGGAACAAATGGTTCTTCTCCAGAGCTAGAATCAGCATCTGAAAGAATGGGAATATATGGCTCTGAGGGTTGCGAGGGTGGGATGGTCATTTGGCTTTCTTCAGCAGGTTGTTGGGAACCTGTGAAGATTTCTCGGGTAATCCTATCAGTGTCAATACTGGTACCGAGTACCTCAGTAAAGACATCCTCCTCATCACCTCCTTCCGGAACTTGTTCCCCCTGAGCTGGTTCATCATCAGTGGCTTGTGATACCACTCTGGCAAGGGTATCTAATGGAGATTTCTCTCCTGACTCCAGCTCTCGAATGGTCTTGAGCTTTTTCTTCTTTTGCTTCTGCTCGTCCTGAGCCTTCTTTTTCTCTCCGGCTTCTCTTTTTACTCTTAATAGATCAAGAGTTTTCTTCCTCTTTTCTTCTTTTCCTGACTCCTCAGAGTGTTTTTCTGACCCTTTCCTGACTCTCAATAGCCACATTGTCCTGATCAGCCTCAGACTCCTCCGGCTACTCTTGTTCCTCCAGAGCTGTGGAACTTGGACTTCCTGAGGCTTTTGATTTCTTTCTCTGAATTTTAGGCCTCTGGAACATAACTCAATTTTGTGAGAATTTAACTCCAGAAATCAAAAATTCATTATCCCTGGGCAATGTTTCAAGAAGAAAACTTATCTTTGTACCAAACAGTACCTTTCCAGACTTCTTGAATGCCCTTTTGCGAAAGACAACTTTTGATTTTGGTGAAGAATGCTGTCTGCTAGGAATTTCAGCCAATTGAAATCAACAGTTGAAGAGTCCTCAATTGTAGCAATGAGCCTCAACTTGTTTCGGCTAACTTGCTCCAAACTTCTAGAAGTGCTCATCAAGCATTTGGCCACAATATCGATCAAGACTTTGTAGTTTGCCTTTAGACAATATTTATGCAGAGCTCCTTTAAATTCTGACTTAGTTTCTGCAAAACGATCCAAAATTTCTTGCTCCTTGCCAGCCATATATAATGTTGGGTCCTCTCCTTTATCATTTAATTCAAAAAACAACATTAATAGCATCAAGAGTCAATATTACCTCTCTGGTGCAGATAGCCTATGCTTTAGATTTCACATAAGTTCCAAAACTTAACTGCTAAACTAACAAACCTCGCTCTCCTTCACGAAGGTTGGTTACGAATTGTAGCACCTCTTGAGATGATTCTCTGTCTGGCATATTGCTCACTATCCTGTGTAGTCGTGCAACTCGAAGTATATTTAGGGCTTCTTCTTCGGTCGATGTCGTTTTGTTGTCGATCATGGCAACCACGTGCTCAAAATATGGTTTCTCTATCTCGGCAAGATCTTTAATCATATGGTATTTAGGAAGCTCCATTTTGAAGAATGTATGAAGGTATGAGGATTTGAAGATTTGAAGTTTTGAAGAAAAATTTCAAGTGTCTGTATTTTGGGTATTATGAGAAGGAAAATGAAAAAATAGCAAACACTTGGGTATTTATATGATCTATAAATCGTAGATCAATGGTTGAGATTAAATCTTAGAGAATAAATTGAATGAACGGTTGAGATTTAATCTAAAAGGTTGAATAATCTCAAGGGTTTTGCTATTTATAGTTAATTGATCTGATGTATTTGAGTAATAGCAGCAATTAGGGTGACGAAATGATGTTTCACTCTAATCGAGACAACTCTTCGACTCTCTGCCAAAATTTTATCCAATAGAAATCTTCCAAACATTCCTACTCAAATTTCAGGTCTTTTGTCATTTATTTCAAATGATTACTGAGAGACATAAATGTTGTGATTTAATGCATGTGCCAATGTTACTTCAGGATTGATTACACTCAGTCCTTAGTGAATATTGACCTTGACAATTATCATCCTGAGTCTCAGTTTCCATCATGAGAAGATTTTGTCCTGAGTTATTCCTTTGCTGAATAACTTCATGCACGTGAAGGACTTCTCCCTTCAGTGAATTCACTCACCTGGATCCAACATTCCCAATTCTACTGACAATTCATGAAATCTTGACTCAACCAAAGGCTTAGTAAGAGTATCAGCTTTTTGTTTATCAATATGAATTTTCTCCATCCTGATATCCTTCTTCTCAACATGGTCTCTAATAAAATGATGTCTGATATCAACATGTTTGCATCTGGTGTGTAATACCGGATTTTGTGTAATAGCAATTGCACTATTATTATCACAAAATAAGGGTACTTCATTGGCTATAATCTTATAATCCCTCAATTGTTATCTTAGCCAAAGAATCTGTCCACAACAGCTTCCTGCAGCCATGTATTCAGCTTCAGTAGTACTGGTTGCAACTGAGGTTTGCTTCTCAGAAAACCAGGATATCACCTTGTTTCCAAGAAATTGACAAGTTCTTGAGGTGGACTTCTTGTCAATTCTACAACCACCATAGTCAGCATCTGAATAACCAGTTAATTCAAGGTTATCATCAACTGGATACTATAATCCTCTATTCACTATGCCTTTAAGATATCTCAGGATATTTTTGCTGGAATTTAGAGGCACGTAAACATGTAATACATGCGCAGCGGAAATTAAAGTTCACCAACAACAAACAGTTAATTGCATAATTAAATACGAGTAAACGTAAATATAATTCTTACAACAATTCGTACACGGATTCCTGAACTATGGTATCCACGTAACATTCATTTACTAATTTGCACAGATCTGCCAGCGTTGAATCCCCGAGATGAATTTGCTAGGAAAATTCTAACTTAGAGATTTTATGGAGAAAATATGAACTCACATATTATGAATTCCCAAGAGCTCATATATATAGGAGAGGATTAGCTTAAGTCTCAAGCTAATCTAATTAGGAAATAAATTCCTAATCTTTATTTAAATAAATCTCTTAGATTTATTTTCCACATATAAATCTCTACGGATTTAAATTCCATATATGACAAATCTCTACGATTTGTTTCCATATATATTAAATCCTACAATAATATTTCAAATATTATTATTGGGAATTCTTATTTAATTAAATATTAATAATAATTAATTCCAAATTATCTATTATTAATTTCTTCTCCATAAATTAAATATTAAATCTAATTTAACATTTAATCAACCAACTATAATTAGTAAACAACCATTACTTGTTGTGTGACCCATAGGCCCTCATATATCGAGCGATTAGTCAAACTAACGGTCTTAATTGAACCTTATACAATAAATCAGACATTCTCAATATATGAGGTACGTTGCGAGGAAATGTGCAACTACCTGTAACTTAAACATGGGCTATTGCGGTTTACTCCTTTCATTCGCGAATACTCGATTAAGTCTTGAACATGATGAAGTGTCTATTCAAATAACTTAATCAATTTATCTCTAATCACTAATTGATCATGTATGTCACACTTAGCCACAAATTCTAAGTTGACGTGTATCGACCGATGACTTAGATCCAATTATGATGAGAAGATGAGTATTCTCTCTAAATCCACATTGAGGAATAAATCCTATTCTAGGCTCAACTACCACGCACATGCACTTCGTGATGAACCCAATCCAAGTCATATCTACCCATAGACGGGTGCAAGCGTCGGTCATGGTCAAAGTTCATCACTCCACACATGTCGTGCGTATTGACCTCGAGTCAAAGGAGTATCGCATCGCTCCCACTAACCGAGACACCCGTAGACACATATTGTGGACTTACATCAAATGGTTTCTCGGATGGGTATACCAATACCCTCTAAGGTATTTGTGCATCCATCATGAGATACCTAGTATCTCGTAGTAAGTGAGATCTTACTACACTCTCTAAGAGTATGATGCAGATCGCACACCAATCTCCATTGCATCATCAATATTCCATTCTTGATGATCCTTGATTAGGGCTATTTGAGAATCATGCTTAAGTCATCTGAGTTCTCACAACCTCAATGACAGCAATGACTCATGGGAACACTTGCATGAATAAATGCAAACAATCAAACATATTATTTAAACAAGTGTATTGTCATATATTAATATTAAATGAACTATAATATTAAATCAAACTGAATATCATCGAGTATTATGTTCTTACAATAGATTGTCTCTAGGACACTAACACTAACAATCTCCCACTTGGATTAGAGTCAATAACCTACATGTCTAACCCCTAGACCATCAAATGTCTAGTGTGTACATGAACACTCAGTGTTTTGGTGAAATGATCTTCCAAATTAAATATGTGGGAATACATTTTAATTCCATTTCTCTTATCCTTATGATCTCTAGGATCAAATGATAAGTCTAAGTACATGCTTGTTTCTGTTTGTTGATCTCGGTTCCTTTGCTTGCGCAATCGCACCAGCGTTGTATCAATACAACTTTATTAGACAACTGGCACTCGGAACTACCCCTAGTTCTCTTAAGAACTATAAAATCCAGACAGCCTCCATGAGGCTTCTGATACAGTAATGTACTCCACTTCAGTTGTTGAATATGTGGTCGTTTTGCTTGGAACTATTCCAACTGACCGCCTTATTATTGAGAGTGAAACGTAACCTGACTGTGATTTGTAATCATCACAGTCGGATTGAAAATTTGTGTCAACTTAACCAGTCGCTACTAGTTCTAACTGTCCGCCGTAGACAAGGAAACATTCTTTAGTTCGTCTAAGATACTTCAGAATGGTCTTGACAGCAATCCAGTGAGACTCACCCGAATTCTGTTGGTATCTACCAGTGATGTTGATAGCGTAGGCCACGTTCGGCCTAGTGCAAGTCATGGCGTACATGATTAACCCAATTGCATATGCATATGAGACATCTTTCATGTGCTTGATATCAGTTTCAATAGAAGGACAATCCTTCTTTGATAGCTTTATCCCACGATTTGCCGATAGAGACCCTCTCTTAGAGTTCTCCATCGCAAAACGTTTCAACACCTTCTCTACATAGGTGGACTGTGACAGCCCCAACATCCTCTTGGATCTATCTTGTGGATCTTAATCTCTAGGATTTAGCAGGCTTCACCAAGACCCTTCATCATGAAGGTCTTTAACAATAAATCTTTAACAGTAATAATATTCTTCCCGCTGCGTTTACAATAAATGCAAGGATCTTCTGAATTTCTGATGAAGTCAAAAGGACTTGATGGCTTCATCAAATCGGATATTCCAACTCCTAGAAGCTTGCTTCAATCCATAAATGGATCTCTTTAGCTTGCATACTAGATTAGAATTTGACTTAGATGTAAAACCTTACGGTTGAGTCATAAAAACTTTCTTATCAATGTTTCCATTGAGGAAAGTTATTTTGACATCCATCTACCAAATCTCATAATCATAGTGTGCTGCTATCGCAAGTAAAATTCAAATGGACTTGATCTTTGCAACTAGTGAGAAGGTCTCGTCACAGTCAGTGCTTTTGCATTGACTATAACCCTTCGTTACCAACCTACCTTTGTTGGTTTGTACTTTGCCATTTGCATCAGTCTTATGCTTGAAGACCCAATCGCAACATATGGGTTTAACCCCTTTAGGCAACTCAACCAAGTCCTAAACTTGATTGGTGTACATCGAGTCCATCTCGAATTTCATGGCTTCATACCACTTCCCTGAATCAATAACTGATGTTGCTTCAGAATAAGTATTAGGATCGTCCTTATCCGGTATGTCCACATTAACAAGTTCCTCCAAGAGGTAACCATATCTAATGAGGTGGATTACGATTCCTAATTGACTTATGGAGCTGTGATTGTGCAGGTTGTACATTCTGATCGTAAAAATTTTGTGGTGCATCGATTCCATCAATGTCCGGAGAGTCCTCAAGAGCTACACTTTCAGTTGCCTCTATGGCGGGAGTTTGAACTATGTTATTCTCATTCAGCCCACTTGGAGGTTCTTGCATAGGCAAGCCAACTCCAATTACGCTACCACTGGCTGAAAGACGATCACCTAGTGAAAGACTCCCACCGTGAAAGTTGCTGAATGCTCCCACTGATTCCTTGTCATGTTGCTTTGACAAGATATCAGTCTCTTTGTTAATTTGTGGTTCTTGAATTTCTTCAAGTTCTATCAGCTTACGACCTTGTTCCTTAAAGACATAGTCTTCTTCGAGGAACTTGGTCTGTCTAGAAACAATCACTGATTGTTTCTCAGGTAGATAGAAGTAATATCCTTTAGTTTTCTTAGGATATCCCACAAAGAAACCCTTTTCACCTTTGGATTCCAACTTGTCGGTAAGCATCCTTTTTTCACAATCACGGGCCAACCCCATGTTTGATATGTGTAAAACTTGGCTTCTTGCCACACCATGGTTCATATGGTGTATGCTCAACCAATTTAGATGGAATCCTATTCAAAATGAAAATTGAGGTTTGTAATGCGTATCCCATAAGAATGTTGGAAGACAGGAAAAACTCATCATGGACCTCACCATGTCTAACAGGGTTCGGTTTCTCCTCTCAGACACACCGTTCATCTGAGGTGTTCTGGGAGGAGTCCATTTTGACTGGATTCCATGTAACTTCAAGTAATCAATGAATTCATAGCTAAGGTATTCACCTCCTCGATCTGATCGAAGAGTCTTATACTCTTACCAAGTTGCTTTTCTACTTCAGCCTTAAACTCTTTGATTTTTCTCAAAAGATTCGAATTTGTGTTTCATAAGATACACGTATCCGTATCTTGAGAAATCATCAGTAATAGTGATGAAGTATCTGAAGTGACCCCTAGCTAGAGTGGACAATGGTCCACAAACATCGTTGTAGATCAACTCTAGAACTTATTTGGCATGCACCCATTTCCCAGAAAAGGGTCTGTTGATCATCTTGCCCATGAGATAAGTTTCACAATCTCCATAAGACTCACAGTCGAATGGGGTTAAGTAGTCTAACTTTCTTAACCTTGTAATTCTTTTCTCGTTTACATGATCAAGTTCTACAATGCCATAAGTAAGTCGGGTTTTCATGATTACTAAGTTTGAGTCTTTTATTTTGTATATTAAGAACATCATATCCATAATGCAACAAATGCATGTTGCAAGTAATAGAAAGAACTAGATGACAATCATTAAGTTCTAATCTAAAACCAAAGGGTAAGTCTAACACATAAGTCCCCATACGTTCAGTAGCAACTCTTGCTCCATTTTCATATGTAAGACGACTTCACCTGCCCTAACTGCCCTATGACACATGAGCCCTTTCACATTAGTGCAAATGTGAGAGCCACATTCGGTATCCAATACCAAGCAGTTAACGCTATTAGTGGACATGTCTATCTTAATAACATACATGTTCTAGTGCCAGAAGCACCCAGTGCCTTCCTTTTAGCACCCAGAACCTTACAGTCCTTCTTCCGATGCCCTCTTCTACTTACAGTAGAGGCACATATCCTTGTTTTTACTTGCTCCTTCTTTTGAACACCATCTTAGTGATAGTGAACTCAAAAGTCTTGAGCACATTGTGAAGTTCAGGCATGGTCGCATCCGTCTTATTCAAATTGTAGTTCACAATGAAGCTAAAATATGAATCTGGGAGCGACTGTAGGATAGCATAAATGAAAACATTAGTCTTTAGCTCAATGCCTAAATTACCAAGTTTCTCAATTAGGCCTATCATCATTAGCACATGAGGTGAAATCTTCCCTTCTTCAGCTTACCGACATCTTGAACAGATCTCTCATCACTTCATAAAACTCAAAACGAGATTCAGAATCAAAGAGATCCTTCAAATGCTTGAGCATTTCGAAGGGACCCATTTTTTCTCATGTTGCCTATGAATATCGGGAGTCATGCCGAGCAACATCACACACTGAGCTTGGGAAGCATCCTCTTGATGCTTCTTCTGAGGTGCTACGTCAAACATGGCTGCCTCAGAGTACCAGCTTTAAGGGTAACAGGGATTGGCGTGTTCAACACGTACTCAATCTTTTCTTGCCTTAGCACAAAACACACGTTTAGGTGCCAGTCCAGAAAATTTAGCCTGGCCAATTTGTTCGTTTCCAAAACACATCTCAATAACAGTTATTCATTTCAATTAACCAAGAGAAATAAAATAAAAAGGGAATTAAACAAATAATTCCTATGATCGATATTCAACAATCAAAATAAACATGGCCTTTTTTTTGTTTATTTTGTCTCCATTATTTTCACATATTCAACGACCTCATCGGAAGAATACAAATTTATATCTAATATAAATCATAATGGACTAGGATCCACATTCCTACTATTACAATATCTGCTTGGGCTAATTACTGCAATAGCATAACTGGTAGGTCTCCAAACCAATTGCAAAACTGCAATTCCTAGTTGATTGAACCTAGTTCAATCGGATGCCCCTTGACTTTCGTTTCCCTGCTTGGGCTGGTGAAACAAAATCAAGTTAATTTACAACCATCAAGCGGCGACACTTTGTGTCCCTATAAAAGTCCCGTTAGATGTAGATCCGAGCAAAAGACTTGCCTTAAATACTCATTGGAACGAAATCTCCAGTTTACTTTTAATTTTGATGGAAGGCATCGTTCAACTTGATGAAAATCATATTTTAGTGAGGAACGTTTTAAAGGCGGGGTATTAATTGCTTAATCGAGATCCAACATGTTAATCTACATCACATTTGAGCAATTATTGGGCGCCGCCTACCCAAACATGATTTTATACGGACTAACACTTATATGGGCGCCGCCTATCCAAACAATTAATACGGTCCGACAATTATTGGGTGCCGTCTACCCAAACATTTATAATGCGGACTATAAAGGCGTTAACGAATTAATTAAAATCAGTTAAACAAGTGGGATTTAATAATTTCCTTTACCGAATTTCAAAATCCAATTTAAATTTGATTTTAAATTATTAAAAGTTAACAATTAATCCAATTAATTATGATTAAAAAGTCCAACCTTTTAATTCTTATTAAAATTAATCCAATTAATTAAGTCCGTCATTAGTCCAACTAATACGTTTTTATTAAAACCCAAATTTTATTAATTCTAACAAATTAAATCCAATTTAATTTTAATTAATAAATATAGGGGCTCAAGTGCAATTTCCAAAATTGCTTAGAAGGGCCTGGTGAAAATCAAATTTTCAATCCAGCCCTTTCTGCATCACCGCCCAATTTCACAACAACCATTCTGCAAATTGGGACATCAATTTCCAAATATTCACCAAACCATCATCAACAATTGAATCACATGTTCATCCAAAACCAAAATTTTATAAACGAGGTTCAGTGAATTAAGAACAGGGTCAAGCAACAATCGTGAAAACGTAGCAAGGTGTGAGGACGTCGCAAGTCGGTTGAGACAGCCGACGCCGAGCGGCTTCGCCTCAGCCACACCAACAACAAAAAACACCCAGACAACAAACAAAATCGCAGAAAACCATCGGAAAGAACATAAGGGGTCGAATCGCCCCCTCCACCGTGCGATGGCCTGCAATTCAAGACCTAGGGTTTCGAATCGCCGCCTCCAATTGTGAGGACCACCGCTGATTCACCCAGGGGTTCAAATCCATATCACTGGAGAGAACGCGAGCAGGTGCATCGTCACCGATGCGACCGTAAGAGGCGCAATTTTGAATCGCCGCCACCATAGGTCCACCGTAATGAAGAACGCGACCGTGAGCCTGGTTCAAATCAAGACCTAGGGCTTCGCGATGCCTCTATTCAGTTTTGCGTAACGAAGTCATCCCCGCCGCGTACGGTGATGCGGGTCCACACGATGGTCACGAGTCGCAGTGCAAGCCGCCGTCTCAAGCGGCGCACAAAATTTGGGTTAGGGTTCAAAACCCTTGGTCAAAAAGATGCAGGCGGAGGAAACAAGATGAGTGATATATAGGTGGGTTGCAATTATTAAACAAATAAACTCACCCAACATAATAAACAATTGGTGTAATACCAAGTAGCGAACCAAAAAACAAACCGCAATCAGTGTGGTTGATATCAAATATCGACCTCACCCCAATTCAATTTATCAAAATAAATTAATTGAATTCAAATTCATGCAATTAAATTAAGAGCATGAAGCTCTGATACCACTGTTGTAATTTAGAGGCACGTAAACACGTAATACATGTGAAGCGGAAATTAAAGTTCACCAACAACGAACAGTTAATTGCATAATTAAATACGAGTAAACGTAAATGTTGTGACCTAGATTTTACGTCTAGGGCAACTTAATGTTATTAAATCGGATCAATCAAGTAACGAGTAACAAATATGAAATAGACTCAGATTTGGTTACCCAGTTCGTCTTTCGAATAAGACTACGTCTGGGGGCGCCCAAGCCAGGAGTATTTTATTATTCTTTTCTGCCTAAAGTTCTAAGATTCTGTGTGTTTACAATGAATGATACAAAAGGTATTTATAGGCAAGAAATTAGGGTACACTCCTCTGTGGGCTTTCTTCGGTGGGCTTGTCAAGTTTCCAGCCGCCAGAGTTAGGGTTTTCTCGGTCAGTCCCGCGATTTCCGCGTCCGGATACACTTGCCTTGCTTACTCCGCGATATCTGCGCTCTCGGTTACCCATATCTCTGCCAGAAATAGCTGTCTGAGGTCGCTTCCGACTTATGGTCTTTTCCAAGGTCGAATGCGACCTTCTTGTTCCTTCTAAGTCGCTTTGCGACCTTCTCAGCTTTGAGAAAGTCGCTTTGCGGCTTCCCAATTCCTATCAAAGTCGCTCTACCCGATCACCTCACTGGGTTGGATTATTCCATGGTACAACAATTGCCCCTCAAGTCGAGGTCGCGTGCCCATACCGAGGCCTAGGCTTGATCTATAACTTGATCGACTTGGGGAAGATCGGCCTCGGGAAACATTCCCAAGATGCCTGGATGGTTGTGGGAAGATGGACCGTTGTGTCGATCTGTGCGAGATTTGATGGATTTGCCATGATGATGTTGCAGGCGGATGAGGTCATGCGCCGCAAGCCTCTCCAATCGGTGAACGCGGTGTAGGTTAAGCGCGACTTGCGCGACTTCGTTTCTTCGAGAGGGGTCTGACTTATGTTTTTATTGCACTTTGACCCCCGTGCCCTTCTATAAAAATAGCTAGGGCTACATCTTTGTTGCCATTTCTTCTTCGCGCAGGTCCAACTTCCCTTCGAACCGAAGATCCCACCTCTCTGGCGAGACTCCAACGAGACTACATTCAGGTAATTCCCCCTTTTTCCACACTCTTTCCATGGCTTCTAATCCTTCTACACCCGCTGCCCTTCGTCCTTTGGCCTCTTCGTCCTTTGGCCTCTTCGTCCTCAGAGGAAGACAACATAGCGATAGCCCACCTCTGGCAACACCACGGCTCCCGTTCTGCCGCCGACCGCGAGGGCGGATCCTCATCCGCGGGTATCCGGTGCGTTGTCTGGGACACCGAGGGCATGGATGAGTGGTTTCTGCAGGAGTTGGAGGACATTACTCATCTCCCTCCTTTGGACACTGGCCGTTCCACCCCGCCGCGTCAGAGCGGGAACAGCCCGTCGGTACCTCGGCTCCAGTCCGGGATTATGGGGCCTATGAGCAGGCTTTCGACTATCACTCTTATTCAGCTGAGGCCCCATATAAGCGACCCGAGCGCGCGTATAGGAGGTCTGTTCGAACTGAGTACATGGCTTCCGACCTGCCCAGGTACAAATCAGTTATGTCCGATAGGCACGTGCGTTCCCTCCGCCAGTTGTATAAAGTGCCCCGAGACGTGCATTTTTATGGGGCGACCTCTGATGAGAGTGTCGATCAGCCACCTCCAGGAATGATTGCGGTTAACGAACACACGATGGAGGCGGGGATTCGCTTCCCCCTTCACCCGGCGATCTCCCACCTACTAGCGGCTTGGAATCAAAGCCTTACCCAGATTACTCCGAATGGCTGGAGCTACATACTCTCGACGATGACAGTTCTTGGCTTTGCTGGGCTACACCGGATGTTGACCCTTGGCGAGATCGTTTATGTGATGTCGCCAATCTTTCAAGTTGGCAGCTATAATGCCGTGCAACTTTGCAAGGGTCGGGAGCTCGTGAGTGGGATCCCGAATAAGGTCGCATATTAGCATCGGAAGTGGTGGTTCATTGGGGGTGCTTGGGAATCAACGGACCCTTCGAGTACACTGCCCATTCGGGTTCCCGTGGACTACGCGCGCCGAGTTGAACATGGTAAACCTTTGTCTTTATACTTCCGAGGTCATACTGATCTAATTCTCCTTTTGTTTTGCAGTGTTTGCGCCCTCAATCGCCGACATTCCCGTCTATCGCCGCCAGCCCTCCGCAGCGATTATTACCTCTATGAAGAAGTCGGTGTTGGGCCAAATGAAAAATATGGCGGCTACCGACGTCCCTCCTCCGAGCTCGACTCCATCCGGCCCCTCAGCCGCTGACAGGGGCAAGAGGAAGCAGAAAGAGCCAACTCCTGAGCCCGCTCGGAAGAGGGCGAGGGATGAGATTCACCAGGAGACCGGGAGGTCGCAGTCCCATCCATCCTCACAACCCACCTCCATTCCTCGAGGAGATCAGCTCCCGGAGGATGACTCCTGGTTAGGCTGGGATGCCGACCGTGTCAGCGAGTAAGTTCTCGACTATGAATCTCTCTCTTTTTCTTTTTTTTTTTGATTGACCCCCAAATTTCTTTTGCAGCCCGGAGCTCACCGCACAAGTTTGGCCCCGAGGCCTTGAGCTTTATGAGGTCGGTTCATATCGTCCCGGCTGGGGTTCCTGAAGGTTGGCCCCCCTATCTCCGGAGGGGTCTGCAGAACTTGACCCTGGGATGGACGCAATCGGACCACAGTAATGCTCGTTGGCAAAAGGCGACGGGAAACCAATACTCGGCCCTTGCCCATTCCCAGAAGGCGGTCTTCTATCTGGAGAAGACCAGTGCTCAGCTAGAGGCTGAGTTGGAGGAGCTGAAGAAGTCGCAGGCTAGGGTTGCCGATCAGGCCAAGATGCTGGTCGTCGCGGTAGATGCTGAGAAGAGGCTGGAATCCTCCAACTCCGACCTGCTTAAGCGGTTTTCCGACGCTGAGGGGCGTATGGCTGAGGTTGAGGGCGAGTTGAGGGCCAAGAGCACGAAGGTGACCCAGCTGGAGGGCGAGCTGGCAGAGACTGGGAGGGTGCTGACTGCGAAGGAGGGCGACTTCAGGAGGACTGAGGAGCTTAATGCCAACTTCGCGTATGTGATGGCCTATGTCGGGGCCATCCGGGTCTTTCACAAGGCAAATCCGGCCGGCGATCTCTCTTCTTTTGTCGCTGAATTGTCAAATTATGTTCGCGACTATCCTCCTGCCCCTACTGTCCTCCTGGATATCAAGGACCTGGAGGACATGGGCGTCGACCTTTCCTTCTTCGCCAACCCCAGTCGGATTGTGCGCCCAGTCCCCGATCCGGAGGTCGCCCAGCCGGAGTCCGAGTCGGCCCCTAAAGTTCCCTCGTCGGAGGTCGTGGAGGGGAATGCGGAGGAGGAGTTGATCGGTGGTTCTGTAGGGCCCTGAGTGGTGAAGTTTCTGGAGGCTCCCGGATGTTTTTTTGCCTTCGGGCTTGTTTCTTTGTATGCGCCTTCGGGCCCACCTTTTATCAATATTAATGAAGTTTCCTTCTCATTTTTATGATGTGTTGACTTGATTTCCTTATACGACTTGTTATTTATTTGTCCATGTCGTCTGTGCGACTTTACGTTTGGACTTCATTTTTTTTGGTCGTCTTATAAAGTCGGGGGAGGTCGCCCCTCATGGGGTTTCGATCCTTCCCTCGGTGTGTCGAAAGTCGTACCTCGGGTGACTTATGTTTTCTTTACATAATCCCTTTGGGTTTTACACAGTAATTTTGAGATGAAGGAAAAGACATTATTATTGATAAACAACTGATTACTAGAGTGTAAATTTATTGATAATATTTCCTCAAATGTGTTGCATTCCACGGATATTGAGCCTTGGCGTCATTTGGTTGTTCGAGCTCGTAAGCTCCATTAGATAAGATTCTTGAGACCTTGAATGGTCCCTCCCAGTTCGGGCTGAGGGTTCCTTTCGATTTGCCGAGTACCTTTTTGAGCACCAAGTCTCCTTCTCTGAAGCGTCAAAGTCGAACCTTGGTGTTGTAGTATTTCTCTGACCTTTGTTTGCACCTCGCATTTCTCATGTTGGCTTTTAGCCGCCTTTCTTCGAGCAGGTCGAGGTTTCTGGTCAGGGCTTCCTCATTTTGGTCGAAGGTGACTTGGCTTGTGCGGAGGCTGGGGAAGTCGATCTCCGCAGGGACCACTGCCTTGGTCCAGAAGGCTAGTGAGTAGGGGGTTTCTCCGGTTGAGTTTCTGCAGGTCGTCCTATAGGCCCACAAAACATCCGGGAGCTCGCTAGCCCATTTCCCCTTGGCTCCCTCGATCTTGGCTTTGAGAGTGTGTTTAATGATCTTGTTCACAGCCTCGACCTGGCCGTTTGACTGCAGGTGGTATGGGGTCGAGAAGAGCTTTGCGATTTTCCATTTCTTGAAGAACGCTTCGACCTTGAGGCTGTCGAATTGTTTACCATTGTCTGATATGATTGCTTGTGGTAAACCGAATCTGCATATGATATTTTGCCATATAAACTTGATGACCTGGTTTTGATCTATGGTTGCCAGTGCCTCAGCTTTGGCCCATTTTGTGAAGTAATCCACCGCCACCAGGGCATATTTGACCGAACCTGGCGTTGTTGGGAGTGGGACAATGATGTCTAACCCCCACTTTGAAAATGGCCAGGGGCTGAGGATACTTGTGAGCTCTTCCGGGGCGCTTTTGATGGAAGGAGCATAGACTTGGCACTTATGGCACTTGCGAGCGAAGATGATGGCGTCGGCCCTTAGTGTGGGCCAAAAATACCCTTATCTTGTGGGCCAGCGATTCTCCCCCGGTGTGGTTTCCGCATACTCCTTCGTGTATTTCGTGTAGTACGCCGGAGTAGGGGGATGCTGAAACCACACTTGTACAGCTCATTTTGGATCGTCGTGTATCTTGCTGCTCGCAATTGTAGCTGTCGGGCTTGGACCCTATCTGTTGGCAGGAGGCCTGTTGTCAAATATTCGAAGATGGGTGTCATCTAGTTCGATGCTGGGGCTTCTAGGTTTGCGACCTTTGCGTGCGCGGTGGAGGGGTGGGATAATGTCGTGATGGTGACATCTTTCATCTCTGGTGATCCTTCGGAAGTCGCTAGTCGAGCTAACGCATCAGCTCGCGAGTTTTGTTCTCTTGGGATTAGCTTGACATGGATTTGGTCGAACTTTTGACATAGTATTTTCACCACCTCTTGGTAAGTTGCCATCCGGTCGTCTCTTACCTCATATTCTCCCGAGATATGGTAGGCTACGAGTTGGGAATCTGTGTGAACTTGCAATCTCTTGATGCCCATAGCTGTTAGGCCGTTGATGAGCGCTTCATATTCGGCCTCGTTATTCATTGCGGGGAAGTCGAAAGTGATGGCGTTCTGGAACGAGGTTCCTTCCAGGCTTGTCAGAACTATACCGGCCCCCGACTTATGGGAGGTAACTGATCCGTCCACGAATAGCTCCCGAGGTGGGCCGTTTGAACACCCGGCTTCAGATGGGAAGATGAGTTCCACGATGAAATCGGCTAAAGCTTCGGCTTTGATGGCAAGTCGGGGTGCGTAAGTTACCACGTATTGTCTGACCTCAATTGCCCATTTAAGGCATCATCCTGACGTGTCTGGTCGATGTAAAATATTCCTTAGGGGTGTGGAGGTAAGTACCTCGACTTGATGGTCGAAAAAGTATGGCCTTAGCTTCCTTACGCTCATAACCAGCGCATATGCCAGTTTTTCCAGGGCTGGATATCGCTGTTCGGTTTCGTTCAATGTCTGGCTGAAGAAGTAGATTGGGAATTCGTTCCTATCCTCTACTCGAACGAGTACAGCACTCAGAGCTGTCTCGGAAGCCGCGAGGTATAGGAAAAGATTTTCCCCCGGAACTGGTTTTGACAGAATGCTTACATCCGCCAAGTAAGCTTTGATTTTGTCTAAAGCTTCCTGGCTTTCGTGTGTCCATTCGAACTTTGATCTTTTACGGATGGTGTCGAACAGCGGCTTGCATTTGTCCCCCATTCGGGAGATGAAATGATTCAAGGCGGCTAGGCATCCCGTGAGTTTCTGTACTTTCTTTACGTTTCGAAGCGCTTCCATATCCAATATGGCTTTGACCTTAGTGGGGTTCACCTCTATCCCCCGTTTGCTCACCAGGTGTCCTAGGAATTTCCCGGACTCGACCCCGAAGTTGCGTTTTTTGGGGTTCAATCGCATGTTGAATTTCCTCAGGATGTCGAAAGTTTGGGCCAAGTGTGTCAGGTGGTCCTCCGACCTCAGACTTTTGATAACTATGTCATCTACGTAGACTTCCACCGACTTCCCAATGAGGTCGGTAAACATGTGGTTGACCATCCTGTGGTATGTTGCCCCTGCGTTTTTTAAGCCGAAGGGCATCCTCTTCCAGCAATAGATGTTCTTTTCTGTCAAGAACGAGGTATGTTGCCGGTCAGGTTAGTACATGGCTATCTGGTGATAGCCTGCAAAGGCATCCATGAAGGACATTATCTCGTGTCCTGCCGTATTGTCTATCAGGTGGTCGATGTGGGGCATTGGGAAAAAATCTTTTGGACAAGCGTTGTTGAGATCTGTGAAGTCGATGCACAACCGCCAAGTTCCATTTGATTTTTTCACTAACACGGCGTTAGCCACCCACTGGGGTTGATCGACTTGCGTGATCAAGTTGTTGTCCAGTAACTTTTTGTTGGTCCCGGTGCAAACGAGTCTTACACGTGTATGGGGGGAATACACGTGTTCAGTGTTTTTAAAACTTTTCTTTACTGAGGTCAGATTGGGTCAGGTTATCCTGATGATTTGGTCCTGAGAAGCACAAATCGCTCTGAGTCAAGGTCTACTTGAGACAGTGATCCTGAGCTGCTTTCAGATACCTCAGATAATCCCAACTGATCCTGAGTTTTCAGAGATCCTGAGCTGCTTGGATCAGATAACTAACTTACTGAACCCTCAGAAGAGTAAGTTCAGTTTGGTAACTATCTGTTCTAGCTACTCAGATGTGCGGAATGGTTGGCCCTTAGTTTATACTCATTTTAAGCTTTTGCTGAAAACCTTCCTTTTAATGGAATAGTGATTAGGCTGTGATTCAGTTCAAATGCAACTTCAGTGGATTGATTTCAACTGAATATCAGTGAAAAATATGCTTTCCGTTTTAAAGATATGCAACAGTTAATCAAAGCAAAACAGAAAACAAAGAACACAGCAAGTTATAGTGGTTCAGAGACTCAAGCTCCTACGTCCATTCTCCCTGATCCTTCAAAGAAATTCACTAATCACTTCCTAAGGTTTTCTGACTACCTCTGTAGTTTACTAACCTTTCTATTTTGAGCTTTCTGACTACCTCTGTAGTTTACTAACTCAAAACACACACAAGCTTTCTGACTATCCAAGATAGTTTACTCACTTCTCCTCTAGAGCTTTCTGACTACCTCCTTGTAGTTTACTAACTCTTTACAACTACAATCTCACCAACAATCACACTCAAACTACCTTAGAAAGGGTTTGGGGTTTCTTGGTTGGTTTCCAACTAGGATGAGATATCCTTTACAATGAAGAACAATGCAAAAGGCTAGGATATCTCGACTAAGCTTTGGATATATCTTATCAAGCTAGGCTTAGTGGAATGAGCTCTCTTCGAAATAAAGCACTTGGGAAATTCTTGGGTTTTCGAGTGCTTCAACATGCAATAATAAGTTTGAGCTCTTGAGTTGCTTACAAATTTCCCATAACCTTCAATGTAGATGGTCACAAGTATTTATAGGCATACACCAAGGTCACTCTTGAAAAACTATCCATTGGAAGAGATAGCTCCATGAGTTTCCTCTTATGGTGTGTGATGAACGGCTATATTTAGGGTTTGAGACTCCCTAGCACGTTTTAGGTAAACTGCTTTTCATGTAGCTGGTCATCACTTTTTGCAGTCTGGAACTTAGTACTTCTGACATCTTTTTCAATGACTGTCATTTGTCGATTAATCGATAATGTCTGATGATGTCTTCTTCTCTTTTGACTTTTGTCTCCGATTAAAGGTAGACAACCACAACGGCTCTTTTTGGTTACATCTCTGAGTGATATAACCTTAACAACACTTTGTCTTAGTTCCTTTTGTCTGCATGAGAATGTCTTGGGCAATATCTATTTTTCTAAGGAATCACGTTCTTCTTAGTATTGAATCCTTCAGATAGATATTTTCAGTGCCTCGGAACATTCAGGTTTATCTTGAGCATTGATGCATTCTTGAGTCTTGATAATTCTTGTGCCTTGATATCCTTGATCTTCGATCTTGATCTTACATCTTACATCTTCTGCGTCTTGAGGTCTTACGAGTCTTGAGTCTTTTGTGTCTTCCGAGTCTTGATGTCTTACGAGTCTTGATGTCTTACGAGTCTTCCGCGGATATCTTGTGAGATATCTGAGTCTTCATGTTAAGTCTTGATTTCTCACTTGAGTCTTGATGTCTTCGAGTTTTCACGCAGATATCTTTTGAGTCTTCATCTTTGAGTCTTGATTTCTCACTTGGGTCTTGATATCTCGATTTCACATTTGAGTCTTTAGTATCTCGATTTCATCGAAGTCTTGATTTCTCGATTTCATCTTTGAAACTTGAAACTTCTTGAGTCTTCGAAACCTATCCTCGATCTATATCTGCTTTATTATACATTTTGCAGATAACATCCTGAACACTCTAAAACTGAATCCTGACTCAGCTATCAAGATTATCTTGAACATGTCATACTCAGGGGTTTTGGGATCTAATCAAAATCTCTCTTTATTAAATTTATCTCCCAACAATTTCCCCCTTTTTTATGATGCCAAAATCTATCTTGTTACAAAACACTTAACCTATACTCAGGTTTCAGTTTATCCTATTACAAGATTGGTATATCTCCAACAATTTCTTAAACAGAGAATCTCCCAACAATTAATCTCAGAGACAACATTCAGGCATATCAAAATTAAAGACATGTAAATTAAGATAATGAGATATTATCTTTTGAGCATAAATGATAAGGTTTCATTGATGTTTGGTAGACAGTTACAAATTACAATGATCTTATCTAACAAAAACAAAAGGACAAAAAGATAAAGGATTACAAGAGTCTTCTGAGTTGATCTTCAGTCTTCTTTTGCTTTTCTGCTCTGGCTCTTCAGTTCTGATCTTCCACCTCATCAGCAGGCACTTCAAGGTTGAACATTCCATAATATCTTCTTTTCAGCGCATCTCTTTCTTTAATGATATCAGGATTGTTCCCTGTCAAGCCCAACTGAGTGGCGTACTGAGCAATTTCTTGAGAAATGGCTGCTTCATTTACCAAGCCATTTTCAAGTCTAGGAGGAGGGTAAGAGTATGGACCGGGGGCTGTTATCTGCACCTTCCCTTCATCCGCAAGATTGATCCATCCTTGAAGGTATTTTGGATAGAAGGTCAGGAGATAGTCAATGAACGCCTCATTGGGATCTGAGCTTTCTCCCCTCCACTCTCTGAGCACATCATAGTAGAACCAAAAGGTTCTCTTGATTTCTTCCCATGCATCGTTGAGCTGGATTGGCATCCACTTGTCAACATGCGGCCATTTCTGTGCTTGTGTTGTCCCTCTCCTCTTGCTCGCGAACCTCTTGAAACCACTCCTTCTTTTCTGCTCTTCTTCCATCTTCTTTCTGATCACGGGCACACCAGAAACAGAAGCAGCAGTTTTCTTTGCTTGCTCAATTTGGATTGTTTTCAGAGCACTTCTAGTGTTGAAGACCTTCTTCTGGGGCACTTCCTCAGACTCTTCAATATCCTGAATCAGCTTTCTTTGAACTGGCTTAGAAGCCTTAGCTCTTTTGCCCTTAGGCTCCCCGAACGCCACAACTTTTCTTTTAATTGGCATTTCAGCTCCAGCTTGGCTTGTTCCAACTCTTCTACCACTCAGTTTCTCTGTAGCAACTTCTTGCATTGTTTCCTCTGAAACCTGAGTGTAGACTGGCTTCTCCACCTTCTTAAACTTCAGCTTCTCAGTGGCCTCTATTTCCTTCATGGCTTCGGCAACGATTTTCTTTTCGAACTTTGATCGTCTTGCCTTTCGAGTTTGATCCAATAATTTCCTGAGATCAGCACCGGGTCTTTCCCCCTTCTTGGATCCATACTCTGGTAGAAGCCTGGAGAGTGCTGTGTCCATGATGGTCCCGGTGGGAAACCCATTTTGCGCGTGCGGAAGCAAAACGTTTTAAAAGCGATGCATATAAAACAGGGGTGAGGGCAGAGTGATTCCAATTTTTGCGTTTTAAGCTCATGTGTTGTGTTTTGCTTATAATCAAATGCATATGACAATATAAGAACATAAAGCAGTAAACAACACAACAAAGTATAGTGGTTCGGAGACTCAAGCTCCTACATCCACTCTCCCCGTTCCAAGGGAAATTCCTTCCAACTGGACTTATCACCCTCTCGGGTTTCTCCTCTAGATATTTAACGAGCTCTCACTCCAATCGGGACTTATCACCCTCCACGGGATTGCCTACAGATGTTTACCGAGTTCACACTCCAACGGGACTTATCACCCTCACTCGGGATTGCCTACCCTCCCTTTCGGATTGCTAGATGTTTACCGAGTTCACACTCACCTACAAACTTATCCGACCAACTGGTTTGGGTAAGGTTTGTTTGGTTTCCAACTAGGTTGAGATTTTCCCTTACATTTGTTTAGCCTCAATGCTAAGGTTGGGAAAATCTCTCTAAGCTTAGGATACATCGTGGGTTGCTTAGATTGGGTTCTAGAACACTCTTGAACATATGCGTGTATTTCTTGCTCTGTGTTCTATGGTGGGAATGCTTGATGATTTGGCTTGATGGATGTTTCACGCATTTTTCCACACGAATAATGAAGGAAGAACTTGTATTTATAGTGTGGATTTGAATGTTACCGTTGGAGAGAATCACATTCAAATCCATAATATTCTCTGTAAGTTCTGTAGCTTTTCCAGGCTGGTTGTCTTCCTCTCATTGGTCCACGTCAGCTGATTCTAACGGCTATATTCCTCAGATTCCTCACCTTGGAATCATTCAGGATTCTCTGAGTCTCAGTGTCTTTAGAGACATCTTGTGTCTTGATTCTATCGAGCCTTCGGTCTGTCGAGTCTTGGTCTATCCCGAGCCTCAGTGTCCGATGACATACTGAGTCTCAGGTTTCTTGATTCAGCAGACTTCTCTTGAGATGACTTCTTTCACGATCGCCATGCAGTTTCCGGTTTCGATGTCGATTTCTTCTACTTTGATCGTCGGCTCACATGATCGGTCGATTATAACATCAGTCGGCATATCGGTTTATCATGTCGATTAGTACATCGGGTTAGCATATTAGGTTAGCATATCGGTTTAGCTTTGTCGATCTCAATCACGTCGATCTTGATCATCTGCTCTTCTTCATGCTCGATCTCGATCCGCGTCGATCTCGTCGATCTCATCTCTTCCTCTTCGATCGCAACCTTCTCTTACGATCTTACGGTGGGTTTCTTTACGATCGGCTTATGCGCTCTTCCGATCACCGGATCAACTCGTCTGTTTCTTCCGATCATCCGATCGGTCATCCGGTCATCGATCTTCGATCGGTAGCTTAGCTTTTCTTCTCTTCTTATTTTGCACAGCTCATCAGTTAACTCGAAACTCATCTAACTCATCTGATCTCGATCAGTCTCATCTGCAGCCTCGTCTGATTTCGTGAGTTACCCCTCAATTTGTTCTCTCGTTCCCCCTCAACTTGTTATCTGTAAATTAGCTTCAATAACACAAGTTGATAATGTTTTGGCATAATTCATCAAAACTAAAATATCCCAACAGTCCATATGATATTGTTCTTTACTGACACTCCGCACCTCCCCTGCCAACTGATCCTGCTCCTCCTCGAGCCTTCTAAGGTGGTTCTTCGCCACTGAGAATTCTTCAGACAGATGAGCAAATTGACTAAAGAGAGCTTCCTTGAACATATCTGTCATCTTGGCCATGAGCATTGAGCTCATCTCCTCAACAGCGTTCTTCACCAGCATCTCATTCTTCTCTGCCAATTTAGCTTCTAGAGATTCAGTTTGCTCCTGATGCCTTTGCTTCAGCTCTTCATTAAGCTCAGCTTTGACCCCCTCCATCTTTTCTTCTAACTTTCCTTCCATGGAGGTCGAACTTCTCCGGTCATAGAGTTACGAAGTTGCATCGATTACAAGAAGAACTCATGCTTTCAATCTTCTTAACCTGGTTGGCCAATACCTCCTCGATCTGAGCAACTTTGGTCAGGATTGGCTCAACCTTCTCTAACTTTTCCATCACAGGGGTGAGATCAATCTCAGGAGCATATCTGATCTGCTGTGTCTCTCTGAAAATTGGGCTATTCGACTGAGTCTCGATCTGAACCTAAGCATCGGACTTCGGTCTGGGTGCAGGATTCACCACGAGCTTGGGTGTCCACTGAGCCTCGATCGCATATCGGACATTCTGATTTAAAGATAGGTACTTGATAATCGACATAATTTTTAATAGTGTCAAAAGTTACACGAAGGCTAACTTCGATCCGAGGATTTTCGACAAAGACCTCTTGAAAGATCGATTAAGTCTTTCTCCTTCTGAGATTGACTCTCATCATCCCCTTGTTGGTCCCCATCCTGAGATTTATCTTTGGAGCTCGGGGCACCAACTTCCGCAACCTTCCTCTCAACAACTTTCTTCTTTACCAGCTCATCAAAGTCAGACGTTTTCATTCTGAGCTTGGTTTTCTGGTCGAGAATTCGGTGAGCAAAGCTGTTTCCTCGTTCCACCAGTCTTAGCCTCTGAATGAAGCTATGTTGAGCATTTCTGGAAGAGTCTGGTTGAGGATAAAGACCGTTGACCTCAATCTGAAGAAGATGTCTTGGAGGTCAGGGAATGAGCTAAGCTCAGGGTATCGGTCAAGAATGAATTGTTCCCCCTTGCTTCGCCATTCGGTCTCTTCAGCTTCACCCTTCTTGAGCATCGGGCTCTCGTGTTCGATGAGAAAGTCTGGCGCTGAAGGATCAAGTAAAAGATCACTCAGGAGTTCATCAAAGTTCATCTGCTCCTGAGGCTCAACAAATTCTGAGGGTTGGGCAGGCAGCTCCTCAATCTGATTCTGACTTGGTTCTGAGGTCCGCAATGGCGCCTCCTCGATTAAATTCGGTTTTGCTCGAGGTCCGAGTGGGCATATCCTCGTGAGGAATCGAGCATCTTCTACTGGTGCGAGCCAAGACTTCCTCGAAGGAATCTGAACTTTCTCTCGAGGTCTGAGGTCCTTGGAATATTTCTTGAGAGAACTTGTCAGAACTTAGCGACGTCTCAAGAACCTCAGAGAAGACTTGCTCCTCAGTTTGATCCTGTGCCTTTGAGATAGCCTGAGCCAATACATGTAAAGGCGATTTCTGAGCAGTTTGGCTCTCAGGTTGAATCTCCTCAGCCTCACTTTCCTCGTCATCATCAGTGAGAACCACCATTCTCTTGCTTTTGGAGCCGGGTCTTTTTGCTTTTTAATTTCTCACCCTGCTCCTTCTTGGCCTCCAACAAAGCCTTCCCCCTAGCTTGTTGGGTTTCTTCAGTAGCAGCAGCAACTGGTGATTCCACCTTCTTCTCTTTCTTCCCTTTGATGGTCCTCTTTGCAGCAATGGGCTTGAACATTACTTTGGACTTAGGGAAAGGGGTGGAATTGGCAAAGATATCCTCCTCCTCTTGACACATTTCCAAAATAAAAGTTATTTTGGTGGCATGGAGGATCTTGACTTTGATCGAAATTGAGCCATCCTCCTTTTTTATGACCTTGGCTTGCTCACTCACCACCTTGATCAGATACTTCAGCCAGTTGAAATCCTTGGTGGGTGAGTCCTCAATCGCCGCCATCAATCGGAGTTTGGGAGTACTAATCTGCTCAAAACTCCCCGATCGACTCATTATACACTTGCTCACTATATCCATCAAAACTCTGTATTTTGGCCTTAAATGCCGCTTATGTAAAGTCGCCTCAAACTTAACAGGATTCTCAGTAATCCTATCAAGATACTCTTGCTCTTGCCCTAACATATACAAAGTGGGATCATCTCCCCTATCGCACAACTCAAAAACATCGTTTAGATTTCTAGGGACTATGTACAGCTCCCGAACAAAATCTACATACTTCGATGTATGCTCTAAATGCGAAACAAAAATCTTGGACTCAATATAATCATCCTCATCTATTTCCATATTAGAGACGAACTCTATTACCTCACGAGAATACTCAGACTCAAATGAAGAGCCTCTTCTTCATGCTTAGCATTTGATGTACTCTCCAGAGAAACCACGTACTCATACCATGGTTTATTTGTTTCGGCCAATCTGTCGAATATGGATAGAGTCATTTTGAAGAATTGAAGGTTAGGGTTTCGAGTGATGAAGATTTCTGGGCAAAGGGGATTTTATTTTGCAGAGGATTTTGGGAACGAGGGTTTTTAAAAATGGCTTGAATGACTTCCAAAAGAATATATAGACCGATTCGTGGGAAGTCGTGTGATTAATTAAAATCAACGGTTCAGATTAATCCACCGACTAATCGGGTATGCGAAAGGACTCTCACAAAAAGTAAGCCGCCAATTTAACCTCATTGGTGAATAAAAGAAACAGAGCATTTAATGACTGTTGACCTTCCTTTGAATTTCAAAGATCCCGCCCAAAAACATTCTTCAGGTGTTTTGTATTTATTGCAAATGATTACTGAGTTTCACTTAGGCAATAAATGAGTTGCATGAGTCATTACCTCTTCAAACTAATTTCCCTCTATCAGTCTTACTGAGTATTGACCTTGATAAAATGTCAAGATTATAATCTTTGTAATTGAACGGGTTCAAGATGGTAATCGAGTAATCTTGACCTTGAAGAAACCCGAGTTTCTTCAAGACTTCGATTCGAGATTTCCAATTTTATCCCGAAGTTTCAAGAGAATTACGAGATAACTTCATGCATCTGAAAACCTTCAATTTTTCAGATTTTACTCTATACACCTGGATCCAACATCCCTAATTTAACTGATAGTTCCTGAAATCTTGATTCAGCCAAAGGTTTAGTCAAGATATCGACTCTCTATCAAGATGAATTTTTCTCCATCCCGATGTCCTTTTTCTCGACATGATCTCTGATGAAGTGATGTCTGATATCCACATGCTTGCATCTGGTGTGCAATACCAGATTTTGTGAAATAGCAATGGCACTATTATTATCACAAAATATTGGTACTTCATTGGCTACAACCTTATAATCCCTTAATTGTTGTGCAGCGAATAATCGAAAGCACAACAAAATTCCCTCGCAACCATGTATTCACTTTCATGAATCTTGGTTGCTATCTCGAGGTCCATTTTTTTCAAAACCAAGATATTAGCTTACTTCCAAGAAATTGACAAGTTCCTGTAGTGGACTTCCTGTCAATTCTACAGCCTCCATAATCTGCATCTGAATAACCAGTTAACTCAAGGCTATCATCAGCTGGATACCACAATCCTCTATTCATTGTGCCTTTAAGATACTTCAGTATCTTTTTGGCAGCCTCCATGTGACTAGCCTTAGGATTAGCTTGGTATCTTGCACATATCCCAACAAAGAAATGTTATATCCGGCTTACTTTGTCGTGAGATAGAGCAATGATCCAATGATCCCTCTATAATCGCAGTGACTTCTTGATTTGCCTTGAGATCGATCCATCTTGTAGTTAGTATTCATGGGAATCCTAATCGCATTGCAATCAGACACCATATTTTGCAATCGGATCTCCGGTGTACTTTTTGCACGTTGATGAAGATTCCTTCCTTTGATTGTTTCACTTGAAGACCTAGAAAGAAATTCATCTCCCCATCATAGACATCTCAAATTTGTCTTTCATCATCGTGTAAAAACTTTTCACACAACCCGATGATTTGGAGATCCAAAAATGATGTCATCAACATATATCCGAACTAGTAAGATATCTTCCCCATCTTCTATCCTGAACAAAGTTCTATCAACAGTTCCTTTGACAAAACCGTGGTTAGTAAGAAACTGAGAAAGAGTATTATACCATGCTCTTGGTGCTTGCTTAAGACCATACAAGGCTTTTTCTCGAGCACAGAAACTTGGTCATTCATGCGAAACCCGGGAGGTTGTTCCACATAAACCTCTTCTTTAAGCTCACCGTTCGAAAATGCACTTTTCACATCCATTTGATAGACTGTGAACTTCATGTAAGGCGAAGATATGCAAGAAACAATCTGATGGCTTCTAGTCTTGCAACAGGTGCAAAGGTTTCATCATAATCCAAGTCTTCTTCTTGGGAATAACCTTTTGCAACTAGCCTTGCCTCGTTTCTTACAATTTTGTTGTTCTCATCTCTTTTATTCTTAAATACCCACTTGGTTCCAATAACATTGTGCCTTTCAGGCCTATCCACTAGCTCCCATACTTCATTTCTTGAGAATTGATTCAGCTCTTCTTGCATAGCAGTAATCCAATGAGAATCTTGTAGAGCTTCTTCAATCTCAGTAGGCTCTTTCTCTGATAGGAAGCAGCAGAATAGTGCACTCTCTCCATGGAACCTTCTTGTTTTAACACCTTCAGTTAGATCACCCACAATCTGACTTGTAGGATGGCTATCTAACCAACTTCTTCTAGATGTTCCCCCTTCAATAATATCCTCAACATTTGAAATGTTAGGTTCGGTTAGTTCATTAAACTCAGGGAACAACAGAAAAGGAGAAAGGGAATCATCTTACTCAGGGAAAATTATATTCAGAACATTGTCAGAGACATCTGTTCCCCTTTGGTTGATAGATTCAGAATTTGCCTCAGTTGTGACCACATCTTCATTGGCATCACATACCTGGGTCTGAACTGGTGTCTGTTCAGATTGGTCACCTTTGGTGTGTTGGCTTTCCTGAGTCTCACCATCCTGAGTTCCATCCTGAACTTCCTTGTCTGGGTCTGAGTCACTCCATTCATAGAAGGTGACTGACTTCTTCTTTTTAGGTTCAGTGGATGATTTGTCATTCTTTTTCAGGCTTAATCTGGTGATTCTCTTGGTTAGATCTTCTGCATCATGTTCCTGTTTCTTCTGAACACAAGTAGATTCATCAAAAACAACATGAGGTATTTCCTCCACAATAAGAGTCCTACAGTTGTAAACTTTGAAGGCTTTACTAACTTCAGAATATCCTAAGAATATTCCTTCATCAGCTTTGCTATCAAATGTTTTCAACTGATCTTTACCATTATTGTGTATGAAACACTTGCAACCAAACACACGAAAGAAAGAAACAAGAGGCTTCCTTTCATTCCAAAGCTCGTATGGTGTTTTGCCTTGACTCTTGGTCAGCATGGATCTGTTTTGTGAATAGCATGCAGTGTTGACAGCTACAGCCCAAAATCTTTTAGGAATCTCAGCTTCAGCTATCATGGTCCTTGCAGCTTCTTTTAAAGTCATGTTCCTTCTCTCAGCAACACCATTTTGTTGAGGGGTCCTTGCAGCTGATGTTTCATGAATAATTCCATTTGCTGCACAATAATCAGATATAATATGGTTTATAAATTCAGTTCCTTTGTCAGATCTGATTTTGACCACACTCAGGTTCTTTTCAATACTGAGCCTTTTCAGTAATTCAGGCAGCTTTATCTGAGTCTCCTTCTTACTGAGTAGGAATATGACCCAAGTATATCTTGAGTAGTCATCAACTACTATGAGTGTATATTTCCTGCCATTAGTGCTCCTGGTGTTACTGGACCAAAAAGATCCATATGCAACAACTAAAGTATTCTCTCAGTAGAAACATCTACTTTGCTTTTAAATGATGCTTTAACTTGTTTTCCTTTTTGGCACGCATCACAAACATGTTCCTTACTGAACACTTCATTTGGCAACCCTCTCACAAGAGCTAATCTTGCAAGTTTATTCAGGGTTTTGAAATTCAGGTGATTCATTCTTTTATGCCATAACCAACTGGTATCTGTGGAACTTTTAGCAACCAAACATGTATATTTAGGAGTTGAACTCCAATCAGCAAGATACACATTTCCTTTTCTTGTACCAGTTAGCAATATTTTCTGTGAGATATCATCTTTCACATAACATAAGTTCTTTGAGAACTCAACATTAAAACCCTTATCACAGAATTGGCTTATTGAAAGCAAATTATGCTTCAATCCAGATACATATGAAACACCATGGATATGAACTGAATCGATTTCCAAAGTTCCATATCCTTCAGTCTGTCCCTTGGAGTTATCTCCAAATGTGATCTGAGGGCCTCTTTGTTCAACATAGTCACTGAGTATCTTCTTGAATCCTGTCATATGTCTTGAGCATCCACTGTCAAGATACCATACAGCAGGGGCAATTTCATCTCCACTCATTAGTGTTATGTGATCTTCAATCAGCTCAGTGCCCTTGTTTTCCTCCTGAAAAATAGATCAATTCTTAGGTACCCAATTTGTGTAGGGTCCTACAAGGTTAGCTGTACCTTTCGGAATCCAAATCTGCCTGACAACTCTAATCACTTTAGAGTGGCTGATCTGTCTTCCATAAACATCTACATACACATTTACTACTCTGGGTGCCTTAGCAGTGTCCTGTGTATGAGTGCTAGCTTTGGCATGAACATGAGCCTTAGAATTTTTCTTTGGTACAGGCCTTTTGTTCATTTGCTTTGACTTCTGTGCAGCCGGTCTGAATCTTTGCTGACTCGGGTTCAGGTAACCTTTAGCTTTAGGCAAGTGGTGTTCAGGTTGCCTGTACTGAAATTTGGGTCTTTCAGTATACTGAGGACTTGGTCTCTTCAGTTGAGAATGTCTCTGCTGAGTGTTTCTCTTCTGAAGATTCCTCTACTGGTTCAGTGCAGATCCTTTCAGGTTTGCATTTTTAGCCTGAGGCTTTGAAGTACTTGCCTGAAATTTTCCTACTGAGTGGTCAGGTTTTCCAGCCTTCACCTGAGGTTTGGGCTTTCTTACCTGATCATTCAGTTTTACTGGAACCATAGTCCTTTTCCCTTGTCTAACACCTTGGGCATTTCTTCAATTTGAAGTGTAGGTGCCACTGGTTTAACAAAGATTGTCTTCTTGCTACTTGATGCAGCATCAGATGACCTTGTGAGGTTCCCCCTGGAATGTATCCCAATCCATATTTTATAGTAGCAGGTCTCTGATAAACTCTGAATTTCATCTATTACTTTAGAAGCAGCATTCAATAGAGTTAGCTTCTTCTGCGCGCTATCCTCACAGTTCTGTAGAGTCTCATGCTTCTCAGAGAGGTCATTGAATTTGGTTCTGATCAGCTGAATCTCTTCAGTGGATTTCTCTAGCTTTTCAGTTAGGGTCATTATCAACTTCTCTTTCTCTGAGAGTTGTACTTTCAGAACATCCAGTTCATCAGTAGCTCCCATTAATTGAGAAGTGATTTCAGTATTGCTAAAGTCTTTCCACTTAAGATTTTCAGCCTTCAGTTCCTTATTCTGCTCTTGAGTTTCATTTAGCAGTTCTTGTAAAACAGCATAGTCCTTCATCAGACTCTCAAAAGAATCCATCAGGTCAAATTGACAGTTTACAGTTGAACTTGACAACTCTTGTGCTAGTGTAGGAGCAACAACAGAGAAAGAAGAGTTTACCTCCTCAACAGCCATTAGACAGAGATCATCACTTTCACTATCTGAGAACATTTCATCTGAAGAACTAGATCCTTCCTCAGAATGTTCTTCTTCTGCAACCATGGCCTTTTTGCTAGAGAACTTCTTGTCTCTCTCCTTAGCACTCAGGTCAGGACAATCATACTGGAAGTGACCTTTCTTTTGGCAATTGTAGCATATGTTGGCATCATCACCCTGATCACTTTCTTCTTTGGACTTGGAGTCCTTCCTTTTGGATGAAGATCCTTCAGCTTTCAGGTCCTTTCTCTTCTCAGTTGGTTTGTCCTCAGCTTTCTTCTGGTACCTGTGATTCCTGTAATAGTTTTTTGTATTTTCCATATCGACTATTAAGTCTTTCAAACCTCCTTGCCATCAGTGCTAGCTTATCCTCAAGCTCATCCTGATTTTTAGCAAGGGAGTTCTCAGACTCTCTAGTTTTACAGGTTTTATCCTTGGCTTTGAAAGCCACATTTTTACTAGATGATGAATCATCTTTGCTGTCAGCCTTTTTAGATTTCTTATCAATTACAAACTTATAGGCCTTCAGCTCAGAGAAGACTTCTTCATATGGCATTGAATCAATGTTTTTGGTGTTTTCAATCACCACAGCATGAATATCCCATTTCTTAGAAAGACCTCTAAGAATTTTCAATGCCACTTCTCTCTGTGGATATCTCTTTCCAAGTGCATTCAGATCATTCATAATGCTAGTGAATCTGACTTCCAATTTGTCTATAGATTCACCTTCTTCCATTTCAAAACTATCAAACTTTCCAATGGCAACTGAAAGTTTGTTTTCCTTGATATGATCTGTGCCTTGGCACATTACTGCTAGTGTATCCCAAATTTCTTTAGCAGTATTACAATGAGAAATCATTCCCATCACACCATCATCAATTGTACTGTATAGTGTGTCTTTAGCAATATAGTCTAGATTAACTAACTTCCTCTCCTCAGGAGTAAGTTGGTCATCAGACTTAGGAAATTCTGTTCTGGGATCATTTCTCTCATTTTCTGTTCCTCTGAGATTCACCACAGTAAATTTAAATGGCCCTTCAGAGACCACTCTCCACATACGTTCACATTTGGAATACAGGTGAGCCTTCATTCCCAGTCTCCATAAACCATAGTTCTCTACTGAGAACATGGGAAGTTTCTTAGAAGACATTTTGTCTGAGTCTTTTAAGAATTCAGCAAATAAGATCTGTTCAGATAGACCACAAGTATTTTAGCAAATAAGACTTTGGTCAACAAAGCAGGTGGTCAAGTTGAACCACTGCTCTGATACCACTTGTTGGTTCCGGTGCAAACGAGTCTTACACGTGTATGGGGGGGGAATACACGTGTTCAGTGTTTTTAAAACTTTTCTTTACTGAGGTCAGCTTGGGTTAGGTTGTCCTGATGATGTGGTCCTGAGAAGCACAAATCGCTCTGAGTCAAAATCTACCTGAGACAGTGATCCTGAGCTGCTTTCAGATACCTCAGATAATCCCAACTGATTCTGAGTTTTCAGAGATTCTGAGCTAGTTGGATTAGATAACTAACTTACTGAACCCTCAGAAGAGTAAGTTCAGTTTGGTAACTATCTGTTCTAGCTACTCAGATGTGCGGAATGGTTGGCCCGTAGTTTATACTCGTTTTAAGCTTTTGCTAAAAACCTTCCTTTTAATGGAATAGTGATTAGGTTGTGATTCAGTTCAGATGCAACTTCAGTGGATTGATTCCAACTGAATATCAGTGAAAAATATGCTTTCAGTTTTAAAGATATGCAACAGTTAATCAAAGCAAATCAGAAAGCAAAGAACACAGCAAGTTATAGTGGTTCAGAGACTCAAGCTCCTACGTCCACTCTCCCAGATCCTTCAGAGAAATTCACTAATCACTTCCTAAGGTTTTCTGACTACCTCTGTAGTTTACTAACCTTTCTATTTTGAGCTTTCTGACTACCTCTGTAGTTTACTAACTCAAAACACACACAAGCTTTCTGATTATCCAAGATAGTTTACTCACTTCTCCTCTAGAGCTTTCTGACTACCTCCTTGTAGTTTACTAACTCTTTACAACTCCAATCTCACCAACAATCACACTCAAACTACCTTACAAAGGGTTTGGGGTTTCTTGGTTGGTTTCCAACTAGGATGAGATATCCTTTACAATGAAGAACAATGTAAAAGGCTAGGATATCTCGACTAAGCTTTGGATATATCTTATCAAGCTAGGCTTAGTGGAATGAGCTCTCTTCGAAATAAAGCACTTGGGAAATTCTTGGGTTTTCGAGTGCTTCAACTTGCAATAATAAGTTTGAGCTCTTGAGTTGCTTACAAATTTCCCGTAACCTTCAATGTAGATGGTCACAAGTATTTATAGGCATACACCAAGGTCACTCTTGAAAAACTATCCGTTGGAAGAGATAGCTCCATGAGTTTCCTCTTATGGTGTGTGATGAACGGCTATATTTAGGGTTTGAGACTCCCTAGCACGTTTTAGGTAAACTGCTTTTCATGTAGCTGGTCATCACTTTTTGCAGTCTGGAACTTAGTACTTCTGACATCTTTTTCGAAGGACACATCATTTGTCGATTGTCGATAATGTCTGATGTTGTCTTCTTCTTTTTTACTTTTGTCTCCAGTTAAAGGTAGACAACCAAAACGGCTCTTTTTGGTTACATCTCTGAGTGATATAACCTTAACAACACTTTGTCTTAGTTCCTTTTGTCTGCATGAGAATCTCTTGGGCAATATCTATTTTTCTAAGGAATCGCGTTCTTCTCGAAGATTGAATCCTTGGATAGATAATTTCAAAGGCCTCGGAACATTCAGGTTTATATCGAGCATTGATGGAGATTACCGAGTCTTGATAATTCTTGTGCCTTGATATCCTTGATCTTCGATCTTACATCTTCTGCGTCTTGAGGTCTTACGAGTCTTGATGTCTTGAGTCTTGATGTCTTCTCGAGTCTTCACCAGATATCTTGGTGATACCTTTGAGTCTTCATGTTGAGTCTTGATTTCTCACTTTGAGTCTTGATGTCTTCTCGAGTCTTCAAAAGATATCTTGGTGATATCTTTGAGTCTTCATCTTTGAGTCTTGATTTCTCCTTTGAGTCTTGATATCTCGATTTCTGCTTGAGTCTTGATATCTCGATTTCATCTTTGAGTCTTTCATTTCTCGATTTCATCTTGAAACTTGATTTTTTTGAAACTTCTTGAGTCTTGAGAACCTATCTGCTCTATATCTGGCGACTATACATTTTGCGAGATAACATCACGAACACTCTAAAAAAGCGAATCGACTCAACTATCAAGATTATCTGAACATGTCATACTCGGGGGGGTTTGGGATCTAATCAAAATCTCTTTTATTAAATTCATCTCCCAACACTTTTTACCTCCTCGGCTAATCGCACTTTTTTTTGGGGCGAAACTTTTGCCTCTTACGAAGTTATCGGTTTTTGAATTTGGATCTATGAACGACTTATGGCATCGCGACTTCGGGTCGATTCCCACCATATCCTTGTGTGACCAAGCGAAGACGTCTAAGTTCTTTTTGAGAAAGTCGATGACTTCCCCCTTCAGGTCGCCCGACATTCTTGAGCCTATGATTACTTCAAAATCTGGTCGGGCTGGGTCTACTTTGACTTTCTCGAGGTCTTCCCCCGGGATGGCCTTCAGGATATTTTGTCGTGGGTCGTCTATTTCTGCTTCGAACAGAAATTCTTCTGGTTCGGGCCCCATCCTTGGATCGAGGTCGTCGCGACTTCTCTTCCTGCTCGTTTTGTTATTTAAAATTTCACACTGCTTTTCGCTATCTATTACAAGTATTTTTTTGCTAGACATTGGTGCGGAATTTAAACGAGATGACCCTTGCATCAACTTGGTCACCTTTGACGGTGCCGACCAGCCCACTCTTGGTGGGAAACTTTACACAGAAATAAAAAGTCAAGGACGCAGCCTCAAATTCATGTTCAAATGGCCTCCCGAGGAATCCATTATAGGAGCTTGGGAGGTCGACAATTAAAAAATATAAAAGCCTAGTGGCCCTAACTTTTTCATTCAGTGTGGAGACTAATTCTACGGCAAGTCGGATCATTCCTATCGGCTTCACTTTCGCGTCCCCGAAGCCTTTCACGACATGGTCGCATGGAGTGATGTATGTGTTGTAATCTCCGAGCTGGTCCAGGGTCTTCTTAAAAAGTATGTTGCAGAAAGCCTCTCCATCCACTAGCAAGCGGCATACAGTGGTG
Organism: Stenogyne calaminthoides; assembly: GCA_037126765.1. Taxonomy (NCBI): domain Eukaryota; kingdom Viridiplantae; phylum Streptophyta; class Magnoliopsida; order Lamiales; family Lamiaceae; genus Stenogyne; species Stenogyne calaminthoides. The sequence goes on along the minus strand of JBBCBC010000019.1, from coordinate 13,308,477 downwards.
CCCATGATATTGGCTCTGATTACCAGTGGGTCGACGTTGGGGTAGACTACCCCGGCCTTGTCCTTCTCGCCAAAATCGATCGTGCTAATCTCTTCTCCTACTGTGAAAACGGGTAACACCATTTTCCTGGCGTTTTCTATTTCTTTTATCTCCGCCTTCATCCGCCTTTTAGATGAGCCGGTTGATGAAAGCCCCCCTACTGTCCCCAGTGGGGACAAGGTATGTATCACGAAACCTCTCGCCCCTTCCGGCATGGGTGGTACTGGCCATTCCCCCTGGACGACATCTCCCGGAGCCGATTCTGCTTGCGGGTTTGCTTGTTGGCAACCTCTCTGAGCTTGATCCCGATTCTTCTGAGGTCGCTTGACAAACTCGTCCAGTAATCCATCCTCGTATAGCCTCCAAAGTTGGGGGAGTAGATCCTTGCACTCGCTGGTATAGTGCCCAGTTTGCTCGTGGAAATGACAGTATTTATTGGGGTTTGCCTTCCCCTTGTTCTTGATCGGCTGAGGTGGAAGAAGCAGTTCCCAGTCCCTGATCTGGTTGTATACGTGTCCGGGTGTCATGCCAAGCACTTCCATCAATTTTACCGGGATATTTTCTTCAAAGGGTTTGAAGCTGCCAGGTGCCTTGTAATGACTGCCAGTTTTCTTAGAGTTTTTCTTTGGGTCGGCGACCTCTTTGTTATCGGAGAGTCTTGATTCCAGAAGCTCTGAGGCGTGGATGAGGTCGCTAGCTCATCTCCGAAAGTCTTTGTAGCTGATCGGGTATTCAGTTGTCATACGCCGCCACAGCTTGGTTCCCTTCTTGAGTCCAGAGACTGCCCCGAGCACTTTGGCTTCATCCCCGATCGGATCCCCTTCGAGTATGAGATTATTGATCCTTTCGATGTAGGATCGATCAGACTCATTGTCGGCCAATTGGGTGTTCATAAGTCGCTGTCTCGTCGCAGGTCGCGGCGCCAAGGCCATGAAATGGGTCAGAAACAGCCTGGCGAGCTGTTCGAAAGATTCCACTGAGAAAGGTGGCAGCTAGGTGAACCATTGTGGGCCTGGTCACTCAAAGTTAGGTAAAACAAACGGCACTTAGTGGCATCTGTCGCGCCCATGGAGGCCATGTAGGAGTTATACTTGGCCACGTGGACCCTTAGGTCCGTGTTTCCACTGTAGCGATCTAGGGCCGCCGTGTTGATTTTTCGTTGGGTAGGTGCCAAAGTGACTGTGGTCCCGAGGGGGGAGTCCGGGATGATAAGGTTATGGTCTGCCCCCGTCGGGCTGCTTTGGTTCTCGGCTCGTTCTAGAAGTCACTGGACCGTCCTGGCCAGTGCGTCAATTTTGATGTCGCGGTGGTCTTTGGGGGGTAGGTCGTTCGTGGATTATCCTGGCGAATTGCCGACCCCCTCGGCGGTTCATCATGATGTAAGTTTAGAGCCATGGCCAGATCTCGCCCCATCTGGTCAACGTGGCGGGGCTGAGATTGTGCCTCGTCTTCGATGGCTATTGGGGCCTTCTGGGCATCTTGTCTCCCAAGTCGGTCAAACACGTTGCCTGACCTTGCTGGCATTTCTAGGAGCCAGCGATTCCGAATGATTGCGTGTTTCGCCGGATCGTATGTCAGTTGGCTTGTGGAGTGCCCTTTCTCGACAAGGGAATTCTTGCCCTTAGAAGTTCCTGGATTGGGTGCCGCTTTCTTAGCTGGAGGTTGTTCGTCCTCATCATTGAAGGCGAGACATTTCTTGTGGAGGACGGCCAACACGGCCTTCGCATCCTCCAGTGTCTGCACTAGATTCCACCAGTCGGGGGTGACCTCTAGAATGATGGGGTGAGAGCGTTCTGTGCTCCTGGAGGCCTCGACACCATCGCGGTGGTCCGTCTGGTTTTTTGGTTACGTTACCTTGGTTGATCGCCATTGATAAGGGATGGGTTTTCTACGGATTTTTCAGCAAATCGACAGAGCCTTTCCCACAGACGGGGTCAATGTTGTGACCTAGATTTTACGTCTAGGGCAACTTAATGTTATTAAACCGGATCAATCAAGTAACGAGTAACAAATATGAAATAGAGTCAAATTTGGTTACCCAGTTCGTCTTTTGAATAAGACTACGTCTGGGGGCGCCCAAGCCAGGAGTATTTTATTATTCTTTTATGCCTAGAGTTCTAAGATTCCGTGTGTTTACAATGAATGATACAAAAGGTATTTATAGGCAAGAAATTAGGGTACACTCCTCCGTGGGCTTTCTTCGGTGGGCTTGTCAAGTTTCCAGCCGCCAGAGTTAGGGTTTTCTCGGTCAGTCCCGTAATTTCCGCGTCCGAATACACTTGTCTTGCTTACCCCGCGATATCCGCGCTCTCGGTTACCCATATCTCTGCCAGAAATAGCTGTCTGAGGTCGCTTCCAACTTATGGTCTTTTCCAAGGTCGAATGCGACCTTCTTGTTCCTTCTAAGTCGCTTTGAGACCTTCTCAGCTTTGAGGAAGTCACTTTGTGGCTTCCCGATTCCTATCAAAGTCGCTCTACCCGATCGCCTCACCGGGTTGGATTATTCCATGGTACAACAGTAAACATAATTCTTACAACAATTCATACACAGATTCCTCAACTATGGTATCCACGTAACAGTCGTTTACTAATTTGCACAGATCTGCCAGTGTTGAATCCCCGAGATGAATTTGCTAGGAAAAATTCTAACTTAGAGATTTTATGGAGAAAATATGAACTCACATATTATGAATTCCCAAGACCTCATATATATAGGTGAGGATTAGCTTAAGTCTCAAGCTAATCTAATTAGGAAATAAAATCCGTAATCTTTATTTAAATAAATCTCTTAGATTTATTTCCCACATATAAATCTCTACGGATTTAAATTTCATATATGACAAATCTCTATGATTTGTTTCCTATATATTAAATCCTACAATAATATTCCAAATATTATTATTGGGAATTCTTATTTAATTAAATCCAATTTAATTAAATATTAATAATAATTAATTCTAAATTAATCTATTATTAATTTCTTCTCCATAAATTAAATATTAAATCTAATTTAACATTTAATCAACCAACTATAATTAGTAAACAACTGTTACTTGTTGTGTGACCCATGGGCCCTCATATATCGAGCGATTAGTTAAACTAACGGTCTTAATTGAACCCTAGACAATAAATCAGACATTCTCAATATATGAGGTACGTTGCGAGGAAATGTGCAACTACCTGTAACTGAAACATGGGCTATTGCGATTTCCTCCTTTCATTCACGAATACTCGATTAAGTCTTGAACATGATGAAGTGTCTATTCAAATAACTTAATCAATTTATCTCTAATCACTAATTGATCATGTATGTCACACTTAGCCACATAGTCTAAGTTGACATGCATCGGCCGATGACTTAGATCCAATTATGATGAGAAGATGAGTATTCTCTCTAAATCCACATTGAGGAATGAATCCTATTCTTGGCTCAACTACCAAGCACATGCACTTCGTGATGAACCCAATCCAAGCCATATCTACCCATAGACGGGTGCAATCGTCGGTCATGGTCAAAATTCATCACTCCACACATGTCGTGCATATTTACCTCAAGTCAAAGGAGTATCGCATCGCTCCCACTAACCGAGACACCCGTAGACACATATTGTGGACTTACATCAAACGGTTTCTCGGATGGGTATACCAATACCCTCTAAGGTATTTGTGCATCCATCATGAGATACCTAGTATCTCGTAGTAAGTGAGATCTTACTACAATCTCTAAGAGTATGATGCAGATCGCACACCAATCTCCATTGCATCATCAATATCCCATTCTTGATGATCCTTGATTGGGGCTATTTGAGAATCATGCTTAAGTCATCTGAGTTCTCACAACCTCAATGACAGCAATGACTCATGGGAACACTTGCATGAATAAATGCAAACAATCAAACATATTATTCAAACAAGTGTATTGCCATACATTAATATTAAATGAACTATAATATTAAATCAAATTGAATATCATCGAGTATTAAGTCCTTACAATAGATTGTCTCTAGAACACTAACACTAACATTTTTTGGCAGCTTCCATGTGACTAACCTTAGGATTAGCTTGGTATCTTGCACATATTCCAACAACAAAGGTAATATCAGGCCTGCTTGTTAAAATTCTAGTGTTAGACGTGACAAACGGAGACTCAGTTCGACTTTTCTAGAAGAAGTTATGCATTTTTTTTTGGTGTGACAGATCACGTGAAAAATGAATCTAGTTCATGAATATTGTGTGTTTTCAGTAAAAAAATTGTATTAATTGGTGCTAAATCAAGCCATGAGCCATACATGGTCTCGTAGCCCAAGAAGTCTAGTTTTCGATGCGATAAACGGAGAGCCATTTCGAGTTTTCTAGAAGAAGTTACACACTTTTATCTAGGAGGTGACAAGTTCATATGAAAAACGAAAATTGATTGTAGTTCATGAATTTTGAGGTTTTTAAGTGTGATAATGTCAAATTACAATATCAAAACACATATCAACTTAACTGTGAAAGCATATTGTTAAGCATTAAGTTGGAACATCTCAAAGAAAAAAGATTTAACTTTTGTTCAGAATATGAAATTCAATTAACATTTTCAAATTCTCAGCACCAAAATCACCAGTAAAAGCTCTAAAAGTTTCTAACCCAATGACATAATCATTGTTAAGTAGACTAGCTATATTGTTTCCTTTCCTCAGCAATCTATCAAATTGAATAATGAGTCAGTACACCACTCAATTCCATGCTAAATTAATATACTGAAATTCATATGAAATGACTATGTACTAACTGCACATCTCTTGTGGAGCCTCCGGAGAGGTTAAATGAACAACTTCTCTCTCCAAGCCCATTTCATTTACAATAAAAACTGAATATCTGAAAAACAAGTAGACAGTTTTCTATCAAATTAGCTTAACAAGATGCCAAAGGGTTGATAACAACATAAAAGAAGTAGCTAAGCTCTTGATTAAGAAGGAACCAGTCACAGAATCACAAGAAACAAGCATTTACAGCAAACAAGTGTCAAATAAAGTAATACAATAGTTGTTCCATATCATCAACTACAAGTTCCATCACCACTTTTAAATCTATTACAGAAGAGTAACAACTTCATTAGAATTGTAAACAACACATAATAAATGTCAAAATAATGATGGCAAAGCCTTCATGAACAATTTTCTTGAATTCAGCAAACCTATCATAATTCACATTTTTTAGCCTGGTCAAGGAAGAAGGACTAGAAAGGGGGTCTCCCCCTTGAGCAGATCAGAGGCATTGCTCACGAATCAAATATCAAAGAACCCTATTTCCTTATTTCTTAATTTCTTCTCCAAATCAAATGAAGAACCCTAATTTTTGTTTTTCTTATAAAAGATCATCTAGAACCTAGATTATGTCGTATTATCCCCATACACTAATATTACACGACAGAATTTGAAGGGGTTGTACTATTTATTTTACATGTTATATAGTACTACGACATATCAAAATCAGTTGACAACACCTTACACAACACCTTATCAAAATGGACAATAATACACTCAAAATCCTGCTGAAAAGTATGCAAGAAATCTGGAACAGAGGATTCTGGACCTGAATTTTCTAGTTGTGTTTTGATATAGTTTCAATCCATCTCTCTCTCCCTCCGTACAAGAGGATTAATGGAAAAGTTAAAGCATGTTGCATTCATGATCTTCTTAGAGACTTGTCTTTTAGTGTAGCTAGGAAAGAGGAGTTTGTTTGCGCCTCAAGAGATACAGTTAGCGGCGCCACATTATCGCTCCTGAAAGATCAACCGGGGAGATGCATGTATCTCAAAGATCGTATGTCGTTACGGAAACACAGAAAGAAAACTTACCCAAGGATAAGGTTTCAAATCAAGAAAACTGAGAACCACATAATTAGTCATTGTCGACGATGTCGGGATACAACTTCGTTCCAGTCCACGGTTCTGACAGCAGACGGCGCAATTGAGGAGATACATCTCAACGACGTGAGACCAGAATTCCACAAAGACATGGAATTTGACGAAACAATACAGGAGAGGAGATTGGGATTGTGGCTGGACTTTTGTGAGAGCAAAGGTCATATATCGTTGGGGAGAAGCAAAATACAACTTCTCGTCGTATTATAATTTGCGATGCTTTGCCTACAAATCTATGGCTGACCACATTGTTCCGATAAGTTCATACCACCTGCCTTCCTCAATCTCCATACTCTGGAATCTACAAACATTTATTTTGACAGGAGATCGTGATAGAATTGTTGCACCGTCTGAAATTTGAAAGATGCACAACTTAGACATCTTAAGTTCAGGACCATAATCATTCCCGATCCTCCCCCATGGCTCTCCAATGTTGATCTCGTAACGTATTTCTTGCGCCTTGTACACCCAAGCCGTCTACTTCTATCGCTCCAACGGCGTCGCCGACTTCTTCGACACGGCGGCGCTCAGCCTCGCCCAGGTCGATGAACATCATCTTAATGCCTATCTCAAAATATTTAGGCCTCGATCAATAATAAGCATGTTTGAATAGGGATATTGTTGGGAAATTTGGAGTTTTGATGGAAGTTCCAAAACAGTTGTAATAGGATCAGTCGAACCTGTTAGTCGACTGATGAATAGATAGGAAACCAGCTGAACATGTTAGACAGTTGATGATTTAGATTAGGTCACATATTTGGGGGGAACTCAATATATGAAGATCAGAAGTGAAGTTCAGGATCAAGATCAGAAGTGAAGATCAGACTCAAGATTAGAAGAGAAGATCGGAAGGAAGACCTGAATCACATCAGAAGACCTACTCTATGAAGACATCAGCAGAGTCGATAAGTTGCAGCTAAGACAACCTTATCAGATGACTCAAGACTACTGATCTGATGGATAACAGATCAGTAGAGGCCAAGAAAGAACCACGATAAGTATTTCTTCTTATCCTTAAAGCATACGATGTTTCTCAGACTCGAAGCATACTTAAGTCAAAGCTTTTCTAAGACGCCGAATAAGTGTACTTGTTTAGCCACTTAGAAAGAGACACGTATGTACGGTTCTGAAGATTGCAGGATATGGCGTATCAAGCCAAACGGCTAGAAAGGACAATATTGCACGAAGACGGCATGGCCTTTCTGTGCACATCAAGTCAAGCCTGCAAGCCTACCTAAAATAGACCGAAATTCGAATTGCTCTCCAACGGCTAGTTCGATTTCGTGCCTATAAATAAGGGATCAAACCTTCAGAGTAAGAGTACGGAAATTATCTACAAGCAAAAGCTCTCAAGATTTCCGCACAAAGAACACAATCACAAGAGTTATTCTTAAGTGTTCATCCCTTAGTTCTTAGCAGAATACTTATCCTCTAGCTTTAGGCTAATCAGAAGATAGGACAGTATTCCAGTTGGAACAAAACAAATCTTATACCAAAACTGTGTTAGGTTAAGTTTGTTATAGCAAGATTTCTATCTAGGGTTTCTAGATTAGATTTCTGGGATTGGTTGAGTGTGAACTCGTTAAATATCTGTTGGTTGTACTGTGTTGGACTAACACAATAAACTAAGTCCAAGTTGGTTAAGTTGGTGCCCCTGCTGATAGGGAAGAGTGGACGTAGGACAAGTTGTCCGAACCACTATAAATTTGTGTGCCTTTAATCTTGCTTTACACATCTGCACACAACTTGTTATTTGCATGCATATTATGTACCTAAATCAGATTAGCATCAAGCTACTGATCTGATCAGTTTGACATTTTAGTCACCTGATCCGAATTGTTGGTCAGAATCTCATTTGAGTAAAACTGGTTTTCTACACGGGTTAACTTATCATCCGCACCATCAGTTAAGTTGATAGACGTCGAACTAATTTGTCTACCAGATCAGTAAGTCGGATATCAGTCCAAACTGATTCACATCGCACTCTGATCAGACATACGTGCAAACACATCTGATCCACGAAAAAGTTTTTGAAGTATATTCACCCCTCCCCTCTAGACTTCAACCCTCACTGAAACCCGTTCGGGACCTACAACTGGTATCAGAGCAGTGGTTCTTCCGACCACTGGCTTTGAATATCGTTGGTTCTTGAGGAAGAACCTTTGTGGTCACTTGAACTGATCTTTGAAAACCATTTTAAAACTCATTTTCTTAAAAACAAAATCACCAAAAGCATGGATAACACTTCAGGTATGCACCATAATCTACCCATGTTTTCTATTGATGAGTATGCAGATTGGTCCATCGACATGAGAGATCATCTGGGAGTGATCAACAACAGAACGGATGAGATTCTTGAGATAGGACCAATTGTCATCTATCACTATAACCCAGCTGAAGATGGACGAGATCCTTCACAACCAGTTGGAGCAAGAATCAGAAAGAGTCCCTCACTGATGGACGCAGATGAGAGGAAATTGCCTAATCTGGATACTGTTGCCAGACATCTCATCATGAAAACTATGGATGTTACTACAAGAGAGAAAGTGAAGTACCTGAAGACAGCTAAGGAATTCTGGGATACGCTTGCTGAAATCTACAGAGGAAATGAACAGATCAAGGACAGCAGACTGCAAGCTGAGCTGGTTGTATTTGAGAAACTCAAGATGTTGCCAAATTAAACAGTTGATCAATTTGATGGAAGGATCACACGAGGAGTCAACCGACTTCGTGATCTCGGACGAGTTATGTCAAACAAGGATATCAATTACAAGATTCTCAGTTCGCTGACTAAGAAATGGGATACGAAGGTGACTGTGATTAAGGACTGTCAAGATATTGCTACAATGAAACCAAATGATCTAATCTTCAGTTTGAAAGCTCATGAGTTCAATCTGATAGAGAGAGGACAAGGATCTGATGATGTCCCAGCTGAAACTACTCCCAATCCCAAATCTGTTGCATTTCAGGCAGCAAGTAGTAGTTCACGAATTGTGGAACCAGTTGGAAACATCATCAGTCAAGCTGAACAAATTGCCTTACTGACAAGAAAGCTGGAAAGAACAAATGTTAAAATGGGCAAATACAGGAAGTTTTATGATGACTATCTAAGGAATAGAGGAAGAGATTGTCGTTCATCTGACAGATCGCAACATCTGACAATCGAGATAACAGAAGAGAAGAAAGACAGGACGATCATTCTGACGAAAGGAAGGATGATCGAAGAGATGACAGGAAAGAAAGTAGACGTGATGATCGATCAGATAGGAAAGGTCCTGACTATCGATAGAATGGAAAGTCTCCTGACAGGCATTACAGAAGACACGAACATAACTGTCAGAAACCAGGCCATTACAGTGCTGACTGTCCTGACCTGACTCCCAAAGAAAGAGAGGAGAAAAGAAACAGAAGAGAACTGAGATACAGGGACAGGAAAGCTATGGTTGCAGATACGTCTGGCATTGATGATTCCTACCTGCCCTCAGATGATTCTGGTTACTCATCTGTCGAAGACTTCTGTTTGATAACAACAACTGATGATGTCGATGATCTGAGCTTCTTATCTGATGATGACATCTGTCTCATGGCCAGAGAATCAGATCAAACAGAGGTACTTTCTAACTCTTCTGTGCCTCTTTCTTCCACGCCACATGTGCCGAGCACATCTGCAGGAGAGGTCATCTTGCAGGTCTACATTGACCAATTGCTTGATGATCTTTCCAATGCAATAGATACTTATACACGAGTGGAAGTTGAGAAAGATAACCTTAGAGCTGAGAACATCAGGCTTGTTAAAGAAATTGAGGCAAGTAGAGCAGCTGAACTAAAATCAGCTGAAACTGTTCAGAAGGTGACCACAGAACTGGAGTCTCTGAAGATCAGCTCTTCTGATCAGGGAAAGTTGGTTAAGGAACGGTTGGCTCTCAACCTACAACAAGTCAGTGAACTCAAATCTCTTCAGGCTAAGTTTGATGAACTCTTACGAATGCATGAGAATCTGAAAGTTCTTGAGGACAGTCTACGTAAGAAAATAGAGGTTTTCACGAAATCTTCTAAAATTGTTCAAGACTTGAACAACTATTTTCGCCGACAGACAAGAAGGGAATTGGGTATGAAATCCCTTCTGGATCCTCAAAAGCCCCGTTTGGTTCACATCAGAAAAGTGTAACCAAATGAGTTTCTGACCAAGATACACAAAATGCCAAATTTGTATCTAGTAAGGGAAAAGGACCAGCTGATCAGGCAAGGCAAGTGTCAGATCAGAAAGGGAATAGAAATGAACCCCAACTGATCAGACATCAGCCTAGGTATCATCAGATGAACCCAGTTCTTCTGAGGAGATCACAACCCAATCAGCAGAGTAGGCATCAGGCTGGACCATCTCGTAAGGGACAGTCCCAGCTGATGCAGACTCAGTTCAAGCTGCCTAACAAGCAAGCTAAGGGTAAACTGCTAAGACCAATTATGCCAGAAAGATATGAATCATTTAATGGTAGTAGTCGTACCTACCCTTACAATAAAAAACCTAGCGTTGTTGCACCTGAGCCCCACTGGATTAAAAGAAGACAAGTCTCAATGAAAATCCCAAGTCTTCTGATTTATCCAATGCTCACACTCATAATCATACGAACCAGATTGCATATGAAGAGACGTATGATTATGTAGATGTTTATGGGAGACAGATCAAGCCTTCTGTTTTCAACAGAGGTGCCAGATATGTTTGGATCCCGAAAGGTACCTCTAACCCCCCAGGACCCGATTCTACTGGGGTACCTAAAGTCTGGATTGTTTGCAGAATCGCTTGGGACTGGTAAATAAGGGTGGAGAACAGGCAGCTATCTGGTACATAGATAGTGGATTCTCAAGACACATGACTGGAAGCCAGTTTCTCCTTAGCAACTATGTTGAAAGACTAGGCCCAAGAGTTCTCTTTGGTGATGATAACTTTGGTCATACCAGAGGAGTCAGAACCTTAGTGAACGATGACGCACAGATCACAGGAGTTTCATATGTTGATGGATTAAAGCACAACCTGTTATCTGTTTCACAATTCTGCGACAATGGTTTTAGTGTTGAGTTCTCGACAGAAAAATGCACAGTCAGAAATCGAGCTACTCAACAGATCTTGCTGATTGGTTCAAGAAAAGGAACGATATACACAGTAGATTGGAACAGTTGTCCAAGAAATGCATGCCTGATTGTTAAGAGTTCGAAGAGCTCCAGCTGGCTCTGGCACAAGAGAATGAGTCATCTGAACTTTAAGACTCTTAACAAGATAGCAAGGATGTCCTTGGTAGAAGGTCTCCCGAATGAAGTATTCTCTAAGGATCAGACATGTGTCGCATGTCAGAAGGGAAAACAAGTAAAAGCTTCATTCAAAGGGATACCTTCTCCTCCATCCAGCAGAGTATTGCAACTGCTCCATATGGATTTGTTTGGACCAGTTACACCTCCAAGTCTCAGTGGATGCAAATACACTCTGGTGGTCGTGGATGATTATTCCAAGTTCACCTGGGTAATATTCTTATATAAGAAGAGTGAAACTACAACCAAGCTACCCTAACTGCTCAAGAAAATTCAGAATGAAAAGGGTCTCAGCATAGCGAAAATCAGATCAGATAAAGGTACTGAATTCCTTAACCAGTTTATATCTGATTTTTGCTCTGAGTTTGGTATACAGCATGAGACATCAGCTGCAAGAACACCACAACAGAATGGCGTAGCAGAAAGAAGGAACAGAACACTCAAAGAAGTTGCACGCTGTATGTTAGCTGAACATGCTACTCAAAGCCGCTTTTGGGCAGAAGCAATTAACACTGCATGCCACACGCAGAACAGATGTTCTCTGACTAAGATCCACGTTAAAATACCTTATGAACTGTGGAAGGGCAGAAAACCTCGTGTTTCTTACTTCCATGTTTTTGGGTGCAAGTGTTTCATACACAACAATGGGAAGAGTCAGTTGAAAACTTTTGATGCCAAAGCAGATGAGGGTATATTATTAGGATATTCCTCAACCAGCAAGTCATTTAGGGTCTTCAACAGAAAAATCCTAATTGTGGAAGAAACACCTCATGTGGTCTTTGATGAGACATCTTCTGATCAGGAGAAGTCTGCCTCAGAACAGACGGCACCAGATGCAACTGCTGTTCCAGATACACAGAAAATGGATCAGCTAAGGCTCAAAGGAAAGGAACCAAAATATGCCACAGTATATGTTCCTAATTTTGACCTTGATGATTCACCAGGTCAGAAAGACCCCAAGGTATGTACAACTGTCAGTGAAGAAGCTGGTACAGCTGAGACAGTAACAACTGAACCATCTAGTTTAGGGGGAACACCTGATGTTCCTGCAGACAGACTTCAGCACATTATGAGTCCAACATCAGCTGAGACATGTCCATGCCAAGTGGATCCTACTCAAGTACCTCTCCCAGTCTCTAGTGATGAATCTTTATCAGAAGAGGATGATGTTCTCCAAACAGATGACAATCAGGACAGAAGGACCTGGATAACCAGTCATCCAACTGATCTGATCATCGGAGACCCATCTGATAGAGTTAGAACTAGACATCAGATTGGTGAAAGTGCAATGTATTGTTGTTATCTGTCTTTGAAGGAACCACTCACAGTTGAAGAAGCTCTTCAAGATGCAAGCTGGATTCTAGCCATGCAAGAAGAACTAGAACAGTTTGAAAGAAATTAAGTTTGGGAACTTGTAGACAGACCAACTCATCAAGATGTGATTGATACTAAGTGGGTATTCAAGAACAAGAAGGATGAGCACAATGTAATAACCAGAAATAAGGCAAGACTTGTTGCTAAGGGATATTCACAATCAGAACGGATTGATTATGATGAAACCTTTGCACCAGTCACCCGCCTGGAAGCCATTCGGTTGTTTCTGGATTATGCAACTCATAGGGGATTTATTGTGTATCAGATGGATGTAAAGAGTGCATTCTTAAACGGGGTGGTAGCTGAGGAAGTTTATGTTGAACAACCTCCTGGCTTTGAAATAAGCAACCAAGTGTACCGTTTAAGAAAAGCTCTTTATGGACTGAAACAGGCTCCTAGAGCTTGGTATGATACATTGTCCCAGTTCTTGGTAGAGAATGGATTTACCGAGGGCTTGATTGATCGGACCTTGTTCAGAATAGAAGATGGAGAAGACATTCTCTTGGTTCAGATCTATGTGGACGACATTATATTTGGTTCTCCCAATCAGAAGCTATGTGATAAATTCAGTAAGCTGATGCAAGGGAAATTTGAGATGTCCATGATGGGTCAGATGAGCTATTTTCTGGGTCTACAGGTCAAGCAAGCTCACACTGAGATCTTCATCTGTCAGGCAAAATACACAAGGAATTTGTTGGCTAAGTATGGAGTTCAGAATTGCAAGGAAGTCAGAATTCCAATGTTAACTGCATTCAAGATGGATCCAGATGAAGGTGGTAAGAAGACTGATCAAAAAGAGTATAGGGCTTTGATTGAATCTTTATTATACCCGACTGCAAGCAGACCAGATATAACATTTGCAGTAGGTGTATGTGCCAGATTTCATGCAAATCCCAAACAAAGCCACCTTGAAGCAGCTAAGCGGATTCTTAAGTATCTGAAGGGTATTGTAAACTTAGGTTTATGATATCCAGCAGATGATAATCTAGAGCTTAGTGGGTACTCTGATTCTGATTATGGTGGATGTAGGATAGATAGGAAATCCACATCAGGTACATGTCAGTTTCTGGGAAACAAACTGATCTTGTGGTTCTCTAAGAAGCAAACGTTTGTTGCCACATCTACTACTGAAGCAGAATATATGGCTGCAGGTAGCTGTTGCTCAACATAACTGCTACCAATGTACCTATCTTCTGTGACAGTAATAGTGCAATTGCTATCATGCAGACCCCGTTCTGCATACAAGATGCAAGCACGAGGACATCAAACATCACTTCATAAGAGACCATGCAGAAAAGAAGAACATCAGAATGGAAAAGATCCATACTGATAAGCAAAGAGCTGACATCTTAACCAAGCGTCTAGCTGAAGTCAGATTTAGAGAATTATGCAACGAGCTAGGTCTACTGGATTTAGGAGATGCAGCCCCAAAGTATTTTGGTGGTCTGATCTCAAACACCAGTTGGTTAAGAGACTGATCAGATAGAATCAGCTGAGTAAGGAACCTCAACTGATCAGAAAAATCAGTTAGGCACTGATCAGATAAAGGATATTAGATTAAGGGGGAACTTAGCAAAAATCGCATAATGAAATCAAATCAACACAACAATGGAATTAAGAGAGAATTTCATTGATAAAGACTCGGAGGTCAAAACTTTTCATTACAATAGACCCGGAGGTCGAAACTTTTCATTACAATAGACCCGGAGGTCGAAAGAAAAATCATAAACCCTAAACCCTAAAATCGATGAGCCTTTTCACTTTAAATGAACACGGATGTCATACATGTGGTGCAAAACATATAAGGTATTGAAAAAGGGTGACTTGGCTTGATCAAGTTCGCATATACAATACTAAATCCATATTACATGTCAAAAATTGCTCATCAATGTTAACCACGTCGTCTCGATCGGAACACAAGGCATAGACGGCCACCTCCATGATAAAGGCAACAAATCCGCAATCAGGGTGGCAGTGAAGCTTTGCAACGGTCGTTTGGTCATCTTCCGATGAAGCCGAGATCAGAAACAAGGGAAGCATAGGGATGGACTGAGAACCGGAGGTCATTTGGGTGGAATAGAAGAAGCCTATTGGCGGAGGACTTGCCGGAATCAAGGACTCTCCGGAAATTCTCATGTGTAAACTTGAGAACGAAAATTGATGAATGATTGTCTAAACTCAGTTCTATTTATAGAGGATAAGCGGGGATGAAAATGCAATTTTTTAAAATTTGAGACCCTCACAAAGAAATTAACGTCACAAAGTGACAGACCATCATTGCGGATATGTCATATCACGCCGATTCAGGAAATCGAGGCGACCGTTCGACTGCCCGAGAATTAGGTTTTTTTGGGAGCACACTCCAAGACCCGAATAGGATCAGATTGGATCAGATTGGTTCAACAGAAATCTGATCAGCTAAGTTGGACATTGTTGGGAAAACTTTCTAAGGTATAGGCTACACGGTAAGATCAACAAAGTCAGAAGAGTTGGATCAGATACAACAGGTAAGATGGTCAGATGAAAAGAGAACTTCATTTGATTAGAAGAGATCGATTGTGAAATGATCAGAAAGGAAGGTCAGATGAAGGGGGAAGTTCATCTGATCAGAAAAGATCAGTAGAGTACTGATTTGAGCAGAACAGACGGTGGGAAAATACTAAGGCTTAGAGGATATATTAGGTTCAACATATTGGAAATCAGAAAAGAGGGACAAGAATCTACATTTGTGGTAATTGGCTGATTACAATATCAGTCAATCAGATACGCTTTTCTGATCCCTTTACTATTTTATGTTTTCCTTATTTGTTTATTCTTATCTCCTTAATGTGCATGACGTCACTCTGTCTTTCATTAAATGCGAATGCGAGGATTTTTTATTAAATGCTTTTATCACGATTTTTTAAATCTAAAAGCTGCGGCCTACAATTTTTCTAAGCCTCACAATGTCTACTTTAACAAACCGCCTAATCTCTACCATAGATTATGATTGGACGCCTCTCGGGTTCCCGGTTTTTTAAAATGATTGTGTTTCCCTCTCGTTTAAAATTCCAAAAACCCTCCCACTCCACCATTTTCACAAAACTCACAAATCTCAAATTTTCTCTCTGCAACAATTATCTTCTCGCTCCAAACATCTCTGCAAATTCCAAAACATTTACTTGCTCATCTTTTTCCAGATTTAACTGGTAATTTAAATTTGGTCTTAGATATGCTCTTATTTTCTATTGATATGGTTTTGTATACGTATTTGTGTTTTGTGCGAATATTCGATAGAAATTGAGAATTTTGTGTTTATTTGCAGAAATGGCACCCAAAGTTAGACATGTTGCAGAGACTGCACATCCTCTTCGTGAAATTCTCCGGAACCTGAAGATCCAATATTCAGGAATTTTGCCGAAGACATTGCTGAGGATAGGTGTGTCTATTTCAAGACGACAACGGATCCAGAATCCCTAGAAATTTTAAAGCTACTACGGAATAATAGCCTCAAAACCTATTGTTCAGCGAGTGCCGATTCGATTATTCTGGATGGTTCTCTTGAATTTCTTTACAATTTAAGAGACCACGATGGTGTATTGTACTCAAAGGTCCAAGGTGAATGGCTGGAAGTCACCGATGCAGACTTGTTTCGAATCTTTCATTTGCCTTCACCGGAGGATGGGATTATGTCGGATGTCTACAGGGCGGCTGAATGAAATGATGTAATCAGAAACCTGCTACGACCTGCAGATTCACATCACACCAAGGGTTTCAAGAAACCTATGTTGAGGAGGAAATATCGATTGTTGGTCGATATTGTCCAAAAAGTGGTAGCTGGAATTTCTTACAGCCTGAATGCCATAACCCTAGAGAAGGCCAGAATAATGAATGCCATAATCGACAAGGCAAAGATTGATTGGCTAGGGTTTCTGAAAAGGAGGTTTCTGGAGGAGTTAGCAAAGTTTGTATCCAAAGGTGGAAAGATTGTTCTGGCTGCCAAAATCACAATGTTACTTAAGGTATCATTGATTCTGATTGATATGATGAAGGATAGGGAATGGAGTGAGGACGAGATGATTCCCTACGTGCTGACCCACAAAAGAATTCTTATATCAGACAAGGCAATTTCTGGCCTTGCTGATGATGATGAAGAGGCAAATTGTGAAACCAAATTTGTGGAGGTCGAGAAGAAAGGAGCAAGAGGGATGTATAGAAAGAAGACCGCCGCCAGAAACCGTAAAAGGGATCTCTATCGTGGAACCAAAGAAATCAAGATAGCAAAACCAAATTGAAAGTGTTCCATTCTTGGAAAAAGGGAAGTCCAAGGGATTTCAGATATTGGACGAATCATCTGATTCTGATGCGGACAATGTGCCCATCAGCAGACTCCCCAAGAAGAGGACAGGTCAAGGATCGAGGTCTACTGCTGCACCAACTCTTTCTCACTCTGAGACACAGCAGCAGACCACATCAGCTGCATCAGATTAGCCAATCTCATCTCCTCAAATTCTGATTGATGATCCAGAACCGTTGACTATGATCCCTTTCTCCAGACCAGCTTCTTCTGAAGTTGAAGCCGGGTTGAAGTTGAAGTCAAGTTGAAGCACTGCATCTACACCAAAGACTGCACCAAAGATCTCCACATGCTCCGATCTCTTTCACAGAGAAGATTATTCGCAGGAGGCTGGAGAAACTGCTTTCAGAGAAATACCCTAAATTGGAGGTGAAGCTAGAGGCATGGACTGTTGTTCTTGATGTTCTCGCCTAGTGAGACATCCGCTTGAAAAAGTTTGAAGACTTTGGAACTGTGCTTGAGCAGAAGGGTGGCATTCGCCCATTCCTGGAATACGAACTTGAGATGAGGAAGATAGCTGAGGTGGAGATTGCCACAGATCTGATCTCTGATGATGCAGTGGCTGGGCTGATAACCAGGAAGTTGGGAATGCCGAACACTCCATTGCACAGGGAGATCACTCACAAAATGGTTAAGTACAGCAGAACGTTGCAGCAAAGGAGATGGTTTGAAGAAGAGGTTGAAGCTAGAAGGCCGATTGAGGTGGAAGAAGTTTTTGAACAAATGGCTGACACGGAGCAAACTGCTAAAGAGATGGTTTTCATTGAGGAACCAGAAGAAGTTGAGGCAGTCGCCAATGAAGCATTTGTGGGAGAAGCGGCAGAGTTGCCATCAGCTGAGGCACAAGCAAAATGAGAGGAGTTAGTCGATCCGATCACAAGAAAGTCCAAATACAAGGTGATGTTGAGGGACCTTCTTCTTCAATGTCAACTGCATGCATTCTCCAAACCTCTCCGCATTTTGAGGAGAATCTGATGAAGCACATCAGGACATCCTTCAGGGCTAATATGGCCAACATGTTCAGAGATGATGTCAGCTTCTTTGTACCAAATCGGATCGAAAAGCCATCGATTTAGAGAGAGAAGATCTCTCGAGCCGCACACAGACCGCGAAGATGTCGAGGACACAACAAATTGACAAATTGCTTGAGATGACACAAAAGATAGCTGAGATCGAAAGCGTAATGATCCCAAAGCCCGTTCACGATGATGATGAATCAACAGATGGGTCAAAATGACCAAGTCAGATGAGGATCCGTCTGTTTGAGACAAGGCAAATTCTACAGCAGATAAGCTTGATAGCCTTTTTGACAGAGTTAGCAATGTGGTAAACAAAGCAGAAGAATCAATGCTAACTGTTGTTGCCCAAGTTCAACCTGCTGCTGAAGCTGAATCTCCAGCCCTTAAAAATTTTCAACAAGACTTATCTTCAAAAATTACCAATCTAAGTGTTGAACTCAAGGGCCTTTTTGAAGGAACCAAAAAGGGGGAAGAAGCTAAGGATGCTGATATTTAGGGAAGGCTGAACCAGGTTGAGAACTATGTGGCGGGCATCCAAATTACATTGGACAAAAAGAGACTAAGGAAAGATGCCCAAGCTGCTGCTGAGTTGGAGAAAGCTGAGCTGATCGAATCTTCAACTGAATCAGACGAACCAGCAAGAAAGAAAGGCAAGAAAGTTATGGTTGCCAAAAAAAAAAGTCTCCCGCTCTCCGCAAGATAAAAAAAAAAGAGTCAAGAAAGAAGAAAGAAGAGGCTGAGAGGCAAAGAAGAAGGGAAGAAGCAGCACAACTTGACAAAGCCTATCGGTTGAAGAAGAAGAAACGCTTTGTGGCAGGAGAAGGAGAAGGATCGTACTATGTTGAGCCAATCCTAGATGCTAATGTTGATCTAATAGTGCGAGCTCGTCTAGACCTGCAAGGAGCTTGGAAGAAAATCAAAGGAGAATGGTACATTTCAGCTTACATCAACCAGGTCATCCCAACTGAAACTGACAAGAATGACATGTTCAGAGACTGGTTGAGTAACAAACATCCAGAATTCTTTGCCGAGTTGATGAGGGAGGCGAAAATGCTGAGCAGCACACCGGTCGCACCAGACATTGAGGTGATGGACTACAAGAAGACTCCGGACGACAAATTGGACAAAATTGCTTTTAATGACACTCTTAACAGATGCCTTGAACAAGATGGCATCACTGATGAAGACAAGGTTGCTCAGATAAAGACAAGATTGTTCAACTTCTGTGAAGTTCCTTTGGAGGAGAGATACTGAATCAGAAGACTTATTTTGTAAGATTAGGATAGGTATATTTCACTTTGTACTTGTAATTTTCACACGCTATCAATGAAATATCCTATTTCTCTGATCTTAAGACAAACTCTCATTGTCTTCTGATGAACTGTCTCTTTTATTTATACAGCTTTATTTTTGTTCAGCATCCTTTCTGATTAAGTTTTGGTTCCATCAAAAAGGGAGAAATTATTGGGAAATTTGGAGTTTTGATGGAAGTTCCAAAACAATTAGAATAGGACCAAATAACACATTAGTCGATCGATGAATAGATAGGAAACCAGCTGAACATGTTAGACAGCTGATGATTTAGATTAGGTCACATATTGAGGGGGAACTCAATATATGAAGATCAGAAGTGAAGTTCAGGATCAAGATCAGAAGTGAAGATCAGACTCAAGATTAGAAGAGAAGATCAGAAGGAAGACCTGAATCACATCAGAAGACCTACTCTATGAAGACATCAGCAGAGTCGATAAGTTCTTGACTAAAGACAACCTTATCGGATGACTTCAGACTCTTGATCTGATGGATAACAGATCAGTAGAGGCCAAGAAAGAACCACGATAAGTATTTCTTCTTATCCTTAAAGCATACAATGTTTCTCAGACTCGAAGCATACTTAAGT
The DNA here is from genome assembly GCA_037126765.1 of Stenogyne calaminthoides. Taxonomy (NCBI): domain Eukaryota; kingdom Viridiplantae; phylum Streptophyta; class Magnoliopsida; order Lamiales; family Lamiaceae; genus Stenogyne; species Stenogyne calaminthoides. The sequence goes on along the minus strand of JBBCBC010000019.1, from coordinate 13,288,597 downwards.
CAAAGATATTCTAAGACGACGAATAAGTGTACTTGTTTAGCCACTTAGAAAGAGACACGTATGTACGGTTCTAAAGATTGCAGGATATGGCGTATCAAGCCAAACGACTAGAAAGGACAATATTGCACAAAGACGGCATGACCTTTCTGCGCACATCAAGTCAAGCCTACCTAAAATAGACCGAAATTTGAATTGCTCTCCAACGGCTAGTTCGATTTCGTGCCTATAAATAAGGGATCAAACCTTCAGAGTAAGTGTACGGAAATTATCTACAAGCGAAAGCTCTCAAGATTTCCGCACAAAGAACACAATCACAAGAGTTATTCTTAAGTGTTCATCCCTTAGTTCTTAGCAGAATACTTATCCTCTAGCTTTAGGCTAATCAGAAGATAGGATAGTATTCCAGTTGGAACAAAACAAATCTTATACCAAAATTGTGTTAGGTTAAGTTTGTTATAGCAAGATTTCTAACTAGGGTTTCTAGATTAGATTTCTGGGATTGGTTGAGTGTGAACTCGTTAAATATCTGTTGGTTGTACTGTGTTGGACTAACACAATAAACTAAGTCCAAGTTGGTTAAGTTGGTGCCCCTGCTGATAGGGAAGAGTGGCCATGGGACAAGTTGTCCGAACCACTATAAATCTGTGTGCCTTTAATCTTGCTTTACACATCTGCACACAACTTGTTGTTTGCATGCATATTTTGTACCTAAATCAGATTAGCATCAAGCTACTGATCTGATCAATTTGACATTTTAGTCACCTGATCCGAACTGTTGGTCAGAATCTCATTTGAGTAAAACTGGTTTTCTACACGGGTTAACTTATCTTCCGCACCATCAATTAAGTTGATAGACGCCGAACTGATCTGTCTACCAGATCAGTAAGTCGGATATCAGTCCAAACTGATTCACATCGCACTCTGATCAGACATACGTGTAAACACATCTGTCCACGAAAAAGTTTTTGAAGTCTATTCACCCCTCCCCTCTAGACTTCAACCCTCACTGAAACCCGTTCGGGACCTACAGCTATCAATCATTTTAATTATATTTAAAAGTGTTATAATATAAAAATAAAATACTCCTTCCATTCCAAATATGTAGGCTTGTTTGACTTTTCACACATATTAAGAAATTGTATTGGAAAAGTAAATTAAACAAGCCAAATTTAGATTATACCCCTATTTAGTGATTGTTATAGTTTCCAACATAATTAATGCATAAGGTTATATTAGTAAATTAATTAGAAAAAGTTACTTTATGTAGAAACAAGCCTATATATTTGAGACATCCATAAAAGAAAAACAAGTCTATATAATTGGGACGGAGGGAGTATTAATATATATATATATATATATATATATATATATATATATATATATATTCTTGAAATATGTATTCCTGTAATGGAAAAAATGAGATACAGGAATGATATTGATGAAGGAAGACATTATCCTCATTCCTTAAAAGGATTTAAGAAGACTCTGATTCTTCTGAAGAAACAAGCCTCACTAATGGCGATTTAGAGAAGACTTTGATTTAGCACATTCCAGCAAAATGTGGCCACAGTATCAAACAAAATCAAATTTCGTCATTGCTTGCATCAGCAGACAAAGTACTGTTCATGAATAGTAATTACTATTCAAACTTTTTTGTATTTTTGTGGCTTTGTTTTTTTCTGCACTATTTCTTTTTTATTTTGAAATCCGGGGTTTGATGTCCGGCTCTTTCATCTTTAAATAGCCTTGTATTTTCTTTTCTGAGGTACGCTTGAGTTTAGACTCGCCCTCTCTTTCTCTCTCTATATCCCTCTCTTGTGTGCAACCTTGTAAACCTTGTAATATTTCTGTACATTATCTGGTTTATGCTAATAGTTTTTTAAAAAGGTATATTGTTATTTAAATTCTGTAATTTTAATTTCTTTTCTGATGATCGCCGCAACTATGGACGGCTAGAATACTTGTATTGAATCATGGCCTAACTTAATTATACTCTACTATCATGTGCATTTGGAATTATATTCCTATAATGATCTGTAATTGGACATATCAAAGGTAGAGTTGGTTTAACCAGTAGGTTTGAGCTTTCCAGTGATATTCATGAGTTAACTATGTGGGCTAGCCCTTTTTGCCGTTATGCCGATGAATAGGCGCAGGCGTTTTTTGGGCGTAAAAGCTTTTTTCAGGTTAACTCATGGAATATGGAATTTCTCAGTAATATCCTATTTGTGTTTGTAAAAGATCCACAGGATACTATTGATATAGATCTATGCACGATCCTTATGTAAATATGGTATATATATATATATATATGTGTGTGTGTGTGTGTGTGTGTGTGTTATTTTTCACTGAAGGGGTAATTTCTTCATTTTATAAATATTAATTTGTTTTATTAATAGGGCGAAGCAGTGCGATTATAGTATGTACATCGCAAACGCATTAGTGCAAAGTACAATCATTTAAAATTAAAATTATATGTTGGATCATCGATCCAACGGTAATCAAAGGGTTTCCTAACGCCGGGAAGGGCGAAGTTGCTCCTGTCCGTAGAAGATCCCTAATAAGAAACTTGCATAGAAAGTTTAATAACTAAATTCATAATATGCTCTTATTTGATGAACATCTTAGTTCAATATATATGCTCTTATCAGAAACCACCGTATAGACATAAACTACAAAATACTAATTTCTCAATGCACAACAATGATAAATTATAAAGTGTGTTTCCATATTACATTCAAAAATTTATAAAGCTCTTAAAACTTTCAACGTTTGTTCTTTTCTTTCTTCTCGTGCTCTTATTCTTCTCACTTTTTCCGCATCTTGTGCTTTTGTTTTGTAAATTGTATATTTATCATTTTTTCTTGATCATGCACTTTAATATTATCGATAAATTGCAATTGTTTAAGATAGGTATGTGAAAATAAAAAATTATTGGCTGAGAATTAACTAATAAAAAGATCATCAACCAATAACCAATTGATAAAATGGTCAAAGCCTCAAAGAGTATGTATTTTGCCTAAATACATATTATTAAGAGTTTATTACACTCCACTACAAGATCCCCCCCCCTCCTTTCTTAACAACTAAATACAAATATGTTGGGAAATCTATAGTCTTGATGGAAGTTCCAAAACAGATATACTAGGACCAGTCAGACCTGTAGCTAATTGATGACTTAGATATCAGAATAGGATGACCAGCTGGGTTGTATAGACAGCTGATGTAATAGATAGGTCACATATTGAGGGGGAACTCAATATGTATAAGGTAAGCCAGATCAGAAGATCTGATAAGTCAAGAAGTCAGGTAAGACGTCAAGCAGAAGACTCAGAAGACTTGAAGACCAGAAGACCTTATGAAGACCTACGAAAGAAGAACACCAGATGAGTCGTAAGTTGAGCTACGACAACTTACATCAGAAGATCAGGTAGACAGATCAGTTTTAACTGATCAGGTCAGTTCAATCAGGTAACACGCAAGTGTTTACTTAAGGCGTACAAGTCTAACATACAAGAAGAATGTCAACTTAAGTTGGTGAATCATACGCCGAATAAGTGTACTTGACAACCAGTGAGAGCGACACAGGTACGTACGGAACTGATATTGCAGGACAAGGCGGTTTAGAGTCAAATGGCTACAAAGGACGACGAAGCACGCATTTGGCCATGCCGCCTCTGAGCACGTCAAATCAGACCTGCATGCCTACCTTAAATAGACCGAAATTTGAATTGCTCTCCAACGGCTAGTTCAATTTCGTGCCTATATATATGGGATCAAACCTTCAGAGTAAGGTTACGGAAATAATTCAAAGCTCAAGCACAAGCTATTTCCGCACGAAGAACACCAAGAACTCAAGAATATTTCTAAGTGTTCATCCCATAGTTCTTAGCAAGCATTCTTATCATTTAGCTTTAGGCTACTCAAAAGATAGGATAGAATTTCAGTTGGAACAACTCAAATCTTATACCCAAACCGAGTGTTAGGTTAAGTTTGTTTAGCAAGATCTCAAGCTAGGGTTTCTAGTCTTGATTTATGGAATTGGTTGAGTGAGAACTCTTGAAACATCTGTTGTATTGTGTTGGACTAACACATTAATCTAAGTCCAGTTGGTTAGTTGGTGCCCTTGCTGATAGGGAAGAGTGGACGTAGGACAAGTTGTCCGAACTACTATAAATCTTGTGTGCTTTATCTGTTTCACTTATACACACACCTGATATTCAAACTTGCATGCATATTCTATGTATGGATCAGTTTTGCATCAAGCAGCTGATCCGATCAGTTTTCCACTTCGTCATCTGATCTGTTTCAGAAAACTTAGGATCTAATTTGAAAAATTGGTTTTTCACACGGGTTAATCTTATCTTCCGCACAATTAGTTAAGCTGATAGACACCGAACTGATCTGCTCTCAAGCGATCAGTAAGTTGGATATCAGTCCACACTGATTCACTCGCACTCTAATCAGGAAACTTGCCATTCACACCTAATCTCATGAAAAAGTTTCAGAAGTCTATTCACCCCTCCCCTCTAGACTTTTGCCTCACTAAAACCAGTTCGGGACCCTAAAAATACTTTTTACAATTACAATCATTACAAAATTGACAATTAAAAGACTAATTTAACCCTCACTAAAAACACCCCAAAATCGGTAACACTCTCTCTCCTATCAAACACATCCAATCAATAATTTTATTTATCATCTGATATCCCTCTCTCTCTCTCTCTCATCCTCATTTCTAATTTCAAAATCCCTATTCTAATTTCAAAATTATAACATCGTCACTCATCCGGCCACCGCACCGCCGCGCCTCTTGAAGAAGGAGTAGAGGTGAGAATCGACTTGAAGAAGGAGTAGAGGAAGGAGTCATTGGAATTGGGGTCGAAATCAGCGGAAATGACGCGATCAACGCGGAGGAGGAGCGAGTCGGCCTGGGGGGACGAGTGAGTTGAATCGCTTGAAGAGAGATCTAGAATGGAGGAGTGTTTTGATGTCGAAGACACGGTTGAGGATGAGGAGGAAGATCGGGTTGGATAGGAGGTTGAAGAAATAAGGTCGATCCGCCATGGATATGCAAAACAAAGTTATATTTAACAACAAAATATATAAATATAATTTTTATTTAACATATGTTTTTGTATCATATATAATAAAAATAATAAGATCAACAATAATATAAATATATATCAATATTCAATAATAATAACGCTTCTATCCATAATTGTTGTTATTAAAATAAAATAATATTATTATATTTTTATAGTTTACATAACAACAATAATCATCAATAATAATATTATTAAGTAATAATTTCAACTCCTATTAATAATATTAATAATAATAAATTAAAATAAATTTACACAATTATATTTCATTCCTTAACAATACCAATCATGAAAATGGTCATTCCTAAGTTACTAGTGCATAACTCGCGTATGACGCGGGAATTAAATAGATTCTTTATATATGCATTTAATTATATTTTTAATTAATTATTTGTTTTTTTTAAATTTAAATCTTAAAAAATATTTTAAATTAAATTTTATTAATTATTAATTAAATGATTTCTAATTTATATTTTAAATTTAATCTCAAAAAATTGGGAATTGCATATAATTACATTTTCAAAATTTTCAAATCTTAACATTTATGATTTTTTTTAATTTAAATAATATATTTAAATATCCAATTGACAAATATAATTTATTACGAAATACAAAACTTTCAATGGACAAATTTACCAACAAATTTTGAATCTAATAAAAAAAAATATTACAACTTAATAAAAATTACAAATTCCTAATCAGTTCTTTAACCATCAATCAAGAATTATTAATTAATAAGACATTGTTTAGCAATTAGATTAAATTTCGTTATTTTCAATTAATTTTCTCCCAGAGCTCAAATAATTAGATTCAAATTAACTGTTTAAAAAGCAACAATATTGGTATTCCAGAAAAAAATTCATCTATAAATTATTCAAAATCTCAATATCCTTCCTAAACCAAAAAAAAAAAACACAAAAAATACACCAAAACATCAATATAAAATTATTTCAAAAAAACACACAACTGAATCAAATCTTCAAGCTTCTTCCTCTTCAGTCTTAATCTTCAACATTCTCTTAATAGTTGACATCCGACATTCAATACTAATATTTTCATCCAATATTGTCACTTCATCGCCGATATTCTTTCTCTTTTTGTCGGAGGTTACCTCAACACAATCAGGATCTTGATTATCGCAAACATATGATGAAATTGCCTGAGTACATATATTGCTTAGGACTCATTATTCAAAAGGAAATATACCTTATCTTGATAAGAACATTCATGGTGAGCATCAGTCATGGCTTCAAAACCCATGGAGCACTAAATAAATATATATTAAAATAAAAAATTATTATCTTTTCTTTATCATAAAATGTTATATAAAAATAATACAACTATAAATCGTTAAGATTAATTAAAGATACGATGTTATCAAAATGAATACCTAGGATGAGCAATCCTTATGTTCAATTTTTCCTATCAAAGATGGATCAGATGACAGTTTCACAACTGTATAAGCATTCCACCTTTGTGATAAATTGATTTCGATGACATGGAGGCGGATAATGAACCTTCTTCCATCATCCATGAACGCATGACCTTAACCTTTAAGGTCCAAGTCTCTTTTTCAGGATTAATAATACTGATGGGGCAAATTTTGAATCCATTACCTAAAAAAAATAATTAAATATACAAAAAAAAAATTATGTAATAAAACTATAAATATTCAAGAAAATAAAGACATTTTGTGGAATAAACAATTTTCTCAAATCGAAAAAAACTTGTAAAAAAATCATTACGTAGAGAATATATAAAAGAGAATAGCTAGTTAACCGGAATGATGAGTGTATGTAAAAATGTAGGTCCCGAACGGGTTTTGTGAGGGTGGAAGTCTAGAGGGGAGGGGTGAATAGACTTCCAAAACTTTTCATCTTGGATCGGTGTGTGAACTGCAGACACCGATCGAGTGCTAGTGTATCGATTTAGATCGATGTTCAATCTTCTTGAGTGCTGAAAGGCGGATCGAACTAATATCTGTCGGTTTAATCTGAATGGTGCGGAAGCTTGTTTTTACCCGTGAAAAACCGGTTTTATCAATCTGATTAAGTCGGTTTTCAACCCGGTTGACTAAGGTGTCAATCGACGGATCGATTGCTTGGTGCGGATCGAGCTTAACTTAGAATATGTATGTTGTTTAAAACTTCGGTTGTGTGACTTGTGTAAAAAGCAATGAGAAAGCAAGTAAATGCACACAAGACTTTTTATAGTGGTTCGATTTAAACCCGTCCCACGTCCACTCTTCCCTTAACACGGGGAAACCTTAACCTACTTTAACTCGGGACTTATATCCTTTTCGGGATGGCCGAGATGTTTACCGAGTTCTCACTCTTACAAACTTAACTCAAGGGACTTATATCCTTTTCGGGATGGCGAGATATTTACCGAGTTCCCACTCAAGCTTAACCTACGGGACTTATATCCTTTTCAGGATGGCTGAGATGTTTATCGAGTTCCCACTCTACAAACTTAACCAGCGGGACTTATATCCTTAAAAAGGATAGCTGAGATGTTTAATGAGTTATCACTCTACAGACTTAACCTAACTTGCGTTTGGGTAAAGAATGATTGAGGGTTCCAACTGGAAATCTATCCTGATGCTTTAGGTAGCCAAAATGCTAGTGGATAGGATTTCTTGCTAAGAACTAATGGGATGAACACTCTAAGAATAATCTTCAAATGTAGTGTTCTTTGAACGGAGATTTAGCTGTAGCTTTAGCTTCTTTTGCTTGTTCTCACTCGTTGGTTCTTGTGTTTATCTCTGTTGGTCCTCCTTCTTCAAAGTGAAGATCGATCCCATTTTATAGACCTCGAAATCAAAGAGCCGTTGGAGAGAAATTTGAATTTCGGGCTATATTAGGTAGGTTGTAGGATATGATTGTGACGTGCTCGATTATCGGCGTGGCCGTAGGCATCATTAAGCGCCGTTTTTTTTTTTTTCCTTGCGTCGTATCCCGCAATGTCAGCTCTTTTTGTACACGTGTTGCTTTCTTCTTGGCTTCGCGAGGCGGTACTTAAGGAATTTGTCTGTTAGACGATTGATATTCCTTTTGTAGAAGATTCGCTTGTCTGGTGTATCATTTTGATTGTCACGGATGTGGTGACTTGATCGATGGCGTAACGATCTACCTTGATTGAGTCTTGGATGCACCTTTGTCTTAGCTTCAATATCACGGACTCTGCTGAATGTAGGTCTTCAGGTGTTTTGATCCTCAGGTGTCTCTGAGCCTCAGTGTATTCAGTCGTACTGAGTCGTCAGGTTTGTTACTGAGTCTTCAGGATTATCTGAGTCTTCAGGTTCATCTGAGTCTTCAGTGTTTATCTGAGTCATCAGGTTCATCTGAGTCTTCAGTGTCTTCTTGTCTTCACCTGATCTTCTGACGTCTTGTCTTCTGATTTGAGCTTAGTCTTCTGATCATCTGACCTTATCTGGGTCATCTGATGCTTCGACCTGACCTATACATATTGAGTTCTCCCTAACAGGGTTTAGCTGACCTGACCTGACCTGACCTTATCTATACATTTCAGATGGTCATCTTAATCTGATTATAAGTCATCAGTCAGCTAACAGGTCTGACTGGTCCTATTACAACCTGTTTTGGAACTTCCATCAAAACTAAGTTACATATTTCCCAACAATTTCCCCCTTTTTGATGGAACCAAAACACTTAAACAAACTTAATCAGAAAAACAGATACCATGAATGGAAATATAGATGATGCAAACAGTACGTGCCTCAGAAGACAATGAGATCTTGTCTTAGAATCAATGAGATGTAAAATTTCATTCAGATAGGTGTGTGCATTGTAGTATACATGAAAAGCGTACCTATCATCTGATTCCAAGTTGTCTTCTTCAGGTGTACTTGAACATTTGCAGTTCTTTGGGGATGCCAAACATCCTGTACATCCTTTGCATTAGCTTGTCCAGCTCTTCTTTTCTATGGATTCCTCATTTTTCAGCAAGTCCATAGTAGATATTCTTGAATTTAACAGGATCTAGTTTGTTGTCTGGACACAAAGGTGGAAGAAGTGGTTCAAAGGGTGGAGCTTCTGGTATAAGTGACATGATTTTGCCTTCTTTCATCACTGTCTGGTAGAAGTCTGGATACTTTGTTTCTAGCCAGTTCCGGAATTCATCATCATTTTCAGTTTGATCTTGATGAATTGGAATCTTCTCCAGGATGTAGACGTCACATAACCATTCTCCTCTGATTTGATCCCATTTTGGAAGCAAATCTTGTCGTGCACAGATGATGCCTTTAACAGGTGCCGGAAGGGAATTCTTCTCCCAAGCAATCTCCTCTGCTGCATGTAAGCGATGTTCAGTCCCTTTGCCTCTGCTAACTTCTGCTTCTTGATTGCGGCCTCTCTTATTCTCAGTCTTGTCTACTCTTGAACTTGTTCAAGAGTCATCTGGCTTTTGGTGGAGAATAGCTGGCCTTGTCTCTGATCTTCCGCAATTGCTTTCATCATCTTGCCTTTTGCTTTCTTCCTCCTCGAGAGTTTGCTCGAGTTCATCTTGTTCGTCTTCTTCACTAATTTCTTAGCGAGTTCAAGGCTCTTGGCTTTGATCGCCGATTTCCATTCTTTTTCGGGCCGAACGAGGAAAAGTCTTCAATCTTATCGACTCTGGCGGTAACCTCTCGAAAGAGTATTTTTTACGCTCGTGATCTCTTTCTTGTGTTGCTCCACGATTTCTTTCATTTTAGCAACGAGATCGGTAGATGGAGTGGGTTTGTAGTCGAATCTGATGGTTTTGGTAGAGATGAAAATTTTACCAAGCGTATGCGAGTCTGTTTTCTTCATTCTCTTTTTTTCTTGATGCATTTTTTACGTATTCTCTTTTTCTTGAGACTCTTTTCAGGACTTTTTTCCTTCCCCTTTTTTGGTTGCATCAAAGAGGTTTGACATCTTCTTGATTCAGAGTTTGTTAATTGTCGTGAGATCTCCTCTCTCGAGTTCCTCGACAACAAGAGGATCTGATCAGTGGCGAAGAAGGTCTTGCGTGAAGAAGCGTCTGAGAGCGATTTGATCTCTGTCTTGCTTGCTTACAGAAAGCTAGAAAATGTTTCAACCCATATCTAAGTGGTTGTTGGTCTTGTCGAGATGCCCGGACACTTTCCAAAAGTACATGTGTGCGATTGAGCATCTCTGTCAACTGTGAGTTTGTCGATTTGGAGCTTGAGCTTCTCGGCAAAGAGGATATACTAGTTGCATTAATTGACAGGATGGCATTGTGCATCCCATCTGTGTGACTTCGTTCCTTGTCAACTAGTTTCGCTTGCTCATCTTCAAATCGCTTCATCAGATCTGCCGTGAGCACTACGAATTTGTCTTCAAATGCAGTCTTGATCCCATCCTGAATCTTCTGAGAGTGACGATCTAGGGTATCAGAGCTCATCGTAGCAGTCTGTTCAGATGTTGAAGCCTTGCCAAATTGGGTCTCATCCAGAACACCCATTCTTGGTTCATCGGCTCCTCCCTCATGATCATGTAGGATGTTGAACGGTTTCCTCCTCATTATCGGCAATTCAACCTTTTCGTGAATCAGCCATCTGATATCATCGTCAGATGTCAATTCAACAGCACTTTCAATCCCAGCATTGTGTAGACATTTCAACTCCAAGTCTACAAAGAAATCTGATCCCAGAGTTGTCATTAGAATCAGAAATTCTTCAATGCTCTTCAGTCTGATATCCCTCCAGAACACTATTTCTTCTATATGTTGCTGGATGCCAGGATGTTGATCCAATCCAGGGCATAGATCCAGCAGATATTCTTTGATCTGTTGCTTCATTATTCTTAAGATGGGGCTCTCTGGAGCAGGTGAAGCAAGTACTGTTCTGGTGTTGAAGGGATTATGAGAGATGGATACACGTTCGTCGGATCTCTCAGGTTCTTGAGACTGGATCGGGGATTTGGATATTTGTAGTTCAGGTTCGTTTTCAGCGTGTTGAGGGTGTTCAGTTTCCTGAATAGGTTCATTGATTGGTGGTGTGGGAGATTTTGTTCTGAGAGGTGAGGGTGAGGGTGAGAAGGTTTTGTGGGGAGAGGGTGGAGGTGATGATTTTTGAGGAGAGGGTGATGGTGATTTGGAAGTGGGCGTTGGCGATCTTGCTTTCTGGAAGATCTTGGTTAGAGGCAGAGAATCAGATGGTGATTCTTCCTCAGATTGCTCCACTTCTGTCCCTCTGACAGATTTCTCTCCTTCTGCTGCGATCATCGGTTCTTCCCTTACTTCTCTGATAGTTGGCTCAGAGCGGACTGCTATCTCCTCTTATGATTCTTTTTGCATCAGATCCTCCGTTCTGCAGGCTGGCTTGGCAGAACTTGGAGCAGTTTTCAGAGGAGATGAGACTCTCTTCTGACGTTTCCGCTGAGCATCTGGTTTCTTGGCCAGATCCTTCCTCTTCATCCTCTTCTCTGGAATGGCCTTTTCTTACACTTCAGACGATGCAGTTGCCTTATCTTTTCCTTTCTTTTCTCCCTTGGGTTTGGGCACATAAGGAGTTGGATTTTCATCAGCTTGTCCAGGTAGGGACTCATCCTTGCCCAGTATGGCCTTGTGCTTTGCTTGGTAAACCTTCGCTCCATTCTTGTTCCATTCATAATTTTGTGGCAGCTTATCTGACAGAATGATAGAGATTTTGTGTATGAATGAGCACTTCGAAGATAAGCACACTTCATTGCTCTGGGTCAGCTCGAACTTCTCGGAGTCTTTCTCAGTCTTGTTTTGACCATACCCAACCAATCGATGTCTGAAGCCTTCTTGATTATTGCAGCCATGACACTTATCTTGTAAGAAGTGACCGCATCAAGGCTATAAGTTGAGCACATGATCACCTTCTGAACAATTTCAAGAAGAAGGCGATACTTTCTCTTCAGATAGGAGGCTTTGACGTTCGTCTTGTTCTCCTTGTTTGCTGGTCTCAACAGTTCGGCTTCAAGAAACTCCTTTTCTCCTACAGTAGTCGTGCAGGTCTCTAGATTGATGCTTCCTCGAGTTAGGCTGAATATCCTCTGTAGATCGTCATTCGTCACTCGAACTTCCATTCCGTCAACGGAAGAAATCAGGTCAGCATCATTGTCTTCATCCCTCTGCAGATTGTAAAGAAACTCCAGGGCTTCATGGGTGTGAACGATGTTCTGATGAGTAGAGCAATATCGTTCCAGTCCACACTCTCGAAGGCACTCCAGAATTTCCAGCGATTCCGGATCTGAGGTGATGTTGAAGACGACGTATTTTTCATCAATGATGTCTTTCTTCATCGATGCAAAGTTGCAGTACTTTTTCCCTTGTCCCGGTCTTGAAACAATGTGTGCCATTTCTGTACGATATGCAAATTGATGTTTAGTTTGAGTAAGATAATTCATAAAATTCAGTCAAACTCGTAATTTCAGCATCAATTTAGCAAGTAAGCATTTAGATCAAGTAAAAACAGAATCACAACTTGAAAACCTAGGTACCATAGAGAAATGGAGATCATATAATTAATTAAAACAGGAAATTACCAGTAATTGATTCGAAAGATTTTGAAATCGGAAGAGTAGAATCAAATAATTTCGAAGGTAATTCTCTGAGGATTTAAAAAAAATGATCTTTAAAGAGCTTTTGAGAAGACGAAGTAGTGGAAAGCGGTTTTCTGAGAAAATTTTGGATTTTGTAGAATACGAGGGAAAACCTTTTTGCACAACTTTCCAAAGTACTCAAGTATCCGTGTTTTGAAATCGGTGGCTGAGATTAATCGGCCAAAAGGTATTTTGATCGCACAGTTGAGAAAAGTAGTCTTCTCGTTTTCCGGACTCAAAAAATCGCAATAAAATGTTTTGAAAACATTTTCCCAAGTCCGCATTAAAAGCTTTGCAGAGCATGCGTCATGAACAGTGTAAAATCAATTAAAATAAATAACGCATATAAGGTATTGAAAAAAGAGATAAATAAGAGAGCGTATCGATGATTGATATTGTAATCAATCGCCACCCGCGATGATCTGATCTGGTACTTTGTTGACTTATCTGATGGTTGCCTTATGCATTCCCCAATAATATCTCACTTATCTGATCAGATTCTTGCTTCAAACACTTCTCCACTTATCTGATCCTCTTTTCTGATACTCTATATCCTTCAGTCTTCTTCTAAACATTCTTCTAAACAACCCGCATTTATCAAGTCAACTCCCCGCCAAAACTTTTACTTGGGAGTCCAAAAGTCGCCTCGATTCCCAAATCAGTGCGATTTGACATACGTAATAATGGCATAGATACGCTGTGATTTAATCACACCGTTAACTCATCCAACCATTAGCCGTGTGTACCTAACGCCTTGTCGATGCAAATTTCTCTTAAGATTTTCTGAGAAGATAAAATTTGCATTTATACCCCTAATTTCCTTCTATAAATTAGCATTTTAAAAGTTAAAAACAACACAATCATAAACCATTTCATCTTCTCTAGAATATCCTTCATACTTTTCCGATGAGTTCCTTATTTCCGGTGAAACTTCCGGTAGGAACCTTTAGCCCTTTTCCAATGAATTCAGCTTCTCAGATCAACCCTGTGTGTTCCTTCACACCTTTTCGTCAAATCATCTAAGATTTCACATATGATCAATGCTAAGCTTTTTACCACCGTGGAGGCGGATCTGCTAAAAGCAAAAATGAAGGCACTTCTCCTAACCGTATGCACCTTGTGCGCCTATCGAGATGATGGAAATAGCATCAACAGACTTAGTCTGAAACAAAACATGGGTTTGATATACAAAATAGTGTATCAAACTCAATATTTGCATAAGACACTCATGGTCATATGGTCTTTGTGACCAAACCTGTGGCACTATGTCCCATTTAACAGCTGGAAGTCCAGTTGATTTTAGGTATAAGGGCTCCTAGCTTAAAGATCCTTCAAGGCTCGCTCTCGCTCCTCACTCCAAGATTCTAAGAGCGGCTTTCAGGATTCTAGAAGCTTCTCTGCTTGCCCACGGTCGGAGAGTCTGAGAGCATCAGCTCTTAAAATCTCTCTCTCTCCTTCCCTGCCTAGGGTTGTCTTAGGGCTGATGGTTTATGCTTTGACCTCCGGGTCTTCTTGTACTTGTAATACCACTTGAAGATAGTTGTAGCATTTGTAGCTTGTGATATCACTTGTAACTTGTAAATCTGATCTCCGGGTCTTTATCAATGAAAAACTCTGTTATTCCATTGATGTGTTGTTTCTTCTGACTTATGCGATCTGTAGCTTTAATCTTGATTTGCTTGTTGATTGTAGCTTTAATCGACTTATAAAGTAATCTTCCAATCTGATCAGTTCCCCTTAACGATATGTCTTGAATCGACCCTTTTGTCCGAACTTCGGATCGGCCGCTATCCGACTTTTCTCGATCCGCTCCTTATCCGAACTTCGATCGGCTCCTCATCTCGGTCGTTCGATCGGTTGAGATTCTGACTCAACCGATTTTACTTAACTCGGTTAGTCTTTTTAACCAACCGGGTTCGGAGATCATTCCTTCAACCATATCCGTGCATTTTCTCCAAGATCCGAAGCCCTAGCTTCGTTGCATAACTCTCTCGAATCGATCTCGGCTAGCGGCTTGGTTGGATATCGACTTTACGCTTGTCGATATAGATCTTTTCCATCCCGATATTCTTCTTTTCAACATGATTTACGATAAAATGGTGTCCGACATCCACATGCTTGCATCTTGTATGTAGAACAGATTACGAGTGATTGCAATAGCACTATTATCATCACGTAATATAGGCACGTTCTTAGCTACGATGTTGTAATCCCTTAGTCCGTTGACTTAGCGAGGCGATTGGGAACCATATATTACGCCAAGAGTAGATGTCGAATCGATGTCTCCAACTTCTTCGAAAACCATGAGATCGAAGATATTTCCCGGCCCGACATGAACACGAGGTTGACTTTACGTCGATTCTGAAACCTCCGTGTCTGAATCGAAATACCCACTAAGTTTTGATTGTCATCGATGGGTAAAATAAACCAAGGTTTACTGGTCCCCTTCGGATACTTGAGAATCCTCTTAGTCTTTTTCTAGGTGGCTTTGCATTGGATTTGCTTTGAAATGCACATACACCTCACTATGAACGTAATGTCCGCAGTCCACTGGCAAATGTCGGGTATAGTAGTGATCCAATTAGAGCTCTATACTCCTTCCGATTCATTTTCGACCATCTTAAATGCGGATCCATCTTGAACCCGGTCATCATGGGAATTCTAAACTTCCTTGCAATGTTGAACTCCAAACTTTGCCAAGAGATTCCTTGATATTAAACTTGGCGTATGAATATCCCTTCGTACTCTTGCTTGACTTGTAAACCCGTAAAGTAATTCATCTGACCCATCATGGACATCTCGAACTTCCCTTGCATCAACTTGCTGAACTTCTCACACAGCTTCTTGTTGGGAGATCCGAAGATGATGTCATCCACGTAGATCTGAACCATCAGAATATCTTCTCCATCTCCTATTCTGAATAAGGTTATGTCCACTATTCCTTTAGTGAACCTGTTGTCTATCAAGAACTGAGAGAGTGTATCATACCAAGCTCGAGGAGCTTGTTTTAGTCCGTAAAGAGCTTTCCTTAAACGGTACACTTGGTTGCCTTTTTCAAAGCCTGGAGGTCCTCTGTTAGTACCCAGTTTAAGAATGCATTCTTTACATCCATCTGATACACAGTGAACCCTCTGTGGGAAGCATATGCCAGAAATAGCCGAATGGCTTCTAGGCGAGCGACTGGTGCAAAGGTCTCATCATAATCAATTCCTTCTGATTGTGAATACCCCTTAGCAACAAGTCTTGCCTTATTCCTGGTTATGACATTTTTCTCATCTCTCTTGTTCTTGAATACCCACTTCGTTCTAATTACGTCTTGATGAGTTGGTCTGTCCACCAATTCCCAAACTTGATTCCTCTCAAACTGTTCCAACTCCTCCAGCATGGCTAGAATCCAGATTGCGTCTTGTAGAGCTTCCTCTACTGTAGTTGGTTCCTTCATAGCCATGATAACAACAATACATGGCACTTTCACCAACGATGTCTAGTTTTGACTTTATCAGATGGGTCTCCGATAATCAGATCGGTTGGATGACCGTAATCCAGTCCTTACGTTACGATGTGCGTTTGTTTGGAGAACATCATCCATATCGATAGTTCATTACTAGTGATTGGGAGTGGTGCGGATTATGATCCACTTGATAAGAACATGTCTCGGTGATGTTGGACTCATCATGTGTCGATGTCCGTTAAGAGGAACTTCAGAGTTCCCCCCGGACCGATGGTTCGATTGATCTTTATCTCACCGTATATGACTTCTTCACCGACGATTAGCGTACCTTAGGTCCGATTGACTGTTGAATCGGCAAGATCAAGTTCGGATGTACACTTTTATGTGTTAAACTTCTTTCTCCTTGATGCTTAGCCGATCCATTTTCCGCGTGTCGAGTAACGATTGATCTGGTACGGCTTGTTCTGAGGCAGCTTTCTCTTGTTCAGAAGATGTCTCATCAAAGACCACATGGGGTGTTTCTTCCACAACTAGGGTTCGTTTGTTGTAAACCCTGAAAGCCTTGCTGGATGAGGAATATCCTAAGAATATACCTTCATCTGACTTGGCCTCAAAAGTCTTCAACTGACTTTTCCTATTGTTGTGAATAAAACACTTGCACCCAAAAACATGGAAGTATGAAACACGAGGTTTTCTTTCCTTCCACAGTTCATAAGGTGTTTTGAAGTGAGTCTTAGTCGAACATATCTGCTTACGAGTATGGCATCTTGTGTTGATTATACGCTTGAAAACGGCTTGGTGTAGCATGTTCAGCTAACATAGTGCGAGCAGCTTCCTTGAAAGTTCTGTTTCTCCGTTCTGCTACTCCATTTTGTTGTGGTGTTCTTGCAGCTGACGTTTCATGTTGTATACCAAACTCAGTGCAAAAATCAGTAATAAAGGAATTCAGGAACTCTGTACCTTTATCTGATCGATTTTTTACTATGCTGACACCCTTCTCGTTTTGTAGCTTCTTGAGCAGCTAGGGTATCTTAGTCGTTGTCTCGTTCTTCTTGTATAAGAATACAACCCAAGTAAACTTGGAATAATCATCCACGATTACAAGAGTATATTTGCATCCACTGAGATTGACTGGTGTAACTGGTCCGAATAGATCCATATGGAGCAGTTGCAATACTCTACTGGATGCTGGTCCAGGTATTCCCTTGAATGAGGCTTTAACTTGTTTTCCCTTCTGACATGCGGCACATGTCTGATCTTTGGAGAATATCTCATTCGGAAGTCCCTCAACCAAAGACATCCTAGCGATCTTGTTGAGAGTCTTGAAGTTCAGATGACTCATTCTTTTATGCCAGAGCCAACTGCTACTTTTAGAACTCTTAACAATTAAGCATGTATTCTTTGGGCAACTGTTCCAATAACTGTGTAGATTGTGCCTTTCCTTGAACCAGTTAGCAAGATTTGTTGAGTGGCTCGATTCCTTATCGTACACTTGTCGCCGAGAACTCAACGCCAATCCATTGTTGCGAAATTGTGATAATTGATAGTAGATTGTGCTTCAATCCTTCGACATCTGAGACTCAGCCACTTGTACATCATCATTCTCTAAGGTTCCGAATCCTTTGGTAAAACCAAAGTTATCATCACCGAAGAGTACACGTGGGCCTTCTTGTTCTTTGTAAGAGCTAAGGAGATGTTTGCTTCCAGTCATGTGCCTTGAGCATTCACTATCGATGTACCAGATAGTTGCTTGTGCACCTCCTTTGTTGGCTAGTCCCACGCGAACCTGCAATCAAATCAGGCTTTAGGTACCCCTTTGAAATTGGGTCCTGGGGGGTTAGTGGTGGATTTAGGTATCCACACAAACAGAGCACTTCTATGAAAATATGATAGATTGGAAGGTCTGATTTGTCTCCCATACATATCAACATAATCATACATCTCTTTATATGCTTTCTGATTAGTATGATTATTCGTGTGAGCCTTGGGTGACTTGGAAGACTTGGGATTTTTCTTTATATTTTGTCTTCTTTTAATCCAGTGTGGCTCAGGTGCAGTAGCCCTAGATCTCTGGTTATAGGGGTAGGTACGACTGCTACCATCAAAAGATTCATATCTTTTTGGCATAGGTGGTCTTTGCAGTTTACCTATAGCTTGCTTATTAGGCAGCTGACCTTGATTGGGTCTCGATTTAGATTTCCTTCTTCTGAGTTGTCTCTTCTGATACCTAATCTGCTGATCAGGTTGAGGTTTCTTCAGAAGAACTGGGTTCTTCTGTTGATTCCTCGGCTGATTCTTTATCAGTTGGGGTTCATTTATGTTCCCTTTCTGATTAGGCACCTATCTTACTTGTTCAGCAGGTCTTTTTCCCTTATCAGATACAAGTTTAGCTTTTAGTGTATCTTTGTCAGAGACTCGTTTGATTACACCCTTCTGAAGTGAATCAAACGGGGCTTTTGAGGATGTAGAAGGGTTCTCATACCCAATTCCCTTCTTATTAGTCGGCGTTCGAAAATAGGTGTTCATTTCTTGAACAGTTTTAGATGACTTCGTGAAAACCTCTATTTTCTTGCGCAAACTATCCTCAGTAGTTTTTAGACTCTCATGTAGTCGGAATAGCTCATCAAATTTAGCTTGAAGGGTTTTGAAATTATCGACTTCTTTGTTTGTTGATTGCTAGGCGATCTTTGATCTGCTTCTCCCCGATCGAAAGATTTAACTTTCGTAATGTTAAGTTCTCGCCACCTTCCGAAAGCGGTTTTTGGATTCGATTCGGTGGCTTTACTAAGAGCGTTCTCTTTAACAAGCTGATTATTCATTATCCTTAGCTTGTCATTTTCAAATTTCCACTATTGTATAAGTGTCTCTTTGATCGGAGAGATCATCAAGCAATTGCTCGAGTAGAGCCGCAAGTCAATCTCTCCAAAGAAAAGCTAATAATAGCGGTGTGGAATTTGAAAAAAGCGCGAAGGTTTGGAGGTTACCTCGATTGGTCCTCCTTGGCCATCGAGCGAGACTTCATCGTCATCCCGAAGAGAATATCGATCTTCATGCTCGTGGAAGTCAACAACCGCTATCGAGCGAAAGTCTTCTCTGAGAATAGTAGCGAGTCCTCGGAAAGCGCTTAGGAATCATCAATTCCGGATGTATCGACTACGGGGCTTTCCTATCTACGAGGCGTTGCTCTCTTTTGTTTAGTTTTTTCTTCTCTTTCTCTGGAGTCGTCGAGGCGATCGGTCTTTGTAGTGACTTGGTTTCTCGCGATTGAAGCATGATCCTCGATCTAAAACTTCCTCTGCCCGGTGAGTCACTTACGTCTGTAGGATCTATCGGTGACTTTCCTTTACGATAATGTCTGAGCTTCTTCGCATCGGATATGTTATCTCTTCTCTCATCTGTCGGATCATCTCTTTTCTTTTCTTCTCTCAGATCTCTTAGATCATCGATCTCGGATTCTTTCGTGATGATCTGTCCGGTTGGCCTCCTGTTTCTTTGATAGTCATTTGTAGAATCTCCGATACTTACCAAAGTGAGTATTTGTTCTTTCAAGTTTCTGCAGCGAGCGATCTGTTACCTTGACTCATTATGTTTCCAACGAGTTCGATGGCCTTTCTCTGCTGCTTTGGTTGCTTTAAACGAAATCGATTTAGGCGTTGAGGCTTCAAAGCAGGGTTTCATCTTCATCTCGCTTGTCCTCTTTCGATTAAATCGAACTCGTGAGCTTTAAGGCTTAGGAACAAGCTACTCGGCTTCATCTTTGAAATGTCTTGGCAATCCTTGATTACCGTGACTTTCATGTCCCATTTCTTGGTGAGAGATCTTAAGATCTTGTAGTTGATATCTTTATCTAACATCTCTCTACCAAGTTCTCGTAGCTTATTTACTGACATGGTGATCCTCCCATCGAGCTCATTGATTGTCTCGTTGGGCAACATCTTTAACTTTTCGAACTTCACCGGTTCGACATTGTAGTATTTGTCTTTTGATCGATCATTTCCTTCGCATATCTCAGCAAGAGTATCCCACAATGCTTTTGCGGTTTTGAGATACTTTATCTTCTCCTTGGTGACTTTATCCATTGTCTTCATGATTATATGCCTGGCGATTGTATCTAGAGTATATAACTTTCTTTCCTCTGCATCCATCAAGGCTGGGCTTTTTCGCACAAGACTTCCCGTGGCAAAATCTGGATCTCCTCCAACTGCTGGGTTGTCGTAATATATGATGATGGTTCCTCGTTCGATGACTTCCATCATTCTGCCGCTTATCGATCCTAGATGGTTGCACATATATATAGCCCAATCTGCATACTCATCAATTGAAAACTTAGGCAAATCATGATACATACCAGAGGTATTATCCATGCTGAGTGATTTTGAAAATGAATGAGTTTTTAAAAACGGTTTTTCAAGATCTGTTCAAATGACCACAAAGATTCTTCCTCAAGAATCGATGATACTCAAAGCCAGTGGTCTGTAGAACCACTGCTCTGAAACCACTTGTAGGTCCCGAACGGGTTTTATGAGGGTGGAAGTCTAGAGGGGAGGGGTGAATAGACTTCCAAAACTTTTCGTCTTGGATCGGTGTGAACCTGCAGATTACCCGATCGAGTGCTAGTGTATCGCTTTAGACCGATGTTCAATCTTCTTGAGTGCCCGGCGAGATCGACTTAATATCTGTCGATTTAACTGAATGGTGCGAAGCTTGTTTTTACCCATGTGAAAAACCGGTTTATCAATCGATTAAAAAGTCGATTTTCAACCGACGACTAAGGTGTCAATCTGACGGATCGATCGCTTAGTGCGCATCGAGCTTAACTTAGAATATGTATCTTTGTTTAAAACTTCGGTTGTGTGACTTGTGTAAAGCAATGAGAAAGCAAGTAAATGCACACAAGACTTTTTATAGTGGTTCGATTTAAACCCGTCCCCACGCCCACTCTTCCCTTAACACAGGGGAACCTTAACCTACTTTAACATGCGGGACTTATATCCTTTTCAGGATGGCCGTGATGTTTACCGAGTTCTCACTCTTACAAACTTAACTCAACGGGACTTATATCCTTTTTCGGGATGGCCGAGATGTTTACCGAGTTCCCACTCAAGCTTAACCTCTGGGACTTATATCCTTTTTTTCGGGATGGCGAGATGTTTATCGAGTTCCCCACTCTACAAACGTAAATCAATGGGACTTATATCCTTAAAAAGGATAAATGAGATGTTTAATGAGTTCTCACTCTCTGGACTTAACCTAACTTGCGTTTGGGTAAAGAATGATCGAGGGTTCCAACTGAAATCTATCCTTGATGCTTTAGGTAGCCAAAATGCTAGTGGATAGGATTTCTTGCTAAGAACTAATGGGATGAACACTCTAAGAATAATCTTCAAATGTAGTGTTCTTTGAACGGAGATTTAGCTGTAGCTTTAGCTTCTTTTGCTTGTTCTCACTCGTTGGTTCTTGCGTTTATCTCTGTTGGTCCTCCTTCTTCAAAGTGAAGATCGATCCCATTTTATAGACCTCGAAATCAAAGAGCCGTTGGAGAGCAATTTGAAATTCGGGCTATATTAGGTAGGTTGTAGGATATGATTGTGGCGTGCTCCGATTATCGGGCGTGGCCGTAGGCATCATTAGCGCGTCGTTTTTGTCCTGTCATCGTATCCCTTAATGTCGACTCTTTTTGTACACGTGTGTCGCTTTCTTCTTGGCCAGGCGGTATTTAAGGAATTTGTCCGTTAGGCGATTGATATTCCTTTTGTAGAAGATTAAACATATGCGGTGTATCATTTTGATTGTCACGGTGTGGTGACTTGATCGAATCGTAATCGATCGATCTACCTTGATTAGTCTTGGATGCACATTGTCTTAGCTTCAATATCACGGACTCTGCTTTGAATGTAGGTCTTGTCTTTTGATCCTCGGTGTCTCGAGCCTCGGTGTATTGATCGTCTTGAGTCTTGAGTTTATTCTTGAGTCTTGAGGATTATCTGAGTCTTGAGTTCATCCCCAATCGTCGGTGTTTATCTGAGTCATCGAGTTCATCCCCGAGTCTTGATGTCTTCTTGTCTTCACCAGATCTTCT
Source organism: Stenogyne calaminthoides (assembly GCA_037126765.1). NCBI lineage: Eukaryota > Viridiplantae > Streptophyta > Magnoliopsida > Lamiales > Lamiaceae > Stenogyne > Stenogyne calaminthoides. The sequence continues at coordinate 13,266,388 of JBBCBC010000019.1, read as the reverse complement.
GACTTCTTGTCTTCTGATTTGAGCTTAGTCTTCTGATCATCTGACCTTATCTGGGTCATCTGATGCTTCGACCTAACCTATACAATTGAGTTCCCCCTCAATATGTGACCTATCTTTTACTTCAGCTATCTATACATTTCAGCTGGTCATCTTAATCTGATTATAAGTCATCGATCATACCAATGTGTCCGATCGATCCTATTACAATCTGTTTTGGAACTTCCATCAAAACTAAGTTACATATTTCCCAACAAAAAATAATGTGAGACATATATTTATAGGTAGATTATTTTGTAATAATTAAAGATTAGACGTATAATTAGCATCAACCATTAATGAAAATCATTAATGCAAAATAATCAGTATTTAGTTTTTTTTTTAACAGGATAATAGTATTTAGAGTAAGTGCACATGTACCATCGATGTCATGTAGATATTAATTCCACAATGTAATAATTATCCATTTTAAAAATTCAGAATAAAGTAAAATTGTACTTCATGCTGAATTTCCTCTCTAAAAATAAGTATCATATGCATTTGACCTTGTATTCGACTTAATTAATCCCACAAGAAAATAAAATCATTTTGTGAAATAAACAATTTTATCAAAACGAAAAAAACTTGTAAAAAAATTATTACATAGAGAATATGTAAAAGAAAATAGCTAGTTAATCGGAATGATAAATGAATGTAAAAATAATGTGAGGCCTATATTTATAGGTAGATTAGTTTGTAATAATTAAAGATTAGATGTATAATTAGCACCAATCATTAATGAAAATCATTAATGTAAAATAATTGGTATCTAGTTTTTTTTAACAGAATAGTAGTATTTAGAGTAGTTGCACATGTAACATCGATGTCAAGTAGATATTAATACCAGAATGTAATATTTATTCATTTTAAAAATTCAGAATAAAGTAAAATTGTACTTTATGCTTAATTTTCTCCCTAATAATAAGTACCACATGCATTTGACCGTGTATTCGGCTTAATTAATCCCAAAATAACTTCGGCTTAATCTATGCTGAATTTCCTCCCTTAATTTCCACATGCTTAATTTCGAAAGTTTTAAATATACAATTAAAGAACTTATGTAATAAACTATAAAAATAAGTTACTATGCAAGGATTTGAAATGAAGGCACCACATGCATTTGGAGAGATTCGCAAATAGTATATAGAAGATTCAATTCACATCTTCATTCCATTCAGAATCTCATTCAATTAAGTCATAATTTCATTCAATCATACCAATCATGCCCCTTAAAAGTGGGATAAAATTCATACTATTGTATGAATCAATGATCCTACATCGCCAAAATTACAACTCCACTTTACAGTTATCGAATCGCACAGAACCGAAATTGCGATTCAACAATTTCCCACTTGAAACTAAAAATAGAATCAATCTGATTATGAGAGAATCCATAGTATGGGGGGAGCATTATAATTATCTAATTTCAAACGTTACTGATCTCAATCAATGACATACAATTGAGACAAATCTGAAAATCAAATCAACAAATTGTTACTGATCTCAATCATTGACACAATTAAAATTAAAGGTGGACTTGAAATTAGGGCATACCATCATTCCATGAAACTGGAACTACCACTGGATTGGTAGAAATCATGATGGTTGCAGTACTCGGTTAATTTCGCAAGGATTTCTGTGGTGAATAAGAGAAAATGATTGTCGAGTCAGAGAGAAGAAAGAAAAGAAGTAAGGTAATCGTCGAACCTGTGATGGAAAGTCCAAAAGTGAGATGATTTGAATAGAAGATATAGGGATTTAAAATTTGAAATATCAGTTACGGCAGAAGAGGAAAGAATGAGTTTAGATAACGTTTATGATTCAAAATATAATTTAAAAATTACAAAATTAAGAGATAATTAGAAGATTGAATACTAAATTTGTGTTAAGCCACGTAGGATTAATAAAACTGGGAATTAGAAGATTGATACTAGGGATGACAATGGGTCGGGTCGGGTCGGGTACTTAGATACCCAGACCCGTCCAACTCTTTAAACGGGGCGGGGCGACCCATATTAAATATCTTTCTATATATAGAGTTTTTACAATTTAAAATGTCGATATCAATAGATAATTTTAATTAAAATAACATATTATATTTCATTTAGACCTAAAAAAATATCTATAAAGTTGAATTGTTGTTATCTATATATTAATAAATATGAAAAAATATAAAAATATATTATGTTTCCATATATTAAATAACATATATTTTGATTTTTAATATATGAAACGGGGCACTACACAGCATGCGGTCCAGAGTAATACCTTCACCCCCCATTTCAAACAAATATGTGGGTCGTATGGCCAAGGGCGGGCTAGGGTGATATTGTCATCCCTAATTGATACCTTACTATATTTTAGTGTAATAAATTGTATATTTTTAAAAGGGATTAAGTTTTTTATAGTCCTGTAACTTTGCATCATTTTGAAATTGGTCCAGTATGTTTTGACTTTTTTATTTTGGTCCTGTAAGTTTTTGAAATTGTTGAAATTGCTTTCACCTGCTATAGCAGGTCACCAATCAGGTAACAATCATCTATGTAATTATTTTATTTTTTATTTTAATTTCGAAACACCACCTAAACTTTTTTAATCCTAATAATTTTATGTCGGGATTTTTTTCGTGTTTTTTTAGGCAGGAATAGTGATTTTCTGCGTATTTTGGTTTATTTTTTGGTCAGTTTAGACCCAATAAATTGACCTGATTTGCTTTTTCTTTTAATATACAAATTGTTTTTAAACCCGATAAAAAATCTGGCTAAGATTATTATGATTAAAAAAGTTTAAGTGACGCTTCGAAATTAAAGGGAATAACAAAATATTACATATGTAGCGGTTACCTACTTGGTAACCTGTTGTAGCAAGTGAAAATAATCAATTTCAACATTTTTAGAAACTTACAGGACAATTTCAAAATTTTAAAAAACTTACAGGACCAAAATCAAAAAATCAAAACGTACGGGATCAATTTCAAAACGAAGCAAAGTTACCGTACTACAAAAAAATTTAATCCCTTTTTAAAATAAATGAGGCCCACCCTTAAAAAAATAAAAAAGTAACATTAATAAGATTTAAAAATGTCTGTAGAATTAAATGAATTGGATTTTCAGAAATCGAATTCTAAAATCTCAAAATAGAATCGAATTTTAATTTCAAAATGTCGGGTTCGATTTTCCAATCCGAATCAAACATACCCTAACAATGGGCGGCGCCTTGAAAGCCCATATTTGGCCCAGTCGAGTTTGGTGCCAATTCATTTGATTTCGTTGTTTCTGTGCGAGTGCGCCTATTCCCCAATTTATTAGGGTTAGGGTTTGAATCGCTTAGCCCTGTTCAGTTCTCGCATTCTCGTCGCAGAAATCAAGTTTGACAATGGGAAAGAGAGAGAAGAATGCGAAAGCTGCGAAAGCGGAAGAATATTCATCATTGGAAGAAGATAAAAGAAAGAGGAGAACTCCAATTGACGCGGCTACCGATGACGACGCCGAGGCCAATGAAGATCTCAGTCTGAAAATTATTCAGAAATCCATGCGGCGGATTGTTAGTAATGATCCCCACGGCAACGCCGCTTCTGAAATAGTGACAGATTTTAAGGAAGAGAAGAGTAGAAAAGAGAAGAAGAAAAGAAAAGAGAGCAAGGAAATTGAGGTTCCTGGAGATGACGTAAGATTTGAATTAATAATTGATTTATTCTGAGACTGTTATTTCATCAATGTGTTTAGTTGTTGAAGTTGGGTTTACAACGGAGTTAAATAGAGTATGTGTCATGTTTCAGGTTGCGGGTGATATAGATACGGGTTTCAGAGATTTCTGCGGTGAACTGTTCCTGGTAGTAAAATTAGTTAAATTAAAGCTGTTTTTTCAATAAGTAGAAATTGTACTGGTCTTAATGATTGTTATTGTTTTATTTCGTACCATAAGTAGCTTGGTGTTTAGCTCGCATAAAGGATGCTGTTTGATAATGAAACTGACTGGGAAATCTTGAATCATTTGCAAGTGTTGGAAAACAACATTCCTTGAACATTTTTTCTAATCGACCTAGTTCTCATATTCCTAAGAAAAATGGTATACTTGGATTGTTGTGTTTTAATAATCTTGTTTTCTTTCTTTTAGGCATTCTATGTTAAAATTGTTACATTCTATGTTTCAAAGGATTGACTTTTAATCTAATCTGTCTTAGTTGGATAATGTAAAGGACAAGGAGATGCCAGAGATCGATAAAGCTGTTGAGGTTTCTAGTAAAGCTGTTGAAGTTTCTAGTAAAGATGCTGAAGTTTCTAGTGAAGCTGTTGAAACGAATCCTGTTGAGGTGTCGGATAATGTTGTCCTGAGGAAGCTTCTTGTGAGTTAACGTAACTTGTGTCATTTTTGAGATAACAGACTAGTCGTTTATGGTTATTATCGTGATGTCAGCGGGGGCCTAGGTACTTTGATCCTCCTGATAACAATTGGGGTGCATGCTACAATTGCGGTGAAGAGGGTCATATAACTGTCAACTGCACTTCAGCTAAGAGAAAGAAGCCCTGTTTTGTGTGTGGGAGTTTCGAACATAATGCAAAGCAATGTTCTATGGTGTGTGCTCAAATAGATTGCTTGATAGATTTTTTTTATTTGCATCATGATTGATATGTTGTTTTCACTGAAACTGTTTCATGATCATTTGTTTTTCCCCCCTACATATATGTATGTGTGTGTATATATAATACTAGTTCAAAACATTTGCTACTTCATATCCCTCTCTAAACCTTTGGCCCATATCTTTGTATACCATTAACTCAAATATAATTAGTGCTGTTAAATATCATAAGCATAGTTATTTGCACTTAATTTGATGTTAACAATCTGCCAATCTGGTTTCTTTTCTAATAAAAATGCTATTGTTCAAGTAGTGTATGGTTTTCATTTAAGAATGCATTTTCTTTTCTTATTCTTTTTTTCCATTCGATGTAATTAACTCCATTCCAACGTTTTTTTTTTACATTCAATAGTGTGTTGTATTTATATGTAACTGTTATGCCTGTTGTATGGTTTTAGGGAAGGTAACTAATGAAGGCAGATACTCTTAAAGAGAATCAAATTTTGTAATATGTATTCCTTGATTCCTTTCTGTCATTGCCTACCGCATATGTGATACGTGTCTTTATTCACATTGAATGACAATATATAATACCTTGCTAGACAGTTTGTGGAAGATGAAAGATCTGTCCAATAATTTAAGTTCTATACTTCTATATTGATATTTTGAAGACTTAATGTTGACTTAATGTTGCAGTTTCTTAAATAAAATCAGATAATCAATGAATATCTTATATTGGATTCAAAACACTTGTTTTTAAATAGATAATCTGTCTTTATGCTTTCAGGGGCGGGATTGCTTTATCTGCAAGCAACATGGTCACCGCGCAAAAGATTGTCCTGAGAAAAACAAAAGTTCCAAGATATGTTTGAAGTGTGGAGATATGGGGCATGAAATGTTCTCTTGCAGAAATGACTATTGTCTGGATGATCTGAAGGTTCTAATATTTTTGGGAGAAAGTGAGGTAGTTCGTTTTGTTCTACATATTTAATGACACCTGTGTGTTTTGCAGGAAATACAATGTTACATTTGTGGAAATTTTGGCCATCTTTGTTGCAGAAGTTATAGCGATCCTTGCCCAAGAGAGGTTTCTTGTTATAGATGTGGTCTCTCAGGCCATACTGGTTTGGTGAGTTTGCTCTACATACCAAGCTTAAGATTCATTCGGAAATAAAGAAAAGATCTTGCGATTTTCCGTTCTTTTCGAATTTGAGAATCTTTTATTTTGACCCACAAACCAATAAAATGAGGGTGTTTTTTTTTAAATCTCCTTATCTATAAATTGCAGGACCTTTTAGGCACTGTTAGCCCTTATCACTATGATTTGCCAGTTATTTGAAATCCATGCAATATATATATTTATATATATATATATATATAGTTCTTTTTATTTCAACTTCAGTGATTGGTACTAATGAAGTAATTTCTTTTTCATTCAGTCGTGCTTGGGGTCCCGTGGAGATGCTAATGACTATTTATCTGCTAGTTCATGCTACAAATGTGGTCTAGTCGGACATTTTGCTCGTGAATGCACCACCTTGATGAAGGTAACTAGTTCCCCTTTCCATCTCTACAACAGTATTAAATGCTTTATCTCATAAAAAAATAAATGCACCTCTTGTAATCTAAACTCTAAATTCGTATCGTCCCCCTTTAGTATTCCAAATATTGGCTTCAATAATTTCATAGAGTCTGTGGTTGTTGCTCCACCAGGCTTATAAGAGAAGCCGTGAACCATCAACACCCAAGCAGAGATCTTCCAAGAGGAATAGGGAGTATAAAGAATCAAACTCAGCCCCCCATGATTTTGGTAAGATAAGAAAAAAGAAGAATTTTCAAAGTGGCGTATACACTTCAGCTTCAAAAGCAAAGCACGGAGGTGGTTGGAGCACCGAAGATCCTGGAGATTATAATTATAATTATAATTATAATTATAATAGTACTAAAAGCAACTCAAATAATTGGAGAACCCCATCAACCCCAAGCAATAGAAGATCCAAGCTCTCGAGCCCAAATGGGGATTATGCATCAAGCTCTCGTTCTTCGAAAATGCCTCACAAGATTAATTATAACACACCGCCCAACGGATCTCCCAGATTTTATCAGCATAGGTACTCGGCATCAAGCTTTGGCAACTGTTACGGAGACATGGGAAGAAATAATAATTATTGGTAGAGTATGATATTTTAATGTGGTGCATATCCGATTGCGAACATAATTATTATTTCAAATAATTTTGAAATAATAATTATTGTACACAAGGCTGTTTGGGCTGGTCGCACGAAATGGGAGCTCCAAATGCAACATTGATGATGCTTTTGAGTTAGCTGCTTTGCCGATTCGTGCTTGATTCCCTGTGATAGATTTACAGAAGCATTGTTTTATGTATGACTGTACAAGTATGAACCATTAGATGTCCCTTGCCTAAAAGGGACAAGGGGGAAAAAAAGGTGATTGTTCCACCTTTTCTAGTTTTCAGATTTTGTATTATCAATTTGCAGAGTTTACTGTTTTCTTCTGAGTTCTGATTTTAGAAAATGATTTTTTTTCTTTTTCGAGATGAATTTCAGATTTGGAAATCCAAGTGATGGCCCGTGGCCGTTCTCCTTTGATATTCTACATGTCATTCATCAGGCCTCCCCAACCATTTACCTTCAAAGTATTTTATGATGATGTGACACTAAGGTAAAATATAAATGGCAAACTCTAGGGTGAATGTTTTATTTTATGGGCATGTGAACTTATTCAGAGTATGATACGAGTCAAGTTTAGTGGTTTAGAAAAATGTGGTGGAATATGTGAAATGAGTTAAATAATTCAAGTTCATAGTATGAAACTTATTTATGGGAGACCAAGTTAAGAAAAATATCATTACATTTACATTTTATCGTCACCAATTATCTGCCAATGTCAAAAGTAATAGATTAACGATGATATATAAATTTATATCTTTATTTTAATCAATTTAAGATTAATTTATTGAAAATAAAAAAACTGAAATGATAAAATTAGGGTTAAAAGCAAAAACATCCATGTGTGTTTATATAAAATGCAGAAAACACTCATGTATTTTAATAAGTGTTTTAATAAATGCATAATACTCCCTTTTATTTCATATAAAGTGCACAACACCTTATATATTTTATTAAATGTATAAAATCCCCGTACGATTCGACACGAGTACAATAAAAAACTCGAAATCATAAACCATCAATTAAAAACAAACTAGAGCTACAAACATGTTCAATTAAAAAATGACATACTTTTAATAGAACACGTGTGAAAGAATTTTGTGCATATTTTATGAAACACATGAGGATTTTATGCATATTTTATAAAACACGAGGGTTTTATGCATATTTTATAATTTTATAAAATATAGGGGGGATTTTTTTATATATAAATTTGAGTCAATACGCAATCTCACCAGGGGAGAGTGACACACTCTCCATTTAAAATGATTAAATGAGGGTTTTATGCATACTTTAATAAAATACAAGAGAGTTCTATACATTTATTGAAATACACAAGTGTTTTGTGCATTTTATGTAAAATACATAGGTGTTCTTTTGTTTTTTGCTCTATAAAATCAACGGCTACAATAAATTTAGAAAAATGACCTCAAACCATTTGAAAAAACATGAGGCTGTTGAATGTCAAGAGTAATATGAAATTAAAACTGAAATATTATAAGAAGAAATAAAGAACATCTATAACTATATAAAAATAGAAGGAGAAAAAAGATAGAGAAAGATTTATGTGAAATATTGCACACTAGTGTTATGTGCAATACAACATAAATAAGGCAAAAATGGACTAAATTTCGTAGGTCAGGGGTCGGGGCGGGTCGGGCGCGGGCAGGGTGGGCAAGTTGTGGATTTAGCGAACAGGGTGGATATATATTAATAGATGCATATTATTATTGATTGTGTGTTGTAGCCTAGTGGTTTAGTTCTGCTCTTAATGTGTTTAGTCGCAGGTTTAATTCCTACTGAATACATAATTTTATTTTCTAAAATTTTTAGTGTGTTACTATATCTTCTAAATTTTTTAGTGTGTTACTATATCTATATATGAGTGTTACTACACTGTTATATTGAAAAAATATTTATTTTTTGTCAAATTTTTGTGTGTTACTATATTCATAACGTAACATGGGTTACATGGTAACACATTATTGTTCATATGGTAATACATGAGTATTCACATAGTATTACGACGATATATGAACAGTGTTACATATTACTAAAAAAACATGTGTTACTACATGAACAAAAAGTGTTACCATATGAAGAAAAACGTGTTACCACATGAATAAAACAGTACAAGCGCGAAAATAAATTCCCAGTAAAAAATTGCAGATTTAAAGAACAACTTGATGTGTTACTACATGAACAAAAAAAGTGTGACCATATGAGCAAAATAGTGTTACTACATGACAAAAACCAGTACAGACGCGAAAAAAAAATCAGTCCAAAATTACAGATTTACAGAACAGCGTGAAAACATATTTACAGAACATCGTGAAAAGAGTGTAGAAGGATCTGGATTTCATCACACACTCTCATCCAAATGATCGGAGCGAAAAAGAAAATTAGGGCACGAACGAGGAAGAAGAAAGTCCATGAGATCCACCAGAAGAGAAGAGGAATAAGAGAAATCTGAAAATCGGAGATCCGCTAGAAGAGAAGAGGAATAAGAGAGATCTGAAAATCAAACCGCGTCGGCTGCGCGAGGAAGAAGATGAAGAAGCCCATTGGCCCACCAATAATCTGCCCTAACCCGTGTTCATCTGACCGCGGAAAAAAAAAATAGTCCAATTGCACATATCACTTGTATGCAATATTGAATACAAGTTTTTGTCAAGAAAATATTATTTGTTGGAGCAAGTGTAATTTTACTTGCTTTGTACTTTTAGGCCCCGTTTGTTAGGCATGTTGGTTTATCAAACAGATTGGGCCGATTAAAGATAAGGCCACGATTTGGGCATATTTAGATTGTATTGTGGGTGTTTGGTAGACCATTATATTAATTAAAAGGGTTCCTGCTAAATGACTAATTTACCCTCCAATGTAACAAAGAAATACACCTTTTTCCTGCATAATTATTGAGCACCTCTTCACTTTTGAAAACTGCAAATATTCAAATCCCTAAATCAAAGGCCTTTCACCGGCGACGATTTGTCCACCGTCAAGGCGACCACCGGTGCAAAGATATCTATATCTCCGATTGAATCTAACCAGCGACCAAACATTTTGTTCGCAATCCTAAACCCATTGGCGGAACCTTAAACCCATCCATTCAATTTAACAAAAAAAAAAAAAAATGTAAAAAAACTAAAATCAACAACAAATGATTACCGTTCCTGGCAAGCGGTATCCCAAATCTGAGCCTTGATAATGTTATTATCAACGCGGATACTCCGCGTAACGAATTCGACGACTATGTTGGGGTTATACGTGAAAGTATGCTTTTACTTTGTATAACTTATATATTAAATACTTTTTACTGAAATAAATTATTCATCACCGTTGCTTTAAATATGATTGAATGTTATATATATTTATTGCAAACCGTTCATATAATAGCACATGTTACATTGTAGTTGACGTGGTGATACCAGATCACAGAAGATCACGTTAACAGTCCTTTGTAAACTAGTGCGTGTTTCACAACCTAGATAGACCCGAATAGTTTATTGGTAGAAGTTGATATGTAAGTCTCAGATTGACTTGTCTTGACCAAGAGATTACACTAGTCCATTCGATGTGCTGAAGCGGACCTGCAGAGAGGATAAACTCATTCGCACTGACTTAAGGGATGAAGAGTTAGACCTCAGTGGTTGTTAATTTCTTAATCTCTGTCACTTAATAAGGACCGTGTGCGATTATTAATTATTGCTTTGACTTATAGATGAGAAGAGAATCATTGAGACTTCGATACCCTATATCTTGGGCAATAATATTAATTGTGACGAAGGTTTCTAAGATTAATACAGAGAATCGTGTGCTTGCAAAGTCTTGCGTGATTGGTCCCCTTGGTGGGCTAGGAACCTTTATCATACCAAATCTTGCAAGTGGAATTAATTTTTCGGTATGGATAATAAAGCTGAGTTGTCATTACTCCAAGGATAAAAATATTAATTAATATAAAGTTTTTCAGTGGCTTAATTAATTAGTGGACTAAATAATCTTAAACACGGGAAATAATGACCGGGAGCCATATTACCGTAATATGGGTTAAGATTGGATAGTGCAATATTAATTATATAGTGGTATTAATTAATATTAATGGGCTGAATTATATTGTGGCTCAATATTGGAATTCAGAAGTCCATTGGAAGGTCCATCTTAATTCTCCTAAAGGCCCCTCAAGTAGCTCAATTATAGTCCAATAAACAAAAGGTGTTTAAAATAAAAATAAATTTTGTTGCCTAATATTTTTGTAATTTTCGAAATTAATAAAGAAAAGAGGGAGAAGAATTTTTTTTCTTGAAAAGATTTTATGGAAAGGATATAAGTATTCTTGGAATACAAGATTATCACATAAATTCAAGAAAATCTCCCACTTGGCTTCTTTATGGGTAATTTTCGAAAATCATGTATAAGAAGGGGAATAAAGATTTTCTTGATTTTCTTGGAAAGATTTTATGGAAAAAGATATGTATTCTTGGAATACAAGAATATCTCATAAATTCAAGAAAGATCCAATCTTGCAAGTCTTTATTGTTTTTTTCAAAATTTTGGATAAATAAGGGTGTGGGATTTTTGTGGAAAAAATACACATGGAAAGAAGAATATATGGGGTATATTCAAGATTTCTTGGAGATCAAGAAAAGATCTTTCCAAACCCTAATTTTGACCTAAAAATTTCGAACCCCCCTCTTATAAATAGGGGATGAATTCATTCATCCCCACACCAATTCCATGTGCTGGAAATATCCACAAAGGTGGTGCAACAATTTTATTTTTTCCTTTGTTTTATAAATCGTTCATCGGAGAACCTCCCACCGGGTTATTGAGCGAAGACTTGGGAATACTTGAGAAGGACTTTTGGTTGGTAGCCAGATACTTGATCCTGTCCATCTCAGACTGTCTCTCCAACGGGTACGTTTACGTAAACTCCTAGAATTTCCGCATGCTAGGATTCTTTACGTGAATTTTATTTGCATGTCGTTGTTGGCGTAAATTATTATTTGAATTCACTTAGGTAAATTCATGCTAGTAATAATTGTTAATTTAAATTTGTGTTTATGAGGTCATCCCGATAGATCCTGACAAACTTTATCCCAACAACTGGTATCAGAGCCCTAGTTCGGGCTCTGATCTTTTAAACTGTAATTTAAATTGTTGATCATTAAAATTGAAATTGGATAGTAGAACTGTTAGATTTGTTTTGCAGGTATCCAATTGTCATGGTATTTTAATGTGCTTGTTTACATGCAAATAAATCATTGGTTTTAAGTTCGATTCGTTCGAATTCGTTTTGCCTCGTGAGAAAATCCACGAGTAGATTAGTATTTGTTTGATTTGTTCAATGTAATAGACTAGTCTAGATCTAGGTTTATTTATTTTGTAAATAAATTACAACTGGATCGTGAGTGAAGACGGAGACGGAGAATTAAAAACGGTCGTCCAAGTGCTCGGACGTACGCGAGCCAAGGCGGAGCACACGGGCTAGGCCGAAGGCCTAGCGACCACGCGCATCACTAGATGGGACGCGGATGGGGCTGATGGGCGACGGGGAGCTGGGCGCGGCGAGCGCCCGGGCTGGGCGATGGGGAGCGGGACCTCGAGCGCACTTACGTCCGGGCGACGCCTCGCGAGCGCGGAGGTCGAAGGCGACGGGGCGGGATGGCCGACTCGGACTGGGGCATGCGCCTAGGTGCACGCGACTTGCGTTCCGGATCGTGAGCTACTCGTTTTCCGGACATCGTCCTAACCCAAGATGGAGAACATTCAGTGGGAGCCTTTCGAGACGAACGATGAAGACAAAAGAAGAGACGATTTCTCGAGATCAAGATATAAAATTTAAACCATGACAGTTGGATATATGTGCCCAACTTGATTTATTTTATCTTGATGCTTGTTTTAAATTTGTGCTATTTTATTTGTTAAATATGTTTGCATGATTTAAAATTGTCTAAAGAAAATCTCACTTTCGAAAATTATTAAGTATGTTTTAATTGACAAATTTTATTCGGATAATAAAATTACGTCAATATTGACCTCCATGATTTATTTATTTGTGAATTTTTTTGGAGAAATTTCCCCAACGGAACAGCTAAAAGATGGTTTTCACATGAATAAATTACCAAAAGGATGATTGAGAATTGTTATTAGTGGCGACGATGACCCTCCCAACGAGGCTCGTTCAAAGAGAAGTAATAATTCTGTATTTAATCATGGTTATTACTTAGGTATAAAATTGATATGCATATACTTCTCCGAAGTCCCTGTCAATTTTATATTTGTCAAGTGGGAGCCCGACTATTAATTTTGAATTAAAAGTTTGTAATTGTTCCTGTTTGTAACCTGCTTGAATGTGTTTAAATAGACAGATCACCCAATGTGACCCATTTAAACTGTTTTGAGATGTCGGTTGATGCATATTCATATAGTTTTGAGATTTTGATATGAATAATGTGATCGAATTATGTGATAAATTTGTACTTATACAAATTGTTATTTATTTCAGTTCAGCATGTCGCAACATTTTAATCCACTATTTGCTATACTTAAAGTTCATAATTTATCTGGTGAAAATTATGTTGATTGGAAACGTAAACTGATGATTGCCCTAACCGTACAAAAGCACAAGTGGGTCCTTGATACCCCAAAACCTGATGAGCCAACTGGCGAGTCGAGTAAGGCGGAAAAGAAAAAATATGATGATTGGGAGCATTGTAATGACATGGCAAAGTGTACTATTCTGGCATCTATGTCAGATGTGTTGCAACACCAACACCAAGAATTTATAACTGCTGCGGAAATCATGGAAAATCTTAAGAAGATGTTCCAACATCAGAACCGCACGGCTCGACAGATCACCTTGCGAGAGATGCTCTCGTTGAAAATTATGGAGGGCACACCCGTAAGGGATCATGTTCTCAAGATGATGACTCATCTGAACAAACTTGAGGTTCTGGGTGCAGATTATGATCTGGAGACTCAGATAAACTTGGTGCTTCACTCTCTGCCTAAAAGTTTTGAGCATTTTCAGCTGAACTATCAGATGAATAATCAGAAGTTCTCCCTTGCTGACTTGTTGCAAGCTTTGGTCTCGGCATAGACGCTCTGATGGGACACCAGACTCAAGCTTTGGTGGCTAATGGACCATCTTCATCTTTTAGACCAAGGGAGGGCAAGAAGAAGAAGAAGGTCAAAGGCCAGAAGCAGTCGAACTCAACTGTTGCCAAGGGCAAGAGCAAGATGAGGGATGCTGAGGGTATCAAGAAGGATCCAAAGGGGAAGTGCTTCAACTGCGGTGAGAAATGACATTTGAGGTCTGCATGTCCCAAGCCTAAGAGGAATGGGAAGAAAGGTAATTCTCACGCACTAGTTGTTGAAACTTATTTAGCGGCGTATGCTACCCACTCATGGGTAGTGGATACGGGATCCACTGATCATGTTTGTTTTGTTGGGGAATAAGTTGCACAGATCTATTCGGGGTGAATATTTAAATACAAAATTAATTCTTTAATTATTACTAGCATGAATTAATCCTATATTAATTCAAATAATAATCCAACAACATATCATGCATATAATAATTCACGTAAAACCTACGCATGCGGAAATCTACGAGTTTACGTGAATGTACCTCTTGGGATGACAACGGTATGGCTGAATAGACTAACCACAAGGACTTCCCAAGTATTCCCTTAGTCCTCGTTCGACTATCCGGTGGAAGGATTCTTGTGAACGATTTAACAAAAGGAAAATAAATTATGTTGCACCACCTTTGTGGATTTACTAATTTTTCCAGCACATGGAATTGTACACTACTCACAATTGTCGGTTTTTGAAAAAATACAATCTGTCGACGTTACAAAATATTTGATATTTTATCGACGCTGATATTTTTCCGAAAAACCAATTTTCGTGTGTTACTGGGAATGAACCATTCATCCCCTATTTATAGAGGCTAAAGTGAACGAAAATTTTGGCAAAATATGATGTGGGAAAATCTTTTCTTGATCTCCAAGAAATCTTGAACATATCCCATATATTCTTTTTCCCATAATCATAATATTCCACAAAAATCCCATCTTATCTATTTTCTATGGAATTCGAAAATATTAGGGTCCAAGATTCCAAGATTTGGATCTTCTTGAATTTATGAGATATTCTTGTATTTCAAGAAATACATATCTTCCATAATATCTTTTCAAGAAAATCAAGAAAATCTTTCTTGCCCACTATATTTTCAAGATTTTCGAAATTATCATTATAGATAACCAAGTGGGAGATTTCTTGAATTTAATGAGATAATCTTGTATTCCAAGAATACATATCTTCATTCCATAACAAAATTCAAAGAAAATCTTTCTCCCATTATATCTATAAATTTCGAAATTTTAGTTGAAAAAATAAGCAACAATATTTATTTTATTTTAATCACCTTTTCAGTTATTGGACTATATGTTGGGCTACTCAGGGGGCCTTTAGGAGAAAGATTGGACCTTCTAAAGGAGCTTGAATATCTAATATTGAGCCACAATATAATTCAAGCCCATAAATATTAATTAATCCCACTACATAATTAATATTGCACTATCCATCTTAACCCATATTACAGTCAATATGGCTCCCGGTCATTATTTCCCGTGTTTAAGATTATCTAGCCCATTAATTAATTCAAGCCACTGAAATAGCTTTCCGTTAATTAATATCTTTTGTCCTTGGTCAAGGAACGGTTCAACATTATTATCCATACCGGAAACTAATTCCACTTGCAAGATTTGGTATGATAAAGCTTATGAACCTCCCAAGGGGGCAAATCGAACAAGTGTACTTGCACACGATTCTTCGTATTAAATCTTATCAATCACATGTGACTAATAATATTGCCCAAGATAAAAAGTATTGAATCTCTCTGATTCGCTACCCATGATAAGTCAAAGCAATAGTTACCAATCCCACATGATCCTATTTAAGGAACGAAGATTAAGAAATAACGAACCACTGAGGTCTAATTCTTCCTTGTTCAGTTCTGAAGAATTTATCCTCCTGTAGGTCCTATTCAGTGCATCAGTCATGCACTAGTGTAATCTCTTGGTCAAGACAAGTCAATCTGAGCCTTACACTTCAACCTTTCACGATGGGTTGTTCATTTCCATCTAGGTCGTGAATGGCGTACTTTTAGTTACAAGGGACTGTTAATTTAATCTTCTGTGATCTGGTATCACTAAATTAACTACAATGTAACACGTACGACTTATTGAACAGTTATGCAGTAAATATATGTAACATTCGATAATATTTAAAGCATCAGTGATAAACAATTTATTTCAGTAAATAAGTCTGAAAATTCAGTTTCGATTATACAAAGTAAAAAGCATACTTTCCAGTATAATCCCAACAATCTCCCACTTTACAGGGGTTCAAATTGACCCGGCAACTTAGTGAAAGTGAGATCCTCATCACACTGGGCGATGCTACGAGAGTAGCAGCTGAAGCAGTGGGAGACGTGCACCTGTCTTTTGAAGACAAGACTTTAGTTTTAAGAGATGTTCTTTACGTTCCTGTTTTTCATAAAAACCTTATTTCAGTTTCAAAACTATTTATTGATGGATATTCTGTTCGTTTTTCTAAACAAGTTACTGTTTTTCGTAACAATGTGTTTATCTGTCATGGAACGTTGCAGAACAATCTCTATACTATTAATTGTGCACACCACTCACAAAATGCATCTTATAACACATCGACTATTTCAAACAATAAGAGAAAACGTTCAGAAAAGGTGAACGAGAAACTTCTTTGGCATCTAAGATTAGGTCATATTAATCTAAATAGGATCCAAAGGTTAGTGAAAGATGGTTCATTGTCGGACCTACAGATGGAACCATTTCCAACCTGCGAATCATGTTTGGAGGGTAAAATGACCAAGAGGGCATTTGGAGCCAAGGGGAATAAAGCCACAGAAGTGTTGCAAATCGTTCACACTAACTTGTGTGGTCCAATGTCAACCAAAGCTAGAGGTGGTTATGAGTATTTCGTGACATTCACTGATGATTACTCAAGGTTCGGATACATTTTCTTGATGAAACACAAATCAGAAACCTTTGATAAATTCAAAGAGTTCAAAGCCGAAGTGGAGAATCATATGGAAAAGAGTATCAAGTTTCTACGATCTGATCGTGGAGGCGAATACCTCAGCGATGAGTTTTTGAAATACCTGTCAGACGAGGGCATTGATTCCCAGTTGACTGCACCCGGAACCCCTCAACAAAACGGGGTTGCAGAACGAAAAAACAGAACACTCTTAGAAATGGTCAGATCCATGATGAGTTATTCAGATCTTCCCAAGTCGTTTTGGGGTTATGCCTTGGAAACAACGACTTATGTTCTAAACTTGGTACCATCCAAATCGGTTCCCAAAACCCCTAAAGAGTTGTGGACCGGGCGCAAGCCCAGTCTGAGACATCTTAGGATTTGGGGGTGTCCGGCATACGTGCTAGACAAGGAAGCCGATAAGTTAGATGCACGTTCAGAACTAAGGTTGTTTATAGGATATCTCATGGGAACGAAAGGGTGTATGTTCTATGGTCCCGAAGATCAAAAGGTGGTAATAAGTACGCACTTTAAATTTTTGGAAGAAGACTTTAATAACAATAGAAAACCCAAAAGTGAGATTACCTTAGACGAAATAAGAGGGCAAACTCATATACCAATTGTACAAGTTGATATACCAAGCGTCACACCAACACAACCGGAACCTCGATGTAGTGGGAGGGTTGTTCGACAACCTGAGAGATTCATGGGGATAGGAGAATCTTCGGATTTGGTCCCCGGGGATAATGAATTAGACCCCTAGTCCTACAAAGAGGCGGTCCAAGATAAGGATTCTGAATCCTGGCACTCTGCGATGGAAGCCGAGATGGGCTCAATGGATCATAATCAAGTGTGGGAGCTAGTGGAACCACCCAGTGGGGTAAAACCCATTGGATGCAAGTGGGTTTACAAGAGAAAAAGAGGACCGGACGGGAAAGTCGAGACCTTTAAAGCTAGGCTTGTGGCAAAGGGATACACTCAAAAGGAGGGTATCGATTACGAAGAAACCTTTTCGCCTGTAGCCATGCTTAAGTCCATCTGTATCCTCTTGGCAATAGCTGCGCATCTAGATTTTGAGATCTGACAAATGGATGTCAAGACAACTTTCCTTAACTGGAGTCTTGACGAGGAAATCTATATGCAACAACCCAAAGGTTTCATCACGAAAGGCCAAGAGCACCTTGTTTGCAAGCTAAGGAAGTCCATTTATGGACTAAAGCAAGCATCTCGGGCTTGGAACCAATGTTTTGATCATGTAATCAAGTCTTATGGGTTTGATCAAAACAAGTTTGAAAGTTGTGTGTATAAGAAGTGTGACAGAACTGCCTTGGTATTCTTAGTACTATACGTAGACAATATTCTGTTCATCGGAAATGATGTAAAGGTTTTGTCAGACGTAAGGGTATGGCTGTCAAAACAGTTTGATATGAAGAACTTAGGGGAAGCCGGTCATATTCTTGGGATCAAGATCACTCGAGATCGAAAGAAAAGAATGATCGGCTTATCGCAAGCTTCATACATAGACACTGTTTTGAAGCGATTCAACATGCAAGATTCTAAGAAAGGTTTTGTACCCTTCAGGCACGAAATCCATCTATCGAAAGACATGTGTCCCAAGACACAAGGGGAGATAGATGACATGAAAGACATTCCTTATGCATCAACAGTAGGGAGTCTTATGTATGCAATGTTGTGCACGAGACCAGATATTTGCTATGCCGTTGGCATGGTAGCGAGATATCAAAGTAATCCCGGAAGTCAACACTGGGCTGCAGTAAAGAACATTCTAAAGTATCTGAAAAGAACTCGGGATAGAATGTTGGTTTACCAGTCGGACAGTTTGTCTCCAGACGGATACACGGACTCGAATTTCCAATCAGATATAGATTCCAGAAAATCTACCTCGGGTAGTGTGTTTTGTCTGGGGGGGAGGAGATGTAACATAGAGAAGCGTTAAGCAGAAATGCATCGCAGATTCTACCATGGAAGCCGAATATGTAGCTGCTTGTGAAGCAGTGTAAGAAGCGGTGTGGCTCAAGAACTTCCTAGTGGACTTGGACGTTGTTCCGAATTTACCCAGCACAATCACGGTTTTTTGTGATAATGTCGGAGCAGTTGCAAATTCAAGGGAACCGAGAGCCCACAAGGCCATCAAACACATTGAAAGGAAATACCATCTTATACGAGAAATCGTTAAGAGAGGATATATAGAGGTGGCAAAGATCGCGTCGGAAGACAACCTAGCTGATTCATTCACAAAGGGTCTGCCTCTAACATTCGAGAGACATGTGGAAGGAATGGGTGTCAAGAGCGTTGTCAATCTGCTTTGAGTATAAGTGGAAGATATATTATTAGGTTGATGTAGGTGACATTAGATGTCACTGTACAATACATTAGACATGTTGTGGTATACTTAAAAGCAGACTTTGAGTATAAGTGAGAGATTGTTGGGGTTATACGTGAAAGTATGCTTTTACTTTGTATAACATATGTATTAAACACTTATTTACTGAAATAAATTATTTATCACTGTTGTTTTAAATATGATTGCATGTTATATATATATATATATATATTTATTGCAAACCGTTCATATAATAGCACATGTTACATTGTAGTTGACGTGGTGATACCAGATCACAGAAGATCACGTTAACAGTCCCTTGTAAACTAGTGCGTGTTTCACAACCTAGATAGACTCGAACAGTCTATTGGTAGAAGTTGATGTGTAAGTCTCAGATTGACTTGTCTTAACCAAGAGATTACACTAGTGCATTCGATGTGCTGAAGCGGACCTGCAGAGAGGATAAACTCATTCGCACTGACTTAAGGGATGAAGAGTTAGACCTCAGTGGTTGTTGATTTCTTAATCTATGTCACTTAACAAGGACCGTGTTCGATTAGTAATTATTACTTTGACTTATAAATGGGAAGAGAATCATTGAGACTTCGATACCCTATATCTTGGGCAATAATATTAATTGTACGACGGTTGCTAAGATTAATACAGAGAATCGTGTGCTTGCAAAGTCTTGCGTGATTGGTCCCCTTGGTGGGCTCGGAACCTTTATCATACCAAATCTTGCAAGTGGAATTAATTTTCCGGTATGGATAATAAAGTTGAGCTGTCCTTACTCCAAGGATAAAGATATTAATTAATATAAAGCTTTTCAGTGGCTTAATTAATTAGTGGACTAAATAATCTTAAACACGGGGAAATAATGACCAGGAGCCATATTACCGTAATATGGGTTAAGATTGGATAGTGCAATCTTAATTATATAGTGGTATTAATTAATATTAATGGGCTGAATTATATTGTGGCTCAATATTGAAATTCAGAAGTCCATTGGAAGATTCATCTTAATTCTCCTAAAGGCCCCTCAAGTAGCCCAATTATAGTCCAATATATAAAATGTGCTTAAAATAAAAATAAATTTTGTTGCCTAATATTTTTGTAATTTTCGAAATTAATAAAGAAAAAAGGGAGAAGAATTTTTTCTTGAAAAGATTTTATGGAAATGATATAAGTATTCTTGGAATACAAGATTATCTCATAAATTCAAGAAAATCTCCCACTTGACTTCTTTATGGATAATTTTCGAAAATCATGTATAAGAAAGGGAATAAAGATTTTCTTGATTTTCTTGGAAAGATTTTATGGAAAAAGATATGTATTCTTGGAATACAAGAATATCTAATAAATTCAAGAAAGATCCAATCTTGCAAGTCTTTATTGTTTTTTTCAAAATTTTGGATAAATAAGGGTGTGAGATTTTTGTGAAAAAATACACATGGAAAGAAGAATATATGGGGTATATTCAAGATTTATTGGAGATTAAGAAAAGATCTTTCAAAACCCTAATTTTTGACCTAAAAATTTCGAACCCCCCTCTTATAAATAGGGGATGAATTCATTCATCCCCACACCAATTCCATATGCTGGAAATATTAGAAATCCACAAAGGTGGTGCAACAATTTTATTTTTTCCATTGTTTTATAAATCATTCATCGGAGAACCTCCCACCGGGCTATTGAACGAGGACTTGGGAATACTTGAGAAGGATGAGGACTTGAGAATACTTGAGAATGACTTTTGGTTGGTAGCCAGATACTTGATCCTGTCCATCTCAGACTGTCTCTCCAATGGGTACGTTTACGTAAACTCCTAGAATTTTTGAATGCTAGGACTCTTTACGTGAATTTTATTTGCATGTCGTTGTTGGCGTAAATTATTATTTGAATTCACTTAGGTAAATTCATGCTAGTAATAATTGTTAATTTAAATTTGTGTTTATGAGGTCATCCCGATAGATCCTGGGCAAACGTTATCCCAACAGACTATAGTAGACTTTGAATCTCACGTTTGAGTTTATCAAAACACAATTAGGTATTAAATTGATTGTATTGATTGTTTGCACATCAAGAGTGGTTCCTTTTGACGGCAATTGACTCGAAATTTCATGGCAGAGAAGACAAGTATTGTTGTTAGAGAACGCAGCAAGCAAAACTACAAAATCTATAGTCAGCTAATCGTTCAATGGAGGACGAAATTGTTCCTGCCCAAAACAATGTTTTTTTTATTGATTTGCTATCGTCAGAAAGGAATGATTTTGGGCAACTTGGAAAATAATAGACCTGAGTCGGCTTAATTTTCATGAAAATGCAGGTAAATAAGTACTTATACATATCTACAAGTGTATATATCTTTATGTAAATTTATTTGTGTATATCGATTTTTAATATAATAATTTATGCATTGTGATAATTTATAGTAGTATATATGTTAGAGGATTTATTTACATACATAATTAATAATCCTTCTACTCCAATATATATGGAGTTTTTTTTTCGGTACTTCTATGAGAAAAAAAACTATAAACTTAAATAAAATTAAATTATACTAACAAATTAATTATCAATAATTCAAATTCAATTATAATAATAGTTTAATAATCCAAATTTAGGATAAAAAAATAATATAGTAAAAATATCAAACAAAATCCTCTCTGCATCAAACCCGTGAATCTATGCAGAATAAGTTTCCAAACCCCACTCAGCAGAATAAGTTTTTAAGCGTGAGTTCCCAAGCCCCTTCTCTGCAGAACAGGTTTTGACGGGATAAATTTTCAAATATATATGCAGAATAAGTTTCAATACGGAACAAATTTTCATGGGGTAGGTTTACAAATAATCTACATAACAAGTTTCAAGACGTAAATCTCACCATATCTTTAGAATCTCTCAGAGTCTTTGAATTTATCAAAAACCATGGCAGACAGTGAAGGCAAGCTGATGAGCAATAAATAAATCAGAGGAGAAGGCCTCGATGAGTAATACTTTGAATCGTCAAATGTTAGATTTTTTAATTGATTTTAGATTAATAAATTACGTTTCAATTGATATAATCATGATCATTAGGTATTTTTTTAAGAAATATGTAAAAAAATCTCACCCTATATAAGGAAGGAGCTACCACTTTCAAGTATATCGACCCACAAGAGACAAGACCTATGATAGAATAAATTAGGGTTCAAAGTCTCTTGATTCTTGAATTGGAAATAGAAAAAAATAATAATATTAATTTGGGATTTTTTTTTCAGCGTCTTTCAATCTTTTTCTTCATCTTCTTCATCCCCTTTCAGAAATCCCAATTATTGGCTTCAGTCTTTGCAGTAAGTTTTTCCTGCGTTTGCTGTAATTACCCGTTATTTTTATACTTATTCGATTAAGCAATTTATGTATTTACTGATGTGGTTGGTGTTTCTTTGGGCTTTCACTTGAATTTGTAATTTGATTTTGCGAATTTGTGAAATTTCTCATAGTTGATTTTATGTATGATGAAGAGACTCAAGAGATTTAAAGTTTTATGGGAGTAAATTGTGATGATACAATTAGTGTAGAATGGGTTTGGATTCGTTATGGTAAATAAAAATGTCAGCTGTTTTTTTCACTAGATGATGATATCTTGTCATTTCTCATCTGCAAACTGAATTATAGTTTCCATTTTTGCACAAATACTTTATTTCAATGTTCAAACTGAGTTATTTTGGATAATTCTGAGTTTATAGTCTGTCATTCGAGGCAATGAGATGTGGTTTCTTATGAATGCACTTTTATTTCATAGTAAAAAAGTTGTATTATCTCGTACATATTATGATCATTTGGATCAGGAAATATGTACCTAATCATGATACAGATTCGTAAGACATTTGTTTCACCATTGCCTGATGTGAGGGGATGAATTCGCGGTGGCCGTCCTGGCGGAAACGGTGGGAGGCGGCGATGGCAAAAAGGAAAGGTGTGAAATGGCTGCTTTATCAGCTTCTACCACTAAACATGTCGGAAGAAGATCTACACAGAGACAACCTTCATCGAATGTACAGTAAACCCTTGTCGGAAGATAATCGCCAGAGCGAAGAAGATGATTCATTTTGAAAGCAAGAACGAAGTGAATAGACGTAAACAAAGTATATATATGCTAGGGGTATTTTTGGACGATCCAAAATTTGCCGGTGTTACTATTGGGCTCAGATTATTAAACTTACCTATTTTGGATCGACAATTAAGCTGAAGTCCAACAGTAAATAGGAGTGGACCCAAGAATAATCTTGGGCCTCCATGAGATATTAACAAATCTACCAAACACAAAAAATTGACATGATAAGGCCACGATTGGGCCAATAACATGCCTACCACACGGGGCATTATAGTGTAGTAGTGTGTCTCACTCTCTACCAAAAAAAGTGACTTTCCTTTACCAAACATTATTATTTATTTTTCTTTTTTACTTTTCACTATCAAATTTAAGATTTAATTTTCAACACACTATATATATTTTCTTTAGAATTAAACACTATACTTTATACTATAAAATAAAATTTTGACAAAATATCTATATTTATAGCTATTGATATTTTACGTGAATTAAATTTAAATGTTCTTATTTTATTTTTTATATAATTTTTCTTGAATTTTAATATCATTCTACAAGCTATATTACGTATGATGAATTTAGTATATAACTAAAAACTATATATTTAAGGCAAAATATTTGGTGAACAAGTTTCACGGTGAAACTGGTTAAAGAGTGTGACTTATATTACTAAAGAGTGTGATTTTTTACTATAAAGGGTGTGATTTTTTACTATAAAGGGTGTGATTTTTTACTATAAAGGGTATTACTCACAAAAATGAAGGGTGTGACTTATACTATAGCAGAGGGTACTATTGTAATGATAATTGAAGGGTGTGACTTATATTATTAAAGACTGTGACTTATATTACTAAAGAGTATGCCTATAAAAAATAAAATCAATTTCACGGTGAACAAATTTCACAGCATACCAACTCTATATTTAATAAAATAAATTGTACATCACTCACACATATATAATATATTAATCTCTCACTTTTTTTTTATGAAAGTATAATATATTTATGAAAAGTAAGTAAATTTTTTTAATAAAAGTTAATCCATAGATGAAAAAATAGATTTATAATTTAATTATATATTATAATCTGTGTCTCACGTTATATAGTTGTACATTAAAATTTATAATATTCAATATGTGCATCGCACAGGGGAATTACTAGTGAGAAAAAGAAAAAAATTGTTTTGTGAGATGCACCAAACCAATTGAAACAAGGGGAAAAAATATATACCCACTTTTTATTAAGAATAAAACTTTCTACCCATTTTTTTTAAAAAAAAAAGAGAAATCTACACTACTCATTTTATAATAAAAAGAGTCTCCAAAATCTCGTTTCCAAAGCCTCTCTGCAGAACGAACAAGTTTCCACGCTGCTTTTGAATCTCACGTTTGAGTTTATCAAAACACAATTAGGTATTAAATTGATTGTATTGATTGTTTGCACATCAAGAGTAGTTCCTTTTGACGGCAATTGACTTGAAATTTCATGACAGAGAAGACAAGTGTTGTAGTTAGAGAACGCAGCAAGCAAAACTACAAAATCTATGATCAGCTAATCGTTCAATGGAGGACGAAATTGTTCCTGCCCAGGACAATGTTTTTTATTGATTTGCTATCGTCAGAAAGGAACGGTTTTGGGCAACTGGGAAAATAATAGACCCGAGTCTCATCCCGTTTTCATCTAATACTTTTAAATTTTTTAGATCTATATTTTTCAATCTAAAATAATAAATATAATTTATTTTGGATAAAAATATATTGTACATATAAAAAAATTATTATAATTAAATTGAATTAATTCAATTTAAAAAACTTGGTCTAATATTAATAATTACAAAACAAATATGTGGCTGATTTTGAGATGAATTTGTAGTATGAGTTCTACCTACGAGATCCATTCCAAACCCAAGCAAACACTTTAGTAACGCTTATTTGACCAATAGCAAAAAAAACTATACATGCCCTACTAAAATTATTTCAAACAAAAAAAAAGGAAAAAAAAAAGTCCAACAAAACCAAAAAAAAATAAAAAAACCGATTTAATAGGCTAAAATATTTGTCATGCGAAGTGAACTCGATTGAAAACATGAGAGGTGGCTTAATTTTTGAAAATGCAGGTAAATAAGTACTTATACATATCTACAAGTGTATATATCTTTATGTAAATTTATTTGTGTATATCGATTTTTAATATAATAATTTATACATTGTGATAATTTATGGTAGTATATATGTTAGAGGATTTATTTACATACATAATTAATAATCCTTCTACTCCAATATATATGGAGTTTTTTTTTCGGTACTTCTATGAGAAAAAAACTATAAACTTAAATAAAATTAAATTAAACTAACAAATTAATTATCAATAATTAAAATTCAATAATAATAATAGTTTAATAATCCAAAGTTATGATAAAAAAATAATATAGTAACAATATCAAACAAAATCCTCTCTGCATCATACCCGTGAATCTCTGTAGAACAAGTTTCCACGTTAAAGTTTCCAAACCCCACTCTGCAGAATAAGTTTTTAAGCGTGAGTTCCCAAACACCTTCTCTGCAGAACAGGTTTTGACGGGATAAATTTTCAAACATATATGCAGAATAAGTTTCAATACGTAACAAATTTTCATGGGGTAGGTTTACAAATAATCTAAATAACAAGTTTCAAGACGTAAATCTCACCATATCTTTAGAATCTCTCAGAGTCTTTGAATTTATCAAAAACCATGGCAGACAGTGAAAGCAAGCTGATGAGCAATAAATTAATCAGAGGAGAAGGACTCGATGAGTAATACTTTGAATCGTCAAATGTTAGATTTTTTAATTGATTTTAGATTAATAAATTACGTTTCAATTGATATAATCATGATCATTAGGTATTTTTTTAAGAAATATGTAAAAAAATCTCACCCTATATAAGGAAGGTGCTATCACTTTCAAGTATATCGACCCACAAGAGACAAGACCTATGATAGAATAAATTAGGGTTCAAAGTCTCTTGATTCTTGAATTGGAAATAATAAAAAAAAAGTATTAATTTAGATTTTTTTTCAGCGTCTTTCTGTAGGTCCGAACGGGTTTTGTGAGGGTAGAAGTCTAGAGGGGAGAGGTGAATAGACTTCTAAAACTTTTGTGAGATCAGGTGTGGATATGTAAGTATGCCTGATCAGAGTGCGAGTGAAGCAGTACGGACTGATATCCGACTTACTGATCGCTTGGGAGCAGATCAGTTCGGCGTCTATCAGTTCAACTGTTGGTGCGGAAGATAAGTTAACCCATGTGAAAAACCAGTTTGCTCAAACCAGATTCTGAGTAATTTGTTTTAGATCAGATGATAAAGAGGTCAAACTGATCAGATCAGCTGCTTGGTGCAAATCTGATCCAGACTCAGAACATGCATGGAATATAAAGCAGGTAGTATGCTAAGTGTGTAAAGCAGATAAATCACACAAGATTTATAGTGGTTCGGACAACTCGTCCTACGTCCACTCTTCCCTATCAGCAGGGGCACTCACTTAACCAATCTGGACTTAGATTAGTGTGTTAGTCCAACACAATACAACAGACGTTTCAAGAGTTCTCACTCAACAATCCCAGAGATCAGAAACTAGAAACCCTAGTCTGAAATCTTGCTAAACAAACTTAACCTAACTTTGTGGGTTCGTGTATAAGATTTGTATGTTCCAACTGGAATTCTATCATAGTATTTGATTAGCCTAAAGCTAGAAGATATGAATTTTATGCTATGAACTTTATGGGATGAACACTTAGATTAAATCTGGAGTTGTGTTCTTTATGCGGAAATCTTGCTTGAGCTTGAGTTTGTATAATTTCCGTAACCTTAGAATGAAGGTTGATCCCATATTTATAGGCACGAAATCGAACTAGCCGTTGGAGAGCAATTTGAATTTCGGTCTATTTAAGGTAGGTTTGCAGGTTTGATGTGACGTGCTCAGAGGCGGTATGGCCGAAAGCATGCAAGATTGTCCTCTGTAGCCGTTGGACTTTGAAGCGCTAGTCCTGCAAGTATTAGTTCCGTACGTGCGTGTCTTCTTCTCGTTGTTTCACAAGTACACAAATTTGGCACTTGATTTACTAACAAGATTGACATTCTTCTTGTCTGATTGACTTGGCTCGTACTAGGTAACTTGTGTTGGAATTTAGAGGCACGTAAACACGTAATACATGCGCAGCGAAAATAAACAGTTCACCAACAACGAACAATTAATTGCATAATTAAATACGAGTAAACGTAAACAAAATTCTTACAGTAATTCGTATACAGTTTTCTCTACTATGGTATCCACGTAATCCCCAATTACGGACTTGCACAGATTTGTCAGCGTTGAATCCCGAGATGAATTTGCTAGGAAAATTCCAACTCTAGATCTAATGGAGAATAATGAATTAACGTTGTTTGTGAATTCCCAAGAGCTTGTATATATAGGGGAGGCTCAGCTTAAATCTTAAGCTAACCTGATTAGGAAATAAAATCCATAATCTTGTAAATTAAATCCCATTGATTTAATTCTCATATATAAAATCTCTACGGATTAAATTTCCATGTATATCAAATCTCTACGGATTTGATTCCATATATTAAATCCTACAGATTTAATTTCCATGTATATCAAATCACTACGGATTTGATCTCATATATATCCTATAATAATATACCATATATTATTATTAGGAATTCCTATTTAATTAAATCTAATTTAATTAAACATTAATAATAATTAATTCCAAATTAATCTATTATTAATTAATTCTCCATAAATTAAATATTAAATCCAATTTAACATTTAATCAACCAACTATAATCCGTAAAAAGGAACTACTTGTTGTGTGACCCATAGGCCCTCATATATCGAGCGATTAGTCAAACTAACGGTCTTAATTGAACCCTAGATAATAAATCAGACATTCTCAATATATGAGGTACGTTGCGAGAAAAGTGCAACTACTTATAACTGAAACATGCCCCTATTACGATTTTCTCCTTTCATTCGCGAATACTCGATTAGTCTTGAACATGATGAAGTGTCTATTCAAATAACTTAATTAATTTATCTCTAATCACTAATTGATCATGTATGTCACACTTAGTCACAAAGTCTAAGTTGACGTGCATCAACCGATGACTTTGATCCAATTATGATGAGAAGATGAGTATTCTCTCTAAATCCACAATGAGGAATGAATCCTATTCTTGGCTCAACTGCCATGCACATGCACTTCGTGATGAACTCAATCCAAGCCGTATCTACCCATGAAAGGGTGCAAGCATTGGTCATGGTCAAAGTTCATCACTCCACACATGTCGTGCATATTGACCTCAAGTCAAAGGAGTATCGCATCGCTCCCACTATCCGAGACACCCGTAAACACATATAGTGGAAATACATTAAACAGTTTCTCGGATGGGTATATTAATACCCTCTAAGCTATTTGTGCATCCATCATGAGATATCTAGTATCTCGTAGTAAGTGAGATCTTACTACACCCTCTAAGAGTATGATGCAGATCGCACACCAATCTCCATTGCATCATCAATATCCCATTCTTGATGATCCTTAATCGGGGCTATTTGAGAGTCATGCTTCAGTCATCTGAGTTCTCACAACCTCAATGACAGCAATGACTCATGAAACACTTATATGAATAAATGCAAACAATCAAACATAATATTCAAACAAGTGTATTGTCATACATTAATATTAAATGAACTATAATATTAAATCAAACTGAATATCCTCGAGTATTATGTCCTTACAATGATTGTCTCTAGGACACTAACACTAATAATCTCCCACTTGGACTAGAGTCAATCACCTCCATGTCTAACCTCTAGACCATCAAATGTCTAGTGTGTACATGAACCATCAAATTAAATATGTGGGAATACATTTTAATTCTATTTCTCCTATCGTTATGATCTCCCGGATCAAATGATAAGTCTTGGTACATGCTTGTTTATGCTTGTTGATCTCAGTTCCTTTGCTTGCGCAATTGCACCAGTGTGTCTCAATAAAAACTTTATTAGACAACTGACACTCGAAACTACCCCTAGTTCTCTTAAGAACTATAAAATCCAGACATCCTCCTTGAGGCTTCTGATACAGCAATGTACTCAACTTCGATTGTTGAATCTGCAGTCCTTTTGCTTGAAACTATTCCAACTGACCGCCTCATTATTGAGAGTGAAACGTAACCTGACTGTGATTTGTAATCATCATAGTCAGATTGGAAACTTGCGTCAGCATAACCAGTCACTACTGGATCTGACTGTCCACTATAGACAAGGAAACATTCTCTAGTTCATCTAAGATACTTCAGAATGGTCTTGACAATAATCTAGTGAGACTCACCCGGATTCTGTTGGTATCTACCGGTGATGTTGATAGCGTAGGCCACGTTTGGCCTAGTGCAAGTCATGACATACATGATTGACCCAATTTCATATGCATATGGGACATATTTCATGTGTTTGATATCAGCTTCATCAGAAGGACAATCCTTCTTTGACAGCTTTATCCCATGATTTGCCGGTAGAGACCCTCTCTTAAAGTTCTTTATCGCAAAACGCTTCAACACCCTGTCTACATATGTGGACTGTGACAGCCTCAACATCCTTCTGGATCTATCCCTTTGGATCTTGATCTCTAAGATGTAGCAGGCTTCACAAAGATCCTTCACCATGAAGGTCTTCGATAACTAATCTTCGACGGACTGCATTAACGGGATATTGTTTCTCAAAATCAATGTGTCATTGACATACACGATTATGAAAACAATATTCTTCCTGTTGTGTCTACAATAAACACAAGGATCTTCCGAATTTCTGATGAAGTCAAAAGACTTGATAGCTTCATCAAATCGGATATTCCAACCCCTAGAAGTTTGCTTCAATCCATAAATGGATATCTTTATCTTGCATACTAGATTAGAATTTGACTTAGATGTGAAACCTTTCGGTTGAGTCATAAGCACTTCCTTATCAATGTCTCCATTGAGGAAAGCTGTTTTGACGTCCATCTGTCAAATCTCATAATCATAGTGTACTACTATTGCAAGTAAAATTCAAATGGACTTGATCTTTGCAACTAGTGAGAAGGTCTCATCACAGTCAATGCCTTCGCGTTGACTATAACCCTTCCCCACCAACCTAGTTTTGTATGTTTGTACTTTGCCATTTGCATTGGTCTTTTGCATGAAGACCCAATCGCAACATATGGGTCTAACCCCTTTAGGAAACTCAACCAAGTCCTAGACTTGATTGGTGTACATCGAGTCCATCTCGAATTTCATGGCTTCATGCAACTTCCTTGAATCAATATCTGATATTGTTTCAGAACAAATATTAGGATCGTTCTTATCCGGTATGTCCACATTAACTTGTTCCTCCAAGAGGTAACCGTATCTAATGGGCGGATTATAATTCCTAATATACTTTCGGAGCTGTGGTTGCGCAGGCTGTACATTCTGATCGTGAAAAATTTTGTGGTACATCGATTTCATCAATGTCCGAAGAGTCCTCAAGAGCTACACTTTCAGATGCCTCTTGGGCGGGATTTTGAACTATGTTGTTCTCATTCAGCCACTTGGAGGTTCTTGCACTGACAAGCCTAGTCCAATTACGCTCCCACTGGCTGAAAGACGATCACCTAGTGAAAGACTCCCACCGTGAAAGTCGCTGAATGCTCCCACTGATTCCTTGTCATGTTGCTTTGACAAGATATCAGTCTCTTTGTTAATTTGTGGTTCTTGAATTTCTTCAAGTTCTATCAGCTTACGACTTTGTTCCTTAAAGACATAGTCTTCTTCGAGGAACTTGGTCTGCTTAGAAACAATCACTGATTATTTCTCTGGTAGATAGAAGTAATATCCTTTAGTTTCTTTAGGATATCCCAATAAGTAACCCTTTTCACCTCTAGATTCCAACTTGTCGGTAAGCATCCTTTTCACAATCACGGGGCAACCCCATGTTAGATATGTGTAAAAGTTGGCTTCCTGCCACACCATGATTCATATGGTGTATGCTCAACCGATTTAGATGGAATCCTATTCAAAATGTAAATTGAGGTTTGTAACGCGTATCCCATAAGAATGTTGGAAGACAGGAAAAGCTCATCATGGACCTCCCCATGTCTAACAGGGTTTGGTTTCTTCTCTCGGACACACCGTTCATCTGAGGTGTTCTGGGAGTAGTCCATTGTGACTGGATTCCTTGTAACTTCAAGTAATCAGTGAATTCATGGCTAAGGTATTCACCTCCTCGATCCGATCGAAGAGTCATGATACTCTTACCAAGTTACTTGTCTACTTCAGCCTTAAACTCTTTGAATTTCTCAAAAGATTCGGATTTGTGTTTCATAAGATACACGTATCCGTATCTAGAGAAATCATCAGTAAAAGTGAAGTAGCCGAAGTGACCCCTAGCTAGAGTGGGCAATGGTCCACAAACGTCGTTGTAGATCAACTCTAGAACTTCTTTGGCATGCACCCCTTTCCTAGAAAAGGGTCTATTGATCATCTTGCCCATGAGATAAGATTCACAATCTCCATAAGACTCACATTCGAATGGGGTTAAGTAGTCTAACTTTCTTAACCTTGTAATTCTTTTCTCATTTAAATGATCAAGTTCTACAATGCCATAAGTAAGTCTGGTTTTCATGATTACTAAGTTTGAGTCTTTTATTTTGTATATTAAGAACATCATATCCATAATACAACCAAACATGTTGCGAGTAATAGAAAGAACTAGATGACAATCATTAAGTTCTAATCTAAAACCAAAGGGTAAGTCTAACACATAAGTCCCCACACGTTCAGTTAGCAACTCTTGCTCCGTTTCCACGTGTAAGACGATTTCACCCGCCCTAACTGCCCTATAATACATGAGCCCTTTCACATTAGTGCAAATGTGAGAGCCACGTCCGGTATCCAATACCAAGCAGTTAGCTCTGTTAGTGGACATGTTTATCTTAATAACAAACATACATGTTCTAGTGCTAGAAGCACCTAGTGTGTTCTTTTCAGCAACTAAAACCTTACAGTCCTTCTTCCGGTGCCCTCTTCTACTTACAGTAGAGGCACACATATTTGTTTACTCGCTCCTTCCTTTGAACACCATCTTAGTGATAGTGAACTCAAAAGTTTTGAGCACGTTGTGAAGTTCAGGCACGGTCGCATCCGTCTTATTCATATTATAGTTCACAATGAAGCTAAAATATGAATCCGGGAGCATCTAGAGGATAACATAGATGAAAACGTTGGTTTTTTAGATCAATGCCTAAATTACCAAGTTTCTCAATTATGTCTATCATCTTAAGCATATGAGATGAAATTTTCCCTTCTTTAGCTAACCGGCATCTGAACAGATCTCTCATCACTTCATAAATCTCAGAATGAGATTCAGAATCAAAGAGACCCTTCAGATGCTGGAGCATCTAAAAGAGATCAATTTTCTCACGTTGCCTATGTATATCGGGAGTCATGCCGAGCAACATCACACATTGAGCCTAGGAAGCATCCTCTTGATGCTTCTTCTGAGCTGCTACGTCAAACGTGGCTATCTTAGAGTACCAACTTTAAGGGTAACCGGGATATACGTGTCCAACACGTACTCAATCTTTTCTTGCCTTAGCACCAAACACATGTTTCGGTACCAGTCCAAAAAATTTGGCCTAGCCAATTTAGTCTGTTTCCAAAACACATCTCAATAACAGTTATACATTTCAAATAACCAAGAGAAATAAAATAAAACGGGAATTAAACACATAATTCTTATGATCAATATTCAACAATCAAAATAAACATGGCCTTTCTTTTGTGTTTATTTTGTCTCCATTATTTTCACATACTTAACGACCTCATCGGAAATGTACGAATTTATATCAAATATAAATTATAATGGACTAGGATCCACATTACTACTGTCATAATCCCAGCGAGGGCTGATCATTACAATAGCATAACTGGTAGGTCTCCAAACCAATTGCAAAACTGCAATTCCTAGTTTGTCGAACCTAGTTCGACTGATGTCCCTTATCCTTTGTTCCCCGCGAGGGCTAGCGAAACAAAGTTAAGTTGGTTTACAACCATCAAGCGGCGACATTACATGTCCCTATAAAAGTCCCGTTAAATGTAGATCCGAGCAAAAGACGAGGGTCTTTAAGTACTCATTGGAACGAAATCTCCGGTTTACTTTTAATTTTGATGGAAGACATCTTATCAAATCAATGAGAAAACCATATTTTAGTGAGGAACATTTTAAAGGCGGGGTATTAATTGCTTAATCGAGATCCAACATGTTAATCTATATCACATTTGAGCAATTATTGGGTGCCGCCTACCCAAACATGATTTCATATGGACTAACACTTATATGAGCGCCGTCTACCCAAACAATAATACGGTCCGACAAGTATTGGGCGCCGCCTACCCAAACAATTATAATGCAGACGTAAAAGGTGTTAACAGAATATAAAACACATTAACCAAGTGGGAATCAATAACCCGTTTAATCATTTAAACCATAATTTCGGCACAACCCTTCCCCTCATCATCACCCAATTTCCAAAACCGTCTTTCAATCGGGACAACCAGCACAAATCACAATTAATCATCACTGTTCATCAACACTATTCCAAATAGCTTTGAAGAACACGATTAAACTCAAGCGGTTATTCAATCAAAATCACAGGCAACAACAGGTATGTTCAACAGATCCAAAAAGATACAGTCCATCAGCATGACGATTGCGCGCGAGTCGTCGCCACCGCTAGGCGCGTGCCGGCGACTCGCCGCTGCAAACGATACATAGGGGCGCACGCGGAGCCGCGACCCTTCGGCAAATATTGAAACAGTGTGAGACGACATGAAACGGCGGCGTGTCACCACGAATTGGGTCGAAACATGGTTCGCCGCCTCGAATCTTATCAGACGCGAAGGGCGCCGCCTGAATCGTGGTGAAAGTGATGCTCTGCCATGGATCGAGTCGAAAGTGAAACGCTCCATCACGATTCCTTTGAAACGAGAGCGACGGTCCATGAATCGAGGCAAACCAGATAGAGGCTCTGCATATCGAGGCGAAATGAGTCAAGCCACCATGGTTCAAAACCGCCGTCGTGCACGGCGAAGTTGGCTCGCACGAGCATCGTGAGTCGCGGCGTGAAGCCGCCGACTCAAGTGACGTCGTGTTCGCTCACAACCACCGGGCGGCGTGGACTGGAACATGGAAAACCCTTGAGTCACGAGGAAGGTGACCCAATTGATAAAAACAATAAAGGGGTGCAGTTTTTGTTAAATTAAACAGTCGTACACCGGTTTTAAAAAAAAAAAATTTAAAACCAATACAATATGCAATTAATCAAGAGCCTGGAGCTCTGATACCACTATTGAAATTTAGAGGCATGTAAACACGTAATACATGTGCAGCGGAAATAAACAGTTCACCAACAACGAACAATTAATTGCATAATTAAATACGAGTAAACGTAAACAGAATTCTTACAATAATTCGTATATAGTTTTCTCTACTATGGTATCCACGTAATCCCCAATTACAGACTTGCACAGATTTGCCAGCGTTGAATCCCGAGATGAATTTGCTAGGAAAATTCCAACTCTAGATCTTATGGAGAATAATGAATTAACGTTGTTTGTGAATTCCCAAGAGCTTGTATATAGGGGAGACTCGGCTTAAATCTTAAGTTAACCTGATTAGGAAATAAAATCCTTAATCTTGTAAATTAAATCTCATTGATTTAATTCCCATATATAAAATCTCTACGAATTTAATTTCCATGTATATCAAATCTCTACGGATTTGATTCCATATATTAAATCGTATAGATTTAATTTCCATGTATATCAAATCTCTACGGATTTGATTCGATATATATTAAATCCTATAATAATATACCATATATTATTATTGGGAATTCCTATTTAATTAAACATTAATAATAATTAATTCCAAATTAATCTATTATTAATTAATTCTCCATAAATTAAATATTAAATCCAATTTAACATTTAATCAACCAACTATAATCCGTAAAAGGGAACTACTTGTTGTGTGACCCATAGGCCCTCATATATCGAGCGATTAGTCAAACTAACGGTCTTAATTGAACCCTAAATAATAAATCAGACATTCTCAATATATGAGGTACGTTGCGAGAAAAGTGCAACTACTTGTAACTGAAACATGGGCTATTACGATTTCCTCCTTTCATTCGCGAATACTCGATTAGTCTTGAACATGATGAAGTGTCTATTCAAATAACTTAATCAATTTATCTCTAATCACTAATTGATCATGTATGTCACACTTAGTCACAAAGTCTAAGTTGACGTGCATCGGTCGATGACTTTGATCCAATTATGATGATAAGATGAGTATTCTCTCTAAATCCACATTGAGGAATGAATCATATTCTTGGCTCAACTACCACGCACATGCACTTCGTGATGAACTCAATCCAAGCCGTATCTACCCATGGAAGGGTGCAAGCATTGGTCATGGTCAAAGTTCATCACTCCACACATGTCGTGCATATTGACCTCAAGTCAAAGGAGTATCGCATCGCTCCCACTAAGCGAGACACCCGTAGACACATATAGTGGAAATACATCAAACGGTTTCTCGGATGGGTATACCAATACCCTCTAAGGTATTTGTGCATCCATCATGAGATATCTAGTATCTCGTAGTAAGTGAGATCTTACTACACCCTCTAAGAGTATGATGCAGATCGCACACCAATCTCCATTGCATCATCAATATCCCATTCTTGATGATCCTTGATCGGGGCTATTTGAGAGCCATGCTTAAGTCATCTGAGTTCTCACGACCTCAATGACATCAATGACTCATGGGAACACTTATATGAATAAATGCAAATAATCAAACATAATATTCAAACAAGTGTATTGTCATACATTAATATTAAATGAACTATAATATTAAATCAAACTGAATATCATCGAGTATTATGTCCTTATAATGGATTGTCTCTAGGACACTAACACTAACAACTTGATGTAGTCAACTGATGGATCTGACCAGATCAGTTAAGACCGATCTGTCTACCTGGTTTGAATCTTTTGATGTAGGTTGTCTTAGCACAACTTACTGATTCTTCTTCGTGTTATCTGATGTAGGTTTTCTGGTCTTGATGTCTTTTGATCTTCGGCTCTTCAGCTTATCTGATCTTCTGATCTTCAGCTTATCTGATCTTCTGATCTTCAGCTTATCTGATCATCAAGACTTAGCCTATACATATTGAGTTCCACTTCAATATATGACCTATCTG
This sequence comes from Stenogyne calaminthoides, assembly GCA_037126765.1. Taxonomy (NCBI): domain Eukaryota; kingdom Viridiplantae; phylum Streptophyta; class Magnoliopsida; order Lamiales; family Lamiaceae; genus Stenogyne; species Stenogyne calaminthoides. The sequence goes on along the minus strand of JBBCBC010000019.1, from coordinate 13,229,731 downwards.
TTACATCAGCTGTCTATACAGCTCAGCTGGTCATCCTATTCTTGATGGGGAATGAGTTGCGCAGATCTATTTGGGGTGAATATTTAAATACAAATTTAATTCATTAATTATTACTAGCATGAATTAATCTTATATTAATTCAAATAATAATTGCAACAACAAATCATGCATATAAAAAGCCACGTAAAACCTACGCATGCGGAATCTACGGGTTTACGTGAACGTACCTCTCGGGATGGCAGTGGCTTTGGTCGGACGGACTCACCAAAAGGACTTCCCAAGTATTCCCTTAGCCCTTGCTCGACAATCCGGTGGAAGGATACTCGCGAACAATTAACAAAAGCAAAAAAATAAACTTTGTTGCACCACTTGTGTGGATTTGCTAATATTTCCAGCACATGGAATTGTACTTGGGAATGAACTAATCATCCCCTATTTATAGGAGAGAGGGTGAACGAAATTTTAGTGAATTTTCAATGTGGGAAAAGACTTTTCTTGGTCACCAAGAAATCTTGAATATATCCCATATATTCTTTTTCCCATAATTAAAATATTCCACAAAAATCCCACCTCCTCTATTATGGCATAATTTTCGAAAATATAGTGCAAGAATCTAAGATTTGGATCTTCTTGAATTTATGAGAAATTCTTGTATTTCAAGAAATACATATCTTCCATAATATCTTTTCAAGAAAATCAAGAAAATCTTTCTTGCCCTCTATTTTCCAAAAGTTTCGAAAATCTCACTATGAATAACCAAGTGGGAGATTTCTTGAATTTAATGAGATAATCTTGTATTCTAAGAATACATATCTTCATTCCATAACAAAATTCAAAGAAAATCTTTTCTCCTCTTTTTTATCCATAATTTTTCAAAAATTTGAGAGGAAATATAAGCAACAATATTTATTTTATTTTAATCACCTTTTCAGTTATTGGACTATTTGTTGGGCTACTCAGGGGGCCTTTAGGAGAATTAAGATTGGACCTTCTAATGGATCTTGAATATCTAATATTGAGCCACAATATAATTCAAGCCCATAAATATTAATTAATCCCACTACATAATTAATATTGCACTATCCATCTTAACCCATATTACGATCAATATGGCTCCCTCATTATTTCCGTGTTTAAGATTATCTAGCCCATTAATTAATTCAGCCACTTTGAAATAGCTTTCCGTTAATTAATATCTTTTGTCCTTGGTCGAGGAACGGTTCAACATTATTATCCATACCGGAAACTAATTCCACTTGCAAGATTTGGTATGATAAAACTTATGAACCTCCCAAGGGGGCAAATCAAGCAAAGCGTACTTGCACACGATTCTTCAGATTAAATCTTAGCAATCACATGTGACCAATAATATTGCCCAAGATAAAAAAGTATTGAATCTCTCTCCGATTAAGCTACCCATGATAAGTCAAAGCAATAGTTACCGATCCCACGTGATCCTATTTAAGGGACGAAGGTTAAGAAACAACGAACCATCGAGGTCTAATTCTTCCTTATTCGGATTCAAGAATTTATCCTCCTCAGGGTCCTATTCAATCATCGATGCACTAGTGTAATCTCTTGGTCAAGACAAACCAATCCCGAGCCTTACACCTCAACCTTTCGCGATGGTTGTTCATTTCCATCTAGGTCGTGAATGGGCGTACTTATAGTTACAAGGGACTTATTAATTTAATCTTTTGTGATCGGGTATCACTAAATTTAACTACATGTAACACGTCGCAATTATTGAACAATTATGCGAAGAAATATATATAACATTCAATCATATTTAAAGAATCGGTGATAAACAATTTATTTCAATAAATAAGTCCGAAAATTCGGTTTTAGATTATACAAAGTAAAAGCATACTTTTTCAAAAGATAATCCCAACAATCTCCCACTTATACTCAAAGTCCGCTTTTAAGTATACTACAACACGCCTCGAGTAGTCCGTGACATCTAATGTCACCTACACGAACCTAATAATTTCTCCCACTTATACTCAAAGCAGATTAGCAACCGGTCTTGACACCCATTCCTTCCACATGTCTCGAATGTATTCGAGGCGCACTCTTTGTGAATGGATCTCGCTGGGTTGTCCTCGAGACGCTATCTTTGCCACATCTATATCTCCTCTCTAACGATGATTAAGTATAAGATGGTATTTCGCTTTCAATGTGTTTCTTTGGCTTTGTGGGCTCTTGGTTCCTTTGAATTTGCAAATCGCTCCGGCATTGTCACAATAAATGATGATTCTGGCGGGCAAATTCGAACCACATCTAAGTCCACAAGGAAGTGCTTGAGCCAAACCGCTTCTTTTCACGCGCCTCATTAGCGAGCTACATATTCGCTTCCATGGTAGAATCTGCGATGCATTTTATGCTTGACGCTTCTCCATGTTCTGGCTCCTCCCCATGCAAAACACACTCTACCGGAGGTAGATTTTCCGAGTCCATGTCGATTGGAAATCCGAAGTCTATGTAACCAATGGGATTGGACTTCGATGATAAACCAACATTCTATCCCGAGTTCTTTTCGGATACTTGGAATGTTTTTAACTGCCGTCCAATGCTCTTTCCCAGGGTTACTTTGATATCTTGCCACCATGCCTACGGCAAAGCAGATATCCGGTCTCGTACAAACATTGCATACATAAGACTTCCGGCGACACCAAGCATAAGGAATGCCTTTCATGTCATCTATCTCCTCTTTTTCGTCTTAGGGGACATTTTCTTGGATAGATGGATTCCATGCCTGAAAGGTACGAATCCTTTCTTGGAATCTTGCATACTGAAACGTTTCAAGACAGTGTCTATGTATGAAGCTTGCGATAAGCCTAACATCCTTTTCTTGCGATCTCGAGTGATCTTGATCCCAAGGACGTGCCGGCTTCCCTAAGTCCTTCATATCAAACTGTTTTGAAAGCCATGCCCTTACGTTCGATAACACCTTCACATCGTTCCCGATGATCAGAATGTCGTCTACGATAGTACTAAGAATACCAATGCGGTTCAACACGCTTTTTTATACACACAACTTTCAAACTCATTTTGATCAAACCCATAAGACTTTATAACATGATCAAAACATTGGTTCCAAGCTCGATGCTGTTTTTGTCCGTAAATGGACTTCTTGAGCTTACAAACAAGATGTTCTTGGCCTGTTTCAATGAAACCTTGGGGTTGTTGCATATAGATCTCTTCGTCAAGACTTCCGTTAAGGAAAGCTGTCTTGACATCCATTTGCCAGATTTCAAAGTCGAAATGCTTGTGAATCGATAAGAGAATACGGATGGACTTAAGCATGGCTCTTGGCGAAAAAGTTTCCTCATAATCGATCCCTTCTTTCTCGAGTATAACCTTTTCGCCACTAGTCTTGCTTTGAAGGTTTCAACCTTCCCGTCCGGTCCTCTTTTTCCTCTTATATACCCACTTGCATCCAATGGGTTTGACCCCATTAAGTGGTTCGACTAGCTCCCACACTCTATTATGAAACATAGAACCCATTTCGGTTTCATTCTTTGTTTGCCAAGAATCGCATCCTTATCTTGGAGTGCCTCGTCATATGTCCATGGGTCTGATTAAATCTTGTCCGAATCAAGTCGAGGACTCTCCTATTCCCATGAATCTCTCGGCCGCTCCTAACAACCCTCCCACTCTGACGAGGCTCCGCCAGAAAGCGTATCGTTTGGTATATCATCTAAGATAGTTGGCAATGAGGTTTTCCTCTAAGCTCATTTAAGGTAATCTCATACGGGTTTTCTTTGGTTCATATAGTCTTCTTCCAAAAATCTAAAGTGGGTGCTTATGACCACCTTTTGATCTTCGGACCATAGAACATACACCCTTTTTTTCCTCGGGGTATCCTACAAAAACAAATTTTTAATTACGATCGAGGATCCAATTTACCGGCTTCCTTATCAAACACGTGGGCGGACACCCCCAAATCTTCATGTGTCTCATACTAGGCTTGCGCCCGTCCACAATTCTTTGGGAGTTTTGGGAACCGATTTGGATGGCACCAAGTTCGAATGTAAGCCATTTGTTTCATGGCATGACCCAGAACGACTTGGGAAGATCCGCGATAACTCATCATTGATCTAACCATTTCCAAAAGAGTTCTGTTTCTTCGCTCTGCAACCCCGCTTTTGTTGAGGGGTTCCGATGCGATGAGAGTCGATACAATCCATTCATCGATATAAGTAGTTCAAAAACTCATCGCCGAGGTATTCGCCTCCACGATCGGATCGTAGAGACTTGATACGTTTTTCCCTATGATTCTCTGCTTGAGCCTTAAATTCTTTGAATTTCTCAAAGGTCTCGATTTATGCTTCATAAGGAAAATATAACCGCATTCCTTGAGTAATCATCAATGAAAGTGACGAAATAATCATAACCTCCTCTTGCTTTGGTTGACATTGGACCACATACATCTGTGTGAGAACGATCTCTAACACTTCTTTGGCCCTATTCCCTTGGCTCCAAATGCCCTCTTGGTCATTTTTTAACCTCCAAACATGATTCGCGGGTTGGAAACGGTTCAACTTGGAGAAGTTCTAGTGAACCGCCTTTCACCAACCTTTGGATCCTCTTTGGATTTATATGACCCAATCTTAGATGGCAAAAGAAGTGTCTCGTTCACGTCGATGATGAACGCTTTTTCTCGGAAATAGTTGATGTGTTATAGGATACATTTCTTGAGTGGTGTGCACAGTTAATTGTATAGAGATTATTCGCCAACGTTCCATGACAGATAAATTTATCTTAAAGAGAAATGGTAACAACTTTATTAAAAGTAACCGAATATCCATCATGAAAAAGTTTAGAAACTGAAATCAAATTCTTTCTAAAACTCGAACGCATCTAACATCTCTTAAAATTAAAACTCGTCTTCAAAAGACAGTGCACTTCTCCCATCGCTTCAATTTGCCACTCTCGTAGCATCGCCCAGTGTGATGAGGATCTCACTTCCACTTAGTTGTCGGGTCCTTTTGAACCCCTGTAACGTGAAACAAACATGATAAGTGGATCCCGTATCCACTACCCATAAATGGGAGGCATACGCCGCTAAACAAGTTTCAACAACTAGTGAGTGAGGATTACCTTTCTTTCCTTTCCTTTTGGGATTGGAACAGGCTGACCTCCAATGTCCTTTCTCCCCGCAATTGAAACATGTTCCTTTTGGTTCTTTCTTGACACCCAACCAGCTAACCGTCTTTTTCTCACTTTTCTTAATGATGAGTTTGCATTGGTTCTGATCATTTTCCTTTTCTTGAGACTTGCCTTCCACTGGCCTAGATCTCGAGAAAAGGCTTTTGATCACCAATGCCTCGTCTTTCTTTCCTAAATGCTTCTCCACTTTCTCCAAGGCTTCTTGAAGATCATCCATGGTAAACATGTGATCATTCATCACAAAACCACAGTAAAATTCATCGAAGCTCCTTGGCAGAGTAAGCAACAGAAATTCGATTTGGGCCTCATCACAATACTTAGTTCCGAGATAAGCCAGTTTCAGAAAATGGTTCTTGACTCTGAGAACATGCTCCCTTACAGGTGTTCCCTCAACCATTTTCAGCCTAGCCACGTCGTCGTTTTTAAACTGATCGATCATGCGGTCTTTTGTTGAAAACATTTCTTCAAGACTTTGTATAATTTCCGCAGCAGACTCAACACCTTCATGAACGTGTTTCAAATCATCAGACAGTGAAGTCAAGATTACACGTTTCATGGGTTCATTGGCCTGCTCCCAAATATTATACTCATGTCTTGCCGCATCAGTTGATTCATCAGTAGGCTTACGTGGCTTGGGTACATCAAGAATCCAATAATGTTTTTATGCAGGTAGGACATGCATCATATTTCGTTTCCAAACATTATAGTTTTCTCCAGATAATTGGTGTTCTTTGAGTGTATATAACAGTGGATTAAAAGGTTGCGACATGATGAACTGAAATAAACAATAATATGCATAAGCACAAAAGTATCACAAGGTTTGATCACATTCATCATATTTAAAATCTCAAAAAAAAATATGAACATGCATCAGCCAACATCTCAAAACAGTTTAAATAAGCCACGTGGGGTGGGTCATTATTTAAACACATTCAAGCAGGTTACAAACAAGAACAGTTACAAACCTTTAATATCCAGATTAATAGTTGGCTCTCACTTTACCAATATAAAATTGACAGGGACTTCGGGGAAGTATATGCATATCAATTTTATACCTAAGTAATAACCATGATTAAATACAGGATTACTATTTCGCTTTGATCGAGCCTCGTGGGGAGGGTCATCGTCGCCACAAGTAATAACCCACAATCATCCGTTCGGAATTCATTCATGTGAAACCTATCTTTTGACCGTCCCAAAGAATTTTCTCCAAAAGAATTCACAAATAAATAAATCATGGAGGTCAAAATTAATTCAATTTTATTATCCTAATAAAATTGTCAATTAATTATTTAAAACATACTTAGTAATTTTGAAGTTGAGATTTTTCAATTTGGCAACCCTCATGCAAACACATTTAAACAAATTAAATAAAGCATAAGATAACACAAATAAATCAAGCAAAAGCAAAAATAAACATATTGGGCACAAATTATCCAATTGTCATGGTTTGATTTTTCTTGGCTTGATCTTGAAGAAAACACGTCTCGAATTTCTCCCACTCGTTCGTCTCGAAAAAAATACTTCTTCTCGAACCGCCACGCCCAGCAACTTCGCGGCAATGATGCGCCATCATCCGGCCGGGTCCTTGCCTTGGACTCGGCACCGCCCGCCGGGCCCAGCGCCCGCCCCATGCCTGTTTCGACGACACCTCGGCGGTGTCGTCGGCGTCAGCGAGATCTCGGCGGCCGTCACGCCAGCGTCACCAGTATCCGCCTTGTATACCCGCCCATCCAGCTCGCCCGCGACCTCCGGCCGCCCGCGTCTCGCCTTCAGCAGCGCCCGCGTCCGCCCGTCGCTGCTTTCGGCCTGGGCCGCCGTCTTGCAGGCCTGCCTCATCTCACGCTGGCTGCCGCCCAGCCACTGCCTGTGCCTGCCTCACGCCGCCCGCTTACACAGTTGGTGCGGATTTAGATCCTTTAATTCTTCATCTTTTTTCGTTTCGATCAGGGGTTACAATTTATTTACAAAAAAATAAATAAATAAACCTAGATCTAGACTAGTCTATTACATTGATCAAATCAAACAAATCCTAGTCTACTCGTGGATTTTCTCACGAGGCAAAAACAAATCGAATCGAATCGAATTAAAAAACCACGGTTTATAAGCATGCAAAATAAAACATTAAAATCCATGACAATTGGATACTGCAAAAGCAGATCTAACGGTTCTACTATCCAATTTCAAATTTAATGTCCACGAATTAAATTACAATTTAAAAAATTGAGTCAAAAATGTTGGCTCGATGCGATTGATGGGGAATGAGTTGCACAGATCTATTCGGGGTGAATATTTAAATACAAATTTAATTCATTAATTATTACTAGCATGAATTAATCCTATATTAATTCAAATAATAATTGCAACAACAAATCATGCATATAAAAAGCCACGTAAAACCTACGTATGCGGAATCTACGGGTTTACGTGAACGTACCTCTCGGGATGGCAGTGGCTTTGGTCGGACGGACTCACCAAAAGGACTTCCCAAGTATTCCCTTAGCCCTTGCTCGACAATCCGGTGGAAGGATACTCGCGAACAATTAACAAAAGGAAAAAAATAAACTTTGTTGCACCACTTGTGTGGATTTGCTAATATTTCCAGCACATGGAATTGTACTTGGGAATGAACTAATCATCCCCTATTTATAGGAGAGAGGGTGAACGAAATTTTAGTGAATTTTCAATGTGGGAAAAGACTTTTCTTGGTCACCAAGAAATCTTGAATATATCTCATATATTCTTTTTCCCATAATTAAAATATTCCACAAAAATCCAACCTCCTCTATTATGGCATAATTTTCGAAAATATAGTGCAAGAATCCAAGATTTGGATCTTCTTGAATTTATGAAATATTCTTGTATTTCAAGAAATACATATCTTCCATAATATCTTTTCAAGAAAATCAAGAAAATCTTTCTTGCCCTCTATTTTCCAAAAGTTTCGAAAATCTCACTATGAATAACCAAGAGGGAGATTTCTTGAATTTAATGAGATAATCTTGTATTCCAAGAATACATATCTTCATTCCATAACAAAATTCAAAGAAAATCTTTCTCCCTCTTTTATCCATAATTTTCAAAAATTTGAGAGGAAATAAAAGCAACAATATTTATTTTATTTTAATCACCTTTTCAGTTATTGGACTATTTGTTGGGCTACTCAGGGGGCCTTTAGGAGAATTAAGATTGGACCTTCTAATGGATCTTGAATATCTAATATTGAGCCACAATATAATTCAAGCCCATAAATATTAATTAATCCCACTACATAATTAATATTACACTATCCATCTTAACCCATATTACAAATCAATATGGCTCCCCGGTCATTATTTCCGTGTTTAAGATTATCTAGCCCATTAATTAATTCAAGCCACTGAAATAGCTTTCCGTTAATTAATATCTTTTGTCCTTGGTCGAGGAACGGTTCAACATTATTATCCATACCGAAAACTAATTCCACTTGCAAGATTTGGTATGATAAAACTTATGAACCTCCCAAGGGGGCAAATCAAGCAAGCGTACTTGCACACGATTCTTCGTATTAAATCTTAGCAATCACATGTGACCAATAATATTGCCCAAGATAAAAAGTATTGAATCTCTCTCGATTAAGCTACCCATGATAAGTCAAAGCAATAGTTACCGATCCCACGTGATCCTATTTAAGGGACGAAGGTTAAGAAACAACGAACCACTGAGGTCTAATTCTTCCTTATTCAGTTCTGAAGAATTTATCCTCCTGTAGGTCCTATTCAAATAAGATCGGTCATGCACTAGTGTAATCTCTTAGTCAAGACAAACCAATCGAGCCTTTACACCTCAACCTTTCGCGATGGTTGTTCATTTCCATCTAGGTCGTGAATGGCGTATTTATAGTTACAAGGGACTTGTTAATTTAATCTTACGTGATCGGGTATCACTAAATTAACTTCTGATGTAACACGCGTTTAATTATTGAACAGTTATGCAAAGAAAATATATAACATTCAATCATATTTAAAGCATCGATGATAAACAATTTATTTCAAGAAATAAGTCTCGAAAATTCAGTTTTATTATACAAAGTAAAAGCATACTTTTCAAATAATCCCAACAATCTCCCACTTATACTCAAAGTCCGCTTTTAAGTATACTACAACACGTCTCGAGTAGTCCGTGACATCTAATGTCACCTACACGAACTTAATAATTTCTCTCACTTATACTCAAAGCAGTTGGCAACGGTCTTGACACCCATTCCTTCCACATGTCTCTCGAATGTATTCGAGAGGCGACTCTTTGTGAATGGATCTCGCTAGGTTGTCCTCGAGACGCTATCTTTGCCACATCTATATCTCCTCTCTTAACGATGACTTCGTATAAGATGGTATTTCCTTTCAATGTGTTTCTTTGGCTTTGTGGGCTCTTGGTTCCCTTGAATTTGCAAATCGCTCGCATTGTCACAATAAATGCGATTCTCTTTGGGCAAATTCGAACCACATCTAAGTCCACAAGGAAGTGCTTGAGCCAAACCGCTTTTTTCATTTGCCTCATTGCTAGCCTACATATTATTCTTCCATGGTAGAATCTGCGATGCATTTATGCTTGACTCTTCTCCATGTTACGGCTCCTCCCCCCATGCAAAACACACTACCGGAGGTAGATTTTCTGGAGTCCATGTCTGATTGGAAATCCGAGTCCGTGTAACCAATGGGGATTGGACTTCCTGACTGATAAACCAACATTCTATCCCGAGTTCTTTTCAGATACTTCAGAATGTTTTTAACTGCCGTCCAATGCTCTTTCCCGGGGTTACTTTGATATCTTGCCACCATGCCTACGGCAAAGCAGATATCCGGTCTCGTACACAGCATTGCATACATAAGACTTTCGACAGCCGAAGCATAAGGAATGCCTTTCATGTCATCTATCTCCTCTTTCGTCTTAGGGGACATTTTCTTGGATAGATGGATTCCATGCCCGAAAAGGTACGAATCCTTTCTTGGAATTTTGCATCTTTGAAACGTTTCAAGACAGTGTCTATGTATGAAGCTTGCGATAAGCCTAACATCCTTTTCTTGCGATCTCGAGTGATCTTGATCCCAAGGACGTGCCCCGGCTTCCCCTAAGTCCTTCATATCAAACTGTTTTGAAAGCCATGCCCTTACGTCTGATAACACCTTCACATCGTTCCCGATGATCAGAATGTCGTCTACGTATAGTACTAAGAATACCAATGCAGTTCCAACACGCTTTTTATACACACAACTTTCAAACTCATTTTGATCAAACCCATAAGACTTTATAACATGATCAAAACATTGGTTCCAAGCTCTGGATGCCTGTTTGAGTCCGTAAATGGACTTCTTGAGCTTACAAACAAGATGTTCTTGGCCTGTTTCAATGAAACCTTGGGGTTGTTGCATATAGATCTCTTCGTCAAGACTTCCGTTAAGGAAAGCTGTCTTGACATCCATTTGCCAGATTTCAAAGTCGAAATGCGTAGTAATCGATAAGAGAATAAGGATGGACTTAAGCATGGCTACTGGCGAAAAAGTTTCCTCATAATCGATCCTTTCTTTCTGAGTATAACCTTTCGCCACTAGTCTTGCTTTGAAGGTTTCAACTTTCCCGTCCGGTCCTCTTTTCCTCTTATATACCCACTTGCATCCAATGGGTTTGACCCCATTAAGTGGTTCGACTAGCTCCCACACTCTATTATGAAACATAGAACCCATTTCGGGTTTCATTGCTGTTTGCCAAGAATCTGCATCCTTATCTTGGAGTGCCTCGTCATATGTCCATGGGTCTGATTCGTCTTGTCCGGGAATCAAGTCAGAGGACTCTCCTATTCCCATGAATCTCTCGGGCTGTCTAACAACCCTCCCACTACGACGAGGCTCCGGTTGTGAAAGCGTATCGTTTGGTATATCATCTAGTACAGTCGGCAATGAGGTTTTCCCTCTAAGCTCATTTAAGGTAATCTCACTTCTGGGTTTTCTTTGGTTCATATAGTCTTCTTCCAAAAATCTAAAGTGGGTGCTTATGACCACCTTTTGATCTTCAGGACCATAGAACATACACCCTTTTGTTCCCTCGGGGTATCCTACAAACAACCTTAATTCTGATCGAGGATCCAATTTACCGGCTTCCTTATCCAACACGTAGGCCGGACACCCCCAAATCTTCATGTGTCTCATACTAGGCTTGCGCCCGGTCCACAATTCTTTGGGAGTTTTGGGAACCGATTTGGATGGCACCAAGTTCAGAATGTAAGCCGTTGTTTCCAAGGCATGACCCCAGAACGACTTGGGAAGATCCGCATAACTCATCATTGATCTAACCATTTCCAAAAGAGTTCAGTTTCTTCGCTCTGCAACCCCGTTTTGTTGAGGGGTTTCGGGTGCAGTGAGCTGGGATACAATCCCTTCATCAGATAAGTAGTTCAAAAACTCATCGCTGAGGTATTCGCCTCCACGATCAGATCGTAGAGACTTGATACGTTTTTCCCTATGATTCTCTGCTTGAGCCTTAAATTCTTTGAATTTCTCAAAGGTCTCAGATTTATGCTTCATAAGGAAAATATAACCGTACCTTGAGTAATCATCAATGAAAGTGACGAAATACTCATAACCTCCTCTTGCTTTGGTTGACATTGAACCACATACATCTGTGTGAACGGTCTCTAACACTTCTTTGGCCCTATTCCCCTTGGCTCCAAATGCCCTCTTGGTCATTTTAACCTCCAAACATGATTCGCAGGTTGGAAACGGTTCAACTTGGAGAAGTTCTAGTGAACCGTCTTTCACCAACCTTTGGATCCTCTTTGGATTTATATGACCCAATCTTAGATGCCAAAGAAGTGTATCGTTCACGTCTGATGGACGTTTTCTTTTCTCGGAAATAGTTGATGTGTTATAGGATACATTTCTTGAGTGGTGTGCACAGTTAATTGTATAGAGATTATTCGCCAACGTTCCATGACAGATAAATTTATCATAAAGAGAAATGGTAACAACTTTATTAAAAGTAACCGAATATCCATCATGAAAAAGTTTAGAAACTGAAATCAAATTCTTTCTAAAACTCGGAACGTACAGAACATCTCTTAAAATTAAAACTCTGGCTACAGTCAGTTTTCTCTCTGCATCAACCAAAGCTTGCTGCTCTTCTCTGATCCTTTTCATCAGGTCAGTTGCCAAAGTGTTGAACTGTGTTTCAACGTTTGCCTTTACCCTGTCTTGAATATTCTTCGAAAGGCAATCTAGGTTATCGGCATCTAAGGCAACAACCCTGCCAGATGTTGAAGCCTCACCAGATAGGGTCACATCTGCAACACCCAAACCTGGTTCATCGGCAGCTTGCTCATCATCATGAGCCCAGTAAGCTTCCTCCTCTATTGCAGCAATTCCAAACCTTTCATGAATCAACCATCTGATGCCATCATCAGAAGTCAATTCAGCTGCACTGCTTACTCCAGCATTCTCCATACACCTCGTCTCCAGATCCACAAAGTACTCAGATCCGAAAGCTTCCATCAGAATCAAAAATTCCTCAATACCCTTCAGACGGATATCCCTCCAGAAGACAATCTCTTCAACCTTCGGCTGGAGGCCTGGATGGTTAATCAGATCCGGACAGATCTTGTTCAGATAAGCTTTTACCTGTTGCTTCAGAATGAACAGAGTGGGATCCTCGGTGTCTGACTCTAGGGACTCCAGAAAAATCCTAGTGTTGAATGGATTGTGGGTAAGAGAGACATAGAGGTCATCTCTTGGAACAACTTCTTCAGCAACCTGTTCCTCAACCCTTTCTGGTTCCTTTGCAGTGGGAATTTGTGGTTCTGGTTGAGCTGGTGCACTGGGTGGGGTAGGTTCTAGTTCTGGTTGAGTAGGAGTTGGAGTTGGCTCAGATTGGGGTTGAATTTGGGGTTCGGGGGCAGTTTGCGGTTGGGGTTCAACTGGTGCAGATGGGGTTGGGGTTGGAGATGGAGATTTGGCTGGTGATGGTGAGGGTGATTTGGATGTAGGTGTAGGTGATCTATCCCTTCTGAATACCGTACTAAGGGGCACATAATCTGAGGGTGACTGCTCCCCAGTTGGTTCATCTTCTACTCCTTCTCCTTCTCCTTCTGCTTCACCTTCTCCTTCAGCCATCTGCTCTATCTGCTCCTCCTCTGATTCAATGTGAATCATCTCCTCAACTCTCTCTACCTCAGCTGGTTCAGGTCCAGCTTCCTCCATTACCACCTTAGAAGGTTTTCCAGGTGCCTTCTTCAGAAGAGTGGTAATCTTCTTTTGACGCTTTTCTGCCTCATCTGGTTTCTTGGCCAGTGCCTTTCGTTTCAACTTCTTCTTGGGGGCGGCCTGTTCCTGTGTTTCTGACTGGACAGAAGACATAGTTGCCTTAGCTTCTTTTCCTTTGCCTTCTCCTCTTTGTCTAGGCACATATGGAGCTAGATCATCGTCAGATTGGCCTGGTAGGGGCTCATCTTTTCCCAAAATGGCCTTGAACTTTGCCAGATATACTTTCTTTCCATCTTCATTCCACTGGAAATTATTGGGCAGTTTATCCGCAAGGATTATAGAAACCTTGTGAGTAAATGAGCACTTTGAAGTCAGAAAGACTTCATTTCTCTCATTAATGGCAAATTTCCCATTCTTCTTCATCAATCTTGCCTTGAACATCCCTAGCCAGTCAACATCCTTGGCTTTCTTGATAATAGCAGTCATGACACCCTGCTTGTGTGAAGTGATGGCATCAAGACTGTAAGTTAAGCACATAATCACCTTGGAAACAATCTCGAACAGGAGTCAATATTTCCTTTTGAGATGAGGGGCACGGATGTTCACAATCTGGTCTCGATTTGCCGGTCTTAACAATTCGGCCTGTAAAAACCCCTTCTCTCCTAGTTCATTAGTGAACGTTTCCGGAGCAATACTTCCCTGTCGAAGACCAAATATCCTTCGTAAGTCGTTATTAGTCACTACTATCTTCGTTCCTCCAACGGATGAAATCAACTTCTCCTCATCATCCTCTTCTCTCCTAAGATTGTACAGAAACTCCAAAGCTTCATACGTGTACACAATGTCCTGGTGCCGATAGCAGAACTGCTCAAGTCCTCATGCTCGAAGGCATTCCATAATTTCAAGCGACTCAGGATCAGAGGTGACTAAGAAAAGGACAGATTTCTCATCAATGATGTCCTTCTTCATTGATACGAAATTGCACATTTTCTTGCCTTGTCCAGCTCGTGTAATGAGTTGTGTCATTTCAGTGAAAACAAATGATTTTAGGAATGAGTTTGAATAAGTTAATTCAATAAGTATAGTAAAAAACACAACCCTAATCCACTAATCAAATATCTTAAGCACAAACTCATATTAAGACAAGTATGCATTTAGGACAAATCAAGAACAGTACATTATCGCAACAAGATCTATTTTCAGAATTTTAGTAACACATTTTGTAAGCATAAACAACCATTTTGACAAACAGTGATACCAAAAAGTCATTTAAGTAAAAACATATTTATAAATTTACCAGATATCGATTCAAAGATTTTGAAAGATGAAAGATGAATCGATTGAGAGTTCGAAATGAATTTGTTCGCAAAGTTTATCTCTCAAGAATTTGGTAAATTTAGAAGTGTAAAAGTTTTCTTGAAACTGAGTTAGGGTTTTATATAGTGCGAGGGAAAACATTTTGCACAACTCCCCGTAAATACTCAAGTATTCGTGTTTTAAAATCAACGGCTGAGATTAGGTGGTTGTAAAGTATTTTAATCGTGCGGTTGAGAAAATTGACCCGCTCGTATTTTGGATGCGAAAAGTGCAATAAATACCATAAATACATATTCCCCATGTCCGCATTTAATGCTTTGCAGTGCGTGCGTCATAAAGTAAAGCCAACATTAATAATAACATTTAAATAGATAAGCCCATGAATCAGATAAGGCAAAACAGATAATGTAAATCAGAAAACGTATCTAACTGATTGATATCGTAATCAATCAGTTACCACTTGATCTGATCTGAATTCTCTGATTTTTTGTCGATCTTACTGTGTAGCTTAAACCTTAGCAAATTTTCCCAACAATTTTTTATCCCTCAGATCAGTTTTCTTCTGATCTAAACACCTTTAGTCAGTTGAAGTTTTCCCTTCAACTGATATTCCTTCTCGATCGATTACTAAATGATCCTATCCGATCGATTGAAGTTCCCTTTCAATCGACCTTCTTTCTTACCGTCGTGCGTAACCAACCGGGTATTGAGATTAAGCCACGTATATTCGGTGCATCTTCTCCAAGATCTAGAAGCCCTAGCTCATTACATAGTTCTCTAAATTTTACTTCAGCTAAAGGCTTGGTTAAAATATCAGCTTTCTGCTTATCAGTATGAATCTTTTCCATTCTGATGTTCTTCTTTTCCACATGGTCTCTGATAAAGTGATGTCTGATGTCCACATGCTTGCATCTTGTATGCAGAACTGGGTTCTGTGTGATTGCAATCACACTATTATTATCACAGAAGATAGGCACATTCGTAGCTATAATGTTATAATCCCTCAGCTGCTGACAAAGCCAAAGCAGTTGCGAGCAACAGCATCCTGCAGCCATATATTCTGCTTCAGTAGTAGATGTGGCAACAAATGTCTGTTTCTTTGAAAACCAAGAGACCAGTTTACTTCCCAGAAACTGACATGTACCTGAGGTTGATTTTCTGTCTATCCTACAACCTCCATAATCAAAATCAGAGTACCCGGTAAGCTCTAGATTATCATCTGCAGGGTACCATAAACCAATGTTTACAATTCCCTTCAGATACTTAAGAATCTGCTTAGGTGCTATCAGGTGGCTCTGTTTTGGATTTGCCTGAAATCTGGCACATACACCTATTGCGAAGGTTATATTTGGTATACTGGCAGTAAGGTATAATAAGGATCCAATCAAAGCCCTATACTCCTTCTGATTTGTTTTCTGACCACTCTAATCTAGATCCATCCTGAAGGCTGTCATCATTGGAATCTTTGCAGCTTTGCAATTCTGGATTCCATACTTAGCCAAAATATTCCTTGTGTACTTGGCCTGACAGATGAAGATCCCAGTATGACCTTGCTTAACTTGAAGACCTAGAAAGTAGTTCATCTGACCCATCATGGACATCTCGAATTTCCCTTGCATCAGTTTGCTAAACTTATCACATAAGTTCTTGTTGGGAGATCCGAAGATAATATCGTCCACATAGATCTGAACCATCAGAATATTATCACCATCTTCTACTCTGAACAAGGTCCTATTAATCAGTCCCTTAGTGAAACCATTTTCTTCCAAGAACTGGGACAGTGTATGATACCAAGCTCTGGGAGCCTGTTTCAGGCCATAAAGAGTCTTCTTTAAAAGGTATACCTGATTATTCATTTCAAAGCCAGGAGGTTGTTCAACATACACCTCTTCAGCTAGTATTCCGTTTAAAAACACTCTTTACGTCAATCTGGTACACAATGAATCCCAATTGAGCAGCATAAGCCAGAAACAGCTGAATGGCTTCTAAGCGAGCAACAAGTGTGTAGGTCTCATCATAATCAATCCCTTCTAATTGTGAATACCCCTTTGCAACCAGTCTTGCCTTATTTCTGGTTATCATATTGTGCTCATCTTTCATGTTCTTGAAGACCCATCTGGTTCCAATAACACTTTGGTGAGTTGGTCTGTCTACAAGTTCCCAAACTTGATTCCTCTCAAACTGCTCTAGTTCTTCTTGCATGGCTAGAATCCACTTTACATCTTGAAGTGCTTATTCAATGGTTAGGGGTTCCTTGAGAGACAGATAACAGTAGTACATTGGACTCTCACCAATCTGATGTCTAGTCTGAACCCTATTCCTTGGATCTCCTATAATTTGATCAGCTGGATGATCTCTTTACCAGATTTTCTTTGCTTGAATAGCTTCATCTTGGAGATCTTCTTCATCATCATTATCACCAATAGAATCACTTGAAACTTGTATAGGGATATTAGTTGGATCTACATAACAGGGACATATTTCAGCAGATGTTTGAATCATCTCAGATTGCTGCATATCTGCCTGATTATCAGGTGTTCCCCCTGAATTCAATGGTTTAGTTGTTTCTGTCTCAGCTGTACCAGCTTCTTCATTGACAGTTGTATGTACCTTAGGGTCTGACTGACCTGGTGAATCATCAAGGTCAAAGTTGGGAATATACAACAGTGATGTGTTTTGAATCCTTTCCTTTGAGCCTCAACTGATCCATTTTCAGTGTTTTTGGTCCATCAGGTACGGCTTGTTCTGCGGCAGATTTCTCTTGATCAGATGTTGAATCATCAAAGACCACATGAGGTGTTTCTTCCACAACTAAGGTTTGTTTGTTGAAAACCCTAAATGCTTTGCTGGTTGAGGAATATCATAAGAATATACCCTCATCTGACTTAGCATCAAAAGTTCTCAACTGACTCTTCCCATTATTGTGAATGAAACACTTGCACCCGAACACATGAAAGTAGAAAACTCGAGGTTTTCTGCCCTTCCACAGTTCATAAGGTGTTTTGAAGTGAATCTTAGTCAGAGAACATCTGTTCTGGGTATGACATGCAGTGTTGATTGCTTCTGCCCAAACATGATTTGGTGTTGCATGTTCAGCTAACATGGTGCGAGCAGCTTCTTTGAGTGTTCTGTTTCTCCTTTCTGCTACGCCATTTTGTTGTGGTGTTCTGGCAGCTGATGTCTCATGATGTATACCAAACTCAGAGCAAAAATCAGATATAAACTGGTTCAAGAATTCTGTACCTTTATCTGATCTGATTTTCACTATGCTGAGACCCTTTTCATTCTGAATCTTCTTGAGAAGTTCAGGTAGCTTTGTTGTAGTTTTATTTTTCTTATACAAGAATACAACCCAGGTGAATTTGGAGTAATCATCCACGACCACCAGAGTGTATTTGCGTCCACTGAAACTAAGAGGCGTAACTGGTCCAAATAAATCCATATGGAGCAGTTGTAGTACTCTGCTGGATGGAGGAGAAGGAATCCCTTTGAATGAAGCCTTGACTTGCTTTCCCTTCTGATATCCGGCACATGTCTGATCCTTAGAGAAAACTTCATTCGGAAGACCTTCAACCAAGGACATCCTTGCTATCTTGTTAAGAGTCTTAAAGTTCAGATGACTCATTCTCTTGTGCCAGAGCCAACTGACGCTTTTGGTGTTGGGATTATACTGAAAAGTATGCTTTTACTTTGTATAATCAAAACTAAATTTCGGACTTATTTACTGAAATAAATTATTTATCACTGATGCTTTAAATATCATTGAATGTTACATATATTTACTGCATAACTGTTCAATAAATAGTACGTGTTACATTGTAGTTAATTTAGTGATACCAGATCACAGAAGATTAAATTAAAAATCCCTTGTAACTAAAAGTACACCATTCACGACCTAGATGGAAATGAACAATCCATCGTGAAAGGTTGAAGTGTAAGGCTCAGATTCTCTTGTCTTGACTAAGAGATTACACTAGTGCATGACTGATGCACTGAATAGGACCTACAGGAGGACAAATTCTTCATAACTGAACAAGGAAGAATTAGACCTCAGTGGTTCGTTATTTCTTAATCTTCGTTCCTTAAATAGGATCACGTGTGGTTGGTAACTATTGCTTTGACATATCACGGGTAGAGAATCAACGAAATTCAATACTTTTTATCTTGGGCAATATTATTGGTCACATGTGATTGCTAAGATTTAATACGGAGAATCGTGTGCAAGTACGCTTGTTCGATTTGCCCCCTTGGGAGGTTAATAAGTTTTATCATACCAAATCTTGCAAGTGGAACTAGTTTCCGGTATGAGTAATAATGTTGAACCGTTCCTTAACCGAGGACAAAAGATATTAATTAACGGAAAGCTATTTCAGTGGCTTGAATTAATTAATGGGCTAGATAATCTTAAACACGGGAAATAATAATCAGGAGCCATATTAACTGTAATATGAGTTAAGATGGATAGTGCAATATTAATTATGTAGTGGGATTAATTAATATTTATGGGCTTGAATAATATTGTGGCTCAATATTGATAATTCAAGATCCATTGGAAGGTCCAATCTTAATTCTTCTAAAGGCCCCCTAAGTAGCCCAACATAAAGTCCAATAACTGAAAAAGGTGTTTAAAATAAAATAAATATTGTTGCCTTATTTTTTCCATGTTTTTCGAAATTTATGGATATAAAGGGGAGAAAGATTTTCTTTGAATTTTGTTATGGAATGAAGATATGAATTCTTGGAATACAAGATTATCTCATTAAATTCAAGAAATCTTCCACTTGGTTATCCATAGGGAAATTTTCAAAAATTTTGATAATTAAGGGAAAGAAAGATTTTCTTGATTTTCTTGAAAAGATATTATGGGAGATATGTATTTCTTGAAATATAAGAATATCTCATAAATTCAAGAAGATCCAAATCTTGGATTCTTGCCCTATAATTTTTGAAATTAATCCATAACAAAGAGTAGGTGGGATTTTGTGGAATATTATAATTATGGGAAAAGAATATAGGAGATATATTCAAGATTTCTTGGAGATCAAGAAAAGATTTTCCCACATTGTTTTTGCCCTAAAAATTCGACCACCTCCACTCTATAAATAGGGGATGACTTTTTCATTCCCAAGTACAATTCCATGTGCTGGAAAAATTAGCAAATCCACAAAGGTGGTGCAACATAATTTATTTTCCTTTTGTTAATTGTTCGCAAGTGTCCTACCACAGGATAGTCGAGCAAGGATTAAGGGAATACTTGGGAAGTTCTTTTGGTGTGTCTAATAAACAAAGTCATTACCGTCCCAAGAGGTACGTTCACGTAAACTCGTAGAATTCCGCATGTGTAGGATTTACGTGATTTAATTATATGCATGATTTGTTGTTGGATTATTATTTGAATTAATATAGGATTAATTCATGCTAGTAATAATTATAAGAATTAAATTTGTATTTAAATATTCACCCCGAATAGATCTGTGCAATTTATTCCCCAACAACTGGTATCAGAGCTAAGGTTTCGGGCTCTGAATTTTTTAAATTGTAATTTAATTCGTTGTCATTATATTTGAAATTGGATAGTAGAATTGCTAGATCTTTTTTGCAGGTATCCAATTGTCATGGAATTTAATGTGTTTATTTATGCATGCATATAAATTGTGGTTTTTAATTCGATTTGTTCGGATTCGTTTTGCCTCGTGAGAAATCCACGAGTAGATTAGGATTTGTTTGATTTGATCAATGTAATAGACTAGTCTAGATCTAGTTTTATTTATATTTTGTAAATAAATTATAATCGGATCTAAACGTAGGGCTGAGACGGGTTAATTAAAGGATAAAATCTGTAACCGGGCGTGAGAAGGGCGCATGCCACGCTTAAACGTGTTAAGGGAGGCACGCATGACGCAGACGACGCAGCACGCACGGGCGCAGGGCGCAGGCGAGGGCCGAAGCGCTGATCGTGCCGCCGCAGCACGGGCGGAGCTACGCGCGCGCGCTGCGGCGCGGATCGGATCGGGCGACGGAGGGAAGAAGGCCATGGGCTACAAGACGGGCGCAAGGCGGACGCCATGCGGGCGCCGCCAGTTCCACCTGGCGAGGCGTAGGTTAGCGAGCGACAAGCGCGCTACTGTACAAGATGACAATCGCCGAGGTTGCCGAGGTTGACGTGGGCGATGCCCGACGAAGGCCGCTGCCGGCGGTGTTGGCGGCGATGTCTTATTGCGCCAAGGCGTATGAAACACGGCCGCCAATCAAGTGGCCGGCCGGATGCGGGCGTGCATCCCGGCTGCAAGCTACTTTGCGTGGCATTTCGAGACGGAGTTTTTTTTTCGAGATGATCGAGTGGGAGAACTTCAAGATGACGTTTCTTAAAAATCAAGTCAAGAAAAATCAAACCATGACAATTGGATAATTTGTGCCCAATATGTTTATTTTTCCGCTTTGCTTGATTTATTATTGTGTTATCTTATGCTTTATTTAATTTGTTTAAATGTGTTTGCATGAGAGTTGCCCAAATGAAAAAATCTCACCGTAAAAATTACTAAGTATGTTTAAATAATTAATTGACAATTTTATTCCGGATAATAAAATTGAATTAATTTTGACCTCCATGATTTATTTATTTGTGAATTCTTTTGGAGAAATTCCCCCCACGGGACGGTCAAAAGTTAGCTTTCTCATGAATAAATTCCAAATGGATGATTGTGGATTATTACTATTGGCGACGATGACCCTCCCCACGAGGCTCGTTCAAAGCGAAATAATAATCCTGTATTTAATCATGGTTATTACTTAGGTATAAAATTGATATGCATATACTTCCCTCAAGTCCCCGCTAATTTTATATTGGTCAAGTGGGAGCCAACTATTAATCTGGATATTAAAGGTTTGTAACTGTTCTTGTTTGTAACCTGCTTGAATGTGTTTAAATAATGACCCACCCCACGTGGCTTATTTAAACTGTTTTGAAATGTTGGCTGATGCATGTTCATATTTTTTTGAGATTTTAAATATGATTCATGTGATCGAACCTTGTGATATATTTGTGCTTATGCATATTATTGTTTATTTCAGTTCATCATGTCACAACCTTTTAATCCACTGTTATTTACACTCAAAGAACACCAATTAACTGGAGAAAACTATAATTTTTGGAAACGAAATATGAGTTTTGTCCTACCTGCACAAGAACATCATTTGGTTCTTGATGTACCCAAGCCACGTAAGCCTACTGATGCATCACCTAATGCGGAAAGACACTTGTATAATATTTGGGAGCAGGCCAATGAACCCATGAAACGTGTAATCTTGACTTCACTGTCTGATGATTTGAGACACATTCATGAAGGTGTTGAATCTGCTGCAGAAATTATGCAAAGTCTTGAAGAAATGTTTTTAACAAAAGACCGCATGATCAATTAGTTTAAAAATGACGACGTGGTCAGGCTAAAGATGGTTGAGGGAATACCCGTAAGGGAGCATGTTCTCAGAATTAAACACCATTTTGAAAAACTGGCTTATCTCGGTACTAAGTATTGTGATGAGGCCCAAATCGAACTTCTTTTGCTGACTCTACCAAGATGCTTCGATGGGTTTTACTGTAGTTTTGTGATGAGTGATCACATGTTTACTATGGACATCCTACAAGAAGCCTTGGAGAAAATAGAGAAGCATTTAGGAAAGAAAGACGAAGCATTGGTAACCAAAGGTCTTTTCTCGAGATCTAGGCCAATGGAAGGCAAGTCTTAAGAAAAGGAAAGTGGCCAGAACCAAAGTAAACTCATCACTAAGAAAAGTGAGAAAAAGACAGTTAGTTGTTTGGGTGTCAAGATAGGACCAAAAGGAAAATGTTTTAATTGCGGTGAGAAAGGACATTGGAAGTTAGCCTGTTCCAATCCCAAAAGGAATGGAAAGAAAGGTAATTCTCACGCACTAGTTGTTGAAAATTGCTTAGCGGCGTATGCCTCTCATTTATGGGTAGTGGATACGGGGTCCACTGATCATGTTTGTTTCACTTTACAGGGGTTCAAGCGGACCCGGCAACTTAGTGGGAGTGAGATCCTCATCAGACTGGGCGATGCTACGAGAGTGGCAGCTGAAGCAGTGGGAGAGGTGCACCTGTCTTTTGAAGACAGAGTTTTAATTTTAAGAGATGTTCTTTACGTTCCGAATTTTAGAAAGAATTTAATTTCAGTTTCTAAACTTTTTCATGATGGATATTCGGTTACTTTTAATAAAGTTGTTACCATTTCTCTTTTTGATAAATTTATCTGTCATGGAACGTTGTCGAATAATCTCTTTACAATTAACTGTGCACACCACTCACGAAATGCATCCTATAACACACCAACTATTTCCGACAAAAGAAAACGTTCATCAGACGTGAACGAGACACTTCTATGGCATCTAAGATTGGGACATATAAATCCAAAGAGGATCCAAAGGTTGGTGCAAGACGGTTCACTGGAGTTTCTCCAAGTCGAACCAATTCCAACCTGCGAATCATGTTTGGAGGGTAAAATGACCAAGAGGGTATTTGGAGCCAAAGGGAATAGAGCCAAAGAAGTGTTAGAAATCGTTCACACAGATGTATGTGGTCCAATGTCAACCAAAGCAAGAGGAGGTTATGAGTATTTTGTCACTTTTATTGATGATTACTCAAGGTACAGTTATATTTTCCTTATGAAGCATAAATCTGAGACCTTTGAGAAATTCAAAGAATTTAAGGCTCAAGCAGAGAATCATAGGGAAAAACGTATCAAGTCTCTACGATCCGATCATGGAGGCGAATACCTCAGCAATGAGTTTTTGAACTACTTATCTGATGAAGGGATTGCATCCCAGCTAACTGCACCCGGAACCCCTCAACAAAAAAACAGAACTCTTTTGGAAATGGTTAGATCTATGATGAGTTATGCGGATCTTCCCAAGTTGTTCTGGGGTCATGCCTTGGAAACAGCAGCCTACATTCTGAACTTGGTGCTATCCAAATTGGTTCCCAAAACTCCCAAAGAATTGTGGACCGGGCGCAAGCCTAGTATGAGACACATAAGGATTTGGGGGTGTCAGGCCTTACGTGTTGGATAAGGAAGCCGGTAAATTGGATCCTCGATCAGAATTAAGGTTGTTTGTGGGATACCCCGAGGGAACAAAAGGGTGTATGTTTTATGGTCCCGAAGATCAAAAGGTGGTCATAAGCACCCACTTTAGATTTTTGGAAGAATACTATATGAACGAAAGAAGACCCAGAAGTGAGGTTACCTTAAATGAGCTAAGGGGGCTAACCTCAATGCCAACTGTACAAGATGACATACCAAATGACACACTTGCACAACCGGAACCTCGACGTAGTGGGAGGGTTGTGAAATAGCCCGAGAGATTCATGGGAATAGGAGAGTCCTCGGACTTGATTCCCGGATAAGACGAATCAGACCCATGGACATATGACGAGGCAATCCAAGACAAGGATGCAGATTCTTGGCAAATAGCAATGAAAGCCGAAATGGGTTCTATGAATCATAACAGAGTGTGGGAGCTAGTCGAACCACTTAATGGGGTCAAACCCATTGGTTGCAAGTGGGTGTATAAGAGAAAAAGAGGACCGGAAGGGAAGGTGGAAACCTTCAAAGCTAGACTCGTGGCGAAAGGTTATACTCAGAAAGAAGAGATCGATTATGAGGAAACTTTTTCGCCCGTAGCCATGCTCAAGTCCATCCGTATTCTCATATCGATTCTTCAAAGATCTCGACTTTTGAAATCGGCAAATGGATGTCAAGATGCGGCTTTCCTTAACGGAAGTCTTGATGAAGAGATCTATATGCAACAACCCCAAGGCTTCATTGAAAAAGGCCAAGAACACCTAGTTTGTAAGCTCATGAAGTCCATATACGGACTCAAACAGGCATCCAGAGCTTGGAACCAATATTTTGATCATGTTATAAAGTCTTATGGGTTCGATCAAAATGAGTTCGAAAGTTGTGTGTACAAAAAGCGTGTCGGAACTGCATTGGTATTCTTAGTACTATCGTAGATTTACATTCTCGATCATCGAGAACGATGTAAAGGTGTTATCGGGCGTAAGGGCATGGCTTTCAAAATAGTTTGATATGAAGGACTTAGGGAAGCCGCACACATCCTCCCTGGGATCAAGATCACCGAGATCGCAAGAAAAAAGATGATAGGCTTGTCGCAGCTTCTTACATAGACAATCGCCTTGAAACGATTCAAGATCAGATTCCAAGAAAGGCTTCGTACCTTTCAGACATGGAATCCATCTATCCAAGAAAATGTGCCCTAAGACTCAAAAGGAGATAGATGACATGAGAGGCATTCCTTATGCTTCGGCTGTCGGAAGCCTTATGTATGCAATGTCGCGTATGCGAGACCGGATATTTGCTTTGCGGTTGGCATGGTGGCAAGATATCAAAGTAACCCGAAGAAAGAACATTGATTGGCAGCTTAAAAACATTCTCAAGTATCCGAAAAGAACTCGGGATAGAATGTTAATTTATCGACGATAGTCTAATCCCCCATCGGCTACACGGACTCGGTTTCCAATCGACATAGACTCCAGAAAATCTACCTCCGGTAGTGTATTTTACATGGGGGAAGGAGCCGTGACATGGAGAAGCTTCAAGTAGAAATGCGTCGCAGATTCTACCATGGAAACCGAATATGTAGTCTGCTATGCGGCAAATGAAAGAAGCGGTATGACTCAAGAACTTCCTAGTGGACTTGAATGTAGTTCGAATTTGCCCAAAGAGAATCATCATTTATTGTGACAATGCCGGAGCAGTTGCAAATTCAAGGGAACCAAGAGCTCACAAGCCAACAAACACATTGAAAGGAAATACCATCTTATACGAGATATCGTTAAGAGAAGAGATATATATGTGGCAAAGATAGCGTCTGAAGACAACCTAGTAGATCCATTCACAAAGGGTCTGCCTCTGAATACATTCGAGAGACATGTGGAAGGAATGGGTGTCAAGACCTTTGCCAATCTGCTTTGAGTATAAGTGGGAGAAATTATTAGGTTCGTGTAGGTGACATTAGATGTCACGTATTAGGAACTACACGAGACATGTTGTAGTATACTTAAAAGCAGATTTTGAGTATAAGTGGGAGATTGTTGGGATTATACTGAAAAGTATGTTTTTACTTTATATAATCAAAATTGAATTTCAGACTTATTTACTGAAATAAATTGTTTATCAATGATGCTTTAAATATCATTGAATGTTACATATATTTACTGCATAATTGTTCAATAAATAGTACGTGTTACATTGTAGTTAATTTAGTGATACCAGATCACAGAAGATTAAATTAACAATCCCTTGTAACTAAAAGTACACCATTCACGACCTAGATGGAAATGAACAATCCATCGTGAAAGGTTGAAGTGTAAGGCTTAGATTGGCTTGTCTTGACCAAGAGATTACACTAGTGCATGACTGATGCACTGAATAGGACCTACAAGAGGACAAATTCTTCAGAACTGAACAAGGAAGAATTAGACCTCAGTGGTTCGTTATTTCTTAATCTTCGTTTCTTAAATAGGATCACGTGTGGTTGGTAACTATTGCTTTGACTTATCACGGGTAGAGAATCAACGAGATTCAATACTTTTTATCTTGGGCAATATTATTGGTCACATGTGATTGCTAAGATTTAATACGGAGAATCGTGTGCAAGTACGCTTGTTCGATTTGCCCCCTTGGGAGGTTCATAAATTTTATCATACCAAATCTTGCAAGTGGAACTAGTTTCCGGTATGGATAATAATGTTGAACTGTTCCTTAACCAAGGACAAAAGATATTAATTAATGGAAAGCTATTTCAGTGGCTTGAATTAATTAATGGGCTAGATAATCTTAAACACGGGAAATAATAACCGGGAGCCATATTGACTGTAATATGGGTTAAGATGGATAGTGCAATATTAATTATGTAGTGGGATTAATTAATATTTATGGGCTTGAATAATATTGTGGCTCAATATTGATAATTCAAGATCCATTGGAAGGTCCAATCTTAATTCTTCTAAAGGCCCCCTAAGTAGCCCAACATAAAGTCCAATAACTGAAAAAGGTGTTTAAAATAAAATAAATATTGTTGCCTTATTTTTTCCATGTTTTTCGAAATTTATGGATATAAAGGGGAGAAAGATTTTCTTTGAATTTTGTTATGGAATGAAGATATGAATTCATGGAATACAAGATTATCTCATTAAATTCAAGAAATCTCCCACTTGGTTATCCATAGGGAAATTTTTGAAAATTTTGATAATTAAGGGAAAGAAAGATTTTCTTGATTTTCTTGAAAAGATATTATGGGAGATATGTATTTCTTGAAATACAAGAATATCTCATAAATTCAAGAAGATCCAAATCTTGGATTCTTGCCCTGTAATTTTTGAAATTAATCCATAACAAAGAGTAAGTGGGATTTTGTGGAATATTATAATTATGGGAAAAAAATATAGGAGATATATTCAAGATTTCTTGGAGATCAAGAAAATATTTTCCCACATTGTTTTTGCCCTAAAAATTCGACCACCTCCACTCTATAAATAAGGGATGACTTTTTCATTCCCAAGTACAATTCCATGTGCTGGAAAAATTAGCAAATCCACAAAGGTGGTGCAACATAATTTATTTTCCTTTTGTTAATTGTTCGCAAGTGTCCTACCACCGGATAGTCGAGCAAGGATTAAGGGAATACTTGGAAAGTTCTTTTGGTGTGTCTAATAAACAAAGTTATTGCCGTCCCAAGAGGTACGTTCACGTAAACTCGTAGAATTTCGCATGCGTAGGATTTACGTGATTTAATTATATGCATGATTTGTTGTTGGATTATTATTTGAATTAATATAGGATTAATTCATGCTAGTAATAATTATAAGAATTAAATTTGTATTCAAATATTCACCCCGAATAGATCTGTGCAACTTATTCCCCAACATTTGGTACTCTTAACAATCAAGCATGCATTTCTTGGGCAACTGTCCAAATCTGCAGTGTAGATGGTTCCTCTTTGGTGCCAGTTAGCAGGATCTGCTGAGTAACTCGATTTCTGATTGTGCATTTATCTGTCGAGAACTCAACACTAAAACCGTTGTCGCTGAATTGTGATACAGATAACAGGTTGTGCCTTAAGCCATCAACATACGAAACACCTGTAACCTGTACATCATCATTCACTAAGGTTCCAACTTCTCTGGTAAAACCAATGTTGTCGTCACCAAAGAGAACTCGTGGGCCTGATTTCTCAATGTAATTCCTGAGAAGATGTTGACTTCCAGTCATGTTCCTTGAGCATCCACTATCTATGTACCAGATAGTTGTTTGTACACCTCCTTTATTGGAAAATCCCATGCGAACCTGCGAACAAATCATATTTTAGGTACCCCAGTAGAATTGGGTCCTAAGGGGTTAGCTGTACCTTTCGGGATCCAGACAAACAAGGCATTTCTATTGTAATCATTAAGATCAGAAGGCTTTATTTATCTCCCATACGCATCTACATAATCATACATCTCATCATGTGCGTTTTGATCAGTGTGAGCCTTGGATGAATCAGAAGACTCGGGATTTTTCTTGTTAACTGGTCTTCTTTTAATCCAGTGGGGCTCAGGTGCAACAGTCCTAGATTTCTGATTGTAAGGGTAGGTACGACTGCTACCATCAAAAGATTCGTATCTTTTCTACACAGATGGCTTGATCAGTTTACCCTTAGCTTGCTGGTTAGGCAGCTTGGACTAAGTCGACTTCAGCTGGGATTGTCCCTTGCGAGATGGTCCAGGCTGAGGCCTACTCTGCTGATTGGGCTGAGGTCTCTTCAGAAGAACATGATTCTTCTGTTGATTTCTAGCCTGGTGTCTGATCAGTTTGGGTCCATTTTTGTTCCCTTTCTGATCCGGCACTCGCCTTGCCTAATTAGCTGGTCCTTTTTCCTTATCTAATACAAATTTGGCATAGTTTGTATCTTTATCAGAAACTCGTTTGGTTACACTTTTCTGATGTGAACCAGACGGGACTTTTGTGGATCCAGAAGGGTTCTCATACCCAATTCCCTTCTTATCAGTTGGCGCACGAAAATAGTTGTTCAAATTCTGAACAATTTTAGATGATTTCGTGAAAACCTCTATTTTCTTACGCAAACTGTCCTCAATGGCTTTTAGATTCTCATGCATTCGGAAGAGTTCATCAAATTTAGCCTGAAGGACTTTGAGATCTCCTGCTTGTTTTAGATTGGTAGCTTGCTGTTCATTAATCAATTTTCTCTGATCAGAAGAGCCAACTTTTAGAACATCCAGTTCTATGGTCATCTTCTGAACAATTTCAATCAATTTCTATTAAGCGGTTCTACTTTCCTTGCATTCTTTTACAAGACGGACATTCTCTGCCCTTCGGTTATCATTCTCAACTTCCACTTTTGTATAAGTATCTATTGCATTAGAGATATCATCAAGCAATTGGTCATTATAGACCTGCAGGTTAATATCTCCAGCAGATGTGCTCAGCACAACAGGTGTGGTACAAGAAATCAAAGAAGGTTTAGAGATTACCTCAGATTGGTCAGCTTCTCTGGCCATCAGACAGATTTCATCATCAGATGAGAAGTTTAGATCGTTGACATCGTCAGTGTTGGTTATCAGACAAAAATCTTCAACAGATGAGTATCCAGAGTAATCTGATGGCAGGTAAGATTCATCAATACCAGATGTGTCTGCTATCATTGTTTTTCTGTCTCTGTATCGTTGATCTCTTCTGTTTCCCTTATCTTCTCTTTCTTTAGGAGTTAAGTCGGGGCAGTCTGTGCTGTAGTGACCTGATTTGTGGCAGTTGAAGCAGGTTCCAGATTCTCCAGATCCTCTTCTGTTAGGTGAATCATTTCTTCGATAAGATCTGTCAGGTGACTTTCCACCTTGCTTGTAATCAGAACTTCTTCTTTCTGATTTGTCACCACGTCTGTCTCCTTTGCAATCATCCCTTCGATCATCCTTTCTGTCATCTCTTCGGTCATCTCTCTGATCTTCTCTTCGATCATCTCTTCTGTCATCAGAATGATCTCGTTCTGGTGATCTGTCAGTAGATCTCCTATCTCTTCCTCTGCATTGTCTATAGTCTTTGTAGAACTTTCTGTACTTTCCCATTTGAACGTTTGATCGTTCAAGCTTTCTAGTCAGCAGAGCAATCTTCATCTTTGCTGATGATGTTTCCCATTAGTTCAACAAATCGTGAACTGCTACTGGTTGCCTGGAATGCAACATTTTTTGTAGAGTTTGTGGTAGCTTCAAAAGGAACATCATCTGAATCTCTGCTTCTTTCAATCAGATCAAATTCATGAGCTTTCAAGCTGAAGAACAAATCGTTCGGCTTCATGGTTCCAATATCTTGACAATCTTTGATCACTGTTACTTTAGTATCCCATTTCTTTGTCAGTGATCTCAGAATATTGTAGTTGATATCCTTATCTGACATTACTCGGCCTAAATCACGTAGTTTGTTGACTCCTCGAGTAATTCTTCCATCAAGCTGATCAATCGTCTCGTTTGGTAACATCTTCAATTTCTCAAAGTTTACCAGTTCATCCTTAATCTGATTATTACCTTTGCAAATTTCAGCAAGGGTATCTCATACTTCTTTAGCAGTCTTCAAATACTTGACCTTCTCACGTGTGGTAGAGTCCACAGTCTTCATGATTAGATGTCTGACCACCGTATCCAGGTTGGACAATTTCCTCTCTTCTGCGTCCATCAGCGAAGGACTCTTTCTGATTCTTGCTCCAACTGGTTGCGTCGGATCTCCTCCTTCAGCTGGATTATAATGATAGATGATGATGGCTCCTATCTCAAGAATCTCCCTCATTCTATTGCTGATGACTCCTAGATGGTCACTCATGTCGAGAGACCAGTCGGCGTACTCGTCGATAGAGAACTTGGGCAGAGCATGATTCATTCTAGACGTGTTATCCATGCTTACGTGAGTTTGAAGATTATGAGTTTTAAAAATGGATTTTTCAAGATCAGTTCAAGTGACCACAAAGATTCTTCCTCAAGAGTCGATGATATTCAAAGCCAGTGGTTGGAAGAACCACTGCTCTGATACCACTTTAGGTCCCGAACGGGTTTTGTGAGGGTAGAAGTCTAGAGGGGAGGGGTGAATAGACTTCTAAAACTTTTGTGAGATCAGGTGTGGATATGCAAGTATGTTTGATCAGATTGCGAGTGAAGCAGTACAGACTGATATCCGACTTACTGATCGCTTGGGAGCAAATCAGTTCGGCGTCTATCAGTTCAACTGTTGGTGCGGAGATAAGTTAACCCGTATGAAAAACCAATTTTCTCAAACCAGATTCTGAGTAATCTGTTTTAGATCAGATGACAAAGAGGTCAAACTGATCATATCAGTTTGGTGCAAATCTTATCCAGACTCAGACCATGCATGGAATATAAAGCAGGTAGTGTGCTAAGTGTGTAAAGCATATAAATCACACAAGATTTATAGTGGTTCGGACAACTCGTCCTACGTCCACTCTTCCCTATCAGCAGGGACACTCACTTAACCAATCTATACTTAGATTAGTGTGTTAGTCCAACACAATACAACAGATGTTTCAAGAGTTCTCACTCAACAATCCCAGAGATCAGAAACTAGAAACCCTAGTATGAAATCTT
This sequence comes from Stenogyne calaminthoides, assembly GCA_037126765.1. Lineage (NCBI taxonomy): Eukaryota > Viridiplantae > Streptophyta > Magnoliopsida > Lamiales > Lamiaceae > Stenogyne > Stenogyne calaminthoides. Next base: position 13,198,330 of record JBBCBC010000019.1, on the reverse strand, counting down.
GCTAAACAAACTTAACCTAAATTTGTGGGTTTGGGTATAAGATTTGTATGTTCCAACTGGAATTCTATCCTAGTATTTGTGTAGCCTAAAGCTAGAGGATAAGAATTCTATGCTAAGAACTTTATGGGATGAACACTTAGATTAAATCTTGAGTTGTATTCTTCGTGCGGAAATCTTACTTGAGCTTGAGCTTGTATAATTTTCGTAACCTTAGAATGAATGTTGATCCCATATTTATAGGCACAAAATCGAACTAGCTATTGGAGAGCAATTCGAATTTCGGTCTATTTAAGGTAGGTTTGCAGGTTTGATGTGACGTGCTAAGAGGCGGCATGGCCGAAAGCATGCAAGCTTGTCCTTTGTAGTCGTTGGACTTTGAAGCGCTAGTCTTGCAAGTGTCAGTTCCGTACGTGCGTGTCTTCTTCTCATTGGTTCACAAGTACACAAATTCGGCACTTGATTTATTAACAAGATTGACATTCTTCTTGTCTGATTGACTTGGCTCGTACTAGGTAACTTGATGTAGTCACCTGATGGATCTGACTAGATCAGTGAAGACTGATATGTCTACCTGGTTTGAATCTTCTGATGTAGGTTGTCTTAGCACAACTTATTGATTCTTCTTCGTGTTATCTGATGTAGGTCTTCTGGTCTTGATGTCTTCTGATCTTCTGCTTATTTGATCTTCAGCTTATTTGATCTTCTGATCTTCAACTTATCTGATCATCAAGACTTAGTCTATACATATTGAGTTCCCCCTCAATATGTGACCTATCTTTTACATCAGCTGTCTATACAACTCAGCTGGTCATCCTATTCTGATATCTAAGTCATTAGTCAGCTAACAGGTCTGACTGGTCCTATTACAATCTGTTTTGGAACTTCCATCGAAACTATAAATTTCCCACACTTTCAATCTTTTTCTTCATCTTCTTCATCCCCTTTCAGAAATCCCAATTATTGGCTTCAGTCTTTGCAGTAAGTTTTTCCTGCGTTTGCTATAATTACCCGTTATTTTTTTACTTATTCGATTAAGCAATTTAAGTATTCACGGATGTGGTTGGTGTTTCTTTGGGTTTTCACTTGAATTCGTAATCTGATTTTGCGAATTTGTGAAATTCCTCATAATTGATTTTATGTATGATGAAGAGACTCAAGAGATTTACAGTTTTATGGGAGTAAATTGTTATGATGCAATTAGTGTAGAATGGGTTGGGATTCGTTATGCTAAATAAAAATATTAGCTATTTTTTTCACTAGATGATGATATCTTGTCATTTCTCATCTACAAACTGAATTATAGTTTCCATTTTTGCACATATTCTTTATTCCAATGTTCAAACTGAGTTATTTGGATAATTCTGAGTTTATAGTCTGTCATTCGAGGCAATGAGATGTGGTTTTCTTATGAATGCACTTTTATTTCATAGTAAAAAAGTTGTATTATCTCATACATATTATGCTAATTTGGATCAGGACTACTTATTGATTTTTGGAACCATGCTATGACTGGTGAAATCTTGCAGCGTGTGGTGAGTGGTGAGAGTTGGACAGAGGTGTTTCCAGAAAAAAGACGAGATGTGATTTCAATCGTTGCTACAAATGTCCCTTTATATTTAAACATAATGCAGTCAATGGGGCACTCCGTGAACGTATTTGATATGCACAATACAATAATTTACTAGTTAGTTGGGTGAACTGAACTATAGTTTCCATTTTTGCACAAATTCATATTGGTGTTTGATTGATTGTTTTCCTTATTCAAATTGAGTTGATTTGGATGATGCTGAATTTGTAGTGGTCATTACAAGACATTGGAATGTGGATTTCTTGTGAATTCATTTTTATCTAATACATATTATACATCTTCTCAAAATAAATGTGTACTCATTTTTATTTTTAGATGTGGCATTTGATTATGGTTTGTAGCATGGTTAGATTTAGTATTTATTTATGATTTATATATTCTCTAGTTTCATGGTCAAACTTGTTGTGCTTCAATGCAACGACCTTTACCTACAATTAGTGAGGTGTGCGACGAAGAAACTCCACCATCATTTCAGCTCACAAACAATGTGTTCCATTCCTGGAAAAATCCTATTCTATGTACAATTCGGTCGTGCAAGTCTTGGAGGTAAAGTTCGATAATTAAGTATTTCTTTGGTGGAAAGCTATACCGTATAAAGTTTCAGCTTTTAATTGAAAATCTTTTAAACCGGATAGCAACAAAGGATGATCTTGTGAAACAAGGTACTATGTTGGGTGTATCAAATTCAGGGCGTGTCTTTTGTAATCATCCCGCATGTTTCATGAGTGCGCCTTCTCTGAGTCTAGTTTAGGAACTTCTGATTGCTCGGCTAGGGTCTACTTTGCAGAATCAATCCAAGGAAATGTGAATATCAAGCTTGTTGTTTTATTTTTTTGTGACTTTTATGGATGCATTTAAACCATTATTCCCATCCCATTGCCTATATTTGACTTTTTGTGCCTTACTGAGAATTGCCAAATTTGTTGGTATTGTTAAGATCCAACTGTGCAGCTTTTAATTAGTTTTTATTATATTTGGTTTCAAGTACAGCGAAATTGCTTTTCATTCCTTTCTAAAATATATATTTCCACTATGTACAAAAATTTACCCATATTATATAAACTCTATGACAATTGCAGGACTACACGTCCATGCGGGTCTACTATAATTTATTTTGGATAAAAATATATTGCACATATAAAAATTTTATTATAATTAAATTAAATTAATTCAGTTGAATAAAAAATCGGTCTAATATTAATAATTAATACAAATATGTGGCTAATTTTGAGATGGATTCGTAGCGTGGGTTCTACGCTGTCAGTCCCGAAGCAAATACTTTAGTAACGCTAATTTGGCATAGATTAGATGGATTATACGAGTTTCGGGCTTAATTTTCGAAAATGCAGGCAAATAACTATTTATACATATCTATAAGTGTATATATATCTTCATGTAGATTTATTTGTATACATCTTTTAATATAATATCTTATATATATATATTATTCGTAATTATTATTGCCTGTTTTTAACATAATAATTTATGCATTGTCATAATTTATGGTAGTATATAGAGGATTTATTTACATGCATGAATAATCATCCTCCTGTTCTAATAACAAGTTTGAAAAAAAAATTGTATAATTAATTTTAAATTCAATTTTTTTTAAAAAAAAAATGATTGATGTATTAGTATTTCAATATATATATGGAGTTTTTCTTTTTTTTACCATTACATTATCTATGAGAAAAAAAAAACTATAAAATTAAATTAAATTAAATTAAACCAACAAATTAATTATCAATAATTCTAATTCAATTATACTCTTAGATAAGAAATAGTATACAATATCAAACAAAATCTTCTCTGCATCACACCCGTGAACTTGCAGACTTTGAAACTTTACCCTCTCTGTTGAACAAGTTTCCACACTGAAGTTTTCAAACCCCCACTCTGCAGAATAAGTTTTCAAGCGTGAGTTCCCACTAAAAAATCTCAACTAAAACATAAATTTCACCATATCTTTCGAACCTCATTAAAATTATACATGCCCACTAAAATTATTTCAAACAAAATAGAAAAATAAAAAAACCAACAAAACCAAAAAAACATCCGACTTAATAGGCTGTAATGTCATGCGAAGTGAACTCGATTGAAAACATGAGAGGTGGTCTACTGGTCTTCCGCTTTTTGAATTCAAAGTGAAACGTACTAGACAAAATCCGGGCTTAATTTTCGAAAATGCAAGTAAATAAATATTTATACATATCTACAAGTGTATATATCTTCATGTAAATTCATTTGTGTACATCTTTTAATATAATATCTTATATGTATATTATTTGTAATTATTATTGTCTACTTTTAATATAATAATTTATACATTGTGATAATTTATGGTGGTATGTTAGAGGATTTATTTACATACATAATTAATAATCCTTCTATTCCAATAGCAAGTTTGAAAAAATGTGTCCATATAGTAAATGTAGAATTCAATTTTAAAAAGAAAAATAGATTGATGTATTACTATTCCAATATTTATGGAGTTTTTTCGGTACTATTACATTATCTAAGAGAAAAAAAACTATAAAATTAAATTAAAACCAACAAGTTAAATATCAATAATTCTAAATAAATTACAATAATAGTTTAATAATCCAAAGTTAGGATAAAGAAATAATATAGTAACAATAACAAACAAAACCCTCACTCATCATACCCGTGAATCTTTGTGGAACAAGGAAGTTTTCAAACCTGTTTTCAAGCATGAGTTCCCAAGCCCCCTCTGTAGATAAGTTCTCAAATATCTCTGCAGAACAAGTTTCAACTCGGAACAAATTTTCACGGGGTGAGTTTTCAAACATCTCTGCAGAACAAGTTTCAATACGTAAATCTCACCATATCTTTCGAATCTCTGAATTTATCAAAACTCATGGCAGACAGTGAGAGCAAGCTGATGAGCAATAAACCAGAAGAGAAGTTTGAATCATCAAAGGTTAGATTTTCTTAATTGATTTTAGATTAATACATTACTGTTCAATTGATACAAGAGAAGGTCTTGTGTGAAATATTGCATACTACTATTATGTACAGATAATATAAATAAGATAAAATTGATTGAAAACTCGAGGGTCTGGGTGTGGGGCGGGATGGGTTGGGCACATGATGGGCAGGGCGGGCAGAGGTTGTGGACTTGGGTAGATTTTAGAGAAGCATATATATATTTAGTAGAGTACCTTTACCAATTTGATAGTGTAGTCCGATGGTTAGCTTATACTTGTTGAGGTAAAAGGTCTCTTAAGTTCGAATCCATTTGATAACAAAATATTTTTACTATTTTTTATTTAATATTTTCACAATTATTTTTTACAAACTGTTTTTTATTTTTTATTTTCACTGCTATTTTTATATTTAATTTTTTTTATGTTACCACATCAACAAAAGTGTGATACTAGTTTTTTTTTTTTGTCTTTATTTTAATTCTTTTGATGTTTCTATATAAACAAAAATGTATTATTACATGAACAAAATTGTGCTACTACATAAATAAATATGTAGTATTATTTCTATTATTATAAATTTTGTGTGTTACTATATGAACAAAAAATGTGTTACTACATGAATAAAACGGTGTGATATTATTCTTTTAAAGAAATTTTTTTGTGTGTTACTACTTACTACATGAACAAAAAACGCATTACTATTCTTTGAATGTAATTTTTTATGTTATTACATGAATAAAAGATGCGATACTATTCTTTGAATGTAATATTTTGCGTGTTAGTACATGACTAAAAGTGTGTTACGACGTTAACAAAAGTGTGTTCTGCTTGAACAAAAGAGATACTATTTCTTTAATGTAATTTTTGTGCGTGTTACTATAAGACTAAAATTTGTTACTATATGAACAAAAAGTGTATTACTATATGAACAAAGACGCTATATTATTTTTTTTAATGTAATTTTATGTGCCTTATAAGAGATACTATTGCAAACAACTCTCATAATTCATCAAAGATATTCAGGAACTTTGTTTTGCTTCTCTCTCTAATTTCTCTGAAGAAACTTGCCTTCAATTGTCACCACATGAACAAACCCCATTTGCTTCATCCTTTTAATATCCTCTTACATGTAGAATTTATATTATACAAATAATTTAATCAAAATCTGTACCTGAAGGCAAATCATGAATAACTCTCACCACAATGTCAACATTGCAAAAAATCAGATGCAGAGTCCACATAATCAAATCAACAAATACTTGGTAGGCAATTAAAGAACAAGGCTTTGGGATAAAAATTATAAGCACTAACAAACCTTAATCATTGCACAATTAAGATCCATACATCAAAACTAGAAAATTCAGTAGAACCAACCGAACAAAAAACAAAAAAAAAAAAAAAAAAAAGAAAAAAGAAAATTCACGAAACCATCATTCGTACCAACACAAGAACAGGCCATGGTAGAAAGAAACTCTAAGAAAAGTAGAGCAAATAGCATTGTTCCCTAGTTACCTTGAATCGTGACCTTGCTATATATTTCAAGATTGAGGAAAGACTGCATTTGAAGTTGAGGACAGTGGCGGCGGTTTGCTAAAAATCGTGAAAGAGGGGAAATTAGAAGGGCTGGGAAATTGACCCGTGAGACCCGAACGGAAAATTGTCTGACCCAGACCGTGACTGACCTGCGAAAAAAATAAGAAAAATTTCAATTAACTTGTAATTGCTTTGCACATATGACTTATATGTAATATTGCATACAAGTTTTTGCGTTGATATAATTCAGATCATTAGGTATTTTATTAAGAAAATGGAAATAAATCTTGCACTATATAAGGAAGGAGTTACCGCTTTAAAGAATATCAAGCCACAAGACATATGATAGAATAAATTAGGTTTCAAAGTCTCTTGATTCTTGAATTGAAAAAAAAATAAATATATATATATAATTAATTTGGGATTTTTTTTCATCGCCCTTTCAGAAACCCCAATCCCCAATTGTTGGCTTCAGTCTTTGCAGTAATTTTTTCTGTGTTTGTTGTATCTCTTTGAGATGTTTGCATTTGCAATTGCGTAGTTACCAGGTTATTCTTTTACTTATTCGACAAAGCAATTTATGTTTCTTTGGGTTTTCACTTTAATTAGTTATCTGATTTTGCAAATTTGTGAAATTTGTCATAGTTGGTTTTATGTATGACGAAGAGACTCATAGTTTTACAGTTTTATGCGCGTAAATTGTTATGCTAAATAGAATGGGTTGAGATTCGTTATGCTAAATAGAATGGGTTGAGATTCGTTATGCTAAATAGAAATATCAAATATTTTTTCACTAGATGATGATATCTTGTCATTTCTCATGTAGCGCCCCAAACCTGGCGCTACTTACTTAAGGGAAAAACGTATTAGGTTTAAATAATTTTTATACTTAAAGCTATTAAAGCGGAAGATAACATCATAAAACAAGAGTCTATTTTTTTTTTCTATTTCTTTTAAGTGTCTAATCATGCTTATGTCTAACTCGTGTCTTACCCACATTTCTAAGTCAAACATATACTTAAATAAGACAATTTTAAAATTAGGTTAATATGCACGTAAGTATATTATAATTAATTAACTTAATATGATAAGATAAGTCACTTAGGGCATACCAGTCATGCATGTAGTTTTAACATTAAAAAGACCGGTACATTATCCTAATAGTCTGAAAAAGCTTTGATTACCTGACCTAGCAATGTTCACGTAATTATGAAATCAAAAGTTTAAAATAACAGTTTAACATTTCAAAGGACCAACTATTTGTTTGTAAATAATTCAACCACTTGTCCAGAAAAAAATCATATATAATTTCAAGCCATAATTTAAGATAAACAAATATTTAATCCACTTTTTACATAAGTTTTAAAACACATTAAACAGGTTTAACGGAATCTCCCAGGTCTGTCACGCGTCTGCTTCGTTGTCAACAGGACCTGAAAAAGTTAAAGTAGCATCATGAGTTTTCCCCACATAATAATAATTTAATAAATAAAAAATTCACGCTTAAGCAAAGAAAAACTCACGCTCAGAACACCCAGGATCAACTCTCATCATTTCTGTGTTTTCTCTCAATCGCCGTGTCTCTCTCTATTTCCCTCTCTCTAAAATTCCCCTTAAACCACAATCAATCTCTGCAATTTTTCATAAGATTTTGAAGATTCAAGAGACTTTCAAGGATAGAGAAGAACAAGCATTCTCTTTCAACTCTTTTCTCCAAACTAGGTTTCAATGGTGATGGTCCCGTTTTGAAAACCCATTTGCACGTGCGGAAGCAAAACGCTTTGATTCGGTGCATTTAAAAACAAAGGGTGAGGGCTAACTTTTAAGAACGATGTGTGTTATGCTTATAAACGAATGCATATGACAATAATAACATAAAGCAAAAAGAAAACAAATTTTTTATAGTGGTTCGACAACTCGTCCTACATCCAAGTCATGGGGCACCAACTAAAAACCAACTTAACCAACTAGATCACCCTCAAAGCCGATAGATGTTTATGAAGTTCACACTCAAACGGGACTTATATCCCTCAACCAAAGATGTTTATCGAGTTCCCACTCAAACGGGACTTAAAATCATTTCGGGATTGCTTAGATGTTTATCGAGGTTCCCACTCACCTACAAACTTATCCTATCAAACCGATTTGGGTAAGGTTTGTTTGGTTTCCATCTAAGAGATTTTCCCTCATTTGTTTAAATTTCAATCTTGGTTTCTCTCTTAGGATATAGCATTTAATTAGATCTAGGGTAGAACACTTTTGAATATATGTGTGTTTTCTTGCTTTATTCTTGAATGGAGTTGCTTGAATATTTGGCTTTTAATTTTTTGCAGATCCTCCATTATCTTCTTTTGAAGATAGTGCAATGCCCAATAGGGGATTTGAATATTTGGAGACAAATCCATACTTAATCTTCCAAATTTTCTTTGTCCTTTTTTTGTTTGTTGTTTGCGGCTTTATGACACATCCATATATGTTGTTATCTTCTTATTGATCACCGCTTTTGTGTGTGTCTAACGGATCCGATCACCAGACATCGTTCATTGCTTGATTACGGGTCACCGATCCGTCCAATAATCTATTTACGGTGTCTTTGAAATCATCGCTCATTCTCTGTTCATCGATTCTGAAATCACCGCTTCATCGATCTCTTACCGCTCATCGATTCTTGAAAATTATCGCTCATCCGAATATTTTTACTGTTCATCTCGATTTCTAACATTTTCGTTTTCATCGGTTCGATTTCTCGTCATCGATCGATCACTCGATCGGATCAGTTCAGATTGGATCTGGATTGCATGAGAAATCATCGATCCTTCTGATAAAAAATCGCATCGAAAACCGCGCTGCGTCGGTCGGTTCTGCGCGCCGGTTAACTCGGAACTCATCCTTCTATCCGATCTTGATCGGCCTTCGTCATTTCCTCGCCTCGATCTCGATCATCTTCGTCGATTTCATGAGTTCCCCTCAACTTGTTCTTCCGCCCCTCAACTTGTTATCTCAGAAATTAGCTTCAAAAAACACAAGTTGATAATGTTTTTGGCATAATTAATCAAAACTAAAATATCCCAACAAATGGAAACCTGCCCTTTTTTCTAACAAGGTATTATAGCCGAATAGGCAATATTATAAAGGGAAAAAAAAAGTCGGGCCCAAAAGTGACCCAAACTAGAAAAGAGTGTCTATGGCCCAAAAGTGACAATATAACCAAAAGGTACATAAAAATCATGAAACTAGTCGTCTAGCAAGCAACAGTAGTTCCATCTAAGGAGTCATCTAATGCATCTTGTTTCTTCTTTGCCTTTAATCGTGTGTTGTATTCTTGTCTTTTCTTGTTATCTTCCGTTCGGACCCTTTTAAGTTTTGCTTTGATCAGTTTGCCCAAGGATCTTTTTTTTTTTTTGACAACTTGCCTCCGTGAGGCCTTAAAGTAGTCTTTCTTTCATTGAGTTAACACCGTCGATAATCTATAACATCATGTTCTCTGCGATACCTCATCCTCTACCCCGGATCTGCCTCGAGATCCTCATCTAGCATTTCTGACCATCTAGCGGAGGTAGGAAGGCCGTAGAATCCGAGTCCGAAGCTGAAGCACCCTTGACCAGATTCTTGAAGTTGTTGGAGGTAGCAGGCTCAGGAGAGGCTGAAACTGCTCGAGATGGCGAAGCTGTTTTCTTTGGCAATTGCCAGTCCTCATTCGTGTTTTCTTGCTCGCCAAAAGCGTCCTTATCTGGCGACCCAAGATCTTCTCATTCATTTGGTTATAACATCATAGGGGGGTAGCACATCATCCTCCCCACCGTCCCGCAATTCAATGTCATTTAATGTGCCCGGTATCCGGAGGCGAGGGCTTGTCTTTGTCGGATCCTTTCTCTTCTTTGCCATTTCCGCCACCTCCAGGAGGCTTGTCACGGTCATCTTTCTTACCATCTGCACCTCCAACAAAACGACAGCTGCCCAAAGAGTGTCCAACCATCTGAAAATGTGCTCAAAATTAAGGTCTTTGTTCATATCCCATCGAGCGAAGAGAGCGAAGGCCTAGACCGCTCATACATAACCTTATATTCCTTCTCTTTGCGAAGATCTAGCTCTATCAAAACTCGTGCAAAGTGACACATAGTTTGGTTGCGCGTGTGCTCGTCAATGCTAACCACAGGGCCAAGAGCTGAAGCGATTCGTTCAATAATGGGCAAATAGAAGTACTCCATAGGCAATTCAAAAATCCGAATCCAAACATTGACAACCGGGGAATTCTGAACTCCGGCACCCATCTTTGTAGCCTAATCATCCCTATGTCAAGAGGCCAAGATTGTCGAGCAAAAATTTTGTTTCTCTTCCATAAATCTGTAAACTGAATGCTAAAGTATCCTCTTCCCAAGGTAACAAGCTTCCATAACCTGTGACATGCCATATTTCCTCAAGAGAAGCTTTAAGTTCAGTGTTTGGTATTGGTTTAGCTCCCGATTTTAGCAACACACGCCCAATAAGCGAATTCTGTAGCTCTTTGACTCCTTGTTGGTGGATAGTATCATCAATATTTACAGAAAGGAACTCGCCCTTTCGAACTGGGGCAGCAGTCGGAGGATTTAAAGCATGTGCAAATGATTTACCCTGTTGTGATTTCCCATCACCATGAACCACAAGTTCATTGTTAGCATTATAAGCATTGTCAATACCCTATTCCACAACATTATTAGCCTTATTGACATTACCAGCAGGAACTACCAAAGCATGAGCAAAATATTTAGTACTCAAATCCAAGGCATTGTTGGAGTTAGAAACCATCCCCACACCAGAAAAAGTGGACGTGTTCGTCCTAAATTCATTAGAATTCGAAATTCCAGCAATTACAGGATTCTGCCATCTAAAATCAGACCCCAAATCCAATTCAGACCCAGTGTTATGCAAATTCCCAGAAATCCCAGCACCAATTGGTCTAACAAGTGCATTAACCCCATCACCAGATCCAAACCCAGAAATCCCAGCAACATTGTGCCTAACAGACCCAGCACCAGAACCAGAATTTAAAGAATTCGAGTTCAAATCTACAGTACCAGCAACCATACCAGTCAAATCATGCTTACCAGGTATATTAGTGCGATGTAGACACAGATTAGCAGCATCGGCAGACCTCAAGTTAGCATTTATTGAATTAAGTTTCGAAACAGGTTTCGCACCAGCATACGTCTCCTTCGTGTTCAAAATAAACAAGGAAGGGATGGGATATCAAATCGCGAATTCGCCGCACCCAAAACAGAGTCACCATTAGCCGAGGTACCCGTGTAAGTATCAGCCTGAATACCAGAGGGTTGCGGCGCATCGCTTTTCGACATAGAAGGGTGACTTTTGATGGTCATTTGATGTTTAGATTAAGTTGGTTGCCCAACTAGACTACTATGTGTATTAATTTTGATGTTGGAATCTGTTATGCAATTACATATTAATTTCAAGAATTGTTATGACCTTTTCTGAAAGAATTTGATACAACCCTTTTTTCACATTGAAGTTCTGTAAGTCTAGGGTGTGGTAAAAATTTTAGAATTTTTGGAGTTGTTTTTAATTTTATATGAATTTTCTATTAAACTATTGTACAGCAGAAAAATGGCCCTGTTTTTTTGCGAAGATTGTAGAATTTACTGGGTGCAGATAACTTCGTCTTTGAAACTGACTTTTTGACAATGTTTTTCTATAGCATCTTAGCTTTCATATGAATTTTATTTGGGTAAATTTGGGGTTATATTATATTTTTAATGAATTTTCTAACAAACGGTGACTTTATGGTGAAAACTAGTTGTTTTAAAGCTCTAGAACAATGTACAATTAAATAGGAAATTCAAAGATTTAAATTGTGATCATTTTACTGGTATTACTACTGACTCTCAAGGTTACAAATGATTTTTGCACAAATTTCTTATTTCAATGTTCAAACTGAGTTATTTTGGATTATTTTGAGTTTGTAGTTGTCATTACGAGGCAATGAGATGTGGTTTTCTTATGAATGCACTTTTATGCTCATTTGGATCAGGACTACTTATTGATTCTAGAGACCATGTTATGGCTGGTGAAATTTTGCAGCGTGCGGTGAGTGGTGAGAGTTGGACAAGGGTATTTCCAGAAAAAAAGAGGAGATGTGATTTCAACCGTTGCTACAAATGCCCCTTTATATTTTAACATATTGCAATCAATGGGACACTGCGTGAATGTAGTTGATGTGCATAATCGAATAATTTACTGGTTAGTTGGGTGAACTGAATTATACTTTCCATTTTTGAACAAATTCATATTGATGTTGATTTATTTTAATTCAACTTATATAATTCTGATTATTACGTATTTTACTAAAAAGGGAAAATATTAGTGATTTAGTGATCGGTACATTATTGAGATTATATATACTTGGATAGTGAAGGAACAAATAGAAACAGTGTAGTGATTCTGGTTCCTTGCTAAGAAATTTCGTACGGGTATTATTTTTGCAGGTTGAATTCTTTAGAAAGGATTCGGGGAAATTTGTTAGTATAGAGAATAGACAGGTGAAATGCCTTCAGTTGAGAACCTGGTGAAGAAGATTGAGGAGCTAGAAATAAGTGATGCTCAGCTGAAGCAAGAGATGTCTAAGCTCTCATCTTTATCCACAAGGACCACAACTCATTCTATGAATTACTGGAAAAGTTGAAATCATTTTGTTACAAGTCATTTTGTTTGCTGATGATCACTTTCTTTTTTAATAGAAATGATTATGCATTAATTTTATGGGGTGTTTGCAAACTCCACCCACAGCTTACAACACTTTTAGCAACTTTCAAAATGATTCTGAGTCTTAATTCATGAATAAATAAATTTTAACCTCATTCTTTTTTTTTTTGAGCGCAACCTCATTTAAATTGGCAAAATATAGGGTGAACAAGTTTCACGGTGATTTTTTACTATAAAGTGTATTACTCATAAAAGTAAAGGGTGTGACTTATATTATAGGAGAGGGTATCATAGTGATATGAAGAGTGTGACGTATATTACTAAAGAGTGTGACTTATATTACTAAAGAGTATGCCTGTAAAAAAAAATTAATTTCATTGTGAACAAATTTCACAGCATACCAGCTCATTCTAAAAAGTAGTCATACACCAATTTAAAACTCCTAACAAATGCAGCTAATCTCTTATCCCCTATATTACTAATAGAGAGTTCATTTTGATGATGTGTCATCTTGTTGTTAATTTGGATGATGTGTCATCTTGAGGTTAATTTGGATGAGTTATCACATTTTATTATATTGATATCTCATTTTTCTATTGGTTTGTAGTTAATATGTGGCATCCATGTGACATTTTAATATGTAGTTTAATTAACAAAATTGCAATAAGCCAATAACTAAGGTTTGAACCTTGCACCACTTATATCATATTTATGTCTAATTATAATAAACTCACTAAACTATCACTGAATTTGTATCTAAACCACCTAACTATTTTTTGTTGCACTAAACTATACAAACTATTATTTTATTACATTTAAACCATCAAACTAATTTTTCAAGCCAATTTTTATTCCGATTTTATACATATGCACCACACGTGATTTTAAAAAAAAACATTTTCGTTAGTTTTATATACTATGCACAATCTTTTTTCCCCACCCATTCTACAACTGATTTGCAAACTCTTTCTTCCTTAATTCTCAATTTTTTAAGTCTGAAGAAAGAAAGAAAAAGTCAAATTTAAGTTAGAAATTCGTGAATCAATTGCAGAATATGTAGAATTTTACACAATAATTTTATTTTAATAACTGTTTAAGCAAATATACTAATATAAACCATAAATAATTATTAATTTATGTTTAGTACATTTATACACATAATTATATTTTTTACTATTAAATATATTATATATTATGAATATAATTTTTTTAATTAAAGAACCGCGTAATACGCGAGAATTAGACTAGTTTTAAATAAAGACAACTTTTCAAGTGTGACCTATTTTATATGTATACTAAAGTTAACTATTCGATCACTCACATTATGAAAGCTACAAATAGCACGATATAAAAATGAGCTTTACTTACTAGTGTTGTTTTACTCGGCATCTTCTTCTCCTCCACCTATCAATTAATATACATGTTACAAAAAAGACAAAAAATTATATAAAACAGTCTCATGAGATGATTCACAAACTAACATAAATTAATATTTGAATTAACTAGTTTGTATTTTAACACTTTATTTAGAGAAACATTATACCGACATAAAATTGGTCAATTGTTCTGACCAAGCGAGTGTAGCTGTATGATGGATGTCTTTTTTTTTTTTTTTACGAAAAAATGTAGTAGAGCAATATTTATAAACTATAAATATTATAAAATTAGATTTTATAAGGTTTATATCAATTTTATATGTTTCTATATGTATAGGTTTATATTTAACATAGTATAGCACTTTATAGAAAAATCACTAATTTACATATAAACTTTTATAATATAGATTTTCTTACTTAAAATTATTTATATCAACTGGCTTCAAACAAATATTAATATGTTAGTAGTAGATGTTTTAAAAAAAAAGTCAACAATAGATAATAGTATCTCATGCATTATGCTTACTATAGTTACAATAAATAATTAAAAATTACAATGCTCAATTACGAGAAAATAAAGACTCCTATGCTAATTTGACTTCTATAATTGAAATTAACTCCTTTTTTTTTAATCTTTATGCTACTTGCTTGGGGTTTATATGTATTTGGGCCCAAAACTATAAAACCCTTGCATATAATAAGGCCCGATACATTGTTGAACTTTTTCAATATAAGCCAACAGCTGCAGCCCAAAAAGCTGGCCCAATCCCTTGAATTAAGGTTCGGTAAACTTGTTAACCATCAATATTTCTAATTCAATTAGGATAATAGTTTAATAATTTAATAATCAATTATCCAAACTACCCTAAGAATGAGGAAAAATATAGGAACAATATGAAACAAAATTCTCTCTACATCACCACCCGTGAATTTGTAAACTTTGAAATTTGACCCTTTCTGCATCACCACCTGTGAATTTGCAAACTTTGAAATTTGACCATTTACTTGTGGAAACTTATAAGTTTGTAAGTTTTCAGGCCCCTCTCTACAGAAGAACAAGTTTTCATGTAAGCTTCCAAATCCCTCTCTGCAGAACAAGTTTCCAAACCCTCTCTATGCAGAACAAGTTTCAACGCCTTAAATTTCCAAACCACCACCCTGTCGAACAGGTTTCCAAACCCCCTCACTGTATAACAAATTTCTAATTGTCTATATTAAGGACAGAGATCTTTTGCCAAAAAAAAAAAAGAAGAAAAAAACAAAAAACTATACGTGCCCTTAATTTTTTTTGAAACAAAAGAACAGTCCAACAACAACCAAAAAAAACGGCAATTGGGCTTTGCTCAGCCCAGAAAATGCACCAGCACTTGTAAATTAAAAGGACACACAATATATAGTATTGAGACATTAAAAAATGGAATAATTATTTTTGCAGTGTTTTTTTTTTTATTTAGAAGACATTATTTTTACAACGTTAATAACTGGAGAATTATATGGACCTAGTTTAAAATATGAGAATTGAATTTGATCTTCTTTTACTTCTTGAATTCAAAGTGAAACAGATTGGACAAGATTCTGGCTTAGTTATAGAAAATACACACAAATAAATATTTGTATATATCTACATGTGTATATATATTTTAATATAATATATTATATATATAGTATTCATTATTATTGTTGTCTTTTTAACATAATAATTTATACGTTTTGATAATTTATGGTATTAGATTAGAGAACATGTATAATTAATAATCCTTATATTCTAATAAAAAGTTTGAAAAGGATTTCTATTGAACTTATCGAAATAGTTCATAGAATTAATTTCAAATTCAATTTTAAAAAGAAAAGTAGATTGATATTGATATTTTAATATATATAGAGAGAGTTTTTTTTACCATTACATTATCTAGGATAATTTTTTTTTATAAAATTAAATTAAATTAAATTAAACCAACCAATTAATTATATGAGAAAAAAGGACTATAAAATACAAATAAATTTAATTATCAATAATTCTATTTTAATTATAACAACCCTCCCGTGAATTTGCAGACGTTGAAATTTGAGTCTCTCTACAAACAATGTAAGTTTTCAAATCTTATATCTGCAGACCAAGTTTCAACACCATAAGTTTCTAGACTCCCTCGCTACAGAACAAGTTTTCACTGGTTACAGAACAAGTTTCCAAGCTTAAATTTCACCATGTAATTCGAATATCTCAAAGTCTCTTAAGTTGATGAACAATAAACCAGAAGAGATTGCCACAATAAGTGATGCTTTGAATCGTCGAAAGTCAGATTTCTTAATTAATTTTAAATCAACTTTTATAATCCTGATTATTAGTATTTGATTAAGGAAATATAGGAATAAATCTAACACTATAAATAAGGAGTTAGCTGTTATTATTTCTTCATTGTAATTCCTTTCTCTCTGCCATCCGCTCTTGTTCGCTGGTTTTTGTAAGTCTTCCTTCTCAATCCCTTCATTCAATTACCACTTTTCTTCTTCCCCATAATTTTAAATATTACTAATCATTGAAATAACGTCCAAGTCATTTAATTTCATTTTAGGGCAGTGCCGAATGAGGGGAAATTATTTTGTTTTTTGATTGTTTGTAGTTATAGAGATACATTAGTATAACCGTACGTTTGCTTTCACTTCATAATCTGTATGTGGTTTTTTTGTTTGTTCTATGTGGATATGAATTTGTGGGAATACATTGTGCTCATCAAGTGTTTGATGAAATGCCTGAGAACTCTTGAGCTGGGGCTGAAATATCTCTTGTTGTTTCTTCAATTCTTAAAAGAAACTTAAAATTAAATGCCCAAAGATTGTCCTCACATGACCAAATTGGAGATAATGTATATTGGAATACTAGGAATCAAATTCCAGTTGAATTATTGAATGATATTGGAACTTGAAGGGGATTAGTGGGTTCCCTCTGGCTTTATTGAAATATATTGGGGGTTTATAATTTATTTAATGAATATGCACTTTTGATTTTGTGCCTTCTCTCCAAAAAATATTCGCATTATATAATTGGTGAGTTTCTTATTCTGCAGCCCAATACTTTTTTAGTGCAATGATGCACAAGTTGTACAAAAAGATGTTGCTGTCAAGTTTGAAAATTGATCTTCCCTTGGGACAATTTCCCCAATTGCTGCTCTTAATAAAAGAAACATAATAATAAATTCTTTTTATGATAATTTGGGTTGATTTATGAGGAATGTGGATAGATAAAATATGAGAAAACAGAATTACAGTCACAAATCCAATACATTACTCTGAAAATGAGTGGTAAAATGACTACCTGCATAGTGCACCCCAATGAGGAAATTGGTACTAAATTTTTCTTTCATGGATGTTAAACAAAAAATTTCTTTTACTGATCATTATGGGGCCTCTGACCTTTAGGTTAACGGATGAGCAATATTTGAACATATTGCAGTCAATGGGGCAATCTGTGAATATACTTGATGTGAATAATCGGATAATATGATGGTTAGTTGAGAGAACTGAATTTTAGTTTCAATTTTTGCAAAAATTCCTTATTCCAATGTTCAAATTGAGTTTTTGGATGATTCTGAGTTTGTAGTTGTCTTTACAAGGCAATGGACGTTTAAGTGAGAAAGTTCAGGGATCCAAATATACCTTTTTCTTTTGATACATACCAGAACTAAAGTAGAAATTGCTAATAATAGAAACTCATGGTTTGATGTGTTGTGATGAACAACGAACCACTATGTAGCGCCCCAAACCTAACACCACTCTACTTAGGGTAAAAACATATTAGGTTGAAATAATTTTATCAGATAAAGTGATTAAAGCGAAAGAACACATCATGAAAACACGAGCTATATAATTTTTTATTTATTTATTTAAGTGTCTAATCATGCTTGTGCCTAACTCGTGTTTTACCCACATTTCTAAGTCAAACACTTACTTAAATAAGTCAATTCCAAGAGTAAGTTAACGTGCACGTAAATATTTTATAAATAAGTGTTAAAGGGTTGACAGATTATCCTTGAAGTTCTTACATAATTAAAATCCATAGTTTAAGTTGTATTAATACTAAATGCACTTCTTAAATAATTTTTTAAAACACTTTAAGCAAGATTAACGGAGCCTCCCCAGTTAGTCACGCGTCCGCTCCGTCATCAATAGGACCTGAAAGAGTTAAAGTAGCATCATGAGTCTTCCCCCGGAGGGGAAGCCCATTGGAATAACATTTTAAGTACAATCACATTAAAAAGACTAATTAGCATGTAACACGTCAAGATCCGTAGACCTGACTCAGCTTCATCTCACACAGATCAGCTTACTTATTGCACACAACTTAGCATAGCCCGTCGGCTTGCATTATTTCACACAGAGAGATCAACTTCATTTCACACAAATCAGCTTACTCATTTTACACAGAGCATAGTCCGTAGACCTGCCTGCTCATATCAACACACAAATTAACCTAACTAATAAAAAAGTAATTTAAATGTTACCCACTTTCTTGATTTTGGAAGTTGCGGGGTAGCTTCCTCAAAGTCCGACTGTCTCGTACTGCACTCGACACATTCAGTTATCCTTTAGTCTCATGATCATAAATTCTTAAAAACATATATATATTTATATATGTATGTGTATATATATACGTGTCATTCTGAAATTGTATTAGACTTAAAAATATTCTTATAGACTTCACCATACCCCAAGAGGCAATTCTAACTATGAAAGCTAGTCGATTTAGAGTGTAAAAGACATATTGGGCATAACAATTAAGTAAATTCACACATACTCCCCTAAAAATCATGAAAATATTCTAGCATGCTTGTCACGAGTTCAAGTCATTAGTTCTAAAGAAATTCTAATTTTTATTCAAGCAGATAGTTTACTGAAAATAATTTGCTAGGCTTATTTTCTATGTCATGTACCTTGAAAATACAGTCTGTAGTAGATTATTTTTCATAAAACGTAAAAATGGCCAAAATTTATGAAATTTATACAGTGTCCTATTCAAAGTAAAATTTGCAGATAAATCTAAATTGTGGATTATTACTTATTAATTCTACAAGTTTACAAAAAATGGAGTTCGAACAGGGCCTGCGTAAGGTCTTTTTCTAAAATTTGGTAAAACTCGTCTGTTGCTTAAAAGAATTCAAGAATTTTTTTTACATTACCTTAAGGGTCATTAATATCAGTTTTAAAATTTTTATATTTTATTTTAACATATTTCAACACGTGCATGTATTCTAATAGAGCATGAAAATAGTTTGTCGTTTACTCGAAAAACACTGTTTGTGAGAAAAATTCTTTAAATTAGGGTAGAGCTTCAAAAAAATCTAGATAAAATTCTTCAATCTCCTAAGAAGTACTAAAATGACCTAGTAAAATTCCACTCTTAAAATCTAAGTGGGCTGATTAGAGAATATTTTGCAAACACTACCTTAAAACGAAGTATTTTTGACCTTGTACAACAGTTTGGGAGAAAATCCCTATAAAATCGAAAACAACTCCTAAAAATCTGAATTTTTAACAACATATCCTACACTTACAGTAATTCAATGTGAAAAAAGGATTTAAATTAAAACGTTCATTAAAGTCCCTAAATATTCTTCAAAAAATCGTGTAGTGATACAGATAAAATTTCAGCAACATATCTCATATAAAGTACAAATATGACTTTTAACTCATTTTCGACACTAGATAGCCACCATATAAATCATCTCAAGGTATAATAGAGGAGATTTGATAGGATATCGAGCATAAAAGTCACATGCAATGTCAAAATCAACATGCAATCCATCAATAAACACCAAATAGTCATATAGTTGGAAAATCTCACAAGAAAAAGAGAAAACTAAACAAAATACTAAACCCTAAGACATTAAACATTTTTAGGCTTCAAATGGAAGTTTTAAACATCACAATACCATGGTTCTTAGGAAAGGAGTGGAAGAAGGCTGAAATACATTTTTTTTTCTTTTTGAAACAATAGTCCCCTTTAAAAAACTAGTTTGAAGAAAATATTAAAAATAGAGTTTTTTTGTTCTTGTTTTATCTGGAAGAGTTCTTGAATCGTCAATGTTCCTTGGAAGGTGCATAATATTAATGGTCTGGAGAAAATCTTTTAGAGAGAAGAAAGAGTGCAGAAAGAGGGAGAGAGGGAATAAAGACATGTTGGGATAAAATAAATCATGCGTATGGGGATAAAAGAAATCTGCATAATTCTAATAATTATAACCGGCTTCCCAGGAACATGATCTAATTGTATCTTTTTTTTTCTTTTTCTTTTATATATATCTATATATGTATATACTATATATTTGTTATAAATATCATATTATATATGTATATATGTATATTAATATATGTGTATATTGATACCAATTGTTGGTCCCGATTTGAAAACCCATGAGTGCGGAAAATACCATGTAATGCATATAAAACACGGGTGAGGGCAGAGTGATTCCAATTACTCTTTTTTTTTGCTTTTAAGATCGATGTGTGTTTTGCTTATAATCGAATGCATATGGCAAGTAAGAACATAAAGCAGTAAATAACACACGATTTTATAGTGGTTCGGAGTCCAACTCCTACATCCGCTCTTCCCTATCACAAGGGGCACCAACCTAACCAACTGGACTTAGTTTAACGTGTTAGTCCAACACCCAACAATGTTTACCGAGTTCTCACTCAATCGGGACTTATCACCCTCACGAGATTGCCTACCCTCCCTTTCGGGGTTGCTTAGATGTTTACCGAGTTCTCACTCACCTACAAACTTAACCTATCAAACTGATTTGGGTAAGGTTTGTTTGGTTTCCAACTAGGTTGAGATTTTCCCTTACATCTGTTTAGCCTCAATGCTAAGGATGGGAAAACCTCTCGAAGCTTAGGAAATTACATTTGTGCTTAGATCTAGGTTAGAACACTCTTGAATATATGCGTGTATTTCTTGTTCAGTGTTCTATGGTGGGAATGCTTGAGTATATGACTCTTGGCTCTGTAGCATCTTTTTCCACATTCTCCACTTCCACACGAATAATGAAGGAAGAACTTGTATTTATAGTGTGGATTTGAATGTTACCGTTGGATGAAGTCACATTCCAATCCATACTATTCTGTAACTTTTTGCAGTTTTTTAAGGCTTGTTGTCTTCCTCTCATTGGTCCACGTCAGCTGAATGTAACAACTATAATCTTCAGGATCTTCGAGTCTTCAGGTTCTCTTAGTCTTCAGGATTCTTCTGAATCTCAGGATTCCTCTGATCCCCAGGTTTCTTGATTCAGCAGACTTCTCTTCAGCGGACCTTGTCTGATCAGGTATACTGACACTCAGGCTAACTGAGTTCAGCTCTTCTGACTTCAGACAATCTGACCCTCAGGTCATTAGCACTCAGGCTAACTGATCATCAGTAGCGTTCTGATTCTCAGTGAACATGACTTCAGATGACTTGTCTTCTGATGACTTCTCTTCTGATTTCTTTTCGCCTGATCTGGTATGCAGATTTCTGGTTTTCTGATATCTGATTTCTTCTCGCCTGATCTGATCATCTCACTTGATCAGGTTAGTACAACATCAGGTCAGCATATAAGTTTATCTGCCTCAGATTAGCACATAAGGTTAGCATATCAAGTTAGTTGCATCAGGTTCTTATCTGATCACGTCTGATCTCGATCAGTCTCATCTGCTCCTCTTCTGATCTGCAACCTCCTCTTCTAATCTGCAACCTCCTCTTCTGATCTGGTCATCTGATCATGTCATCTGGTCATCTGATCTTCTGATCAACTAGCTTATCTTTTCTTCTCTTCTGATTTTGCACAGCTCATCAGTTAACTCCGGAACTCATCTTACTCATCTGATCTCGATCAGCCTTGTCTGCAGCCTCGTCTGATATGATCATCTTCGTTTGATTTCGTGAGTTCCCCCTCAATTTGTTCTCTCGTTCCCCCTCAACTTGTTATCTGTAGATTAGCTTCAAAAACACAAGTTGATAATGTTTTGGCATAATTCATCAAAACTAAAATATCCAACAATATATATATATATATTTTAATCTTATCCAATATGTGCATATATAAATATATATATATATATATATATATATGTAACATATAAGCATTATATACACAAGAATTATTATTTTAATATAATTATTAATAAGTTTTATCATACTAATTTTTAAAATTAACTTGCCCTTTTTTCCTTGTCTGCCGAGTGAGTCACAATCGAGCCTGGCCTCTTGAGTATGCTATCCTACAAAACTCTTAAAACTTCATTGAAAACGTTAGCTCTTCAATTAAATAAATCATAAGCTTCCAATTAGAAAAATAATTCCATGACTTAAATGCTTAAATAAATTATCAAATTTTCCGTGCCTCAAGTTTCCTCTAGTCAAGTTCCAAATGATCAAATTTTCAGTTCTGCTTCAAAAGATCACACTTCTCAGTTCGAGTCTAATGTTAGGAATGATGGTGATCACAACTCCACTTTTGATGATGAAGATGTTAGTGTTAGTGTCCTAGAGACAATCTATTGTAAGGACATAATACTCGATGATATTCAATTTGATTTAATATTATAGTTCATTAAATATTAATGTATGGAAATACACTTGTTTGAATATTATGTTTGATTGTTTGCATTTATTCATGCAAGTATTCCCATGAGTCATTGCTGTCATTGAGGTTGTGAGAACTCAGATGACTTAAGAATGATTCTCAAATGGCCCCGATCAAGGATCATCAAGAATGGGATATGGATGATGCAATGGAGATTTGTGTGCGATCTGCATCATACTCTTAGAGAGTGTAGTAAGATCTCACTTACTACGAGATACTAGGTATCTCATGATGGATGCACAAATAACTTAAAGGGTATTGGTATACCCATCCGAGAAACCGTTTGATGTAAGTCCACAATATGTGTCCACGGGTGTCTCGGTTAGTGGGAGCGATGCGATACTCCTTTGACTTGAGGTCAATAAGCTCGACATGTGTGGAGTGATGAACTTTGACCATGACCGACGCTTGCACCCGTCTATGGGTAGATATGACTTGAATTGAGTTCATCACGAAGTGCATGTGCATGGTAGTTGAGCCAAGAACATGATTCATTCCTCAATGTGGATTTAGAGAGAATACTCATCTTCTCGTCATAATTGGATCTAAGTCATTGGCCGATACACGTCAACTTAGACTTTGTGGCTAAGTGTGACATACATGATCAATTAGTGATTGGAGATAATATGATTAAGTTATTTGAATAGACACTTCATCATGTTCTAGACTTAATCGAGTATTCGCGAATAAAAGGAGGAAATCGTAATAACCCATGTTTTAGTTACAGGTAGTTGCACATTTCTCGTAATGTACCTCATATATTGAGAATGTCTGATTTATTGTCTAGGGTTTAATTAAGACCGTTAGTTTGACTAATCGCTCGATATATGAGGGCCTATGGGTCACACAACAAGTAGTTCCCTTTTACGGATTATAGTTGGTTGATTAAATGTTAAATTGGATTTAATATTTAATTTATGGAGAAATAATTAATAATAGATTAATTTAGAATTAATTATTATTAATGTTTAATTAAATTGGATTTAATTAAATAGGATTCTCAATAATAATATATGAATATATATATATATATATATATGGAATCAAATCTGTAGAGATTTGATATACGTGGGAATTAAATCCATAGAGATTTTATATATGGAAAATAAATATAAGAGATTTATTTTATAAGATTAGGGATTTTATTTCCTAATCAGGTTAGCTTAAAATTTAAGCTGGGTCTTCCCTATATATATGAGCTCTTGAGAATTCACAAACAACGTTAATTCATTATTCTCTCCATAAGATCTAGAGTTTGAATTTTTCTAGCAAATTCATCTCGGGATTTAACGCTGGCCAATCCGTGCAAGTCCGTGATTGAGGATTACATGGATACCATAGTAGAGAAATATGCTTACGCTCTCCATAAGATTTCTCTTTATGTTTATACGTATTCAATTATGCAATTACGTGTTCTTTGTTGGTGAACTATTTATTTCCACTGCACATGTACTACGTGTTTACGTGCCTCTAAATTCCAACATAAGATGATTTGTTAGACGAGGAGCCATTATATGAGGAGTGCCTCAGGAATTCCACAAATTTTGTACTTATCTTCACAGAGGTGCCCACCTGAACTTAGGGTCAGTGAATGATGCCTTCCAGAGCTTCCACTTTCATTAAGTCCTGATCACACCGTACAACATTTTACTTCAGACTCGACAATTGGCCAGCTAAGCATGAACATCACCTTTAGCAGTAGGAGTGAGATGTAGGATGTCGTTGTTGGAGTTATACTGGAAATTATGCTTTTTACTATGTATAACCAAACTGAATTTCTTATTTATTTACTGAAATAAATTATTCATCACTTTTGCATTAAATATGATTGAATGTTATATATATTTTTAACACCCCGTCCCAAAATTAAATAAAAGAACTCTTTAAAATAAATATTTATGTGTGCTTTCTTTTCTAAATAAATTTAAGAGCGTGTATACTTGCTACGATTTATTTTTAGGGAATCGAACGAGTATTTGAGCAAGAGCACTCCTAGTATTTAAGAATGAAATTATTAAACAAAGTTGTTACCATAGATTATTAAATAAAAATATTCAAAGGAAAGAATATTTTTAATAAATTAAGATTTTCAATATAAAAATCGAAAACCTACCGAATAATAACTATATAGTCATCAAAGAATTTCAAAGTCTACAGCCACCTCAATTTAGAGAAAATGAAGGGCCCGTAAACGCAAAAGAATGGACCACTGAGATCGAACAAATATTTGGACTCATGGACTTGACTGAAGAACAAAACGTCTTTTTTGTTCGGCTCCAACTAACAGAGGATGCAACTCAATGGTTGAAATCATATGAGCATACCTTAGGAATAGAAGTAGTACAATCCCGAGTATGGAGCGACTTTAAGGGAACTATGTTGGCACGTTACTTCCCTCAAATGCTATACATTCGCGAGGATTTGGAAACTGTCAACCCTCGCCAAGAAATATTCACTATGATGGAGTGCGAACGTCATTTCAACTACTTGTCCATGTATGCTACTCCATTAGAGGATATCGATTGGGAAGACAAACCAAAGAAGCTTGCTAAACAACTAGCTACGTCTACAGGACCATGGATCACACGATCATGTCCCTCATGTGGTAAAAGGCATGGAGGGATATGCTCGAAGAGGAAAAGAATATGTTACAAATGCCGCAAACCCGGTCACGAAATAGTTGATTGCCCTAAACAAAACATTGAAGGACAACCAATGGAAAACATATTGGTGAGACCACCACCAAGGGAGGATAACCATCCAACTTGGCTAATTTGAGAAAATACTCAACTCCAGAGGGAACGTAGAAGGGCTAAAAAGAAAACAATGCTCGAGGAAATGGAGCCGAGATAGACTGATGCCAACAAAGCAAGAATGTTTGAACAAGGATTGAGGCCCGAGGTCAAAGAGATCATATAAGGACTGAAATTGGCAACTTACGAAGAGGTTTTTAATCGAGCACTCACTGTCTCGATTGGTTTAGGATTTGAGTCTGAACAAGCTCCAAACTGTGTTTGTCAACCACAATTGGAAGTCAAACTTCAAGGGAAACCCTTGTCCGCCACCAAGAAGAAACAACTTAAATGCGCCGAGAATCACACCAAACTGCCACAAGTGTAGAAAGAGACACCTGGGAGTATGCCTCCGTGGAACTGGAACTTGTTATCGTTGTCATAAAACAGGGCATAAAACCACTAAATGTCCCATGTTACCGAATGTTCGACCCCCAATGATGAACAATCATAATCAACAACCAATGGAAACCAATCCGTATCAACTGCATCCTATGAGCAACTTTCAAGCTCGACAACTTCATGTACACAACAATCACCTACCTGGACCATCAAGAGGAGGTCCATCCTACCAAGGTCAGCAAGGACGAGCCTATGAAACTGCTATCTTCAGAGACCGGAAGGAGAGTGAAGAATCAATGCTACACGAGTATCAAGGACAACCCGAGCGGCATGAAAGCCTAGAAGGTACATTGCATGTGCTTGAAATACCTATGCATGTATTGCTTGATACATGAGCATCCTACTCTCTTTTATTTGAAATATCGAGGGAGTCGGGAATAGAAAGTATTGACAGACACATTCTTAAAGTGAATACTCCATCAAAATCCAAAATCAAGTAGAATGCGCAAAGCTAGAATTGGATGAACACCGAATAAATACCAAATTTTGTGTTCTTAAGACGAAAACCCTAGATAAATTTAAGGTGAGCTAGTTTTGACACATAAGTATAAGTATAGGAAGACGAGTATTGGCATAGTTACTTTCTCTTAGAAATGCCATTAGATTTTAAGATCGGGTAGAACGTTTAGGAGTAGAATCGAACAATTTAAAAATAGAATTCAACTTTTTCGCTACGTTGACCACCTCGTTTAAACTAAAGGGTTTAGTGTAAGTGAATTTCGGGATGAAATTCTTTTGAGTGGAGGAGGATATGATGAGAACGCATCCAAACCAAACAAGGATGCGACATCATGCAACATGGGAAAGACATTTTGTATGCATCATAATGGCCAAAGTCATACCAACAAATTAGCTCACTCGTGATTTGAGAAACTCGCTTTCCACTCTTGAAATTCATCTACAACGGAAGCTGCCAAAGAACGATATACACGACACCATTTGAAGCACTTTATGAAAATAAGAGAAGATTTCTTAATGTCAAGACAAAGTTGGATATCGTAAGATTCTCAAATTAGAACTCGTGCAGAGATTAGTGGAGATCGTTTCAAAGGTCAAAGAAAGGATCAAGACGGCACAAGATCGTCAGAGATCGTACGACGACACTCGGAGGAAGGACGTACATTTTGACGTAGGCGAGAAAGTGTTCCTCAGAGTTGCGCCGATGAAAGGACTGATTCGCTTTGGAAAGAGAGGTAAGTTGAAACCTCGCTACATTGGGCCATTCGAAATTTTGGATAGAGTTGGAGATGTAGCCTACCGTTTAGCCTTGCCGCCTGAATTGTCACAAGTGCATAATGTTTTTCACGTGTCTACCATCAGGAAATACATGAGTGACTCAGATCATGTCGTCAGTTATAGAGACATAGAAATAAGTCGTGACTTAACTTACGAGGAAGTTCCGATGACCATCCTAGGGAGAAAGTTACACACTTTGAGAAATCGAGAAATACCGTTGGTCTTAGTCCATTGGAGTCGACATGGAAAAGAAGAAGCTACTTGGGAAAGGGAAGACGAGATTTTGGCGAAATACTCGCAATGCCAAAGGACTTAGTAGGTGAAATTTCGGGGACGAAATTCTTTTAAGGAGGTAGGGATGTAACACCCCGTCCCAAAATTAAATAAAAGAACTCTTTAAAATAAATATTTATGTGTGCTTTCTTTTCTAAATAAATTTAAGAGCGTGTATACTTGCTACGATTTATTTTTAGGGAATCGAACGAGTATTTGAGCAAGAGCACTCCTAGTATTTAAGAATGAAATTATTAAACAAAGTTGTTACCATAGATTATTAAATAAAAATATTCAAAGGAAAGAATATTTTTAATAAATTAAGATTTTCAATATAAAAATCAAAAACCTACCGAATAATAACTACGACGACGGAAAATCTACTTTGTCTAACTAAATTAGAATTTTAGTTAAACTTTAAGAAGAATCAAATTTTTAATTAAATAAATAATTTTTGTCTCGGAACGTGACGATTTAATTGCTAAATGCTCTAAACAATTAATTCTAACAAAGCCGTGAATTTTAATTAGCGAAACCACAATTTTATAATACAGATATGAAGGGGCTAAGATATGATAATACTGAGTAATAACAACATATTGTAGTAAATAAATAACTAGATATTAAGTTTTAAAATTTCAAAATAGTCCTTTTTTTTTTCTTCCTTTTGATTGCCCCCCCCCCATCTATATATACATACATATATCCCACTCCAAATGAACTCCCCTGCTTCCAAAAAACATGGCGAAACTCTGCAAAAAAATTCCACTCACTTAAATTATCATCAAAGCTTCTACTCTCAAACCAATAGCTTCCTTGTTCCTCCAAGAAGAAAGAAGTCTTATTCTCTTCATCAATACCAAGCTTCGGCATCTTCTTTCCCTTCAAGCAAAGAAGTAATTCTCCCTATCAAGAACTTCGTTTCCTCTCCCCCTTGACAAGAAGCAGTCGACCCTTTTCCAGCAGTAGGGAAGAAGCTTTCCTCCATCCAAGTATATCTTTTGAGGTTAAACTTGAAACTCATGAAGTTTCAGAAAACAATCTTTTGATTTCCTCTTATTTTTTTCATTTTGCTTACTCCCAACTCTCTTCCTTCAAATCAAAGCCAAGATCATCTTCTCCAAGCTGTTAAGAAACGGAGCCATTCAAACCTGCTAACAGAAACAGAGGAGAAGGACAACAGAGGTAACCTCCGAACAAAACTCGAATTAGGTGCTTGTATGATCCTTGGTGTAGTATTTCGGTGTTTGAACGTGTTGGAAATTACTAATTTGGAACTCATGTGTGTTGTTTGAAGTGCATACTTCATTCTCGTATTTTTGGTTTTAAAAAATTGTACCGTTATGCTGCCGAAATTTACGCTCAAATATGTCAAGTTGAAACGCCAAAACTATTTCCGAGTGATTTTCGGCTACGCCGTCGAGTACCCTATGGTACTGGAATTTTATGTTTTAAAACACCCTTGTGTTCTCTTATATGTGTAATATGTGATCGTAGTCTCGGTACTCAAATTTGGTGTCGTTAATCTGCTCGTTTTTATGACTAAACATGGTTGTTCAAAACTGAAATTCTGAAAAAAAAAACTGCTACTCGATTCACTAATTAATAACTTTGAAAATTCATATCTCGAGTTCTATAAATCATTTTAAGATGAAACTAGCGGCAAGTTAAAATTCATCAAGTCTACTATATGCGTACAAAATCTCGTATTTTTTCACTGGGTAGGATCGGAGTTATGATTTATTTCGAAAAGTGTGGCGTGCTGGAAAAAATTTTGAAATTTTAATGTGAGTAAGGTAAATTCAATCGTCTATAACTTTCTGATAAAAACTTCTTTTTAACTGAAACAAAAAGGGTCATATTCTCTACATATTGTAGTTTCTAAATATAAAAATTTGAGTCATTTCGATAATCGTGTAAAAAGTTATGTACGTGCTAAAAGTAAGACAAAAACTGGGCGTTTTTCTTTGAACAAGGAATGCATTTCAAACCCCTGACTTTCATGACACTTTTAACTGACTTCCGCTCGTTATTTTGAAACTATTTTTCCTGCCAATAAACTTCATATTACAAGCTTTAAAAGCCCTAAAGTTTCACCTCAATCGGACTAACGAATCAACGAGAAAAAGCTCGCGAAAATGAAAGAAAATCATAGTTTTGGGACACTAACTTTCCGGAAAAATGTTAAAACTAAATACTTAAACTTTTATGAGGCTTGTTACTTAGTATTATGATTTTTGGTTAATTTTTATCTCCATAAAACCTTATGTGTTCCATTCTTCTTTGTGCCACGAAACTTAGAGTCCTTTAAAAATCTTTTCGAGAAATAATTTTAGGACTTTAATTAATAAACTCTAAATAGCCGTTTCTTGTAGAAAAATTCAATAAATATTCGAGTGGATAAAACCCTAAGAAAAGAGCTTAACGTCCTCGTTAGACTTACGAATAAAATTAATTCAATCAATAAATGACATGAACCTGATTATATATTGTACTAGGTGAAGTGTTGCTCAAACAAATACTCAGACGATTACTACCACGCTCGAACTCTCCAAACCACATCCAAGTCTTGTAACTTTTCGTAAAGTTAACGAGGTGGGTGTCATTCTTCAGATTGCCTTGAATGTTATATGGACTGTTGGTGTATTCCGGACTGAACTAAACAAACATGAATCTATAACTAAGAACTCAAGAAAACAATTACTAAAACAGACAAGCTTATGAATGAATATGCTATGTATCTTACGAGATACATAAGATGCGATTTCACGAAGGAGGTGGGATGTTTTAAGAGGGGATTGCATGTGGTAGCTGTTACGAGTGTCCCACATGATAATTATCATGCGATGTAGGTTGGAAGCGACAAGGGGATTGCATGTGGTCGGAGCAACCAGTGTCCCAAAATGAATTCAAATGATCTAAATGAAATGTTTATGATCAAATGATCATGATGGATGATATCCTATGAATATCATCAATGTTTTGAATTTAAACTACTAATAAGATTACCATAAGACACCAAGTTACGAGCGAGTCAACACCAAGACTCCGTACGAACCTCCATAATCATCTACGCAAAAGTGTATGAACAATTCTTTAATAAAATACCAAGATAATTATATTTCGGCGTACTGTCAATCTGTATAGCAGCGTATAGGATGCCCATAGGTGAGAAGTAGCTCACGCCCCCCCTTTTTAATGCCATTTCAGGTTTCGACTTCGAGGGGCAAGAGCAGCAGCAGGATTGACACGGAGTTTCCAAAACATTAAGAATATTGATGCATATATATCTTTACGCTTATATAGAACTATAACATAAATGCTTCACTCTTATAATTGGCGAATTTATTCTTACGCCGAGCAACAAACTCTTTTAAAAGTTGCTCGATGATTAAAATGTATGTTATCTTTTAATCGACTGATTATTAATATTATGGAACAATCTAGTTTTAATAAAGGGGCCCACACTATTCGTGATTTATAACTCATTATTAACTGTGAAAACTTATATGTTTTACTCGATGCATTACTTTAAAATGATTTTTTTTTTTAATTCGGTGTTTTGGTTACTAAGTGACAACTCGAATCTAGAGTGTTAAAGCGATAAAGGCTTCATTCTGGATTCGGGGCGTTACAGGTGGTATCAGATCCTAGGTTCAACTTTCGGACAAAAACTAACATATAATTTTTTTTTCATATTAAAATCTTTTTATAAAAAGTTTCCGTAAAAGAACTTGCCTTAATATATTAATATACTAGTAATTAGAAAATTTTAAAAGTTGAATATAAAATGCTTAATAGAAACCTTATGCTAATATATGAACTACTTTAACTAAATTACTTGTGGGAAATTGTGTCTCCTGCCGCAGCTGAAGCACTTCGAGGTATGTATTTGTTTTAAAGACTTTCAAGTATAGTTATGATTTTAGAAAAGGTTGACGTGTAAGGCTCAGATTGGCTTGTCTTGACCAAGAGATTACACTAGTGCATTATGATGCGCTGAATAGGACCTACAGGAGGATAAATTCTTCGGCACTGAATATACAAGAATTAGACCGCAGTGGTTCATTATTTCTTAATCTCTGTCCCTTAAATAGGATCATGTGAAATTAATAACTATTGCTTTGACTTATGATGGGAAGAGAATCAACGCGATTCGATACCTTATATCTTGGGCAATATTATTAGTTACATGACGATTGCTAAGATTTAATACAGAGAATCGTGTGCAAGTACGACTTGCTTGATTTGTCCCCTTGGTGGGCTCAGAAACTTTATCATACTAAATCTTGCAAGTGAAAATTTATTTCCGGTATAGATAATAATGTTGAACTGTCTTTACTCCAAGGACAAATATATTAATTAATATAAAGCTTGTTCAGTAGCTTAATTAATTAGTGGACTAGATAATCTTAAACACGGGAAATAATAACCGGGAGCCATATTATTGTGAAATCGTAATATGGGTTAAGATGGATAGTTCAATATTAATTTTATAGTGGAATAAATTAATATTAATGGGCTTGAATAATATTTGGTTTAATATTAAAGAATCATAGCCCATTGGAGGTCTAATCTTAATTCTCCTAAAGGCCCCTCAAATAGCCCAATTAAAAGTCCAATTAATGAAAAGGAGAAGAAAATATTATTGCCTATTTTTCCATGATGATTTTAGAAAATTATGAGTAGGAGAGAGAAAATATTTTCTTGATTTTCTAGGAGAGATTTTATGGAATAAGTATTCTTGAGATACAAGTTTATCCCATAAATTCAAGAAATGTAAAAGATCTTATTCCTTCCCTACACATAATGTATTTTTCAAAAATTTTGAATATTAAGGAGGAGAAAATTTTGTTGGGAGATATTTTGGGAAATAGAATATATTGGATATATTCAAGATTGTATATTGAGGAAGGAGCAAGGAAATTTCTCAAAAGACCCAACTAGGTCAAATTTTCGCCCCATTAGTCCTATAAATAGGGGATGAATCTTTCATCCCTAGTGCAACTCCATGTGTTGGAAAAATTAAAAATCCACAAAGGTGGTGGCAAATATTTTTAGTTTTTTCCTTTATTAAAATCGTTCGTGAGAATCCTCCCACCGGATTACGTTCGTGGATGTGGGACATATTTGAGAAGGCACTTTGGGTTGATCCATCGTCTCAACGGTTGTCTCTATAAGAGGTATGTAATCTCGTAACTCCTAGATTCCGCATGCTTAGGATATACGTGAATTACGCGTACGCATGTTGCTAATTGCTTGTTTAATTATTATGTTGAATTGATTTAGGATTAATTCGTATTAGTAATTGATTGAATAATTTAAATATGTATTTAAATACACCTCGAATAGATCCGAGCACCCCGAATTTCCCAACAGTCGTCGGAGCATACCATTTGAAAAACAAGGTTCATTATTGGGTCGAGAGAGCGGATAAGGGTACATGGTATTTGAAGTGTAAGCATTCAGAATGCAAATTCATTCTTCATGCAAGTATGATGTATGGCAAGTGGTAAAACTAACAATTCCACATACTTGTATCCTTAATCTAGATGCCACAACCCCTACGCCCATGAATTCTAAATTTCTTGGCAAGATATTTGTTAAGAAATTTATGGGGTCCACTTTGAAGTATACCCCGAAATATATCCAGATATGGACTCTCAATCAATTACGAGCTTGCACGCTTGGTCAAAGAACATGCTATTGCCACGTTATACGAAGATGGTGCATCATCATATACTAAGTTGCCTGAACACCTCTGCCAGTTGAAGATGACTAATGATGGCTCTTATACCAACTAATTAACAAATTATTATGATGAAGCTTAGCAAGGTGATCCGCTGGTTGATTCCCTTCCCGATGAATATGAGTCACCCGAATATGCATAAGGGGTCGGATAGCTTTAAGAGACTGGCCACCTGCCAGGGGACTTGGGAGGTAGAGCTAGCAAGTACCTTTGCCACTAAAGTCGAATCCCTCTCGAGCCATAAATTGTGCCATCCCTTGTCAAAAGCAAAAAGAATGGCGTATAGTACCGCCTTCAGCTCGGCGTCGATCGGGAGTCCACGTCCAAATGCTAAAGAGAAAGCAGCCTTAAAGAACCCCCTGCTGCTACGAAAAATCCCTCCACGTTCACGTTCGTCCAGGAAGAGAATATATATATATTCCTTGCAAACGCATGAGAATATATGTTAATATAAAATAACATGTTGATATGCTAAAATAATAGCATATATGTTGTAACATATTAGTTCATATGCTGAACAATATTATTTCGTATGCTAAACAACATTATTCCATATGCTAAAATATATTAGTGTATTATTCCATGTGCTAAAACATATTAGTCATGATTATGCTAAAACATATTAGTCCATATGCTGAACAATATTAGTTAATATGCTCAAAGTAATATTTCACATGTAAAACCATTTACAAGTCATGCAATTACACAATCTTGCCTATAAAAACTAGTACTCCCCCCATCCTATTTTTGATTATCCGGTTACTGTAGACACGGAGATTAAAAAAAATAGGAGATAATAGTATTAAATGATGTAAAGTGGGTTTGGTAGAGGGAAATAATAGTATTAAATAGTGTAAATTGGGTTTGGTGGAAAGAAATAATAGTTTTAAGGCAAAGTCTCATATGCACTTGGTGCACAGACTCTAGATCCGTGCACTCACTTTGACCCTGCCCATTTTTTTATTGTAGATCCTCCTTTTCACTAATGGCAAGGTCTCATTTTCTTAATGGGTCGCTCCTATACCCGAGTGAACGGTGCACTTGGTGCACAGGAGACCCACTCTAGAATTAAATAGTATTTAAAGTTGCTTTATTTTCTTTTTAGGAAATGACCAAACAAAATTAGGACAACTATTTACGGAAAGTGGACAATCAAAATTATAGGGAGTAGTATTTTTTATTCAATCAAATATCATAGTTGAATTATTGAAGAAAATCAGAAAGATTGACAAAAAAAATCATAGAAAAATATAATTATTTAAACTTGCGAATATAAATAGAAAAAATCTAAGTTAATATGTAATTCAAATTGTTAAAATTAGTTTGAGGTCACTTCTACTTTGGTTTTTTTTTTTTTTGGCCCTACTCTCCCTTTGTTTTGTGCCTTTTTGTTTTACCCTTTATAAAATGGGTCATACTTGCGTGAGACGGTCTCACAATGAGACAACATAATTTGACATGACATTTTGATACTTTAAAAATTGTGAGTTTTAATTTGTGATAGTTTATATTCTGTTTTATTTATGAAATCGTCTAATACGAATTTTTATTTTATAAAATTACCTTGTTCTTTTATTCTATTTATAAAAATTTAAATCTGATAAAACACTTGTGTGAGAGGGTCTAACCCTGACCCATCACTGACCCACATACAGTTGAACCAACGTGAAACCAAGATAATTGCGGCCCAAAACCACCGAATTAGGGAGACTGTAAGTAAATAATTAATATTATTTATTTATATTAATATATTAAATATATATCCACATATTGATGGTGGATAATGTTTAATGAGAAGTTAGTTAACTTCTGGAGAAATAAAAAGGAACGTGATTTGATCGATTAATCTCACGGGAATTCTCTTTTGCGCTCCCATCCTACGCTTTCACTAAAACAAAAAATTGAGAAAAGAGAAAACAAGTTTCTCTTCTCGTACTCATCACGAACATACTGAAATCAAAGAGCTCTTAAATTGTGAATAATGAAAGCAATCCGTAATTAATTCGTGGGGTTGTGTTTTGAACTTTGGAGATCCAGTAGTATGTAGAATTCAACCGATTATATTTCCTTTCCGCTGCAATTTTGGAATAGAGGTTGATGATTTTCTAACCCTCGTTTTCCAACAGAGACATTCCTTTATCTATTTATGGGAAATGTGAAAACTATGATATTCTCCTCAACAGAAATGACAAAGTCTTGTATGCATTCTTTATAGTGTATTTTATAAACATGCAATTTGTTATACTGAAAGATATAACTTGTTTACATTGAACCGTACAACTATTAATATGAAAATATAGTTGCACGATTCAATGTAAAAAAAATTGCATAAGTTACATATTTCTAAAATGCATGCAGTGAAAAAAAGTCTGAGAATGGAAAAAGGGCAAGAAATAAGGCCTAAAATGAAAGAAAATGCATAGAGACCAAAGTCCAGCGAAAGCTAGCAACAACTTGGTTTTCTAGGCCCCGTATCATAAATTTCTTCCCTGAGATAGTCTCACAAAAGATATGCTTTTAAATATTTTATTTTCAAAATGCAAAAACATGGGGAGGGGGGATTTGAATATTATATGATCCTTAAGAATCGTTAATTTGTTAAATAATTAATTTTTTTTCTAATAAATTACAATGATTCAAATAAAATTAATTTATAATGGTTTATTAGACTAATAGATTGATACTAACACGTAACCCCGCGTACTACGTGAGATTGAAAACAGTTTTTATATTATTTATTTTTAATTAAATACTTCAAATATTTAATTAGTTTGATTAATTTAACTATACATGTAATTTTTATTTTTTAATAATTTATATACATATTTTCATTCATTTCTTATTCTAAATTATAATTATGGAGTATATATTTTATTATATATATATATATGTGTGTGTGTGTGTGTGTGTGTGTTATAAGTCGTCTTGCGTGGAAAATATGATGTGACGATTTAGGTGACAACTTATCAAACAAAATAATGAATTATCAAATATTGTGTGCGTGTGATGAGCACAGCAGTATGTGAAACGGTGACAAATATTTGTTGACCCAGTTCGTAAAATCTGACTACCTCTGGGGGCATGTCAAGCCAGGATTATATTATTTAGTAATTCGGGAATATGTCGAGCACAATTCGATTGCGATTAGTACAAAAGTACAGTGGGATGATATCTTACTATGAGCTCTATCTTGGATTCAATTTTCCTTTTTTTTTCCTGATCTTTGTGGACCTATTTATAGAATTTTGGACAAGCATGTGCTGCCTTGGCAAGCACATGCTGTCAATTCATTATCATGGAAGGAACTACGTGGATCCGCCACATCCTTTTCTGTTCCTCTCCCGTTTACATCTGTCTTTACGTTGGTGTCGTTATCGGCTCTTCTGTTCGTCCACATGATGCGGTCGTAGGCCAAGTGTCTGGGCTCGTGCTTCCTGCTCGCCCCTAAGGGCGAGCATGTTTTCCCTTCTTCAATTGCCGGGCGAGCAAGTCACCCTGGTACTTAAAGAAGTGCGGATACTGATATAGGCGAGCACAAATGTTCGACTATTTTGCTCACCCAGGCGGTGTGTATAAACGATGTTCAGGGTGCTCGCCTAGGTGGCTAGCATAATGGTCAATCAGGGTGCTTGTCGAGTAGGCGAGCTTACTTGGACGACCAGAATGTTTTCCCAACTGGCGCACATTTCTGCTCGATCTGAGCCAC
Organism: Stenogyne calaminthoides; assembly: GCA_037126765.1. Taxonomy (NCBI): domain Eukaryota; kingdom Viridiplantae; phylum Streptophyta; class Magnoliopsida; order Lamiales; family Lamiaceae; genus Stenogyne; species Stenogyne calaminthoides. The sequence continues at coordinate 13,161,413 of JBBCBC010000019.1, read as the reverse complement.
GTGGCCGTTAAGCTGATACGTGGAGAGGGGGTAATTTGACCGTTTACAACAATACCCCCCAGTCGGGTCGGCTTGCGTTCATCATGGGGGCCCGACTGTTTTAGGTAATCAAGGAGTCGCCTCGGCTTCTGTAGGATGTATCTAGAGGCCGACGTTTCGTGAAGACCTCAAGAGAAAATCCGGCGCACGGGGGCCTAGATACGGAAATCGAGGGAGCTTTGCATTCTTTTATTCTATTTTTCCTGAAACTATAAAAAAAACCCCTCTACTTCATTTTAAACCCTTCTTCCCTCTTTTAACTCTCTCTTGGCTCTCTCGGCATTCCGGCGATCTAACTTTCTCCGGTGACCAAACTCTCAGGTAATTTACTTTCCTTCCTCTTTTAATTTGGTCATGTCTTCTTGTTTGGTCTCCGGGGAAAGTCTGCGCGGTTCCGACGGATCTGAATCCGGCTATGTATCGGCCTCTCCGTCTCGTCATCCGATAACTCGCAGCAGGGCTGGCCCATCGGGGGCGGAGTTTTTCGGATCGAGGTCCGATCGGAGAATCCGACAACCATTTGTCATCCTTTCCTCAGATTCAGAGTATGCCATAGAGGATATAAATCGGGAATTGGCCCGGTTTGATTTTGATAACTCTGATGAGGGATTTTGATTTGGGGGTATTGCCGGTGCTGTAGGTGACCGTGATGTTAGTGGTCTGAATGCCGAAGGATCTGGCAAGCACAATGTTGAAAACGCGGACGAGCATAGAAGAAAAATTAGGGTTGAGCCAGATGCGGACCTTGAGACGAGTGGGAAAGCTAGACTTGAAGGTGAGCCGAGCTGGAGAGGTGAAGGCTAGTAGGACGCTGTGCTCGGTCATGAATTAAGTGTTCAACCCAATACTCTGTTCCGCAAAATTCCTGTCGGTCATCCTCACAGCCCAAAATATGCCGAGAATGCTCGTTATAATTTTAAATGTCCTGAACAACCTCATCGGGTTAGAGTCGAGAATGAGTATCCAGCGAGCAAGATCGCCAGTGTTATTGATGTTGATATGCTCGAATAGTTGTACCGAAATTATGAAACTCCGAAAGATATTTTCTTCTGGGCGCCTGAAGCCAATGAGCGAGCAGACCAACCCCCTGAGGGCTGTGTGGCGGTAAATGTGGATACCATGGAAGCAGGCTTGCGATTTCCCCTTCATCCGGCGAATTACTCGCCTACTTGTGGAATGGAATATCACTATCACGCAACTAATACCGAATGGGTGGCACATGATTATGAGCCTCTTGACTTTGTTTGGTAAAACAAAACCTCCTTATTGCCCTACTGCCGCGTAACTTACTCGCTTAGTTCATTTGTCCCGTCCCAGAGGTGAGCACGGGTGGCTGTTTATGCAGGCGAACACGAAATGTAAAGTGGTCGAAGATGGGCCGAATAAAATCAAGGATTGGAAAGACAAGTTTTGGTTTGTTGGGGGTGATTGGAGAAGTCCTGCTTCGGGGAGCGAGCCGAATGCTCGTTTAGATATTCCGACTGATTTTGGAGTTTTTCGGAGTGAGTATTCTTATTTTTATTTTTAGCTCCGTGGACTGATATTAACTTGGTTCTTTCTTTTCAGGAGTCGAAGTGGCCACAGATAAAGAAGCTAAGGACAGATACTTTAGCAGCATCTGGCAGATTGACCTTGAGCCTCGTTCGGCACGTTCTGTGAAGACTTTGAACAAAGTTAACGACCGTAAGAAAGGTGGATTGCACTTGCCCCCACATCATTTGGTCGCTCTTGATCCTACTGGTAAGTATTTATCTCATTTCTTTTCATGTGTATCTTTCAAGTTTAGCTCTTTGAATGGAAAATTATTTTTGTCGATAGCTGTTCTTGCCGTTACTATTACTGTGAGTACCGCCGAACACACCGAAATGGCTCAGAGGAGAAAACCCAGCGAGATGGCTAGAATTCAAGCCGAGCGGCAAGCATAGAAAGCCTCTCACGGGGAATCGAGCAGACTCAGAAAGTCCGCTCGCTCGACCGACCAGAGGACGAACGAGTAGGTCCCTTCTCTAAAAAGGACCCCATCGGCAGGTTCAAGTTTTACAAGCCCTATGTTCGAGGCGAGCACACCTCCTGTTGTGCTAGGGGAACCCCCTGTTAGATTGAGCATAGTTGGCTCCTCACCGATCATTTCTAATCCTCAAGCACCGTCAAGCTCCCGGATTCGTACTCCGGACGATAAATCCTTCCTGGGATGGGATGCGGCACGGGCGAGCAGGTAGTTTTGCTCATTCTCTTTTTTCTTTATGTTTTTCCGCTGGTTTTTATTATCATTTCAACTATTTCTTTTCTAGGTATGCGGAGAAAAGGCCGCCTTTGATGCCCGACCTAATGAACTACTTCTGCACTCCTACGGTGTGTAACATACCGAGGCTGCCTGAACATGTCCAGCGAGCCTGTGAGACCCCCATCAGATCATGGACTACCGATCTCGAAGAGTCCCTTGACGATCCGTCGACGCTTGAGCGACTGCGCTTGGGTTTAGTCCATCAAGGTCGGTCAATGGTGATTCTAGAAAATGCTTTTGGGGCAGTGGCCAGCTTCAACGCCAAATTCTCTCTACTCACCGCAAGCTTCAAGGACAAGGTGGAGGAGCTCAAAAAAGCCCGTGAAGAATCTGACTCGGCTCGAGAGGAATTACACCGGGGTCAAGAAGAGTTGCAGCGGATCCAAGAAGAAATGAAGAAGACTCAAGAGGATCACATGGCTCAGACCAATGAGCTTCAACGACTTAGATCCGAGAACGAGAACTTAGCTCGCGATAAGGTTCTGCTCGCCCAACAGCTTCTTACTGCCGAAGAGACCAACACTCGGCTAGGCCTGCAGAATGACAAGTTGCATTCAGATGAGTATGTGGATTCGATGTCCAACTACTCCTATATTTGTGCCTTTGCAGACGCTCTTCGTACGGCAAGGTGAACACTTTCGGTCGATCAGCTGAAACCATTCATTGATGATCTTGAGAAGTATCTGGCCGACAACCGTCCCGCTGGTGATCGAGAGCTGCCCTTGGCCAATTTACAAGATCTATGTGATTTTTCCAAACTCCCTGAAGGTTGTCCGATGAAGAAGATGACGACCAGCCAAGCATGCCAACAACTGGCATGCAGGGAGGCCAGGTTGACAGCGAGCAGAGGGAAATGGTCAGGGCGATCAGAGAGCTCAGAATGTTGTTGGCGAGCCGGATGGTCAGAGCAACATGGGCTCGCTTAGTACTTTTCTTCCGGTGACTCCGGATAATCTATTTTTTCCTTAATTTCGCATGTTGCTTCTAGCTTTGATAGTCTTTTGTGTGCTCGGCCAGGTTGGCCTTATTAGAACATTGCCACTTGTGGCTTTTTTGTTTTTCGGTTGTTTGCGCCTTGGGCGTGTTTATGGATGGATCGTACTTTGTTCCCCTTTTTTATATCTAAGTACGCTTATGTTCAATCTGACTTTGTGTTTGATCGTCTTACTTTGCTGCAATCAGGATGGTTGTCTTATTTTGTTGCAACCTTCTCTTGTCGTGATTGTCTTATTTGGTTGCAATCACTTATTCATTTTTGGTCGTCTTATTTAGGTGCGACCTTGTACTCAATGCCCGCTTTGCTGCGGATATTGTAAGCACATAATATTTTTGTCAGGTGAACACAAGGCTTGGTTGGCTTAGCCTTCTAGGGTCCTGGTCGCCTCATTGTGGGGCGACCAGACTAGGTACGATTAGAATAACAACGAATAAATAAAGAAATTAACACCACACAGGATGTTATAATCTATTACATTGATTTACATTTGTCAAATTTTTTACAGACTATAACCTTATGCTTTTACCATCTAACTATCTCGAAAATTTGAAGATGGTTGTCGAGCAGTCAGTCTGAGTTGTGTTGATGGTGGGCGAGCATGGACTTCCGACTTCTCGTCTGGGTTCTTCGCTTGGGAAAGCCCGGGCGAAGCCTTTTGCTCTTTCACCCTCCATCAATGTGCTCAGGACCAGCAGTAGCAGCAGTGGCCACTCCTAATGCAAGCTGTGATTATGCGGCCACCCGTCGTCCTGAGAATGTGGTGAGTAATCTTGCTCTCGTTGATGTGGTGCGAGCAGAGGCATCTATTCGTCATCCTTTTACCATCTGCTCGCACCAACTTCTCCCTTAGCCGGTGCATCCGAGTATCTGTCTGTGCCAACCGCTGATACCTGAGCATCAGCGTCGGCACACTGCCTAGTGAGAGTGCATCGGAGCACCATCCCCCGTAAGGAGATTGTGGGGATGCAAGGGAAACTTGTGATCGATCCCTGCATAAGCAGCGGTGAATGTGAGGTTGTAACTCTATTTCTGTCGAGCAAATTGTGCTTGAGGTGAGCACAAATCATGCTCGAAGCGAGCAGATTGTGCTTGAGGTGAGCACAAGTCATGCTCGAGGCAAGCACCGGCAGTCCGGTAGACAATGTTTTGCTAGATTTGGATTGACTTTTCCAAATCGAGGCAGAAATATCTTGCTTTGCCGTTGAGATGCGAAGTATGGAGCTCGAACAAGAGCCATGAATGGGGTGTATGTCTGAGTTAGCAAAAAAAATGCTAAACTCGATAACGGTATTTACGTCTGGAGGCATACCAAGCCGGCCAATTTATAACTGGCTGTGGAACTTAGGCAAAGAAGAATAATACAAGAACATGTATCTTTCTTTATTTGGTAGGGAAATTTCTCTGCCTTCTGCTGGCTAACAACAAGCCTATTTATACAAGTTCCTCAAGCATGAGTTGGTTCTCTTTATCCAATTTTTCGATAGTAGAACGCCACGCGTCATTGTTTGGTTGACATGTGTCCCTATTACTGCATGTGGAGGGGAAGTTGACGCGTATCTCGCCAACTCTCCATATTTTTTGTATGTGTTGGAGATGTTGAAACACGTCCCCACACCTTCGTGGCCTTTTTGTCCATGACAGAATTCCAAACGTTTTTGTTCGATGCCCTTTGCTCGGCCTTCTACGTCTCTCTGTTCATTTTTTAGGTGAAAGGTCATTCTGGCCGTCTGCTCACTTGTGGTCGATCATAACTCCATGTTCGTCCTTGGATTCATTTACTCTTCGGGTCCCTACTGATAATACTTCTTCAGATTTGAGGCATTCCAGGTGTAGGAAAATGGAGTCCCATCCAGTTCTTCCAATTCTTACGCTCCTTTTGGCCAGCGCTCCATCACTCGGAATGGACCCTCCCAAGCTCGACCGAAAACACCGCCTGGGACCCCCATTGTTCGCCTTAGGACGAGATCGCCAATGTTGAACCTGCGAAGTAGAACTCTGGAGTTGTAAAATTTTTCCGACCTCTGTTTGTACATGGCATTTTTGAAGTCGGATGTTGATCGTTTTTCTTCTAACAGATCTGTCCTGAGAGCGAGTGCCTGATCATTGAGATGCTCGCCGAAGCACATTTTTTGGTGGCTCGGAACTTCGACTTCCGCTGGGATGACTACTTATGTTCCAAAAGCCAAGGCAAATGGAGTTTCCGCAGTTGATGTTCTGAAAGTGGTGCGGTATGCCCATAAGATTTATGGCAGTTCTTCCGCCCATCCACCCCCCTTAAAATTATCAAGTTTAGCCTTGAGGGTATGCTTGATGATTTTATTGACGGCTTCAACTTGTCCATCTGATTGGGGATAGTATGGGGTGGAATAATGCTTTTTGATCCCCCAGCAGGCACAATTCTGTCGGAATTCAGTTCCGTCGAATTGTTTGCCATTATCCGTTACTAACGATTGCGGAAGTCCGAAACGACAAATGATGCTTTTCTAGACAAAATTCCATATTTTCTGCTCAGTGGCTTTTACTACGGCTTCGGCTTCTGCCCATTTGGTAAAATAATCGACAGCGACCACGGCGAACTTAACTCCCGCCGTGACTTGATCGGAATTTTTGGTTAAAAATATTTTCCTACTCCCCCGCAAGAGTACGGGATCGTCATAGTAGTGTAAGTAATTTGACCAAGTATTTATCGAACCCAAGAGACTAGGAGAGGAGTGGACCCCCAAAGTTATACGTATTCATGGTATTATAGAAGCGATAAAAGTTTTTTTTTTAGATTTTAAAAGCAAGTTAACTCAAGTACCAATTTTCAACTAAAGACAACTAGAATTAAAACTAACAATTAACTACTAATCAAGTAAAGCGAAAACAAAAAGTAATCAACAATTAAAACTAACTTTCGAGGGAAAGTGCAAGGGTGAGAGAATTGCTTCGGGTGTTTTCCTTATGTGGGGTCACTAACAAGTTCACAAACCAACTACTCAATTATGTCATAAGTGGTGATTTAGCTAGTAGCAATCACTAATATGTGTAGACCAACCTCTTTTGAGGCTTAGGTGAACAACGTGAATTAACTAGCACCTAATTAATCCCATAATCTCTTAAGATTGTGATGAATAGAAAGTTTCAACACGGTTACTAATTCCTAGACACCGTCTCCTCACCAACCTCATAGACGACCTATACTCGATTAGTGTCTATCGTTGTCGTTCTAGCCACTAGCTAACTTTTGATTGAACTAGCTACTAAGTACATCAAATTACCCAAATTGAGACTCACACTCACAACCTAGTTATGCATATCCAACCCTAGTTGTAATACACAAAAATAAGAATGCTAGCTAATAGAATCAACAAGATATTTGAAGCACTAAACCCACAACAATAGAAACAATAGGAAATCACTCACATAGACATAATCAAGCAATTAGTTCACATACCCATCAATTTCCCCACATATATCCAACACCCAAAGCAAATAAGCTTAGCCCATGGTTGTAGAAGAGATACACACGGCTAAAATGAAGAAATAAGACAAACCCATATTAAAATGATGATTAAAGAAGAGATTATAGAAAGATATTACCTCAAAAAAAGAAATAGATAGAAAACTTGAAATATAAAACATAAACTCCTTCAATCTTGCTTCTAAATGCAAATAACTCTTAAATCTAACTAAACTATGAATTTCTAAAGAAATTTACACTAAAGAGTACTTAGAAAAATGAAAAGTATCACTTGAAAACAAATGGTGGAAGAAAAAATGCTCAAAAGCTTAAACCCTAGAAAACTCTTCAAAACTCCCTACTCTTTTCTTTCCTTCTGTCGAATTCATTTTTTCCCTCTTTCCCCCAATCCGCTGCTCCCCTTTTTATCCCTCTGTTGCTGTTTTTAATTGTTCCCCTATGCTTCCAAATAAATCGCTGAAATTCTTGTGAATGGAGTAGCACTTCTTTTAAATTTGAGTGCGGGCCCAGCAACTTTTGTGTCAAATGATGAGTAAAATGAATCAGCCCAGTTCTTCTTTATTCTTGATAATGATGGGCCGAGAGAATTGGTAATGAGTCCATTTCTTCTTCATTTTCCCGAATTGGGCCGACTGCAATTTTGCTGCTGCGAGTCGTTTTTCTTTCGCTCATAACTCGAGCTTCCGAACTTCGATTGAGTTAATTCTTTTTTTGTTGCGAACGTATTTTCAAGATGCTTCTAATGGTTGAGCTCTCTTCTCAAACATCCTTTTAAATCAGACCAGTTTTGCACCACTTCTTGCTCATTTTCACCCGTTTCCTAACACTTTATCACATTCTCAAATAAACGGGATTAGTAGCACTTATCATTGCAAATGAGCTCAAATCACATCAAATAAGACACACAAAATGACCATAAAACAAGCAATTACAACCCTCATCACTTCCCCAAACTTAAAATGTTGCTTGTTCCCCAAGCAATGAAAGAAAAGAATAAAGGGGAATGATTGCAAGTGGATATTTATCTGATACAACAAATCATGGTGAAATAAGATCAAGTAACTCCCCAATGAACTCAAATTCACTCAATCAAGTTCTCTAACCTCCTTCTATCATGCTATGATCAAGACAATGAAAGCTCAAATGCTTGTCTCACTACTCTTCTCAAGGCGTGTGTCACGCATCACTCAAGTGTTTGCATAGGACGTGTTTACACTCAAAAATCACTCAACAAAAATGCAAAACCATATGCTTGTCATTGGTCTCAATTCTCCACCTTTTACAAGAGTTTTGATAATCAAATCAAGTTGGACTTCATCGGGTTGTAATGTAGGCTCTTTGGACTAGGGTAGGATGAATTTGGACAAATGACTCTCAAACTTGTAGAGCATTAAGAGTTGACTAATTCTTCACATTTTCTTTCAAAATTGATATAACTCTCATAACTCTTTCTTTTCTCATTTCAAGCTCACAAAAATTCATTCGTCTTTTCCTTTTTCATTTGAACCTTTTTTTGTATTTTTTAAGCTCTTTTGAACCTTGTTTTTTTTTTTACAAGGTTCTTTCTTTCATTCTTTTTGTTCCCCTCTCAACAATTTCACTTTGACACCTCAAACTCCACACACTTTCTTTTTGTTCTTTTCCGATCATTCACTTCACCAACAATTAAGCTCTACAAGTCATTAGAGATCAATTAGGCTCAAGAAAGATAGGTGAAATGGTTGAATTCCTGTAGGTTGCCAAAGAATATAAGCTTAAAGACTCAAACGGGCTCACTACGGAATTAACTCATTTGGTGGGAATTTATTTGGCCAAGTGACTATCAAATCAAAGAATGCCTCCTATCATTTTCGAAAATCCTAACCCAAGTCAAGTTTCAAACAAGACCAATGGAAAGTTCTAGAATGCACAATTATGTATGATACACACAAGAATGAAATGAACCAAACTTATGATATGATTCACAAGACTCAAAACTCTCCGGCTCATTCATGAGAACAATCACCATCACAATCATCAACCATCACATAGCACATCAAGAATTCATGTTAGAAGAACAAAATCAAGCAAATCATCATCCAAAAGTGAACCATCAACCCATCCACACAACTAAATCGAAGTACCAAATACACATCCATTATCACAAAAGCGAGTTAAACCAAAGTGAGTGCGCCTGTGCAATTGTATAGTGATCAACAATAAACAAAAATACCACTCCCCCAAACTTTTTCATTGCCAAGCAATTAAAAATTTGGAGAAGGGTTGTACCTCTCCCGATGGCTATATACACCTCATCTTCATAGATTCACTTCACATTTCTACAAGAACTCTTTCCTTCAAACATCACAAGCATCCAAACATAACCCCCTACAATTACAGTTCAAAAACACAAAAGAAGGAACAAAAAAGAAAGCAAGTAAAAATGGGTTGCCTCCCATTAAGCGCTAGGTTTAACGTCCTATGCCGGACGGAACTCAATTGAGTTCAAACCTCTTTAAGCTCGATGTTAGGCACCTTCTTTGGAACGGGAGGGTAAAAGTATTTCACTAGATGCTTGCCGGTGATGAAGATATCACCTTCTTTGCTTTGCAACTCTAAACTTCCCCCAAGGTGTGGGCTACTCCACTTGATCTTCCCAAAAATTCTTTTCAATTTGGAGTTGCACCACACTACTTCATCTTCAATTTCAAATCCTCTCTCATTCTTTAACTCATTTGAGCTCTTTCTACTTCCCTCTTCATCTACTTTCGAGTCAAGCAACTCCATTATTTTTTTCTTCTTTTCAAACCCACCCAAACTTGCATTTTGCTCAAGTTGGGGTGTTTGCTATGCTTCTTTCTTCTTTTCTCTTCCATCTCCCGGATCTTCCAAGGGCACATTTGGAGAATTTTCTTGTTTCATTGTGCTCTTACTTCCTCCCATACAAAGATCGAATATTTAGATAGAGTGACATTCTTTGTTGCTTGGAGCATCTTTCACGGAGTCATATATGGAAAAAGTCACCTCCTCTCCATTGAAGCTCAAATTTAGCTCTCCCTTGTCCACATTTATCATTGCTTTTCCGGTTGTGAGGAATGGTCTTCCAAGTATCATCGGAACATGAGCATCTTCTTTCATATCAAGAATCACAAAATCCGCTGGAAAGATGAAACGGACCACCTTGACAAGCACGTCCTCGAAAATACCCCGTGGCTTTGCAACCGAGCGATCCGCAAATTGAAGAGTCATAGTGGAAGACTTAATGTCCCCCAAATCCAACCTCTTGTACATTGAGTATGACATGAGATTAATGCTTGCACCAAGATCACACAATGCCCTCATAGTATCACTCCCACCAATTTCACAAGGTAGTGTGAAACTACCCGGATCCTTAAGCTTTTTGGGAAGAGTGCTTTGGAGAAGTGCACTACACTCTTCTGTCAAGTATATAGTTTCGTTTCCCCCAAGTTTCTTATTGTTTGCCATCACATCTTTCAAGAACTTCATGTAATGTGGCATTTGCTCCAAGGCATCTTCAAATGGGATATTGATGTGAATCTTCTTGAAGATATCAAGGAACTTGGCAAACTTTCCCGCCATCTTTTATTTTATGTATCTCTTGGGGTATGGTGGTGGAACAAGAGTCATGGGAACTCCCCATTTGTCGCATGACACATCATCTTTCCTTTCTCTCAATTCTTTGGCAATCCTCCATTTTGGAACTCTTGGTGGACTTGCTTCTTTTTTAACTCCTTTTTCCACTTCCTTCTCTTGATTCTTTCCCTTCATTCCTTTATCTTCCTCATCTTCATCCTTCCGATTAAACTCATTGTATTCATAATCAAGGTTCTCATCTTGATCCTCTTGACCATCTTCCTCATTTCCTTCTTGAGTAACTTCATCTTCTCTAGAAGCAACTTCCTCTTCATTTTTCAACTCCTTTTCATTCTCAATCATCTCCTTGGGCATTTGTGGTCCCTTGTATGAGGTTCCACTTCTCAACTTAATGGCTTTGCAATGCTCTTTAGGGTTGACTTCGGTGTTGGAGGGAAGTTTCCCTTGTAGATGAATATTCCCAACGGATGATGCGCCAATTGCCCAGGTTGAAACTCAATTGACTTGAGTTGATTTCCATGTTGAGCAAGGGTGTTCCCTTGTTGAGAAAGTGTATTCCCTTGTTGAATTGCTCCCTCCTTGGAAGGATGAAGGTTAGCCTCCTTGTGGTTGACTTTGAATTGGTCCTTGTTGCCCATGATCAAGAGGTCTATAGAAACCTTGCACTTGGCCTTGAGCTTGATTTTGACCTTGCTTTCCTCCTTGGTAATTTGGTTGGTATCCTCCTTGGTATTGAGGTCTACCCATGAAATTAACGTCCTCGATCGGACCCATTTGATTTGCCCCTTGGCTTTGTTCAACTTGCACCTGTTTGTTGGAAAGAGAACTCACTTTGTCGATCAGCGTCATCATCACCGTTTTCATAGGATCTCCTTCCTCAATTTGTGCTACCCTTCTTTGTGGTCCATTCCCCGTGTTCAATTGTGAGGAATTATTGGTGATTACCTCCATCAAAGCACTTGCCATTTTCGAGGTTAGGTTGAGGAAACCCCCTCCGGAGCATGCATTCAAGTGGTATTGAACTTCCTCATTCATCTCACAAAAGAATGCCATAGTGGTTTGTTCATCGGGAAATCCATGTCGAGGACATTCGGCTAGCAATTGGTTGAATCTCTCCCACGCCTCTTTGATGCTTTCATTTGGCTTTTGCTTGAAATTGGTGATTTCCCACCTTGCTTGGACCGTTCTTGATGGTGGACAAAACTTGAGCAATAATTTCTTGCTCACTTCATCCCAAGTTGTCACACTTCCGGGTGGAATTTCCTTACTCAACCACGTTTTTGCTTTTCCCGCGAGGGTGAAAGCAAACATCCTAAGTCTCTTGGCATCTTCAGTCACCCCGTTCCTCTTAAATGTGTCCACCAAAAGTAAGAACCAATCCAAGTATTTGTATGGATCCTCCTTATCACTCGCCCCCTCAAATTGATTCTCCATCAAGAGTTTCAACATTGCGGGATCAATTGTGAAATTGTTTGCCTCTACACTAGGCCTTGCAATCCCGTCATAGTACTCTCGAGGTTGGGGCTCGAAGTAGGTGCGGATTGGCCTACCTTGATCTTGCATGTAAGGATGGTTATAGAAGAGGTAATGGTTGAACATGTTGGGATGAGGTGGTTGAAATGGGTTTTGGGGTGCGCCCCCATTAGGTGGTGGTGGAGGTGGATTTTGGGCTTGTGGATTGTGTGGGTTTTGCGGATTTTGATGGTTTTGGTTCTCTCCTTGAGGTGGAGGTGGAGGTGGATAAGGAAGACCATGGTGATAGAGGTTTTGTGGGTTGTTAAGTAGGTAAGGGTTGGGTTGATTTGGTGGATAAGGGTAGGGGTTGTAATTTTAGTAATATCCTCCGGGTTGCACATTGGGAAAGGGTTGTGGGTTCACATTCTCGTTTTGAGCATCAACCTCAATCGGAGGATTTTGTGCTTTTGGATTTCCATCATTGTGTCCTCCTCCCCCTTCATTTTGAGGATTTTCAAGATTTGCTTCCATCTCTTGATTTAGATTTGCTCCTCTTCTTCGGTTCCGATTTCGATTTCTCCTCCTTGCTTCTGCTTCAATCTCAAGATTTATTGGTTCAAGGTTTTCCCGTCGTGCTCTTGTGATCATACACCTAAGAAATGATCAAGTGACAATACCACAAGAAGAAACACGAAGAGTGAAATAAAACAAGAAATAAATGCAACTACTAATATCACTTCAACTAACTTCAAGTCCCACCTAACAAGCTCTCAACTAGTCCCCGGCAACGGAACCATTGACTTGATCGAAATTTTTTATTAAAAATATTTTTCTACTCCCCCGCAAGAGTACGGGATCGTCGTAGTAGTGTAAGTAATTTGACCAAGTATTTATCGAACCAAAGAGACTAGGAGAGGAGTGGACCCCCAAAGTTATACGTATCCATGGTATTATAGAAGCGATAAAAGTTTTTTTTTTATTTTAAAAGCAAGTTAACTCAAGTACCAATTTTCAACTAAAGACGACTAGAATTAAAACTAACAATTAACTACTAATCAAGTAAAGTAAAAATAAAAAGTAATCAACAATTAAAACTAACTTTCGAGGGAAAGTGCAAGGGTGAGAGAATTGCTTCGGGTGTTTTCCTTATGTGGGGTCACTAACAAGTTCACAAACCAACTACTCAATTATGTCATAACTGGTGATTTAGGTAGGAGCAATCACTAAAATGTGTAGACCAATCCCTTTTGAGGCCTAGGTGAACAACGTAAATTAACTAGCACCTAATTAATCCCATAATCTCCTAAGATTGTGACGAATAGAAAGTTTCAACACGGTTACTAATTCCTAGACATCGTCTCCTCACCAACCTCATAGACGACCTCTACTCGATTAATGTCTATCGTTATCGTTCTAGCCACTAGCCAACTTTTGATTGAACTATCTACTAAGTAACATCAAATTACCCAAATTGAGACTCACACTCACAACCTAATTATGCATATTCAACCCTAGTTGTAATACACAAAAATAAGAATGCTAGCTAATAGAATCAACAAGATATTTGAAGCATTAAACCCACAATAATAGAAACAATAGAAAATCACCCACATAGACATAATCAAGCAATTAGTTCACATACCCATCAATTTCCCCACATATATCCAACACCCAAAGCAAATAAGCTTAGGTCATGGTTGTAGAAGAGATACCCATGGCTAAAATGAAGAAATAGGACAAACCCATATTAAAATGATGATTAAACAAGAGATTATAGAAAAATATTACCTCAAAAGATGAAATGGATAGGAAACTTGAAATATAAAACATAAAGTCCTTCAATCTTGCTTGTAAATACAAATAACTCTTAAATCTAGCTAAACTATGAATTTCTAAAGAAATCTACACTAAAAAGTACTTAGAAAAATGAAATGTATCACTTGGAGACACATGATGGAAGAAAAAATGCTCAAAAGCTTAAACAGTAGAAAACTCTCCAAAACTCCCTACTCTTTTCTTTCCTTCTGTCGAATTCATTTTTTTTCCCTCTTTCCCCCAATCTGCTGCTCCCCTTTTTATCCCTCTGTTGCTGTTTTTAATATTTCCCCTATGCTTCCAAATAAATCGCTGAAATTCCTGTGAATGGAGTAGCATTTCTTTTAAATTTGCGTGCGGGGCCAGCAACTTTTGTGTCAAATGATGAGCAAAATGAATCAGCCCAGTTCTTCTTTATTCTTGATAATGATGGGCCGAGAGAATTGGTAATGAGCCCATTTCTTCTTCATTTTCCCGAATTGGGCCGACTGCAATTTTGCTGCTGCGCGTCGTTTTTCTTTCGCTCATAACTCGAGCTTTCGAACTCCGATTGAGTTGATTCTTTTTTTGTTGCGAACGTATTTTCAAGATGCTTATAATGGTTCAGCCTTCTTCTCAAATATCCTTTTAAATCAGACCAGTTTTGTACCACTTCTTGCTCGTTGTCACCCGTTTCCTAACACTTTATCACATTCTCAAATAAATGGGATTAGTAGCACTTATCATTGCAAATGAGCTCAAATCACATCAAATAAGACACACAAAATGACCATAAAACAAGCAATTATTACCCTCATCAATCCCCCATTTGGCAAATGGCCAAGGACTGTAAACAAGCACGAGTTCCTCAGGTGGATTGTGAATTAGCGGGGCGTACACCTGGCAGTTGTGGCATGCTCGAGCATAAGAAATTGAATCTTGTTTTAGTGTAGGCCAATAGTATCCCTATCTGATTACTTTGTATGCCAGGGCATATCCTCCTGTATGGTTTCCGCAAACTCCTAAGTGAATCTGTACCAGGATTTGATGGCCTTCTTCGGGGGTGATACACCTTAATAACGGTAATGAGAGACTTCATTTGTATAGGTGTTCATCTAGTATAGTATAACGAGCAGCCTATAATCGTAGACGAGTAGCTTGCGCTTTGTTTTCGGGGAGGACACCATTCTGGAGGTATCTTAGAATTAGGTCATCCACGTTTCTTGTTCAATCTCCATCTGGGCAATCACAACTCTCGGGACTGATGGCGAGCAGGTTGTAACGACTACAATGTCTGTTGTATTGGTCACTCCCTCTGCCGTCGCTAATCGTGCTGAAGCATCGGCAAATGAGTTGCCTGATCGGGAAAGCTGTTCGATGTATACTTGCTCAAATTGCTCGAGTAGTTCCTTTGCGAGTAATTGGTACTAAACCATCTGCTCGCCCCGTGCTTCGTACTCGCCTAGTACTTGGTATACAATTAGCTGAGAATCACTGTAGATCATTAGCTTTTGTATTCCCATTGACATAGCCATGTGTAGCCCTCCAATCAACGCCTCATGTTCCGCTTCATTATTAGTGGCTGGAAAGTCAAAACGAATGGCTGTTGTGAAAGTCTGCCGAGTCGGACTAATGAGAACTACACTTGCCCCGGCTCTGGTGCTCGTCGACGAACCATCCACGTATATGTGCCATGGCTGATCGACTCCGGGATGGGGTAGTTGTGGATAAGTTAGCTCGAACATGAAATCGGCCAAAGCCTGGCCTTTAATTGTCGTTCGTGGGGTGAACGTAATGCCAAATTGGCCTATTTCCATAGCCCATTTTAACAATTCTTCCTGCCGTGTCTGGTCGATGAAGAATTTGCCGTAGCGGAAAAGTTGTGAGAACTTCGACTGAATGATCGAAGAAGTATGGTCGTAACTTGCGAACGCTCATAATGACAGCATATGCTAGTTTCTCCAACGGTGAATAGCGAAGCTCCGCTTCTTTGAGTACTTTGCTTACGAAGTACACCGATAAATGTGTGGTGCCTTCAGCCCGAACGAGCACGACACTTATTGCATGCTCGGATGCAGCAAGGTATAGGTAGAGTTGCTCGCCTGGGACTGGTTTGGATAGGATTTGTGTGTTTGCCAGATAATTCTTTAGTGACTCAAATGCACTTTGACAATGCTCGGTCCATTGAAACCTTCCCTTTTTGAGTGTGTCAAAGAAAGGCTTGCATTTATCCCCGGTTCGTGATATGAACCAGTTTAAAGATGCTAGACATCCAGTAAGTTTTTGGACTTCCTTGACATTTCTTGGTGCTCGCATATCGAGCATGGCTTGAATTTTTGTCGGGTTTGCTTCAATCCCTCTTTGACTGACCATGTACCCCAAGAATTTTCCTGAGTGAACCCCGAAACTGCATTTTTTCGGGGTTCAGCTTCATGTTGTAAGAATGGAGGATATCAAATGTTTGTTTTAAATGGTCGAGATGATCCTCCTTATGTTCACTCTTGACCACTATGTCGTCAATGTATACTTCGATGGTCCGCCCGATGTGCTCGTCGAACATTTTGTTCACTAGTCTTTGATATGTTGCTCCGGTATTTTTTAAACCAAACGGCATGCGTTTCCAGCAATACATATTTTTCCCATTGTAGAAAGACGTACTTCCTTGGTCGTCAGGATGCATTGGAATTTGATGGTAGCCAGCAAATGCATCCATAAACGTCATGAGCTCGTGTCCCGCAGTATTGTCGACCAAGTAGTCGATATGTGGAACTGGGAAATTATCTTTTGGTCACGCTTTATTAAGATCCATAAAGTCGATACACAATCTCCAGGTGCCATTTAATTTTTGGACGAGCACATAATTTTCTAACCATTCGGGGCACTTGACTTCTCGAATGAGTTTGTTGTTGAGTATTTTTTTAACTTCAACGTCCAAAGCTGCATATTTCTGTGGTCCGAACTTTCTGAGCTTCTGGATAACTGGAACTTGAGTTGGGTCAATGTTGAGGTGGTGGCATGCATGTTTGGGGTCGATGCCAACCATATCCTCATGAGACCATGCAAACACGTCCAAATTAGCCCGTAGATAAGTGATTAATTCAGTTCGGAGTGGTTCTGGCAGTTCTGAACCGATGAAGATTTCTAAATCTGGTCTGGCAGGATCGGCCATTACAGATTCTAACTACTCAACTGGCATTGCTCGTCTCTTCTT
Source organism: Stenogyne calaminthoides (assembly GCA_037126765.1). NCBI lineage: Eukaryota > Viridiplantae > Streptophyta > Magnoliopsida > Lamiales > Lamiaceae > Stenogyne > Stenogyne calaminthoides. Next base: position 13,144,576 of record JBBCBC010000019.1, on the reverse strand, counting down.
TGGTTTCCATCGGGGATCTAAAGCCGACCTCCGGTGGTCGTCTTCAACCTCCATAGGATCAAAACCTATGCGAGGTTCTAGGTCTGGTAGTTGGAGATTTGATCGTTCATTTGACAAATCTTTATTCATCTGGTTGGGGGTCTGCCTGTCCGCCTTGGATATTGTGCTCGCCCGGGGCATTGTATATGGTTCGGGCGTCGTGTCTGATTCTGGCGTTGTGTTCGTTTGGGGCGTCATGTTCACCCTACCCCCAGACTGGCTGGATTCTCCAATTTCCCATATCCGCTCCATGGGGTTTGCTATACTCTGTTCTCTGGTATGCAAGACAATAAACAATCTCGGGCCTTTTTCTGATCGCCTTTCACGCTTCCCATCTAGAGTTGGAAATTTGACACAATAATAATAAGTTGAACAGGCATCTTTGAATTCCTGGATGAAAGGGCGACCTAAAAACCCCGTTATAAGTAGATGGAGCATCGACGATTACTAAATCTAGCATTCTAGTTCGTCGAATTTCTGGATTTTTGGTAGATTCTAACTCAAACCCTAACCTGATTAAACCATACGAGCGGGTAATAGCTTCCCCAAAATCCATTTTGGTATGATCACATGGTTCGACATACATGCTTAAATCATCGACTTGTTTCTCCATTTGGCGCAGGGAATTAAGGAACAAAATGTTCGCATAGGCTCCGGTGTTGACCAGAAGGCGGTGCACTTTTAAGCCGAGCAGCCGAGTGCTGATGGTCAGCGAATCATTATGTGGAGTAATTATACCGTCGAGATCGTCCTCTGAGAACATAACTTGGTGAGATGGTGGCGTGCTTATTGAGGTGCTCGCTACATGCATCTGATGGATATTCTGCATGGCGCACACCTCAATCTTCCTTCGTCTATTTGACAAGGTGGGGAGTTGGTAGCATCCCCCTACTGGGGCGAGATCTGAGTGGATCATATTGATTTCTTGTCCTTCTCATCCTTTATCGGTCGTCGGGGATCCTTTCTTGGGTAGATCCAGTCGTCGACGGAACTTCTCCTGGTCGCTGTCCGATACCTCTTCTACCTTGCGTTTATTTTTTTGATCGTCTGACTTCTTCGTTTGGGATTCCCTGTTCACTGGCTTTTTGAGGTATCGGGTAAGGCAATTATCCTCATAAAGTTTCCAAAGTTGTCGGAGGAGGTCTCGACATTCTTCGGTGTTGTGTCCGATATATCATAGTATGAATAAAATTTGGAGGCGTTGAGGTGGCTTTTATCTCTCATGATTTTTCGGGGTTTCTCCAGCATGTCCCGGTCCTTAATCCGATTATATATACGCCAAGCACACTTTGTAGCACGTGAGCTTCAGCTCCTTCCTCAAAAGGCTTGAAGGAACCTGGAGGCTTGTATCCTCCTTCACCTGCTGACTTTTTATTGACGACCACCTTTTTGGTCGCCGCTTCCTGGCCCGCCCGCGATTGGGCAAGCAAATCCTACATAGTTATGATTTTAGCTGCTCGCTCGCAGAACTCGGCATACGTGTTTGGTCAGTCCTGATGCATTGCTTTCCACATGTCCGTATTTAAGGTTGAACCACCGACCAACGTGAGGATTTTGGCGTCTTCTTCTACGGGAGTTCCATCATACAAACATCTATCAAATATTTCCACGTATGTCTGGTCCGATTCGCCCTTCATTTGAGAAAAATGTGCTAGTCGTTGTTTCGGGGCCTGGCGAGCACACATGGACGAAAAGTGGGAAAAGAATTTTTGTCCCAGTTGAGTAAAGGATGTAATGGAGGAGGCAGGCAAAGTCGAGAACCATCTGTGTGCTCGATCCCCCAAAGTCATGGGGAAAGACCGGCACTGCGTAGCATCAGTTTCCCCCATAGCGATCATAAAATTTGTATATTTACTAAGGTGAACAAGAGGATCGGACTCTGCGTCGAACTTTGGAATGGGTGCCTTATTTTTTACCATATTTTCTTGTAATTCAGCCGCCATGATCGCCGGGGCAAGCGGAGAGCATGGGATCGTGCCCGCTCGCAGAGGTCCTTTAGTTAAGGCTAGATCAGCTCGTAAACTTTCAATCGATTTTTGCATTTTGACAAACTTTACGGTGCTAACTGACCCGGAATGAGGTTGGGTCCCATCATGTGGACCCGTTGGGTCATGCTCATGACGAGGCAGTCCCCCCCTCCGAGATTGCTCAGGACTACCCCTCCGATGATGAGTAGATAATTTGGTGCCGACTGATTTCTTGGGATCTGGTCGCCTTTCCTGATGGAGACGAATGTGGAGAGCCGAGTGGGCCGCCATGTTCGCCCGTGGCTCCTTTCACGAGTCTCGGTGCCTATGGTCTCCGAGTCGGTCCCTTGCCAACAATCTTAGTCGCTCGAAGTCCAATTGCCTGGACCCCTGCAGCCGCCCGTTGTCAGACGCATTGTCGACTAAATTCTCGGCCCACTTTCTAGCCGTCCTCTCTTTAACCTGCTCGCTATCTAAAATATGCAAGTGTCGGTCATTGTCTTGTACTTTCTGTCTTGACAACTCTTTATCAATTCTTTCTTTCTGAGCTTTTAAGAGGAAACTGATAGCCTTCGCAGTGGCTGTAGGGTCATTAGCGATGTCTTCCAACTGGATTGCTTCCCGGGGCTGTTCTTCTTGAGGTCGGAGTTGGGCTTCCTCTGGAACTTGAGGTCGGCTCTGTCCTGTCCTCTCCACTTGGGTATTCCTCGACTGAGGCATTTTGTATCTTTTTCCAGCCTACTCTTCCTCGTAAGCGTTCGGGTGGGTTTTTTTTATTTCGACCACCCTCCTTCTAGCGCCAATTGTTATAAGTCGTCTTACGTGGAAAATATGATGAGGCGATTTAGGTGACAACTTATCAAACAAAATGATGAATTATCAAATACTGTGTGTGTGTGATGAGCACAGCAGTATGTGAAATGGTGACAAATATTTGTTGACCAAGTTCGTCAAATCTGACTACCTCTGGGCGCATGCCAAGCCAGGATTATATTATTTAGTAATTCGGGAATATGTCGAGCACAATTCTATTGTGATTAGTACAAAAGTACAGTGGGATGATATCTTACTATGAGCTTTATCTTGGATTCAATTTTCCTTTTTTTTCCTGATCTTTGTGGACCTATTTATAGAATTTTGGACAAGCATGTGTTGCCTTGGCAAGAACATGCTGTCAATTCATTATCATGCAAGGAACTATGTGGAGTCGCCACATCCTTTTTTGTTGCTCTCACGTTTACATCTGTCTTTACGTTGGTGTCGGTATCGGCTCTTCTATTCGCCCACATGACGCGGCCGTAGGCCAAGTGTCTGGGCTCGTGCTTCCTGCTCGCCCTTAAGGGCGAGCATGTTTTCCCTTCTTGAATTGTCGGGCGAGCAAGTCGCCCTGGTACTTAAACACGTGCTGAAACACCCCAAATTTAAAAATAACACACACAAATGAGCAGAGGCGTTCCCAAATTGGCATGATAACTTAATTAAAGAAAATATGCTTAATTAGATGAGATTATTACAAGACAAATTATTGGAAATCACAGCGCAAGACTCGTATCTTAAAAATATTTATACATTCGTCATAAGTTACTTGCGTCCGCCTTCTCGCCATGCCTTTCCCGAGCTCCTTTACCCTGTAAACATCAAACTGTGGGGGGATGAGTGTCTGAAATACACCCAGTGAGGGAAACATCAATGATTGTGTTGTTAAAAGACATATGTAAATAATATACAACATAACATATGCAACATCAGGGAGAGATACTGGCACTCACTGGTCACTCAGCGGCCCGCGTCGACCTCGACCCAACGACACACAATGGGGAGAGACACTGACACTCACTGGTCACTCAGCGACCCGTGTCGACCTCGACCCAATGTACGGGCCATTACCAGGCTTGCATACAGTACGGGCCATTACCCGGCTTGCACATTGTACGGGCCATTACCCGGCTTGCATATTGTATGGGTCATTACCCGACTTGCATATAGTGCGGGCCATTGCCCGTCTTAACATTTATCACTCACATATATCATTTCAACATAGCAATCATAACATGAAATATTTAACTCAATGAAGAGTAGAGTTTGCCCTCACCTTAAAAACAGAAGCTGCAATAGATGATGCGATGCAATACCCCTTATTATCTTCCATCTTTAATAGCAGTACACCTTTTGATCCCAAGTTCCTTTAATTGTATCCTACCATGTCACAAATACTCTTAATAACTTCAAAATATAAATTAGAGGTCTCCTAATTAACTAGTGGGGGTATTGAACTAATAATCATAATTAATATCTTATGTAATAATAATTTCAATATCATTATTTAACATAATTTTATAGACATTAGCTAAACCTTTTATCCTACTAATAATACTACACAATTTGTCTCCTACATATATATACATACATCAGGCGCCTATTACCACATAATAATATTATTATTATTACAAATAGTACCAGCATCACCACTCAACACAATCAGCACAAACACGCACACTCAGGTCTCTCTCTCCCTGAATACTCACATATACACACCAACACACACAAATATATATATATATATATATATATATATTATTGTTGGGGTTATACTGAAAAATATGTTTTTACTTTGTATAACCAAACTAAAGTTTCTTATTTATTTACTGAAATAAATTATTTAATCATTGTTGCATTAAATATAAATGAATGTTATATATATTTATTGCAAACCCGTTCAATAAGACAGTACGTATTACGTTGTAGTTAATTTGGTGATACCCGATCACTGAAGATCAAATTAACAGCCCTCGTAATTAAGTACAAATTCACAACCCAGATGGAAATGAACGAACCATCATGAAAGATTGAAGTGTGAGACCCAGATTGACTTGTCTTGACCAAGGGATCACACTAGCGCATTTAGGTGCGTTGAATGAGGACCTACAGGAGGACAAATTCTTTGGTACTGAATATACAAGAATTAGACCTCAGTGGTGCGTTATTTCTTAATCTCCGTCCCTTAAATAGGATCGTGTGAAATTAATAACTATTGCTTTGATTTATGATGGGAAGAGAGTCAATGCGATTCGATACCTTATATATTGGGCAATATTATCAATTACATGACGATTGCTGACATTTAATACGGCGAATCGCGTGCAAGTATGTCTTGCTTGATTTGTCCCCTTGGTGGGCTCATATCCTTTATCATACCAAATCTTGAAAGTGAAAATTTATTTCCCCTTGGTGGGCTCATATGGATAATAATGTTGAGCTGTCTATACTCCAAGGACAAAGATGTTAATTAATATAAAGCTTGTTCAGTGGCTTAATTAATTAATGGACTAATATAATCTTAAACGCGGGAAATAATGACCGGGAACAATATTATATGTGAAATCGTAATATGGGTTAAGATGGATAGTTCAATATTAATTTTATAGTGGAGTAAATTAATATTAATGGACTTGAATAATATTTGGCCCAAAATATTAAAGCTTCATAGTCCATTGAAGGTCCAATCTTAACTCTCCTAAAGGCCCCCCAAATAGCCCAAAATAAAGTCCAATTAATTTGAGAGAGAAGAAAATATTCTTGCTATATTTCCAAGCAAGATTTTCGAAAATTTGTATATTAAAAGGAAGAAAAGATTGCCTTGATTTTCTTGTAGATATTTTATGGAAATAGATAATTATTGTAGGAATACATAATTATCCCATAAATTCAAGAAGTCAAATCTTGACTCCTTTAATATTGTAGTTTTTGAAAATTATGTGGTAGAAGAGGGGAAGAGAATTTTATGGAAAATTTAATTAAGGAGAAAAAAATATAGAAGATATATTCAAGATTTCTTGGAGACCAAGAAAAGATTTTCTTCCTTATTTTCCTAGACCTAATTTTCGCCCCCCTCCTCCCTATTTATAGGGGATGAGCTCTTCATTCCCAAGTGAAATTCCATGTGTTGGAAATATTAGAAATCCACAAAGGTGGTAGCAAAATATTTAATTTCTCTCCCATTAAAATCGTTCGTGAAAATCCTCCCACGGGATAACGTTCGTGGACGCTGGGATATATTTGGGAAGGCTCTTGGGTTGTCGTCTAAAAGGTTATTTCTACAAGAGGTTAGTAATCCCGTAACTCCTAATTCCAAATGTTTAGGATTTACATGAATTATGTGTACGCATGTTGTTTAATTATTATGTTGAATTAATTTAGGATTAATTCATGTTAGTAATTATTTGTTTAATTTAAATATGTATTTAAAAATCATCTCGAACAAATCCGGACACCCTAATTTCCCAACAGCTGGTATCAGAGCTCTGGTTTCGAGCTCTGTTTTTTAAATTGTTATTTAAATTGTTGGACATTAAATTGAAATTGGATAATAGAATTGCTAGATCTGTTTTGCAGGTATCCAATTGTCATGGTATTTAATGTGTTTTATTTTCATGCGTATGAATGAATGATTTTTAATTCGACTCGTTCGGATTTATTTTTCTCGTGAGAAAATCCACGAGTAGATTAGGCTATTTGATTTGTTCAATGTAATAAACTAGTCTAGATTTAAGGTATTTATTTTTCGTTAAATAAATTGTAACCTGATCGGAGACAAAGACGGAGACGAGTGGGAGTTAAAGACGGATCCAGAACCGTACGTGGGCGACGTGTCGCCCTTGAAATGTGCCAAGGAGGCACACGCCTCGGTGATGATGATGCCAAGACGACTGAACCCTAAGCGCCGAGGTGGGATCGGCCCCAGCGGACGGGCGCTGGCCTTGGCGCCGGACGGCCTTGCGCCAAGAAGACGCGTGCGCAGGTAAGGTGCCGAGCACACCGACACGTGGGAGATGTACGCTGCGCCCTAGGCACATGGGCACGGGCACCCGGCCAAGCGGCCGGCCGGATGCGGGCGGGCATCCCGACTGCGAGCTGCTTGGTGTGGCGTTTCAAGACGGAGTTCTTTTTTAGACGAACGAGTGGAAGAAATTCAAGACAGCATTTCTTCAACATCAAGCCAAGGAAAATCAAACCATGACAGTTGGATAATTTGTGCCCAATGTGTTTATTTTCTGCTTTGCTTGATTTATTACTGTTGTATTTTCTTGTGCTTTATTTAATTTGTTTAAATGTGTTTGCATGAGAATTGTCCAACGAAAAATCTCAAATTCAAAAATTACTAAGTATGTTTTAATAATTAATTTGGTTTTGACACAAATTAATTTTGACCTCCATGATTTATTTATTTGTGAAATCTTTTGGAGAAATTCCTCTACGGAACGGTCAAAAGATAGCTTTCACATGAATAAATTTCCAAAAGGATGATTGTGAATTATTATTAGTGGCGACGATGACCCTCCCACGAGGCTCGATCAAAACGAAGTAATAATTATGTATTTAATCATGGTTATTACTTAGGTATAAAATTGATATTTATATACTTCTCCGAAGTCCCTGTCAATTTTATATTGGTCAAGTGGGAGCCAACTATTAATTTTTTTAAAAAAATTAAAGGTTTGTAACTGTTCTTGTTTGTAACCTGCTTGAATGTGATTTAAATGATGACCCTCCCACGAGGCTCATTTAAATCTGTTTTGAGATGTTGGCTGATGCATGTTCATATTTTTTTGAGATTTTAATATGAATCATGTGATCGAATTATGTGATTTAATTTTGTGTTGATCTGGATATTGATACAAAATATATGTTTATTTCAGTTCATCATGTCGCAACCTTTTAATCTACTGTTCAATATACTGAAAGATAACCTCCTCACTGGAGAAAACTTTGTTGATTGATATCGAAAACTCACTATTGTCCTCACTGCACAAAGCCATAACTGGGTTCTTACTACACCCAAACCAGAAAAGCCATCTGATGAGTCAACCAAAACGGTTAAGAAAGAATATGCTGACTGGGAGCGTTCTAACGAAATGGCAAAGTGTACCATCTTGGCTTCAATGTCAGATGTGTTGCAACACCAACACCAAATCATTGAGACCGCTGCGGACATAATGGTCAATCTTAAAGCGATGTTCCAACATCAGAATCGTGTGGCTCGGCAGATCACCATGAGGGACATGCTCTCTATGAAAATGGTGGAGGGAACACCCGTAAGGGAACATGTTCTCCAGATGATGGCTCACCTCAACAAACTCGAGGTGCTTGGAGCTGAATATGACATCGAGACCCATATCAATTTCATACTTCATTCCCTGCCCAAGAGCTTTGAACAATTCAGGCTGAATTATCAAATGAATAATCAAAAGTTCACTTTGCCTGATCTGTTGCAAGCTCTTGTCTCGGCTGAAGGAATTTTAGGAGAGAGCAGTCAAGCCTTAGCGGCAGTTGGGCCTTCTTCTTCTTCTAGGCCAAAGGGAGGCAAGAGGAAGAGGAAGCCTAAAAGCGAAAGCCAAGCTAACTCGAGTGTTGCCAAAGACAAAGGAAAGGTGGAAGAGGGATGGTGGAGCAAAGAATCCGGATAAGGGGAAGTGCTTCAACTGCGGTGAAAAAAGACATTGGAGGTCGGCCTGTTCCAAACCCAAGAGGAATGGAAAGAAAGGTAATTCACACTCACTAGTAGTTGAAACTTGTTTAGCGGAGTATGCTACCCACTCGTGGGTATTGGATACGGGATCCACTAATCATGTATGTTTCACATTGCAGGGTTTCAAGCAGACCCGACGACTAAGTGAGAGTGAGATCCTCATCACGCTAGGCGATGCTACAAGAGTGGCAGCTAAAGCAGTGGGAGAGGTGCACCTGTCCTTTGGAGAGAAGACGTTAATTTTAAGAGATGTTCTTTATGTTCCTGTTTTTCGGAAAAACCTTATTTCTATTTCTAAGTTATTTAATGATGGATATTCTGTTCGTTTTAATAAAGATGTAATTGTTTTTCGTAACAATGTGATTATCTGTCGTGGAACTTTAAGGAACAATCTCTATATTATTAACTGTGCACATCACTCACAAAATGCATCCTATAACACATTTACTATTTCTTGTAAATGAAAGCGCTCGGCTGACGTGAACGAGACACTTCTTTGGTACCTAAGATTAGGTCATATTAACCCGAAAAGGATTCAAAGGTTGATGAAAGATGGTTCTTTGGGGTCTCTCCAAATTGAGCCATTTCCGACTTGCGAATGGTGCTTGGAAGGTAAAATGACCAAGAGGGCATTTGGAGCCAAGGGGCTTAGAGTTGTTGGGGAATTAATTGCACGGATCTATTCGGGATGAATATTTAAATACAAATTTAATTCTAACAATTATTACTAGCATGAATTAATCCTATATTAATTCAAATAATAATTCAACAACAAATCATGCATATAAACAGTTCACGTAAATCCTACGCAAGCGGAATTACTACGAGTTTACGTGAACGTACCTCTTGGAATGACAATGGACTCGTCGATGAAAACACACCAAAAAGCCTTCCCAAGTATTCCCTTAGTCCTTGCTCGACAATCCGGTGGAAGGATGCTCGCGAACAATTAACAAAAGGAAAAATAAAAAATTGTTGCACCACCTTTGTGGATTTACTAATTTTTCCAGCACATGGAATTGTACTTGGGAATGAAAGAATCATCCCCTATTTATAGATGGGTGGAGGTCGAAAATTTTGAGGAAAAACCAATGTGGGAAAATCTTTTCTTGATCTCCAAGGAATCTTGAATATATCTCATATATTCTTTTCTCCATAATTAAAATATTCCACAAAAATCCCACCTCATCTTGTTATGGAATTTTCGAAATTTAAGAGGAAAGAAAACAAGATTTGGATCTTTTTGAATTTATGAGATATACTTGTATTTCAAGAAATACATATCTACCATAATATCTTTTCAAGAAAATCAAGAAAATCTTTCTTTCCCTTAATTATCAAAATTTCGAAAATTTCAAATATGAATAACCAAGTGGGAGATTTCTTGAATTTAATGAGATAATCTTGTATTCCAAGAATACATATCTTCATTCCATAACAAAATTCAAAGAAAATCTTTCTCCCCTTTTTATTCATAATTTTCGAAAAAAACAAGGAAAAATAGGCAACAAAATTTATTTTATTTTTAAACACCTTTTTCAGTTATAAGACTTTATGTTGGGCTACTTAGGGGGCCTTTAGGAGAATTAAGATTGGACCTTCCAATGGATCTTGAATTATCAATATTGAGCCACAATATTATTCAAGCCCATAAATATTAATTAATCCCACTACATAATTATTGCACTATCCATCTTAACCCATATTACAGTCAATATGGCTCCCGGTTATTATTTCCCGTGTTTAAGATTATCTAGCCCATTAATTAATTCAAGCCACTAAAATGGCTTTCCATTAATAAATATCTTTTGTCCTTGGTTAAGGAACGGTTCAACATTATTATCCATACCGGAAACTAGTTCCACTTACAAGATTTGGTATGATAAATCTTATGAACCTCCCAAGGGGGCAAATCGAACAAGCGTACTTGCACACGATTCTCCGTATTAAATCTTAGCAATCGCATGTGACCAATAATATTGCCAAAGATATACAGTATTGAATCTCGTTGATTCTCTACCCGTGATAAGTCAAAGCAATAGTTACCAACCACATGTGATCCTATTTAAGGGACGAAGGTTAAGAAATAACGAACCACTGAGGTCTAATTCTTCCTTGTTCAGTTCTGAAGAATTTGTCCTCCTGTAGGTCCTATTCAGTGCATCAGTCATGCACTAGTGTAATCTCTTGGTCAAGACAAGCCAATCTGAGCCTTACACTTCAACCTTTCATGATGGATTGTTCTTTTCTATCTAGGTCGTGAATGGTGTACTTTTGGTTACAAGGGACTGTTAATTTAATCTTCTATGATCTGGTATCACTAAATTAACTACAATGTAACGCGTACTATTTATTGAACAGTTATGCAGTAAATATATGTAACATTCGATGATATTTAAAGCATCAGTGATAAACAATTTATTTCAGTAAATAAGTCCGAAATTCAGTTTTGATTATACAAAGTAAAAGCATACTTTCTAGTATAATCCCAACAATCTCCCACTTATACTCAAAGTCTGCTTTTAAGTATACTACGACATGTCTCGTGTAGTTCCTAATATGTGACATCTAATGTCACCTACACGAACCTAATAATTTCTCCCACTTATACTCAAAGCAGATTGGCAACGGTCTTGACACCCATTCCTTCCACATGTCTCTCGAATGTATTCTGAGGCAGACCCTTTGTGAATGGATCTGCTAGGTTGTCTTTTGACGCTATCTTTGCCACCTCTATATCTCCTCTCTTAACGATTTCTCGTATAAGATGGTATTTCCTTTCAATGTGTTTGCTGGCCTTGTGGGCTCTTGGTTCCCTTGAATTTGCAACTGCTCTGGTATTGTCACAATAAACAGTGATTGTGCTGGGCAAATTCGGAACTACGTCCAAGTCCACTAGGGAGTTCTTGAGCCAAACCGCTTCTTTCACTGCCTCACAAGCAGCTACATATTCGGCTTCCATGGTAGAATCTGCGATGCATTTCTGCTTAACACTTCTCCATTTCATGGCTCCTCCCCCCATGCAAAATACACTACCGGAGGTAGATTTTCTAGAATCTAAGTCTGATTGGAAATCCGAGTCCGTGTAGCCGATGGGGATTAGACTATCTGACTGATAAATTAACATTCTATCTAGAGTTTTTTTTAGATACTTCAGAATATTTTTAACTGCCGTCCAATGTTCTTTCCCCGGTTACTTTGATATCTTGCCACCATGCCAATAGCAAAGCAGATATCCGGTCTCGTACACAGCATTGCATACATAAGGCTTCCGACAGCCGAAGCATATGGAATGCCTTTCATGTCATCTATCTCCTTTTGTGTCTTAGGGCACATTTCCTTGGATAGATGGATTCCATGTCTGAAAGGTACGAAGCCTTTCTTGGAATCCTACATGCTGAATCGTTTCAAGACAATGTCTATGTATGAAGCTTGCGATAAGCCTATCGTCATTTTCTTGCGATCTCGAGTGATCTTGATCCCAAGGATGTGCGCGGCTTCCCCTAAGTCCTTCATATCAAACTGTTTTGAAAGCCATGCCCTTACATCTGATAACACCTTTACATCGCTCCCGATGATCAGAATGTCGTCTACGTATAGTACTAAGAATACCAATGCAGGTCCGACACGCTTATTGTACACACAACTTTCGAACTCGTTTTGATCAAACCCATAAGACTTTATAACATGATCAAAACATTGGTTCCAAGCTCTGGATGCATGTTTGAGTCCGTAAATGGACTTCATGAGCTTACAAACTAGGTGTTCTTAGCCTTTTTCAATAAATCCTTGGGGTTGTTGCATATAGATTTCTTCATCAAGACTTCCGTTAAGGAAAGCTGTCTTGACATCCATTTACCAGATTTCAAAGTCGAGATGCGCAGCAATCGACAAGAGAATTCGGATGGACTTGAGCATTGCTACGGGCGAAAAAGTTTCCTCATAGTCGATCCCTTCTTTCTGAGTATAACCTTTCGCCACAAGCCTTGCCTTGAAGGTTTCCACCTTCCCGTCTGGTCCTCTTTTTATGTTGTATACCCACTTGCAACCAATGGGTTTGACCCCATTAAGTGGTTCAACTAGCTCCCACACTCTGTTATGATCCATAGAACCCATTTCGGCTTTCATTGCTTTTCACCAAAAAACCGCATCCTTGTCTTGGATTGCCTCATCATATGGGTCTGATTCGTCTTGTTCGGGAATCAAGTTCGAGAACTCTCCTATCCCCATGAATCTCTCGGGCTGTCTTACAACCCTCCCACTAAGACGAGGTTCCGGTTGTGAAAGTGTGTCGTTTGGTATGTCATCTTGTACAGTTGGCACTGAGGTTAGCCCCCTTAGCTCATTTAAGGTAATCTCACTTCTGGGTCTTCTTTTGTTCATATAGTCTTCTTCCAAAAATCTAAAGTGGGTGCTTATTACCACCTTTTGATCTTCGGGACCATAGAACATACACCCTTTTGTTCTCTCAGGGTATCCTACAAACAACCTTAATTCTGATCGAGGATCCAATTTTTTGGCTTCCTTGTCTAACACGTAGGCCGGACACCCCCAAATCTTCATATGTCTCAAACTGGGCTTGCACCAGGTCCACAATTCTTTGGGAGTTTTGGGAACCGATTTGGATGGCACCAAGTTCAGAATGTAGGCTGTTGTTTCTAAGGCATGACCCCAGAACGACTTGGGATGATCTGCATAACTCATCATAGATCTAACCATTTCCAAAAGAGTTCTGTTTCTTCGCTCTGCAACCCCATTTTGTTGAGGGGCTCCGGGTGCAGTTAGCTGGGATGCAATCTCTTTATCAGACAAGTAGTTCAAAAACTCATCGCTGAGGTACTCGCCTCCACGATCGGATCGTAGAGACTTGATACGTTTTTCCCTATGATTCTCTGCTTGAGCCTTAAATTCTTTGAATTTCTCAAAGGTCTCAGATTTATGCTTAATAAGGAAAATATAATCATACCTTGAGTAGTCATCAATAAAAGTGACGAAATACTCATAACCTCCTCTTGCTTTGGTTGTCATTGGACCACATACGTCTGTGTGAACGATTTCTAACACTTCTTTGGCTCTATTCCCCTTGGCTCCGAATGCCCTCTTGGTCATTTTACCCTCCAAACATGATTCGCAGGTTGGAATTGGTTCAACTTGGAGAAACTCCAGTGAACCGTCTATCACCAACCTTTGGATCCTCTTTGGATTAATATGTACCAATCTTAGATGCCATAGAAGTGTCTTGTTCACGTCTGATGAACGTTTTCTTTTCTCGAAAACAATTGATGTGTTATAGGATGCATTTCGTGAGTGGTGTGCACAGTTAATTGTATAGAGATTATTCGACAACGTTCCATGACAGATAAATTTATCATAAAGAGAAATGGTAACAACTTTATTAAAAGTAACCGAATATCCATCAAGGTAAAGTTTAGAAACTGAAATTAAATTCTTTCTAAAATTCGGAACGTAAAGAACATCTCTTAAAATTAAAACTCTGTCTTCAAAAGACATGTGCACTTCTCCCACTACTTCAGCTGCCACTCTCGTAGCATTGCCCAGTGTGATGAGGATCTCACTCTCACTAAGTTTCCGGGTCCGCTTGAACCCCTGTAAAGTTAGGCATACGCCGATAAGCAAGTTTTAACAACTAGTGCGTGAGAATTACCTTTCTTTCCATTCCTTTTGGGATTGGAACAGGCTGACCTCGAGTGTCTTACTCTGTCACTTTCCAAAACTTTCCTCATGCTTGATTCCATGCTCTTATTTGATGTTGAGTCTGCTTGGTTCAACTTTCTTCTCTTTTCATCATCCTTATCACCACTTGACCTAGGATGAAAAGAAGATTTCTGTTTTCCCAAGTTCTTTTCCTCGCGCTCCCTTTCCCTTTCAACCAAAGTGAGAGCATTTACAAGATCATCCACTGTAAAATCTAGATCTTCCAATAGATACTCAAGATAGTGGTGATTATAGCTCTTTGGTAAGGATTGGAGAATGAAATCAATCTTAGTCTTGAAATCACATTTTTCGCCGAGGATCTCAAGTTCCTCAAATAGCACCATAACCCTAAGAACGTGTTGCGCTGCAGTCGTCCCTTTTTCCATTTTTAATTCAGCAATTTCTTGCTTCACACTTTGGATTGCCATATGGGTCTGATGTGCGAACATCGCTTCGAGATTCTGTAAGATGTCTGCAGCTGACTCATATTCTTGGTGAAGGTGTTTCAACGCATCTGACAGATGTGCCAGAATTGTATCCTTCATCAATTCATTTGCCAGCTCCCATTCACCATATATCATCTCATCCCATATTCCGGCGTCCTTAGCTAGTTTTTCGGGTTTTGGTGTATCAAGTACCCATTTGGAAGGTGATGCGGCTAGGACAGGTTTTAGTTTGTATATCCAATCAAGATAGTTTTCACCAGTAAGCAAATTGTCTTTAAGTATATTGAACAGTGGATTAAAAGGTTGCGACATGATGAACTGAAATAAATAAGAATATGCATAAGCACAAATATATCACAAAATTCGATCACATGTTTCATATTAAAATCTCAAAAAAATATGAACATGCATCAGCCAACATCTAAAAACAGTTTAAATAAGCCATGTGGGGTGGGTCATTATTTAAACACATTCAAGCAAGTTATAAACAAGAACAGTTACAAACCTTTAATATCCAGATTAATAGTTGGCTCCCACTTGACCAATATAAAATTGACAAGGACTTCGGGGTAGTATATGCATATCAATTTTATACCTAATTAATAATCATGATTAAATACAGAATTATTATTTCGCTTTGAACGAGCCTCGTGGGGAGGATCATCGTCGCCACTAGTAATAATCCACAATCATCCATCTGGAATTTATTCATGTGAAAGCTATCTTTTGACCGTCCTGTGGGGGGAATTTCTCCAAAAGAATTCACAAATAAATAAATCATGGAGGTCAAAATTAATTCAATTTTATTGTCCGGAATAAAATTGTCAATTAATTATTTAAACATACTTAGTAATTTTTGAGGGTGAGATTTTTCATTGGGCAATTCTCATGCAAACACATTTAAACAAATTAAATAAAGCACAAGAGATCACAACAATAAATCAAGCAAAGCGGAAAAATAAACATATTGGGCACAAATTATCCAATTGTCATGGTTTGATTTTTCTTGGCTTGATTTTGAAGAAACGCCGTTTTGAATTTCTCCCACTCGATCGTCTCGAAAAGAACTCTCATCTCGAAATGCCACGCCGGTAGCTCCTGATCGGGATGCGCCGCGTCGTCAACTGAATGGTAGAAACGGCGGTGTCTGTGTGCCGCTTGGCGCAGCCAGCGCGTAATCACCATTGATTTTCAGCGACCTCGGCAGGCTTCGCCCGCGTCGGCCTCGGCAGCCTTGGCGAGGAGTTAAATCGAGGCGGCGCGCCTCGCGCATCAGCGCGCTTCGCCCGACCTTACAGGAACTGGCGGTATAGCGTCCCCTTAACCTTTGTGCGCGCGCTAAGCCCTTCCTTCCGCGCCGTCCGCCATCCGCTTTCCTTTATAGTACGCTTCGTAACCTGTCACTTCCGCCCGTGCTTCGTGGCACGACCTGTAGCCTTTCTTCATCTTGATGATAGCGATAATGCGCGTAAATTTCGCGTCGTAACGTGCCTCACGCGTTTGCGATGCACCCTCCCACGCCCGATTACGGATCTATCCTTTAATTCTTCATCTCCGCCTCTGTTTCCGATCCGGTTACAATTTATTTACAAAAAATAAATAAACCTAGATCTAGACTAGTCTATTACATTTGATCAAATCAAACAAATCCTAATCTGCTAGTGGATTTTCTCATTTAGGCAAAAAACAATTGAATCGAATCGAATTAAAAACCACAATTTATATGCATGCATAAATAAACACATTAAATTCCATGACAATTGGACACCTGCAAAAAAGATCTAGCAATTCTACTATCCAATTTCAAAATTAATGAAAACGAATTAAATTACAATTTAAAATTCAGAGCCCGAAACCGAGGCTCTGATACCAGTTGTTGGGGAATTAATTGCACAGATCTATTCGGGATGAATATTTAAATACAAATTTAATTCTAACAATTATTACTAGCATGAATTAATCATATATTAATTCAAATATTAATTCAATTACAAATCATGCATATAAACAGTTCACTTAAATCCTACGCATGCGGAATTACTACGAGTTTACGTGAACGTACCTCTTGGAATGGCAATGGACTCATCGATGAAAACACACCAAAAAGCCTTCCCAAGTATTCCCTTAGTCCTTGCTCGACAATCCGGTGGAAGGATGCTAGCGAACAATTAACAAAAGGAAAAATAAAAATTGTTGCACCACCTTTGTGGATTTACTAATTTTTCCAGCACATGGAATAATACTTGGGAATGAAGGAATCATCCCCTATTTATAGATGGGTGGTGGTCGAAAATTTTGAGGTAAAACCAATGTGGGAAAATCTTTTCTTGATCTCCAAGAAATCTTGAATATATATCATATATTCTTTTCCCATAATTAAAATATTCCACAAAAATCCCACCTCATCTTGTTATGGAATTTTCAAAAATTAAGAGGAAAGAATCCAAGATTTGGACCTTCTTGAATTTATGAGATATACTTGTATTTCAAGAAATACATATCTACCATAATATCTTTTCAAGAAAATCAAGAAAATCTTTCTTTCCCTTAATTATCAAAATTTCGAAAATTTCAAATATGAATAACCAAGTGGGAGATTTCTTGAATTTAATGAGATAATCTTGTATTCCAAGAATACATATCTTCATTCCATAACAAATTCAAAGAAAATCTTTCTCCCCTTTTTATTCATAATTTTTGAAAAAAACAAGGAAAAATAGGCAACAAAATTTATTTTATTTTTAAACACCTTTTTCAGTTATTGGACTTTATGTTGGGCTGCTTAGGGGGCCTTTAGGTGAATTAAGATTGGACCTTCCAATGGATCTTGAATTATCAATATTGAGCCACAATATTATTCAAGCCCATAAATATTAATTAATCCCACTACATAATTAATATTGCACTATCCATCTTAACCCATATTACAGTCAATATGACTCCCGGTTATTATTTCCCGTGTTTAAGATTATCTAGCCCATTAATTAATTCAAGCCACTGAAATAGCTTTCCATTAATTAATATCTTTTGTCCTTGGTTAAGGAACAGTTCAACATTATTATCCATACCGAAAACTAGTTCCACTTGCTAGATTTGGTATGATAAATCTTATGAACCTCCCAAGGGGGCAAATCGAACAAGCGTACTTGCACACGATTCTCCGTATTAAATCTTAGCAATCGCATGTGACCAATAATATTGGTACCTAATGCCATCCAAATCGGTACCTAAAACCCCGAGAGAATTGTGGACGGGGCGCAAGCCCAGTTTCAGACACATCAGGATCTGGGGGTGTCCGGCATACGTGCTAGACAAGGAAGCCGGTAAATTAGATGCACGTTCAGAATTAAGGATGTTCATAGGGTACCCCGAAGGAACTAAAGGATGCATGTTCTATGGTCCCGAAGATCAAAAGGTGGTGATCAGTACCCACTTTAGATTTTTGGAAGAACTATATGAACAGTCGAAAGCCTAGAAGTGAAATTACCTTAGAAGAACTTAGGGAGCCAACTCCATTGCCAACTGTACAAAATGATATACCAAACATCACGCCTACACAACCGGAACCTCGTCGTAGTGGGAGGGTTATCAGACAACCCGAGAGATTCTTGGGGATAGGAGAGTCTTCGGACTTGATCTCCGCAGAAGAGTCAGATCCATGGTCCTACAACAAGGCGATCCGAGATAAAGATGCTCAATCCTGGCAAACAGCAATGGAAGCCGAGATGGGTTCAATGGATCACAACAAGGTGTGGGAGCTAGTCGAACCACTTGATGGGGTAAAACCCATCGGATGCAAGTGGGTATACAAGAGAGAAAGGGGACCGGACGGAAGGGTTGAAACCTTCAAAGCAAGACTAGTGGCGAAAGGGTACACTCAGAAAGAAGGGATCGATTATGAGGAAACCTTTTCGCCCGTAGCCATGCTCAAGTCTATCCGCATTCTCTTGTCGATTGCTGCGCATCTAGATTTTGAGATCTGGCAAATGGACGTCAAGACAGCTTTCCTTAATGGAAATCTTGACGAAGTAATCTATATGCAACAACCCGAAGGCTTCATTGAAACAGGCCAAGAGCATCTAGTTTGCAAGCTAAGGAAGTCCATTTATGGGCTGAACCAAGCATCCATTTGAAAGTTGTGTTTATAAAAAGCGTGACAGAACTGCATTGGAATTTTTGGTACTATACGTGAATGACATTCTGCTCATTGGAAATGATGTAAAGGTGTTATCCGACGTAAGGGAATGGCTGTCAAAACAGTTCGATATGAAGGACTTAGGGGAAGCCGGTCACATCCTAGGGATCAAGATCACTCGAGATCGCAGGAAAAGAATGATCGGGCTTTCACAAGCCTCATATATAGATACTATTTTGAAGCGCTTCAGCATGCAGGATTCTAAGAAAGGCTTTGTACCCTACAGTCACGGAATCCATCTATCCAAAGAGATGTGTCCCAAGACACAGAAATAGATAGATGACATGAAGAGCATTCCTTATGCTTCGGCTGTGGGAAGCCTCATGTATGCAATGCTGTGTACGAGACCGGATATCTACTTTGCCGTAGGCATGGTGGCAAGATATCAAAGTAACCCTGGGAAAGAGCATTGGACTGCAGTAAAGAACATTCTGAAGTACCTGAAAAGGACACGGGACAGAATGTTGGTTTATAAGTCAGACAGTCTGATCCCCATCGGTTACACGGACTCAGATTTCCAATCAGACGTTGACTCTAGAAAGTCTACCTCGGGTAGTGTGTTTTGCATGGGGGGAGGAGCCATGATATGGAGAAGCGTAAAGCATAAATGCATCGCTGATTCTACCATGGAAGCCGAGTACGTCGCTGCTTGTGAAGCAGCGAAGGAAGCGGTTTGGCTCAAAAACTTCATGGTGGACTTGGACGTTGTCCTGGATTTGCCCGGCAAAATCACGGTTTACTGTAACAACGCCGGAGCAGTTGCAAATTCAAGGGAACCGAGAGCCCACAAAGCCAGCAAACACATTGAAAGAAAATACCATCTCATAATAGAAATCGCTAAGAGAGGAGACATTGAGGTGGCTAAGATTGCATCGGGAGACAACCTAGCAGATCCATTCACAAAGGGACTGCCTCAGAGTACATTCGAGAGACATGTGGAAGGAATGGGTGTCAAGGACGTTGCCAATTTGCTTTGAGTATAAGTGAGAGAAATATTATTAGGTTCATGTAGGGTGATATTAGATGTCACATAGAACATGAGACATGCTGTAGTATACTTAAAAGCAGACTTTGAGTATAAGTGGGAGATTGTTGGGGTTATACTGAAAAGTATGCTTTTACTTTGTATAACCAAAGTGAAGTTTCTTATTTATTTACTGAAATAAATTATTTAATCACTGTTGCATTAAATATAAACGAATGTTATATATGTTTATTGCAAACCCGTTCAATAAGACAGTACGTATTACGTTGTAGTTAATTTGGTGATACCCGATCACTGAAGATCAAATTAACAGCCCTCGTAATTAAGTATAAATTCACAACCCAGATGGAAATGAACGAACCATCATGAACGGTTGAAGTGTGAGACCCAGATTGGTTTGTCTTGACCAAGGGATCACACTAGCGCATTTAGGTGCGTTGAATGAGGACCTACAGGAGGACAAATTCTTTGGTACTGAATATACAAGAATTAGACCTCAGTGGTGCGTTATTTCTTAATCTCCGTCCCTTAAATAGAACCGTGTGAAATTAATAACTATTGCTTTGATTTATGATGGGAAGAGAGTCAATGCGATTCGATACCTTATATATTGGGCAATATTATTAATTACATGACGATTGCTGACATTTAATAAGGAGAATCACGTGCAAGTACGTCTTGCTTGATTTGTCCCCTTGGTGGGCTCATATCCTTTATCATACCAAATCTTGCAAGTGGAAATTTATTTCCGGTATGGATAATAATGTTGAGTTGTCTTTACTCCAAGGACAAAGATGTTAATTAATATAAAGCTAGTTCAGTGGCTTAATTAATTAATGGACTAATATAATCTTAAATGCGGGAAATAATGATCGGGAACCATATTATATGTGAAATCATAATATGGATTAAGATGGATAGTTCAATATTAATTTTATAGTGGAGTAAATTAATATTAATGGACTTGAATAATATTTGGCCCAAAATATTAAAGCTTCATAGTCCATTGAAGGTTCAATCTTAACTCTCCTAAAGGCCCCCCAAATAGCCCAAAATAAAGTTCAATTAATGAGAGAGAGAAGAAAATATTCTTGCTATATTTCCAAGCAAGATTTTCGAAAATTTGTATATTAAAAGGAAGAAAAGATTGTCTTGATTTTCTTGTAGATATTTTATGGAAAGAGATCATTATTGTAGGAATACATAATTATCCAATAAATTCAAGAAGTCAAATCTTGACTCCTTTAATATTGTAGTTTTCGAAAATTATGAGGTAGAAGAGGGGAAGAGATTTTTATGGAAAATTTAATTAAGGAGAAAAGAATATAAAAGATATATTTAAGATTTCTTGGAGACCAAGAAAAGATTTTCTTCCTTACTTTCCTAGACCTAATTTTCGCTCCCCTTCTCCCTATTTAGAGGGGATGAGCTCTTCATTCTCAAGTGAAATTCCATGTGTTGGAAATATTAGAAATCCACAAAGGTGGTAGCAAAATATTTAATTTTTCTCCCATTAAAATCGCTCGTGCAAATCCTCCCACCGGATAACGTTCGTGGACGCTGAGATATATTTGGGAAGGCTCTTGGGTTGATCCATCGTCTAAAAGGTTATTTCTACAAGAGGTTAGTAATCCCGTAACTCCTAATTCCGCATGTTTAGGATTTACGTGAATTATGTGTACGCATGTTGTTTAATTATTATGTTGAATTAATTTATGATTAATTCATATTAATAATTATTTGCTTAATTTAAATATATATTTAAAAATCATCTCGAATAAATCCGGGCACCTTAATTTCCCAACAATTATTTCATCAGAATTAATAGTCTTGATCTCATAAGGAATCAATAGGGTAAAACCTGTAATACTAATGGCACTAGTTAATAATCGAATTAAAACATTCAAGAGTAGTAACGCGTACCTGTGTTTCCTTTTGGGAGTAAACCTGTTTTTTTATTTTCCTTCGTAATGAAGGCTCCCCTTTCTTTTCTAAAATAATGGTGTTGCGGACTTGGCCGCCTTACTTATAAATATCTATCTATGCTTATCTTGTTATTTTATTACTATTATATTATTACAATTATTATTATAGTTTATGATATATAGCTTATGATGGGAAAGATATATTAGAAGTAATTATACTTATGTATATGGTTTGCACGTGTATACTTATGTGTACCTGTTTCTCATTTATTTATAATTTAATCTATATAATCTCTTATATAGCATGTGTCATATATATTAATTCTAAAATATTTTAATGATCAAACATATTATTATTCTTCTAATAATACATTCGATATATATATATATGTTACTTTTATATATAACCGTATATATATGCATAAAATAAATATATAATTCATTTATTTAATTTCTATTTAATTACTACTATTCCCTATTCAATATTTTGCATTACCACTTAAATTTCAGTGAAATCACCACCTTTTGATCTTCGGGATCATAGAACATGCATCCTTTAGTTCCTTCGGGGTACCCTATGAACATCCTTAATTCCGAACGTGCATCCAATTTACCGGCTTCCTTGTCTAGCACGTATGCCGGACACCCCCAGATCCTGATGTGTCCGAAAGTGGGCTTGCGCCCCGTCCACAATTCTCTCGGGATTTTAGGTACAGATTTGGATGGCACTAGGTTCAGAATATAAGCCGTTGTTTCTAATCCGTAACCCCAGAATGATTTTGGTAAATCCGCATAACTCA
The DNA here is from genome assembly GCA_037126765.1 of Stenogyne calaminthoides. NCBI lineage: Eukaryota > Viridiplantae > Streptophyta > Magnoliopsida > Lamiales > Lamiaceae > Stenogyne > Stenogyne calaminthoides. The sequence continues at coordinate 13,121,978 of JBBCBC010000019.1, read as the reverse complement.
TCATTGACCTTACCATTTCTAAAAGCGTTCCATTCCTTCGTTCTGCAACCCTGTTTTGTTGAGGGGTACCGGGTGCAGTCAACTAGGATGCAATCCCCACTTCCGATAGGTAGTTCAGAAATTCATCGCTGAGGTATTCGCCTCCACGATCAGATCGTAGAAACTTGATACTTTTTCCCTTATGATTCTCTGCTTGAGCCTTAAATTCTTTGAATTTATCAAATGTCTCAGATTTATGATTCATTAGGAAAATGTATCCGTAGCGTGAGTAATCATCGATAAAAGTAACGAAATACTCATAGCCACCTCTAACTTTGATTTGCATTGGACCACAAACATCGGTGTGAACGATTTCTAACACTTCTTTAGCTCTTGTTGGGATTATACTGGAAAGTATGCTTTTACTTTGTATAATCAAAACTGAATTTGATGCTTTAAATAGCATCGAATGTTACATATATTTACTGCATAACTGTTCAATAAATAGTACGTGATACATTGTAGTTAATTTAGTGATACCAGATCACAGAAGATTAAATTAACAGTCCCTTGTAACTAAAAGTACACCGTTCACAACCTAGATGGAAATGAACAATCCATCGTGAAAGGTTGAAGTGTAAGGCTCAGATTGGCTTGTCTTGACCAAGAGATTACACTAGTGCATGACTGGTGCACTGAATAGGACTTACAGGAGGACAAATTCTTCAGAACTGAACAAGGAAGAATTAGACCTCAGTGGTTCGTTATTTCTTAATCTTCGTCCCTTAAATAAGATCACGTGTGGTTGGTAACTATTGCTTTGACTTATCACGGGTAGAGAATCAACGAGATTCAATACTTTTATCTTGGGCAATATTATTCTTCACATGTGATTGCTAAGATTTAATACGGAGAATAGTGTGCAAGTACGCTTGTTCGATTTGCCCCCTTGGGAGGTTCATAAGATTTATCATACCAAATTTTGCAAGTGGAACTAGTTTCCGGTATGGATAATAATGTTGAACCGTTCCTTAACCAAGGACAAAAGATATTAATTAATGGAAAGCTATTTCAGTGGCTTGAATTAATTAGTGGGCTGGATAATCTTAAACACAGGAAATAATAACCGGGAGCCATATTGACTGTAATATGGGTTAAGATGGATAATGCAATATTAATTATATAGTGGGATTAATTAATATTTATGGACTTGAATAATATTGTGGCTCAATATTGATAATTCAAGATCCATTGGAAGGTCCAATCTTAATTCTCCTAAAGGCCCCCTAAGTAGCCCAACATAAAGTCCAATAACTGAAAAAGGTGTTTAAAAATAAAATAAATCTTGTTGCATATTTTTCCTCAAAATTTCGAAAATTATGGATTAAAAGGGGGAGAAAGATTTTCTTTGAATTTTGTTATGGAATGATGATATGTATTCTTGGAATACAAGATTATCTCATTAAATTCAAGAAATCTTCCACTTGGTTATCCATATAGTATATTTCGAAAATCTTGAAATATAAAGGGCAAGAAAGATTTTCTTGATTTTCTTGAAAAGATATTATGAAAGATATGTATTTCTTGAAATACAAGAATATCTCATAAATTCAAGAAGATCCAAATCTTGGGTTCTTGTTCCCTATATTTTTCGAAATATTCCATAACAAAGAGGAGTTGGGATTTTTGTAGAATATTTTAATTATGGAGAAAAGAATATATGAGATATATTCAAGACTTTTTGGAGATCAAGAAAAAGATTTTCCCATATTATTTTGTCCCAAAATTTTCGACCAACACCCTCTATAAATAGGGGATGAATGTTGTAGGTCCCGAACGGGTTTTGTGAGGGCAGAAGTCTAGAGGGGAGGGGTGAATAGACTTCTGAAAACTTTTCGTGCGGATCAGGTGTGATTTGCAGATTGCCTGATCAGAGTGCTAGTGAGCAGTTTGGACTGATGTTCAATCTTACTGAGTGCCTGAGGGCAGATCAGTTTGATATCTGTCAGTTTAACTGAGAGTGCGGAAGCTTGTAAATACCCGTGTGAAAAACCAGTTTTATCAAATCAGATTCTTAAGTCAGTTTTCAACCGGCTGACTAAGGTGTCAACCTGATCAGATCAGTTGTTTGGTGCAGACTGATGTTAACTTAGAATATGTATACAATTTTAAGCTCAGTTGTGTGAATAGTGTAAAGCAATAAATAGCAAGTAAATGTACATAAGATTTTATAGTGGTTCAGACGAAACCCGTCTTACGTCCACTCTTCCCTTAACACAGGGGCACCAACTTAACCAACTTAACCAACTGGACTTAGTTTTATGTGTTAGTCCAACACCCAACAAATGTTTATTGAGTTCACACTCAACCGAACCAGAAATCAGAAACTAGAATCCCTAGTCTGAAATCTTGCGGTAACAAACTTAACCTAACTTTGAGGTTGGGTAAAGGTTTGTTGTGGTTCCAACTGGAAATCTATCCTAGTGTTTATGTAGCCAAATGCTAGTGGATGGGATTTCTTGCTAAGAACTATGGGATGAACACTCTAAGAATAATCTTCAAATATAGTGTTCTTTGAGCAGAGATTTTGATGTAGTTTTTGCTTCTTTTGTGGTGTCTCCGTGTTCGTTCTTAGTGTCCTTCAATTTTGAAGATCAATCCCATTTTATAGACCTCGAAATCAAAGAGCCGTTGGAGAGCAATTTGAATTTCGGGCTATATTAGGTAGGCTGTAGGATATGATTGTGACGTGCTCCGAATATCGGCGTGGTCGTAGGCATGATTAGCGCCGTTTATGTCCGTAGTGCCGATTCCCGCATATCAACTCTTTTTGTGCACATGTCGCTTTCTCTTTGGCTTCGCGAGGCGGCACTTCAGTATTTGTCCGTTAGACGATTGATATTCCTTTTGTAGAATATTCATTTTGTCTGGTGTACCATTTTGGTTGACGCCAGGTGCGAGCTGATTTGATCAGATAACTGATTAGTATACCTTGTAGAGTCTTCTGATGCAGATTGTCTTAGCACAATATGCAGACTCGGCTGATATAGGTCTTCAGGTCTTCTGGTAGTCTTCTGATCTTCAGGTGACTCTGAGCCTCAGTTTATTCAGTCATACTGAGTCTTCAGGTTTGTTACTAAGTCTTCAGGTTTATCTGAGTCTTCAGGTTCATCTAAGTCTTCAGGTTCATCTGTCTTCACCTAATCTTCTGACTTCTTTTCTTCTGATTTGTTCTTAGCCTTCTGATCATCTGACCTTATCTGGGTCATCTGATACTTCGACCTGACATATACATATTGAGTTCCCCCTCAATATGTGACCTATCTTTTACATCAGCTATCTATACATTTCAGTTGGTCATCTTAATCTGATTCTAAGTCATCAGTCAGCTAACAGGCCTGACTTGTCCTATTACAACTTGTTTTGGAACTTCCATCAAAACTTAAATACAAATTTCCCAACAATTTCCCCCTCTTTGATGGAACCAAAACACTTAATCAGAAAAACAGATACCACGAATAGAAATGCAGATAATGAAATGCAGTACATACTTCAGAAGACAATGAGATGTTGTCTTAGAATCAGAGAGATGGAATATTTCATTCAGATAGGTGTGTGCGTTATAGAATACATGAAAAACGTACCTATCATCTGATTCCAAGTTGTCTTCCTCAGGTGTACTTGAACATTTGTAGCTCTTTGGGGATGCCAACCATCTTGTACATCCTTTGCATCAGTTTGTCCAGATCTTCTCTTCTATGGATCCCTCCTTTTTCAGCAAATCCATAGTAGGCATTCTTGAACTTGACAGCATCTAGCTTTTTGTCTGGACGCAAAGGTGGAAGAAGTATTTCAAAGGGTGGAGCTTATGGTATCAGTGACATGATCTTTCCTTCTTTCATCACTGTCTGGTAGAAGTCTGGATACTTCGTTTCTAACCAGTTCCAGAATTCATCATCATTTTCAGTCTGATCTTGATGAATCGGAATCTTCTCCAGGGTGTATACGTCACATAACCATTCTCCTCTGATCTGATCCCATTCTGGAAGTAGATCTAGCCGTGCATAGAGGATGTCTTTAACAGGTGCTGGAAGGGCATTCTTCTCCCAAGCAATCTCCTCTGCTGTAGCTTCGTTCTTTCTCTTCCTTCGGATGTAAGCGATGTTCAGTCCCTTAGCCTCTGCTAACTTCTGCTTCTTGATGGCGGCCTCTCTAATACTTTGTCTTGTTTGCTCTTGAACTTGTTCAGGAGTCATCTGACTTTTGGTAGAGAATAATTGGCCTTGTCTCTGATCTTCCGCAGTTGCTTTCACCATCTTGCCTTTGCCTTTCTTTCTCCTCAGAGTCTGCTCAGATTCTTCTTGTTCGTCGTCTTCAGCTAATTTCTTAGCGAGTTCAAGGCTCTTAGCCTGATCATCAGTTTCCATTCTTTTCTGTACGAACGAAGAAAAGTTTTCAATCTTGTCGACTCTGGCAATAACCTCTGAAAGAGTAATTTTCTGCTCAGTGATCTCTTTGCTATGTTGCTCCACAGTTTCTTTTACTCCAGCAACGAGATCAATAGATGGAGTGGCTAGCAAGTCAGATATAGTGGTTTCTGGTAGAGATGTAGTTGTTACCAACTGTGTCTATTTTTCTTTCTACTCTTTATTCTCTTGTCCTTCCCCCATTTTGGTTTCATCAAAGAGGTTGGACATTCTGCGGTTCAGAGCATTGAATTGCCATGTGATCTCCTCTCTGAGTTCCTCGACAACAAGAGGAGTGATCTGAATGGTGGCAGAAGGTGCAGGTTTCAAGAAGCGTCTAAGAGCAACTTCGATATCCTATCTTGCTCGTTCAGTAGAAGCTACAAAGTGTTTCCAACCCATATCTATGTGGTTGTCAGTTTTCTCCAAAGATGCCCAGACATTCTCCAATAGTACATGTGTCTGATCGAGCATATCTGTCTGAACTTTGAGTTTGTCAGACTAGAGATTGAGCTTCTCAGCAAGAGGATTAACTAGTTGCATAACTTCAGAGAGGATGGCATTGTGCATCCCAACTGTGTGACTTCTTTCTCTGTCAACTAGTTTTGCTTGCTCTTCTTCAAACCGCTTCATCAGATCTGCTGTGAGCACTGCGAATTTGTCTTAAATAGCAACCTTGATCCCATCCTGAATCTTCTCAGTATAAAGATCTAGGGTATCGGAGCTCAGCATAGCAGTCTGGTAAGATGTTGAAGCCTTGCCAAGTCGGGTCTCATCTGCAGCACCCATTCTTGGTTCATCGGCAGCTCCCTCATGATCTGTAGGAGGTTGAACGGTTTCCTCCCTGTTATCAGTAATTCCGAACCTTTCATGAATCAACCATCTGATATCATCATCAGATGCCAATTCAACAGCGCTTTCAATCCCAGTATTGTTCAAGCATTTCATCTCCAAGTCTACAAAGAAATCTGATCCCAGAGTTGTCATGAGGATCAGAAATTCCTCGATGCTTTTCAGTCTGATATCCCTCCAGAACACAATCTCTTCTATTCATTGCTGGATGCCAGGATGTTGATCCAATTCAGGGCACAAGTCCAGTAGATACTCCTTGATTTGTTGCTTCATTATCCTTATGATGGGGCTTTCTGAAACAGGTGAAGCAAGCACGGTTCTGGTGTTGAAGGTATTGTGAGAGATGGACACTCGCTTGTCAGATCTCTCAGGTGCTTGTGACTTGTTTGGAGATTGGGAGTGAGATGGGAATTTATGTGGTTCAGGTTCGTTTTCAGCTTGTTGAGGGTGTTCAGTTTCCTGAACAGGTTCATTGATTGGTGGTGTGGGAGATCTTGGTGATCTGATAGGTGAGGGTGAGGGTGAGAAGGTTTTGTGGGGAGAGGGTGGTGGTGATGATTTTTGAGGAGAGGGTGATGGTGATTTGGAAGTGGGCGTTGGCGATCTTGCTCTCTGGAAGATCTTGGTGAGAGACAGAGAATCATGTGGTGATTCTTCCTCAGATTGCACCATTTCTGTCCCTCTGACAGATTTCTCTCCTTCTGCTGCGATCATCTGCTCTTCCCTTACTTCTCTGATAGTGGGCTCAGAGCGGACTGCTATCTCTTCTTCTGATCCTACTTGCATCAGATCCTTCGTTCTGCTAACTTGCTGGGCAGAACTTGGAGCAGTCTTTAGAGGAGATGTTGCTCTCTTCTGGCGTTTCCGCTGAGCATCTAGTTTCTTGGCCAGATCCTTCCTCTTCATCCTCTTCTCTGGAATGGCCTTTTCCTGAACTACAGACGATGCAGTTGCCTTATCTTTTCCCTTCTTTTCTCCCTTGGGTTTGAGCACATAAGGAGTTGGATCTTCATCAGATTGTCCAGTTAGGGACTCATCCTTGCCCAATATGGTCTTGTGCTTTGTATATATCTTCGCTCCATTCTCATTCCATTCATAGTTCTGTGGCAGCTTATCTGACAGAATGATTGAGATTTTGTGTATGAAGGAGCACTTGGAAGATAAGCACACTACATTGCTCTGGGTCAGTTCGAACTTCCCCGAGTCTTTCCTCAGTCGTGCCTTGACCATACCCAACCAATCTATATCTGAAGCCTTCTTTATTATTGTAGCCATGACACTGATCTTATAGGAAGTGACAGCATCAAGACTGTAAGTTGAGCACATGATCACCTTTTGAACGATCTCAAGGAGAAGGCGATATTTCCTCTTCAGATAGGAGGCTTTGACGTTCGTCGTGTTCTCCTTGTTTGCTGGTCTCAACAACTTGGCTTCAAGAAATTACTTTTCTCCTACATCAGTCGTGTAGGTCTCTGGATTGATGCTTCCTCGAGTTAGGCCGAATATCCTATGGAGATCGTCATTCGGCACTCACACTTTCAGTCGGAAGAAATCAGGTCAGCATCAATGTCTTCATCCCTCTGTAGATTGTATAGAAACTCCAGGGCTTCATGGGTGTGGACGATGTTCTGATGTGTAGAGCAATATCGTTCCAGCCCACATGCTCGCAAGCATTCCAGAATTTCCTGCGATTCAGGATCTGAGGTGATGGTGAATACTACATACTTCTCATCAATGATGTCTTTCTTCATCGATGCAAAGTTGCAGAACTTTTTCCCTTGGCCCGGTCATGGAACAAGATATGCCATTTCTGTACGATATGCAAATTGATGTTTAGTTTGAGTAAAATATTTCAATAAATTCAGTCAAACCAGTAATCTAAGCATCAATTTAGAAAGTAAGCGTATAGATCATATAAAAATTACAGAAACATATCATCACGACTTGTAAACCTAGGTACCAGAGAGAATTGAGATCATGCAATATTTAAAACGAGAAATTACCAGAAATTGATTCGTAGGATTTGAGAAATCGTAAAAGTGGAATCAATTGATTTTGAAAGTAATTCTCTGAAGATTATGAAAGTTTTGATCTTTTAAGAGCTTTGAGAAGACGAAGTAGTGGAAAGAAGTTTTCTGAGAAAGATTTGGATTTTATAGTAAACGAGGGAAAACCTTTTTGCACAACTTTCCAAAGTACTCAAGTATCCGTGTTTTGAAATCAGTGATTGAGATTAGTCGGCCAAAAAGTATTTTGATCGCACGGTTGAGAAAAGTAGTCTTCTCTTATTTTGGACTCGAAAATTCGCAATAAAACGCATTAAAAACACATTCCCAAGTCCGCATTAAAAGTTTTGCAGTGCATGCGTCATAAAGTGAAAACAGAGTAGAACCAATTTATTTAAATAACGCATATAAGATGTTCAGAAAGGGATAAATAAGAGAACGTATCTGACTGATTGATATTGTAATCAACCAGTTACCACTGTGATCTGATCTGGTACTTGTTGACCTTACTGATGGTTGCCTTATGCATTTCCCAACAATATTCCACTCATCTGATCAGTTCCCCCTTAGTATGATATATCTTGAACTGATCTGCTCCTTGTCTGAACTTCAGATCGGCTATTTGTCTGACTTTTCGATCCGCTCCCTATCTCATGCCGGATCGGCTACTTGTCGACTTTTCGATCGCTCCTTATCCGAACTTCGGATCGGTTCCTCGTCTCGTCGTCGATCGATTGAGATTCCTAACTCAACCGATTCCTCTTAACTTTGGTTAGTCTTTTTAACCAACCGGTTACGGAGATCAATCCACCAACCATTTACGGTGCACTTTCTCCGAGATCCGAAGCCCTAGCTTCGTTGCATAATTCTCTCGAATCGATCTCACCTAAGCGGCTTAGTTAAAATATCGACTTTACGCTTGTCGGTATGGATCTTTTCCATTCGATATTCTTCTTTTTCAACGTGATCTCACGATAAAATGGTGTCGACATCCACGTGCTTGCATCTTGTATGTAGAACATGATTACGAAAGTGATTGCAATAAAGATTATTATCACGACGAATATAGGCACGTTCTTAGCTACGATGTTGTAATCCCTTAGTCTTGACTTAGCGGGCGATTTGGAACAACGACTTCCTCTGACCCATATATTCTCGCCTTCATAGTAGATGTCGAATCGATGTCCGCTTCTTCGAAAACCAAGAGATCGGTTTATTTCCCCCAAATTGACATGAACACGAGGTTGACTTCTGTCGATTTCCTGCAACCTCCGTGTCGAAATCGAATACCCACTAAGCTCTAGATTATCATCGATGGGTAGAATAAACCGAGGTTTACCGTCGCCGGATACTTGAGAATCCGCTTAGTCTGCGTCTGGGTGGCGTTGCATTGGATTTGCTTGAAATCGCACATACACCCTCTTCGCGAAAGTGATGTCCGGTATCTTTGGCGGTCGGTATAGTAGAGATCCAATGAGAGCCCTATATTCTATCGATTAGTTTTCCCGACCGTCCTCATCTCGATCCATCTTGAACCCGGCCATCATGGGAATTCGCTTCCTTACAATGTTGAACTCCAAACTTGGCGATAGATTCCTTGTGTGCGCCGCTTTTGGCGTATGAATATCCTTCGTACTCTTCTTGACTTGTAAACCCGTAAAGTAATTCATCCGACCCATCATGGACATCTCGAACTTCCCTTGCATCAATTTGGTTGAACTTCTCACACGAACTTCTTGTTGGGAGATCCAAAGATGATGTCGCCCACGAAATCAACCATCGGAATATCTTCTCCATCTTCTATTCTCGAATAAGGTTACATCCACTATTCCTTTAGTGAAACCGCTGTCTATCAAGAACTGAGAGAGTGTATCATACCAAGCTCGAGGAGCTTGTTTCAGGCCATAAAGAGTTTTTCTTAAACTGTAGACTTGGTTGCCTTTTTCAAAGCCTGGAGGTTGTTCAACATAAACTTCCTCTGCTAGTACCCCGTTTAAGAATGCACTCTTTACGTCCATCTGATACACAATGAACCCTCTGTGGGCAGCATATGCCAGAAACAGCCGAATGGCTTCTAGACGAGCGACTGGTGCAAAAGGTCTCATCATAATCAATTCCTTCTGATTGTGAATACCCCTTAGCAACAAGTCTTGCCTTATTCCTGGTTATGACATTATTCTCATCTCTCTTGTTCTTGAATACCCACTTCGTGCCAATCACATCTTGATGAGTTGGTCTACATCCCACCATTTCAAACTTGATTCCTCTCAAACTGTTCCAGCTCCTCTTGCATGGCTAGAATCCAGCTTGCGTCTTGTAGAGCTTCCTCTACTGTAGTTGGTTCCTTCAAAGACAGATAACAACGGTACATGGCACTTTCACCAATCTGATGTCTAGTTTTGACTCTATCAGATGGGTCTCCGATAATCAGATCAGTTGGATGACTGGTAATCCAGGTCCTTCTATTCTGATTTGAGTCTATTTGGAGAACATCATCCATTTCTGATAGTAGTTCATTACCAGTGATTGGGAGTGGTGCAGAATTATGATCCACTTGATAAGAACATGTTAGTTTCTTTGGATGAGACTCATCATCCTAAGAATATACCCTCATCGACTTGGCCTCAAAAGTCTTCAACCGACTTTTCCCATTGTTCATAGAATGAAACACTTGCATACCTTAAAAAATATGGAAGTAAGAAACATCAAGGTATTCTGGATATCCACACTCATGTTAAACTTTTGAAGTGAGTCTTTAGCTAGAACATCTTTATGAGTGTGGCATAGCGATTGATTTTCCTGCCCGAAAACGGCTTGGTGTCACATGTTTTCTCTTGTTACATAGATGTCTCATCAAAGACTTGAGAGTTCTTCCACAACTCCGCTCGCTTTACATTTTGTTGTGGCGTTCTTGCGGTGACGTTTCATGTTGTATACCAATATCCTCTCGAGAATAAAAGAAAATCTTCAATTCGACTTTTCCTTTATCCGAATCGATTTTTAAAAATATGGAAGAAGAAACACTTTTCATTTTGTAGTTTCTTAAAGTGTTTTGAAGTATCTTTGTCGAAGAACATCTCGTTCTTCTTATATAAGAATATAACCCAAGTAAACTTGGAATAATCATCCATGTTACCAATATATATTTGTGTCCAACGAGAGAGTTCTGCGTAATCGGGTTTGTTGTAGATCCATATGGAGCGTTTCATGTTGTATACTCTTCGATTGGAAAATCAAAAATATAAAAGAATTCGTCCGTAATCCTTTGAATGAACTATGTTTAACTTTTGTTTTCTTCCGACTTTGTCGTTATCTCATTCTTATATAATCCCAAGTTTGAGAATAATCATCATTTACCGTAGAGTCCCCACCAACCAAAACCGGGTCCGGCTTAGATCCATAGCTATCTTGTTAAGAGTCTTAAAGTTTAACTTGTTTTTTCCTTCCGATGACTCATCCTTTTGTACTTCATTCTAAGCCAACCAAAGCTACTCTTGGAACTCTTAAGTTCGGATTAAACATGTATTTCTTGGCAACTACTCTTGGAACTCTTAACAATTAAACATGTATTTCTTGGGCAACTGTTCCAGATCGTGCCTTTCCTTGAACCCGATTAGCAAGATTTGATGAGTAGCTCGATTCCTAATCGTACACTTATCACTCGAGAACTCAACGCTGAATCCGTTGTCGCAAAATTGTGATACTGATAGTAGATTGTGCTTTAATCCTTCGACATACGAGACTCCGATTATTTGTACATCATCATTCTCTGTTGTTCAATCCTTTGGTAAAACCAAAGTTATCATCACCGAAGAGTACACGTGGGCCTTCTTGTTCTTTGTAAGAGCTAAGGAGATGTTTGCTTCCAGTCATGTGCCTTGAGCATCCACTATCGATGTACCAGATAGTTGCTTGTTCACCTCCTTTGTTGGCCAATCCCACGCTTGAACCTCTGAATCGAATCAGGGCTTTAGGTACCCTTTGGAATTGGGTCCTGAGGGGTTAGTGGTGGATTTAGAGATCCACACAAACAGGGCACTTCTATTGTAATCAGATAGATCAGAAGGCCTGATTTGTCTCCCATACATATCAACATAATCATACGTCTCTTTATATGCTTTCTAATTTGTATGATTATTCGTGTGAGCCTTGGGTGAATCAGAAGACTTGGGATTTTTCTTTATATTTTATCTTCCTTTAACCCGATGGGGGCTCGGTCGCGATAGAGTTAGATCTCTGGTTATAAGGGTAGGTACGACTACTACCATTAAAAGATTCACATCTCTTTGGCATAGATGGTCTTTGCAGTTTATCTATAGCTTGCTTATTAGGCAGCTGACCTCGATTGGGTCTCAGATTAGATTTCCTTTTTATAGGTTGTCTCTTCTGATACCTAATCTGCTGATCAGGTTGAGGTTTCTTCAGAAGAACTGGGTTCTTCTGTTGATTCCTCGGCTGATGCTTAATCGATTAGGGTTCATTTACGCTCCCCCATTCGATTAGGCACTTGCCTTTACTTGATCGTGAGTCTCTTTCCCTTATCAGATACATTTTTAGCTTTTTGTGTATCTTTGTTAGTGACTCGTTTGATTACACCCTTCTGAAGTGAACCAAATGGGGATTTTGAGGATGTAGAAGGGTTCTCATACCCAATTCCCTTCTTGTTAGTCGGCGTTCAAAAATAGGTGTTCATATCTTGAACGGTTTTTGATGACTTCGTGAAAACCTCTATTTTCTTGCGCAAACTATCCTTAGTAGATTTTAGACTCTCATGTAGTCGGAATAGCTCATCAAACTTAGCTTGTAGGATTTTGAAATCATCAGCTTGCTGTTTGTTGATTGCTAGCTGATCTTTGATCTGCTTCTCCTGATCAGAAGATTTAACCTTCAGAACGTTAAGTTTCTCGGTTACCTTACGAACAATTTCAATTTCGATTTCAATTTGCTTTCTTCGACAATGTTCTCTTTAACAAGCTGATTATTTCTAATCCTTAGCTTGTCATTTTCAGCTTCCACATCAGAGAGATCATCAAGCAATTGCTCAGAGTAGAGCTGCAAGTCAATCTCTCCAAGAAAAAGCTAATAATAGGCGGTGTGGAAATTGAAAAAAGTAAGGTTTGGAGGTTACCTCAGTTGGTCTTTCTCCCGCCATCAGGCGATTTCATCGTCATCTCAAGAGAATATCGGATCTTCATGGTCGAAGAAATCAACAAAGACTTGCTTATCGGGCCAAATCTTCTATAGATGAGTAGCGAGAATCCTTAGAAAGGCGGATAGAATCATCAATTCTGATGTGTCGAAGAACCATGGCTTTTACGTCTTTGAAAGCGTAGCTCTCTTTTTTTCCGCTTCTCTTCTCTTTCTCTCTCGAGTCAGTGCAGGCGGTCGGAGTTTGTAGTGACTGGTTTCAAGCGATTGAAGCATGATCCACGATCCACGAGAACTTCCTCTGCCGGTGAGACACACTTAAATCAGAGGATCTGTCAGGTGACTTTCCTTTCTGATTGTAGTCTGAACTCCTTTTATCAGATCTGTTATCTCTTCTCTCGTCTAACCGATCATCTCTTTTATCATCTCTGTGATCCCTTCTGTCATCAGATCTATTCCTTTCTAGTGATCTGTCAGTTGGCCTCCTGTTCCTTTTGTCTTGATAATCCTTGTAGAATCAGCGATACTTACCGAGTTGAATATTTGATCTTTCAAGTTTCCTGGTAAGTAAAGCGATCTGTTCAGCTTGGCTTATGATGTTTCCAACAGGTTCGGCGGCCTTTGATCTGCTGCTGGTTGCTTTGAATGTAACTGATTTAGATGTTGAGGTTGAGGCTTCAGCAGGCGTCTCATCTTCATCTGCTTGCCCTCTTTCGATTAATCGAACTCATGGGCTTTAAGGCTTAGGAATAAGCTACTTGGCTTCATCTTGGAAATATCTTGGCAATCCTTGATTATGGTGACTTTCATGTCCCACTTCTTGGTGAGAGATCTCAGTATCTTGTAATTTATGTCTTTGTCTGACATCTCTCTTCCAAGTTCTCGTAGCTTGTTTACTGACATGGTGATCCTCCCATCGAGCTCGTTGATGGTCTCGTTGGGCAACATTTTGAGCTTTTCAAACTTCACCAGTTCAGCTTATAGTCGGCTGTCTTTGATCTGATTATTTCCTTCGCATATCTCAGCAAGAGTATCCCACATTTGTTTCGCAGTATTGAGATACTTTATCTCCTCTTTGGTGACTTTATCCATCGTTTGTATCTAGAGTATACAGCTTTCTTTCCTCTGCATCCATCAGGGCTGGACTTTTTCGAACAAGGCTTCCAGGTGCATGATCTGGATCTCCTCCAACTGCTAGGTTATCGTGATATATGATGATGGGTCCTCGTTCAATGACTTTCATCATTCTGCCGCTTATCGATCCCAGATGGTTGCACATGTATATAGTCCAATCTGCATACTCATCAATTGAAAACTTAGGCAAATCATGATACATACCAGAGGTGTAATCCATGCTGAGTGATTTTGAAAACGAATGAATTTTGAAAAACGGTTTTTCAAGATCTGCTCAAATGACCACAAAGATTCTTCCTCAAGAATCGATGATACTCAAAGCCAGTGGTCTGTAGAACCACTGCTCTGATACCACTTGTAGGTCCCGAACGGGTTTTGTGAGGGCAGAAGTCTAGAGGGGAGGGGAGAATAGACTTCTGAAAACTTTTCATGCGGATCAGGTGTGATTTGCAGATTGCCTGATTAGAGTGCTAGTGAGTCAGTTTGGACTGATGTTCAATCTTACTGAGTGCCTGAGGGCAGATCAGTTTGATATCTGTCAGTTTAACTGAGAGTGCGGAAGCTTGTAAATACCAGTGCGAAAAACCAGTTTTATCAAATCAGATTCTTAAGTCAGTTTTCAACCGGCTGACTAAGGTGTCAACCTGATCAGATCAGTTGCTTGGTGCAGACTGATTTTAACTTAGAATATGTATGCAATTTTAAGCTCAGTTGTGTGAATAGTGTAAAACAATAAATAGCAAGTAAATACACACAAGATTTTATAGTGGTTCAGACGAAACCCATCTTACATCCACTCTTCCATTAACACAGGGGCACCAACTTAACCAACTTAACCAACTGGACTTAGTTTTATGTGTTAATCCAACACCCAACAGATGTTTATTGAGTTCACACTCAACCGAACCAGAAATCAGAAACTAGAATCCATAGTCTGAAATCTTGCGGTAACAAACTTAACCTAACTTTGAGTTTGGGTAAAGGTTTATTGTGGTTCGAACTGGAAATCTATCCTAGTGTTTATGTAGCCAAATGCTAGTGGATAGGATTTCTTGCTAAGAACTATGGGATGAACACTCTAAGAATAATCTTCGAGCGGAGATTTTGCTGTAGTTTTTGCTTCTTTTGCTGTGTCTCCGTGTTCGTTCTTAGTGTCCTTCAATTTTAAAGATCGATCCAATTTTATAGACCTCGAAATCAAAGAGCCGTTGGAGAGAGAAATTTGAATTTTTGGCTATATTAGGTAGGCTGGTGGATATGATTGTGACGTGCTCCGAATATCGGCGTCGTCGTAGGCATGATTAGCATTGTTTATGTCCGTAGAGTCGATTCCAGCATTATCAGCTCTTTTTGTGCACGTGTCGCTTTCTCTTTGGCTTCGCGAGGTGGCACTTCAGTAATTATCCGTTAGACGATTGATATTCCTTTTGTAGAATATTCGTCTTGTCTGGTGTACCATTTTGGTTGACGCCAGGTGCGAGCTGATTTGATCAGATAACTGATCAGTCTACCTTGTAGAGTCTTCTGATGCAGATTGTCTTAGCACAATATGCAGACTTGGCTGATATAGGTCTTCAGGTCTTCTGGTAGTCTTCTGATCTTCAGGTGACTCTGAGCCTCAGTGTATTCAGTCATACTGAGTCTTCAGGTTTGTTACTGAGTCTTCAGGTTTATCTGAGTGTTCAGGTTCATCTGAGTCTTCAGGTTCATCTGAGTGTTCAGGTTCATCTGAGTCTTCAGGTTCATCTGTCTTCACCTGATCTTCTGACTTCTTTTCTTCTGATTTGTTCTTAGCCTTCTGATCATTTGACCTTATCTGGGTCATCTGATACTTCGACCTGACCTATACATATTTAGTTCCCCCTCAATATGTGACCTATCTTTTACATCAGTTATCTATACATTTCAGCTGGTCATCTTAATCTGATTCTAAGTCATCAGTCAGCTAACAGGTCTGACTGGTCCTATTACAACTTGTTTTGGAACTTCCAACAAAACTTAAATACAAATTTCCCAACAAGTGTTTCATTCCCAAGCACAATTTCATGTGCTGGAAAAATTAGTAAATCCACAAAGGTGGTGCAACAAAGTTTATTTTCCTTTTGTTAATTGTTCGCGAGCATCCTACCACCGGATTGTCGAGCAAGGATTAAGGGAATACTTGGGAAGGTTTTTCGGTGTGTTTAATCAACGAGGCCATTACCATTCCAAGAGGTATGTTTACGTAAACTCGTAGTTATTCCGCATGCGTAGGATTTACGTGAACTAATTATATGCATGATTTGTTGTTGAATTATTATTTGAATTAATATAGGATTAATTCATGATAGTAATAATTATCAGAATTAAATTTGTATTTAAATATTTATCTCGAATAGATCCGTGCAATTAATTCCCCAACAACTGGTATCAGAGCCTCGGTTTCGGGCTCTGAATTTGAATTGTAATTTAATTCGTTTTCATTAAATTTGAAATTGGATAGTAGAATTGCTAGATCTTTTTTGCAGGTATCCAATTGTCATGGAATTTAATGTGTTTATTTATGCATGCATATAAATTGTGGTTTTTAATTCGATTCGTTCGGATTCGTTTTGCCTCGTGAGAATATCCATGAGTAGATTAGGATTTCTTTGATTTGATCAATGTAATAGACTAGTCTAGATCTAGGTTTATTTATTTTTTGTAAATAAATTGTAATCGGATCGGAAACGGGGCCGGAGACGAAGAATTAAAGGATAGATCGAGCCGTCTGTGGACGGCGTGCATCCTTGCGAAATGTGCGAGGAGAACACGTCTCTAATCTGAGACGTCACCATCTTGCCACGATACGCTAAACATCGGCGGGATTAGAATGCAGATCTTGTATGTGGAGGCGGATGGTATGGCGCGTAAGCGCGCGTAGGACCATGCATGGCGGGTGGCGGATGGGCGGATGAAGGCGCGGGCGTGGGGATCGCGAGTCTTCTTAGAATCCTTGAGCAAAGCGAAAAGGAGAAACCTTGTGGATGGATCTTGTGGAATCGTCTCGTCGCTCGCCTCCAATTGGCGGAGTGCGAAACGCGGCCGAGGCCGAAGCGTCTTTGAGGCCGTCGGTGACTTCGGCCAAGGGCGATCGGATCTTTGGCGTGCATCCGATTGCGAAGCTACTTGGCGTGGCGTTTGAGACGGAGTTCTTTTCGAGACGATCGAGTGGGAGAAATTCAAGACAAATTTCTTCAAAATCAAGCCAAGAAAAATCAAACCATGACAATTGGATAATTTGTGCCCAATATGTTTATTTTTCCGCTTTGCTTGATTTATTATTGTGTTTTCTTGTGCTTTATTTAATATGTTTAAATGTGTTTGCATGAGAGTTGCCCAATGAACAATCTCACCTTCAAAAATTACTAAGTACGTTTAAATAATTAATTGACAATTTTATTCCGGATAATAAAATTGAATTAATTTTGACCTCCATGATTTATTTATTTGTGAATTCTTTTGGAGAAATTCCCCCCACGGGACGGTCAAAAGTTAGCTTTCACATGAATGAATTCCAAATGGATGATTGTGGATTATTACTAGTGGCGACGATGACCCTCCCCACGAGGCTCGTTCAAAGCGAAATAATAATTCTGTATTTAATCATGGTTATTACTTAGGTATAAAATTGATATGCATATACTTCCCCGAAGTCCCTATCAATTTTATATTGGTCAAGTGGGAGCTAACTATTAATCTGGATATTAAAGGTTTGTAATTGTTCTTGTTTATAACCTGCTTGAATGTGTTTAAATAATGACCCACCCCACGTGGCTTATTTAAACTGTTTTGAGATGTTGGCTGATGCATGTTCATATTTTTTTTGAGATTTTAATATGAAACATGTGATCGAACCTTGTGATATATTTATGCTTATGCATATTATTATTTATTTCAGTTCAGCATGTCGTAACCTTTTAATCCACTGCTATTATACTTAAAGTCAATAGAATAAGTATGGAAATTATATTGATTGGAAACGGAAAATTATAATTGTCCTAACTACACAAAAGCACAAGTGGATTCTTGACACACCAAAATCAGATGAGCCAACTGATGAGTCAAAAATGCGAGACTCGTCAGATCACCTTGTGAGAGATGTTGTCGCTGTAATTGGTGGAGGGCAAACCCGTGAGGGATTACGTCCTCAAAATTGATGGTCCATCTAAACAAACTTGAAGTTCTGAGTACAGATTATAATCTGGAGACTCAGATGAATTTGGTACTTCATTCTCTGCCCAAAAGTTTCTGAGCAATTTTGCCTCGCAAGATGATTTGTTGCAAGCTTTGGTCTCGGCAGAGATGTTGATAGGGCACCAAACTCAAGCTTTGACGGCAAGTGGTCCGTCTTCATCTTCTAGGCCAAGGGATGGCAAGAAGAAGAAGGTGACCAAAGGCCATAAGCAATCAGACTCAACTGTTGCCAAGGGCAATGATAAGATGACGAATGCTGGTGGTGTCAAGAAAAATCCAAAGAGGAAGTGCTTAAGCTGCGGTGAAAGAGGACAATGGAGGTTTGCCTGTTCCAACCCCAAAAGGGGCGGAAAGAAAGGTAATTCTCACGCACAAATTGTTGAAACTTGTTTAGCGGCATATACTTCTCATTCGTGGGTAGTTGATACGGGATCCACTAATCATGTTTGCTTCACAGGTTCAAACTGATCCGAGAACTTAGTGGCAGTGAGATCCTCATCACATTGGGCGATGCTACGAGAGTGGCAGCTGAAGCAGTGGGAGAATTGCACCTGTCTTTTGAAGACAGAGTTCTAATTTTAAGAGATGTTCTTTATGTTCCCAGTTTTAGAAAGAATTCACTTTCAGTTTCTAAAAATTCTGTTAATAGACACTTAGTTTCTTCTAATAAGAATGAAATCATTTCTTGAAATGATGAGTGTATCTGTTATGGGACATTGATGGAAAATCTCTATACAATTAACTGTGCACACCACTCACGAAATGCATCCTATAACACATCAACTGTTTCCGATAAAAGAAAACGTGAACGAGACACTTCTATGGCATCTAAGATTGGGACATATTAATCCAAAGAGGATCCAAAGGTTGGTAGAAGCAGGTTCACTGGAGTCTCTCCAAGTTGAACCAATTCCAACATGCGAATCATGTTTGGAGAGTAAAATGACCAAGAGGGCATTCGGAGCCAAGGGGAATAGAGCCAAAGAAGTGTTAGAAATCATTCACACAGAAGTATGTGGTCCAATGTCAACCAAAGCAAGGGGAGGTTATGAGTATTTCGTCACTTTTATTGATGAATACTCAAGGTACGGTTATATTTTCCTTATGAAGCATAAATCTGAGACCTTTGAGAAATTCAAAGAATTTAAGGCTCAAGCAGAGAATCATAGGGAAAAACGATCAAGTCTCTACGATCCGATCGTGGAGGCGAGTACCTTAGAGATGAGTTTTTGAACTACTTGTTTGCTAAAGAGATTGCATCCTAGCTAACTGCACCTGGAACCCCTCAACAAAACGGGGTTGCAGAGCGAAGAAACAGAACTCTTTTGGAAATGGTTAGATCTATGATGAGTTATGTGGATCTTCCCAAGTCGTTCTGGGGTCATGCCTTGGAAACAACAGCCTACATTCTGAACTTGGTGCCATCCAAATCGGTTCCCAAAACTCCCAAAGAATTGTGGACCGGGCGCAAGCTCAGTTTGAGACACATGAAGATTTGGGGGTGTCCGGCCTTCGTGTTGGACAAGGAAGCCGGTAAATTGGATCCTCGATCAGAATTAAGGTTGTTTGTGGGATACCCCGAGGGAACAAAAGGGTGTTTGTTCTATGGTCCCGAAGATCAAAAGGTGGTAATAAGCACCCACTTTAGATTTTTGGAAGAAGACTATATGAATGAAAGAAGACCCAGAAGTGAGATTACCTTAAATGAGCTAAGGGGGCTAACCTCAGTGCCAACTGTACAAGATGACATACCAAACGACACACTTACACAACCAGAACCTCGTCGTAGTGGGAGGGTTGTGAAATAGCCCGAGAGATTCATGGGGATAGGAGAGTCCTCGGACTTGATCCCAGGTCAAGACGAATCAGACCCATGGACATATGACGAGGCAATCCAAGACAAGGATGCAGTTTCTTGGCAAACAACAATGAAAGCCGAAATGGGTTTTATGGATCATAACAGAGTGTGGGAGCTAGTCGAACCACTTAATGGGGTCAAACCCAATGGTTGCAAGTGGGTGTACAAGAGAAAAAGAGGACCGGACGGGAAGGTGGAAACCTTCAAGGCAAGACTTGTGGCGAAAGGTTATACTCAGAAAGAAGGGATCGATTATGAGGAAACTTTTTCATCTGTAGCCATGCTCAAGTCCATCCGAATTCTCTTATCGATTCTGCGCATCTCGACTTTGAAATCTGGCAAATGGATGTCAAGACAGCTTTCCTTAACGGAAGTCTTGATGAAGAGATCTATATGCAACAACCCCAAGGCTTCATTGAAAAAGGCCAAGAACACCTAGTTTGTAAGCTCATGAAGTCCATTTACGGACTCAAACAGGCATCCAGAGCTTGGAACCAATATTTTGATCATGTTATAAAGTCTTATGGGTTTGATCAAAACGAGTGTGAAAGTTGTGTGTACAAAAGGCGTGTTGGAACTGAATTGGTATTCTTAGTACTATACGTAGATGACATTCTGATCATCGGGAACGATGTAAAGGTGTTATCAGACGTAAGGGTATGGCTTTCAAAACAGTTTGATATGAAGGACTTAGGGGAAGCCGCACACATCCTTGGGATCAAGATCACTCGAGATCGCAAGAAAAGGATGATAGGCTTGTCGCAAGCTTCATACATAGACACTGTCTTGAAAAAGTTCACAATGCAGGATTCCAAGAAAGACTTCGTACCTTTCAGACATGGAATCCATCTATCCAAGAAAAAGTGCCCTAAGACACAAAAGGAGATAGATGACATGAAAGGCATTCCATATGCTTCGGTACTTGTCGAAGCCTTATGTATGCAATCTTTATTATCACGAGACCGGATATCCGCTTTGCGTTGGCATGGTGGAAAGATATCAAAGTAACCCGGGGAAAAAGAACATTGGATGGCGATTAAAAACATTACAAGTATCTCGAAAAGAACTTCGAGATAGAATGTTAATTTATCAGTCAGATAGTCTAATCCCCATAGGCTACACGGACTCGGATTTCCAATCAAACTTAGATTCCAGAAAATCTACCTCCGGTAGTGTGTTTTGCATGGGGGGAGGAGCCATGACGTGGAGAAGCGTCAAGCAGAAATGTGTCGCATATTCTACCATGGAAGCCGAATATGTAGGCTAACTTTAGGCAAATGAAAAAAGCGGTTTTGGCTCAAGAACTTCCTAGTGGACTTGAATGTAGTTCGAATTTGCCTAGCGAGAATCATCGCTTTATTGTGACAATGCTTGGGAGCGATTGCAAATTCAAGGGAACCAAGAGCCCACAAGGCCAGCAAATACATTGAAAGAAAATACCATCTTATACGAGATATCGTTAAGAGAGGAGATATAGATGTTGGGGAATAAGTTGCAAAGATCTATTCGGGGTGAATATTTAAATACAAGTGTAATTCTTTAATTATTACTAGCATGAATTAATCCTATATTAATTCAAATAATAATCCAACAACATATCATGCATATAATTAATTCACGTAAATCCTACGCATGCGGAATTCTACGAGTTTATGTGAACGTACCTCTTGGGATGGCAGTGATTTGGCTGATTAGACTAACCAAAAGAACTTCCCAAGTATTCCCTTAATCATTGCTCGACAATCTGGTGGAAGGATACTCGCGAACAATTAACAAAAGGAAAAAATAAACTTTGTTGCACCACCTTTGTGGATTTACTAATTTTTCCAGCACATGGAATTGTACACTACTCACAATTGTCGTTTTTAAAAAAAATACAATCTGTCGACGTTACAAAATATTTGATATTTTATCGACGCTGATATTTTTCCGAAAAACCAATTTTCGTGTGTTACTGGGTATGAAACATTCATCCCCTATTTATAGAGCATGAAGTGGACGAAAATTTTGTGATAAAACAATGTGGGAAAATCTTTTCTTGATCTCCAAGAAATCTTGAATATATCTCCTATATTCTTTTTCCCATAATTATAATATTCCAAAAAAATCCCACTTACTCTAATGATATGGATATTTTCGAAAATATGATGAGTCAAGAATCCAAGATTTGGATCTTCTTGAATTTATGAGATATTCTTGTATTTCAAGAAATACATATCTTCCATAATATATTTTCAAGAAAATCAAGAAAATCTTTCTTGCCCACTATATTTCCAAATTTTCGAAAATCTCTTATGAATTAACCAAGTGGGAGATTTCTTGAATTTAATGAGATAATCTTGTATTCCAAGAATACATATCTTTATTCCATAACAAAATTCAAAGAAAATCTTTCTCCCAACTTATCCATAATTTTCGAAATTTAATTGGAAAAATAAACAACAATATTTATTTTATTTTAATCACCTTTTCAGTTATTGGATTATATGTTGGGCTACTCAGGGGGCCTTTAGGAGAATTAAGATTGGACCTTCTAATGGACCTTGAATATCTAAATTGAGCCACAATATAATTCAAGCCCATAAATATTAATTAATCCCACTACATAATTAATATTGCACTATCCATCTTAACCCATATTACAGTCAATATGGCTCCCGATCATTATTTCCCGTGTTTAAGATTATCTAGCCCATTAATTAATTCAAGCCACTGAAATAGCTTTCCATTAATTAATATCTTTTATCCTTGGTCAAGGAACGGTTCAACATTATTATCCATACCGGAAACTAATTCCACTTGCAAGATTTGGTATGATAAAGCTTATGAACCTCCCAAGGGGGCAAATCGAACAAGCATACTTGCACATGATACTTACAAGGGACTGTTAATTTAATCTTCTGTGATCTGGTATCATTAAATTAACTACAATGTAACACGTACGACTTATTGAACATTTATGCAATAAATATATGTAACATTCAATAAAATTTAAAGCATCAGTGATAAACAATTTATTTCAGTAAATAAGTCTGAAAATTCAGTTTCGATTATACAAAGTAAAAGCATACTTTCCAGTATAATCCCAACAATCTCCCACTTATACTCAAAGTCTGCTTTTAAGTATACTACAACATGTCTCGCGTAGTCCGTGACATCTAATGTCACCTACACGAACCTAATAATTTCTCCCACTTATACTCAAAGCAGATTGGCAACGGTCTTGACACCCATTCCTTCCACATGTCTCTCGAATGTATTCAGAGGCAGACCCTTTGTGAATGGATCTGCTAGGTTGTCCTCAGACGTTATCTTTGCCACATCTATATCTCCTCTCTTAACGATTTCTCGTATAAGATGTCTTTCCTTTAGTGTGCTTGTTTGACTCGTGAACTCTTGGTTCCCTTGAATTTGCAACTGCCCCTAGCAAATATTGCTAAACAAATTCGGAACTCCATCCAAGTCCACTAAGAAGGTCTAGAGCCAAATCGGTTCTTTCACTGCTTCACAAGCAGCTACTTACCCGATTTCCATGGTTGAGTCAGTGATGCATTTCTGCTTCACACTCGTCCATTTGATGGCTACACTTCCCAAATGAAACACACTAACTGAGGCAGATAGTTTCTGGAATCTAAGTCTGATTGGAAATCCGAGTCCGTGTAGCCGATGGAGATTGAAGTATCTGACTGATAAATCAACATTCTATCCCGAGTTCTTTTCAGATACTTCAGAATGTTTTTAACTGTCGTCCAATGCGCTTTCCCTAGGTTACTTTGATATCTTGCTACCATGCCTACGGCAAAGCAGATATCCGGTCTCGTACACAGCATTGCATACATAAGGTTTCCAACATCCAAAGCACAAGGAATGCCTTTCATGTCATTTATCTCCTTTTGCGACTTAGGGGACATTTTCTTGGATAGATGGATTCCAAGTCTGAAAGGTACGAATCCTTTCTTGGAATCTTGCATGCTGAAGCGTTTCAAGACAGTGTCTATGTATGAAGCTTACGATAAGCCGATCATCCTTTTCTTGCGATCTCGCGTGATCTTGATCCCAAGGATGTGTGCGGCTTCCCCTAAGTCCTTCATATCAAACTGTTTTGAAAGCCATACCCTTACGTCTGATAACACCTTTACATCATTCCCGATGATCAGAATGTCATCTACGTATAGTACTAAGAATACCAATGCAGTTCCGACACGCTTTTTGTACACACAACTTTCACACTCGTTTTGATCAAACCCATAAGACTTTATAACATGATCAAAATATTGGTTCCAAGCTCTGGATGCCTGTTTGAGTCCGTAAATGGACTTCATGAGCTTACAAACTAGGTGTTCTTGGCCTTTTTCAATGAAGCCTTGGGGTTGTTGCATATAGATCTCTTCATCAAGACTTCCGTTAAGGAAAGCTGTCTTGACATCCATTTGCCAGATTTTAAAGTCGAGATGCGCAGCAATCGATAAGATAATTCTGATGGACTTGAGCATGGCTACGGACGAAAAAGTTTCCTCATAATCGATCCCTTCTTTCTGAGTATAACCTTTCGCCACAAGTCTTGCCTTGAAGGTTTCCACCTTCCCGTTCGGTCCTCTTTTTCTCTTGTACACCCACTTGCAACCAATGGGTTTGACCCCATTAAGTGGTTCGACTAGCTCCCACACTCTGTTATGATCCATAGAACCCATTTCGGCTTTCATTCTTTGTTTGCCAAGAAACCATCCTTGTCTTGGATTGCCTCGTCATATGTCCATGGGTCTGATTCGTCTTGACCGGGGATCAAGTCCGAGGACTCTCTTATTCCCATGAATCTCTCGGCTGTCTAACAACCCTCCCACTACTGACGAGGCTCCTCGGTTGTGGCGTATCGTTTGGTATATCATCTAGATACAACAAGCGAGGTTTTCCCTCTAAGCTCATTTAAGGTAATCTCACTACGGGTTTTCTTTGGTTCATATAGTCTTCTTCCAAAAATCTAAAGTGGGTCTTGATGACCACCTTTTCTTGACCATAGAACATACACCCTTTTTGTTCCTGGGGTATCCTACAAACAAATTTTTAATTCTCGATCGAGGATCCAATTTACCGGCTTCCTTGTCCAACACGTAGGCCGGACACCCCCAAATTCTCATGTGTCTCATACTAGGCTTGCGCCCGGTCCACAATTCTTTGGGAGTTTTGGGAACCGATTTGGATGGCACCAAGTTCAGAATGTAAGCCTCTGTTTCCAAGGCATAACCCCAGAACGACTTGGGAAGATCCGCATAACTCATCATTGATCTAAGCATTTCCAAAAGAGTTCTGTTTCTTCGCTCTGCAATCCCGTTTTGTTGAGGGGTTCCGGGTGCAGTGAGCTGGGATACAATCCCTTCATCAGATAAGTAGTTCAAAACCTCATCACTGAGGTATTCGCCTCCACGATCAGATCGTAGAGACTTGATACGTCTTTCCCTATGATTCTCTGTTTGAGCCTTAAATTCTTTGAATTTCTCAAAGGTCTCAGATTTATGCTTCATAAGGAAAATGTAACCGCACTGAAGTAATCATCAATAAAAATACTCATAACCTCCTCTTGCTTTGGTTGACATTGGACCACATACATCTGTTTGAACGATCTCTAACACTTCATTGGCTCTATTCCCCTTGGCTCCAATTGCCCTCTTGGTCATTTTACCCTCCAAACATGATTCGCAGGTTGGAATTTGTTCAACTTGGAGACGCTCCAGTGAACCATCTTTCACCAACCTTTGGATCATCTTTGGATTTATTTGACCTAATCTTAGATGCCAAAGAAGTGTTTCGTTCACGCTTTTCTTTTAATAGGAAATAGTTGATGTGTTATAGGATGCATTTAAGTGAGTGGTGTGCAAATTAATTGTATAGAGATTTTCCATCAATGTCCCGTATCGTATACACTCATCATTTCAAAAATGATGTCATTCTTATTAGAAGAAACTTAGTGTCCTTTAATCAAATTTTAGAAACTGAAAGTGAATTCTTTCTAAAACTGGGAACATAAAGATAATCTCAAAAAAAAACTTTATCTTCAAAAGATAGGTGCACTTCTCCCACTGCTTTAACTACTACTCATGTAGTATTGCAATGTCTGCTACTTGCGTAATATTGCAATAATCGTTACTATCGTAGCATTGCAATATCTGCCACTTACGTAGCATTGCAATGACTTCTACTTTCGTAACGTCACCCAGTGTGATGAGGATCTCACTCCCACTAAGTTGCCGGATCATTTTGAACCCGTGAAGCCAACATGATTAGTGGATCTCGTATCAACCACCCACGAATGAGAAGTATACGCCGCTAAACAAGTTTCAACAACTAGTGCGTGAGAATTACCTTTCTTTCCGTCCCTTTTGGGGTTGGGCCTTAAAAACCTCCATTGTCCTCTCTCACCGCAGACTTAAGCACTTCCACTTTGGATTTTCCTTGACACAACAAGCATTCCTCATCTTACCATTGCCCTTGGCAACAGTTGAGTTTTATTGCTTATGGCCTTTGGTCCTCTTCTTTAGCTTGCCTACCCTTGGCCTAGAAAATGAAGACGGACCACTTGCCGTCAAAGCTTGAGTTTGGTGTCTTATCATCATTTCTACCGAGACCAAAAGCTTGCAACAAATTAGCTAGTGATGCCAAAATGCTTAAAAACTTTTTGGGCAGAGAGTGAAGTACCAAATTCATCTGAGTCTCCAGATCATAGTCTGCACTCAGAATCTCAAGTTTGTTCAGATGTGCCATCTATTTTGAGGACGTAATCCCTTACGGGTTTGCCCTCCACCATTTTCAGCGACGACATCTCTCGCAAGGTGATCTGACGAGTCCCGCATGTTTTGACTCGTCAGTTGGCTCATCTAATTTTGGTGTGTCAAGAATCCACTTGTGCTTTTGTGCAGTTAGGACAATTATAATTTTTCGTTTCCAATATAGTTTCCATACATATTGTATTGACTTTAAGTATAATAACAGTGGATTAAAAGGTAACGACATGTTGAACTGAAATAAACAACTATATGCAATAGCACAAGTATATCACAAAGTTCGATCACATGCTTCATATTAAAATAAAAAAAAAATATGAACATGCATCAGCCAACATCTCAAAACAGTTTAAATAAGCCACGTTGGGTGGGTCATTATTTAAACACATTCAAGCAGGTTACAAACAAGAACAGTTACAAACTTTTAATATCTAGATTAATAGTTGGCTCCCTCTTGACCAATATAAAATTGACAGGGACTTCGGAGAAGTATATTGTTGGGAAATGAATTTAATAAAGAGGATTTTGATTAGATCCCAAAACCCCTGAGTATGACATGTTCAGGATAATCTTGATAGATGAGTCAGGATTCAGTTTTAGAGTGTTCAGGATATTATCTGCACCATGTATAGTCGGCAGATATAGAACAGGTTAAGTTTCTGAAGACTCAGTAAGAAACTGAGATACTGAAGTGAGAAACCTGAAGGCTCAGAGAAACCTGAAGGCTCAGAGAAACCTGAAGACTCAGAGAACCTGAAGACTCAGAGAACCTGAAGACTCAGAGAAATACTGAAGGCACAGTAATTACTAAAGACTCAGTAATGTACTGAATGCTCAGTATATCCTGAATGTTCCGAGGCACTGAAGCTGAGGAATATAACCGTTGGAATCCAGCTGACGTGGACCAACGAGAGGAAGACAACCAGCCTGAAAAAACTGCAGAACTTACAAAGAATAATATGGATTTGAATGTGATTCTCTCCAACGGTAACATTCAAATCCACACTATAAATACAAGTTCTTCCTTCATTATCAAGTGTGGAGTGTGGAAGTGCGAAGAAGATAGCAACGATGCTACAGAGCCAAAGAGAGTTAAGCTTTCCCACCCTAGAACACAAGTCTGTAGATATACAAATATATTCAAAGAGTGTTCTAGAACCCAACCTAAGCAACCCACGATGTATCATAAGCTTAGAGAGTTTTTTCCCAACCTTAGCATTGAGGCTAAACCATTGTAAGGGAAAATCTCACCATAGTTGGAGACAACACCAAAACCAAACCCAGTGGTGAAGTGAGGTAGTTGTTAGGCAACCCCGAGTGAGGGTGATAAGTCCAGTTGGAGTGTGAACTCGTTAAACATCTATAGGCAATCCCGTGGAGGGTGATAAGTCCCGAGGCGAACCCGAGAGAGGGTTATAAGTCCAGTTCGAGTGTGAGCTTGGTAAATATCTATAGGCAATCCCGTGGAGGGTGATAAGTCCCGTTGAAGGAATTTCCCTAGAGAGGGAGAGTGGATGTAGGACTGGTTGTCCGAACCACTATATATTGCTGTGTTGTTTACTGCTTTATGTTTATACTTGTCATATGCATTCTAGTTATAAGCAAAACACAACACATGAGCTCAAAAGTGAAAAATTGGAAACACTCTGCCCTCACCCCTGTTTTATATGCACCGAACTTGAAACGTTTTGCTTCCGCACGCGCAAAATAGGTTTTCCCACCGGGACCAACAAGTGGTATCAGAGCAGGTGCTCAAAAGATTACTTCTTCAATGTAATCGCCTGAGCAGATCTATTTTTAAAACCTGTCTCTGATCTGATACCAACAAGTGGTATCAAGGAAACAGAAAGTTTTACACAACAATGGAATAATAGAACTTTTCATTGATAAAGACCCGAAGGTCAGGTTACATTACAAGTTACAAATGCAAGAGAACCTGGAGGTCAATACATAACTCTAAACCCTAAACCCTCAAGCCATAACCCTAAACCTTCATCCAAACCCAAACCCGATCTACAGGGTAGTGTTTAAGAGGAGGAAAGAGAGAGAGATTTTAAGATCTCATGCTCTCATTTTCCCCCACTTAACAGGGTGAGGGAGGCTTGAAAGGTAATCCTATGCCGCAAACTGATGGACTCTCCAATGGAGTGAGAGCGGCCTTGATAGGATTTTTAAGCCAGGAGCCCTAAGAAAGAGTCAGTGGGCTCTCCAGCTGTTAAATGGTGAGTTTGATATAGGAAGATCAGCTGTTGTCTGATCAAGATCGAATATCAAACTCACATTCATTTTCAGACTGAGTCTGCTAATGCTGGTTACGTCATCCAGAAAGACACGCAAGTTGCATACGATTAGGAGAAGTGTCTTCTCAGTTGCGACAGCAGATCCGCCACCCTGATGGTAGAGAAGCTTAGCAACGATTGTATAAGAAATCTTTGATGACGACGAGAACCGCAAAAAGGGACACACAGGGTTGATTTGAAAAGATGAAATCATGGAAAAGGGGTTAAAGATGTTTGCCGGAAGTCTCACCGGAAACAAGGGTTCACCGGGATACATGATTCTACAAAGAAGATAAGTATGGTGAATGAGTTATGTTGTGTAAAATATTGGTCCAATTTATAGAGGCCAAGCAAGGGTGCAGATGCAAATTTGAGTTCTCAAAGCCTTTTTAGAAAAATTTGCATCACAAGGACAGCGTGTAGAAATCACGCGACCAATAATTGGATAAAGTTACGGCGGATTGACATATCAAGAGTGTCAGACGATATCTACGCATGTCAAATCGCACCAACTTAGGAAATAGAGGCTACTACTCTAGACTAAGTTTTGGCAGTAACACTTTCCAAGAAATTGGCTTAATCTGAGGAGAATCAGATTAGGTCAACAAAAATCTGATTACATACAAAGCTGATCTAATGAAGAAAATCAGCTGAGCTAGAAAGCTTCACCAAATCAGATATATCGGTCTATATCAGTTGAAAGGGGAACTTCAACTTGAGGGGGAACTCACGGAATCAAAAGTAAATGATCAAGATCAGACGCGGCTGCAGACAAGACTGATCGAGATCAAATGAGTTAGTTGAGTTCAACTGATGAAGCTGTGCAAATCAGAAGTGAAGAAAAGTTAAAGCCAGCAAATCAGAAGAGAAGGTTGCAAATCAGAATATGAGCAAAAGAGACTGATCAAGATCAGACGTGATCGAGATCAGATATTATAATGAGCAGATGAAGACTGATCGAGATCAGACGTGATCAAGATCAGATATGAAAAAACTGATATGCTAAACCTGATATAATGACCTGATGCTATGTTGATCTAAAGATGTGTTGATCTGATTAGTCGAGCTAATCAGATCAGGCAAAGAAGAAATCAGATAGCTTGGGTAAAAGTGATCTGAGACTCAGTAAGTAAAGTAAACTGAGACTCAGTATAGGTCAAAAGACCTGAGGGTCAAGATGTCTGAAGTCGGAAGAAACTGAACTCAGTCAGCATGAGTGTCAGTGTACCTGATCAGACAAAGTCCATTGAAGAAGAATGAGGAGTCGAGCTGAAGACAGAAGACTGAAGACCAAAACTGAAGACTTATAATTCTTTATGTTTTTTTGTCTTTATTTCTTTAATAAGTTCATTGTAATCTGTAACTGATAACATACAATCAATGAAACTTTTATCTTTATGCTCAAAGATAATACCTCATTATCTTTTTTACATGTCTTTTATGTTGATATGCCTGATTGAATATCTCTGATCTGATTGTATGCTCATATAAAGGGGAAACTATATGATGCTATGGGAAAAATTGCTTAAGTATTTAGTAATGATCTATTTAAGAAAGATTCATTACTGAAGAAATCTGTTTAATGATTTAAATTGATTAAGAGATTTACCATTCTTGTAATAAGAAAAACTGAAACCTGAGTATAGGTTATATGTTTGCAACAAGATAGGTTTTGGCATCATCAAAAAGGGGGAAATTGTTGGGAAATGAATTTAATAAAGAGGATTTTGATTAGATCCCAAAACCCCTGAGTATGACATGTTCAGGATAATCTTGATAGATGAGTCAGGATTCAGTTTTAGAGTGTTCAGGATATTATCTGCACCATGTATAGTCGGCAGATATAGAACAGGTTAAGTTTCTGAAGACTCAGTAAGAAACTGAGATACTGAAGACTCAGTAGGATACTGAGAAACCTGAAGGCTCAGAGAAACCTGAAGGCTCAGAGAAACCTGAAGACTCAGAGAACCTGAAGACTCAGAGAACCTGAAGACTCAGAGAAATACTGAAGGCACAGTAATTACTAAAGACTCAGTAATGTACTGAATGCTCAGTATATCCTGAATGTTCCGAGGCACTGAAGCTGAGGAATATAGCCGTTGGAATCCAGCTGACGTGGACCAACGAGAGGAAGACAACCAGCCTGAAAAAACTGCAGAACTTACAAAGAATAATATGGATTTGAATGTGATTCTCTCCAACGGTAACATTCAAATCCACACTATAAATACAAGTTCTTCCTTCATTATCAAGTGTGGAGTGTGGAAGTGCGAAGAAGATAGCAACGATGCTACAGAGCCAAAGAGAGTTAAGCTTTCCCACCCTAGAACACAAGTCTGTAGATATACAAATATATTCAAAGAGTGTTCTAGAACCCAACCTAAGCAACCCACGATGTATCATAAGCTTAGAGAGTTTTTTCCCAACCTTAGCATTGAGGCTAAACCATTGTAAGGGAAAATCTCACCATAGTTGGAGACAACACCAAAACCAAACCCAGTGGTGAAGTGAGGTAGTTGTTAGGCAACCCCGAGTGAGGGTGATAAGTCCAGTTGGAGTGTGAACTCGTTAAACATCTATAGGCAATCCCGTGGAGGGTGATAAGTCCCGAGGCGAACCCGAGAGAGGGTTATAAGTCCAGTGAGTGTGAGCTCGGTAAATATCTATAGGCAATCCCGTGGAGGGTGATAAGTCCCGTTGAAGGAATTTCCCTAGAGAGGGAGAGTGGATGTAGGACTGGTTGTCCGAACCACTATATATTGCTGTGTTGTTTACTGCTTTATGTTTATACTTGTCATATGCATTCTAGTTATAAGCAAAACACAACACATGAGCTCAAAAGTGAAAAATTGGAAACACTCTGCCCTCACCCCTGTTTTATATGCACCGAACTTGAAACGTTTTGCTTCCGCACGCGCAAAATATGTTTTTCCACCGGGACCAACATATATGCATATCAATTTTATACCTAAGTAATAACCATGATTAAATACAGGATTATTATTTCGCTTTGAACGAGCCTCGTTAGGAGGATCATCGTCGCCACTAGTAATAAACCACAATCATCCGTTTGGAATTCATTCATGTGAAAGCTATCTTTTGACCGTCCCGTTGGGGGAATTTCTCCAAAAGAATTCACAAATAAATAAATCATGGAGGTCAAAATTAATTCAATTTTATTATCCGGAATAAAATTGTCAATTAATTATTTAAACATACTTAGTAATTTTGAAGGTGAGATTTTTCCATTTGGCAACTCTCATGCAAACACATTTAAACAAATTAAATAAAGCATAAGATAGCACAAATAAATCAAGCAAAAACAGAAAAATAAACATATTGGGCACAAATTATCCAATTGTCATGGTTTGATTTTTCTTGGCTTGATCTTGAAGAAACACGTCTCGAATTTCTCCCACTTGATCGTCTCGAAAAGAACTCCGTCTCTCGAATGCCACGCCAAGTAGCTTCGCGGCGGGATGCACGCCCGCCAACAAAGCCGCCCCTTAAAGCCGAAACAACCACGTCCGTGTGCCTTTTTCACAGCCTTTGCCGCCCGAAGCCCAACTCGATGTCTCCCCCCGGCGGCGATGTCGCCCGCCCGGCGATGTCGCCGCCCGCGCATGTATGCGCCCGTGTCGCGTCTGCCACGCGCCCCGCGTCGCTTAAGCGGCATCGCCCGCCACAGACGCCAATAATAGCCTGCATTGCACGTGCATCGTCACTTTCGCGCCCGCGTCCTCCCGCCGATCAACTCCACGCCGCGGTGTAGCGTGCGCCCTAAGCCCCGGCCGTCTTGTGGCCTTTTGTTTTTTTGTCCTTTAAATCTTTGTTTCCGTCCTCGTTTTCGATCCGGTTATAATTTATTTACAAAAAATAGATAAACCTAGATCTAGACTAGTCTATTACATTGATCAAATCAAACAAATTCTAATCTACTCGTGGATTTTCTCACGAGGCAAAACGAATTTCAAATTTAATGTCCGCAAATTAAATTACAATTTAAATAATTGAGCGGCTGTGGCTCGATATACGGATTGTTGGGGAATAAGTTGCACAGATCTATTCGGGGTGACTATTTAAATACAAATTTAATTCTTTAATTATTACTAGCATGAATTAATCCTATATTAATTCAAATAATAATCCAACAACATATCATGCATATAATTAATTCACGTAAATCCTACGCATGCGGAATTCTAGGAGTTTACGTGAACGCATTACCTTTGGGATGACAAAGGTGATCCGATCGATTAGACTAACCAAAAGAACTTCCCAAGTATTCCTTTAATCCTTGCTCGACAATCCGGTGGAAGGATACTCGCGAACAATTAACAAAAGGAAAAAATAAACTTTGTTGCACCACCTTTGTGGATTTACTAATTTTTCCAGCACATGGAATTGTACACTACTCACAATTGTCGTTTTTCAAAAAATACAATCTGTCGACGTTACAAAATATTTGATATTTTATCGACGCTGATATTTTTTCAAAAAACCATTTTTCGTGTGTTACTGGGAATGAAACATTCATCCCCTATTTATAGAGCATGAAGTGGACGAAAATTTTGTGATAAAACAACGTGGGAAAATCTTTTCTTGATCTCCAAGAAATCTTGAATATATCTCCTATATTCTTTTTCCCATAATTATAATATTCCACAAAAATCCCACTTACTCTAATGCTATGGATATTTTCGAAAATATGATGAGTCAAGAATCCAAGATTTGGATCTTCTTGAATTTATGAGATATTCTTGTATTTCAAGAAATACATATCTTCCATAATATATTTTCCAGAAAATCAAGAAAATCTTTCTTGCCCACTATATTTCCAAATTTTCGAAAATCTCTTATGAATTAACCAAGTGGGAGATTTCTTAAATTTAATGAGATAATCTTGTATTCCAAGAATACATATCTTCATTCCATAACAAAATTCAAAGAAAATCTTTATCCCCTTTTAATCCATAATTTTTGAAATTTTGAGGAAAAATATGCAACAAGATTTATTTTATTTTTAAACACCTTTTTTCAGTTATTGGACTTTATGTTGGGCTACTTAGGGGGCCTTTAGAAAAATTAAGATTGGACCTTCCAATGGATCTTGAATTATCAATAATGAGCCACAATATTATTCAAGCCCATAAATATTAATTAATCCCACTACATAGTTAATATTGCACTATCCATCTTAACCCATATTACAGTCAATATGGCTCCCGATTATTATTTCCAATGTTTAAGATTATCCAGCCCACTAATTAATTCAAGCCACTGAAATAGCTTTCCATTAATTAATATCTTTTGTCCTTGGTTAAGGTACGGTTCAACATTATTATCCATACCGGAAACTAGTTCCACTTGTAAGATTTGGTATGATAAATCTTATGAACCTCCCAAGGGGGCAAATCGAACAAGCGTGCTTGCACACGATTCTCCGTATTAAATCTTAGCAATCACATGTGACCAATAATATTGGCCAAGATAAAAACTATTGAATCTCGTTGATTCTCTACCCGTGATAAGTCAAAGCAATAGTCACCAATCACACGTGATCCTATTTAAGGGACGAATATTAAGAAATAACGAACCACTGAGGTCTAATTCTTCCTTGTTCAGTTCTGAAGAATTTGTCCTCCTGTAGGTCCTATTCAGTGCATCAGTCATGCACTAGTGTAATCTCTTGGTCAAGACAAGCCAATCTGAGCCTTACACTGCAACCTTTCATGATGGATTGTTCATTTCCATCTAGGTTGTGAATGGTGTACTTTTAGTTACAAGGGACTATTAATTTAATCTTCTGTGATCTGGTATCACTAAATTAACTACAATGTAACACGTACGACTTATTGAACAATTATGCAATAAATATATGTAACATTCAATAATATTTAAAGCATCAGTGATAAACAATTTATTTCAGTAAATAAGTCTGAAAATTCAGTTTCGATTATACAAAGTAAAAGCATACTTTCCAGTATAATCCCAACAATAGAGGTGGCAAAGATAGCATCAGAAGACAACCTAGCAAATCCATTCATAAAGGGTCTGCCTCTGCATACATTCGAGAGACATGTGGAAGGAATGGGTGTCAAGACCATTGCCAATCTGATTTGAAAATAAGTGGGAGAAATTATTAGGTTCGTGTAGGTGACATCAGATGTCACGTATTAGGAACTACACGAGACATGTTGTAGTATACTTAAAAGCAGACTTTGAGTATAAGTGGGAGATTTTTGGGATTATACTGGAAAGTATGCTTTTACTTTGTATAATCAAAACTGAATTTTGGACTTATTTACTGAAATAGATTGTTTATCACTGATGCTTTAAATATCATCGAATGTTACATATATTTACTGCATAACTGTTCAATAAATAGTATGTGTTACATTGTAGTTAATTTAGTGATACCAGATCACAGAAGATTAAATTAATAGTCCCTTGTAACTAAAAGTACACCATTCACAACCTAGATGGAAATGAACAATCCATCATGAAAGGTTGCAGTGTAAGGCTCAGATTGGCTTGTCTTGACCAAGAGATTACACTAGTGCATGACTGATGCACTGAATAGGACCTACAGGAGGACAAATTCTTCAGAACTGAACAAGGAAGAATTAGACCTCAGTGGTTCGTTATTTCTTAATATTCGTCCCTTAAATAGGATCACGTGTGATTGGTGACTATTGCTTTGACTTATCACGGGTAGAGAATCAACGAGATTCAATACTTTTTATCTTGGCCAATATTATTGGTCACATGTGATTGCTAAGATTTAATACGGAGAATCGTGTGCAAGCACGCTTGTTCGATTTGCCCCCTTGGGAGGTTCATAAGATTTATCATACCAAATCTTACAAGTGGAACTAGTTTCCGGTATGGATAATAATGTTGAACCGTACCTTAACCAAGGACAAAAGATATTAATTAATGGAAAGCTATTTCAGTGGCTTGAATTAATTAGTGGGCTGGATAATCTTAAACATTGGAAATAATAATCGGGAGCCATATTGACTGTAATATGGGTTAAGATGGATAGTGCAATATTAACTATGTAGTGGGATTAATTAATATTTATGGGCTTGAATAATATTGTGGCTCATTATTGATAATTCAAGATCCATTGGAAGGTCCAATCTTAATTTTTCTAAAGGCCCCCTAAGTAGCCCAACATAAAGTCCAATAACTGAAAAAAGGTGTTTAAAAATAAAATAAATCTTGTTGCATATTTTTCCTCAAAATTTCAAAAATTATGGATTAAAAGGGGATAAAGATTTTCTTTGAATTTTGTTATGGAATGAAGATATGTATTCTTGGAATACAAGATTATCTCATTAAATTCAATAAATCTCCCACTTGGTTATCCATATAGTATATTTCGAAAATCTTGAAATATAAAGGGCAAGAAAGATTTTCTTGATTTTCTTGAAAAGATATTATGAAAGATATGTATTTCTTGAAATACAAGAATATCTCATAAATTCAAGAAGATCCAAATCTTGGATTCTTGTTCCCTATATTTTTCGAATATATTCCATAACTAAGAGGAGTTGGGATTTTTGTGGAATATTTTAATTATGGAGAAAAGAATATATGAGATATATTCAAGATTTCTTGGAGATCAAGAAAAAGATTTTCCCATATTATTTTGTCCCAAAATTTTTGACCAACACCCTCTATAAATAGGGGATGAGTGTTTCATTCCCAAGCACAATTCCATGTGCTGGAAAAATTAGTAAATCCACAAAGGTGGTGCAACAAAGTTTATTTTCCTTTTGTTAATTGTTCGCGAGCATCCTACCACCGGATTGTCGAGCAAGGATTAAGAGAATACTTGGGAAGGTTTTTTTGTGTGTTTAATCAACGAGGCCATTACCATTCCAAGAGGTATGTTTACGTAAACTCGTAGTTATTCCGCATGTTTAGGATTTACGTGAACTAATTATATGCATGATTTGTTGTTGAATTATTATTTGAATTAATATAGAATTAATTCATGCTAGTAATAATTATCATAATTAAATTTGTATTTAAATATTTATCCCGAATAGATCCGTGCAATTAGTTCCCCAACACACATTTTTGCTCGATCTGAGCCACGTGGCCATTAAGCTAATACGTGGCGAGGGGGTAATTTGACCATTTACAACAATATGTGTGTGTGTGTGTGTGCGAAGAAGATGGATGAATGAAGGAAGACGTAGACTGTGAGAAAATTCAATAACCATAAATTTAGCAATTGAAATCAAAATTTGGATGTAACATAAATTATATTATATCATAAATAAAAGGAAACTAATAAGAAACATAAAAATAAAGTA
Organism: Stenogyne calaminthoides; assembly: GCA_037126765.1. Classification (NCBI taxonomy): domain Eukaryota; kingdom Viridiplantae; phylum Streptophyta; class Magnoliopsida; order Lamiales; family Lamiaceae; genus Stenogyne; species Stenogyne calaminthoides. The sequence goes on along the minus strand of JBBCBC010000019.1, from coordinate 13,084,935 downwards.
AAATTATAGGAATGTATACTACCTAATAAAATTATTGAAATTATAGAAAAACTGAAAAAAGAGGCGTGAAAAATAAACCAATAAAGAATAATAACATAAAAAATTGAATAATATAAGATTAAATTAGAGAAACGAAAGGTAATATTTAAAATATTATACCATAAATAATTCAAACTCATAAAGTTTAGCAGCAGATATGAATGAAGAAAAATGAACGGTATATGTAGGTGCCGAACGGGTTTTCGTGAGGGCGGAAGTCTAGAGGGGAAGGGTGAATAGACTTCTGAAAACTTTTGTGTGAGATCAGGTGTGATAAGCAAGTTACCTGATCAGAGTGCGTGTGAATCAGTTTGGACTGATATCCAATTTACTGATCGCCTGAGGGCAGATCAGTTCGGTGTCTATCAGTTTAATTGATGTGCGGAAGCTAAGTTTTACCCGTGTGAAAAACCAGTTTGTTAAATCAGAATTCTAAGTTATCTGTTTTGATTCTGATGACGAAGGGTCAAACTCATCAGATCAGTTGCTTGGTGCAAACCTGATCCAAACTCAGAATATGCATGCAAAATACAAACAAGTAGTGTGCAGATATTGTAAAGCAGGTAAATCAGATAATGCACACCAGATTTTTATAGTGGTTCGGACAACTTGTCCTATGTCCACTCTTCCCTATCAGCAGGGACACCAACTAACTAACTGGACTTAGATTAATGTGTTAGTCCAACACAGTACAACAGATGATTCAAGAGTTCTCACTCAACCAATCCCAGAGATGAGAACTAGAAACCCTAGCTGAAATCTTGTTAAACAAACTTAACCTAACTTTGGTTTGGGTATAAGATTTGTTATGTTCCTACTGGAATTCTATCCTAGTATATGAATAGCCTAAAGCTAGAGGATGAGAATTCTTGCTAAGAACCCATGGGATGAACACTTAGAATATTTGCTTGATCTTGTATTCTTGGTGCGGAAATGTAGCTTTGCTTGAGCTTGTGGATTATTTCCATAACCTTACTATGAAGGTTGATCCCATATTTATAGACATGAAATCGAACAAGCCGTTGGAGAGCAATTCGAATTTAGATCTATTTTAAGTAGGTTTGCAGGCCCGATTTCATGTGTGCAGAGGCGGCATGGCCAAAAGCATGTATGCTTGTCCTTTCTAGTCGTTTGACTCTGAAGCACTTCATCCTGCAGTTGTCAGCTCCGTACATCCGTGTCTTGCTCTTATTGGTTATCAAGTACACTTGTTCAGTGTTTGATTTACCAACTTTGGTTGACAATCTTCGTTTCTGATTAACTCGTATGACTTAGTGATCTTCTGGTTGTCACCTGATTTGAGCTGACCTGATCAGTCCAGACTGATCAGTCTACCTAATTTAGTCTTCTGATGCAGGTTGTCTTTGCACAACTTGCAGACTCTTCTTAACTTCTTCTGATGTAGGTCTTCTGGTCTTCTACGTCTTGTTACCTGGTGGTCATCTGATCTTCAGGTCTTCTGATCCTTCAGTATGTTACCTGATCTTCTGATCTTCACCTGGTTATCTGTCTAGCTGATCTTCTAATCTTCTACAAGACTAAACATATACATATTGAGTTCCCCCTCAATATGTGACCTATTTAACTATACATCTTAGCTGGTCATCTTAACCTGATTTCTAATTCATCAGTCAGCTAACAGGTCTGATTGGTCCTATTACAACCTATTTTGGAACTTTCATCAAAACTACAAATTTCCCAACAATTTCCCCCTTTATGATGGAACCAAAAAAGTTAATCAGAAAAACAGATAATCAGAAATGTAAAAGACAAAAAAAAAAAACAGCAGTTTAGAAGACAATGAGAAGTTGTCTTAGGATTAGAAAGGTAGTACTTTTTCATTAAGGATAAATAAGTTACATGTACAATGAAAAAGAAAAAGATAAACAAATACCTAGCTGTCTGATCCTATCAGTATTCTTCTGAACAAGCCTTCAAAAAGAGAATCTCTGAAGGTTCTCTGGAATAGCAAAAATCTTGTACATCCTTTGCAACAGGGCTTCCAGTCTGTCTCGTTCAATGATGTCTCCTCTTTTTGCAAAATCGTAGAACAATTTCTTGAAGCCGATAGGATCGAGAGATTTGTCAGATCGAAGAGGCGGAATCATCGTTTCAAATTTAGGTGCAGACGGTATTAAGGTCTTGATCTTCCCTTCATGCATCATAACCTTGTAAAACCTTTCATACTTAGTCTCCAACCAGTTTAGAAATTGATCTGAGTGTTCTGGTATCTTTTGTAGAATGAACACATCACTTAACTAGTCGACCTTGTTCCTATTCCATTCAGGAATCAAATCTTGTTGTGCTATCGGAATCCCTTCAAATTTTTTAGGTAAAGCTCTTTCTTCCCAGTCCATCTCTTCTGCAGCAGCAGCTTTCTTGTTTTGTCTTCTGACGTAAGTATTGCTCAATCCTGTAGCATCAGCCAGTTTCTTTTTCTTAATGGCAGCATCAACGACTCTCTACCTCATTTTCTGTTCTTCTTGCTGTGCAGCTGTCATCTGCGACTGAGATCGAGTTACGAGTGACTTCTGAATGGGCTTATTTACCTGCTTCCCTTTTATCTGCTTCTTCTTTTCAGCTTCTTTCTCTTCAACTTCTTCTTCCTGCAGCTTCCTTACCAGTTCAAGACTTTTCGCCTGATCTTCAGTATCAAATATTTTCTGAACATTTGAAGAAAAATCTTCAATGTTGTCAACCCTTGTAGTCAGTTCACCAAGGGAAGATTTCTGTTCAGCTATGGCCTTTTCTTGAACTTCTAACAACCTTCTGTGTTCTTCAATTGATTGGAACATGTCAGCTAGCTCCGTTTCTGGAGCCTCAGAGGTTGTTTTCTCCACGATTGCAAGACCCTGACCAGAAGAAGTAGGAACCTCAGCAGTTGTTTTCTATTTTTCTGGTTCTTCTTCCCCCTTTTTGGTTACATCAAAAAGGTTCGTCCGGCGAGCATTCAGGTCGATGGACTGTCTCCTCACAACGTCCTTTAGTTCTTCAACAGCCAACGGAGTTATCTGAACAGTAGAAGCCGTAGGTAGAGGTCCTAAGATTTTGTTCAAGGCAGATTCCAGAGATTTTCTTGCCTTCTGCATGGATCCTTCAAATTTTCTCCAGGCAGCATCGATACTGGAGTCAGTCTTCTCCAAGGAAGTATAAATACTTTCTAGAAGAGTTTCAATATCTGAAAGAATAGATACTTCAACTGCAAGTTTGTCATAGAGAGGCTCTATGCACTTCATTGCCCTTAGAGTAATTTCATCGTGCATATGCATCAGCTTGTCAACTATTGTCTTTCTTTCTACTTCAACCAATGCTTGTTGTTATTCTCTGAAGTTGTTCATCAGGTTCGTTGCCAGATTGTTAAATTGAGAATCAATAGATGCCTTCACCCCATCTTGAATAGTATTCGAAAGATGATCTAGGGATTCAACAGTCATGGCAATAACCTATCCAGATGTTGAAGCCTCACCAGTTAGGGTCTCATCTGCAGCACCCTGGACTGGTTCATCGGCAGCTTGCTCATATTCCTCGAATTTAGGAGCAAGGCCTTCTTCATCCTCAGAAATGCCAAGTTTCTGGTTTACCAACCATCTGATGTCTTCATCAGTTGCCAATTCTGAAGCACTATCTACACCAACATTCATCTTGGCCCCTTTCTCCAAGTCCACAAAATAATCAGACTCCAGGACTTCCATCAGAATAAGAAAGTCTTCAGTATCCTTGAGTCTGGCATCCCTCCAGAAGACGATATCCTCCATCTACTTCTTGATCCCTGGATGATTAACCAGATCAGGAAAGTTCCTGTCCAAATAGGCATTCACCTATCTCCGTAAAAAATACACTGTAGAGTGCTCTTGTTCAGGCGATTCCAGAATGGTCTTCTTGTTGAATGGATTGTGGGCAATGAAGACAAACATTTCTTCACTTTCTTCTTCTCCTGGCACTATTTTGTTCAGGTTCTTGAACAATTGAGATCTCCTCTGGTAGTTTCTCATGTGAGGGAGTAGGAGTTTGTGGTTTGCTGGTCATGGGAGGTTCAGAAGGAACCTCGGGTTGAACTTCAGGTTGAGGTTGAGATGTGGTAGGCATTTCTGGTTGAGGGTGAGAAATGGGTTCGGTGAGGGTGTTTTCTGGGCTGATGGGGGGGATGGAGATCTGACTCTTGTGGGTGAGGGTGATTTGGATGTTGGGGTAGGTGATCTGGCAAGTCTGAAAATAGTGTTTATGGGAATAGAGTCAGATGGATCATGTTCTCCTCCAAACTCTCCTCCTCCTTCTCCTTGGCCTTCTTCTCCATCCTTTCTAGATGTTTCCATCTCCTCTAACTCCTCCTGAACAGCCTCTAGTTCAGCACTCGCTGTTCTTTCCGAACTGATAACCCTTTCTTCCTCTGATTCGATTTCCATAACCTCCTTCTAAACTTGAGCAGAACTGGCTTCTCCAGCAACCTCTTCTGAGGGTAAGCCAGAAACCCTAGGCAGCAAAGTAGTGATCTTTTTCTGCCTCTTCGCCTGTTCAACTGGTTTCTTAGCCAGTGCCTTTCTCTTCAGTGGCCTCTGATGTTCCCGTGCTTCTGATTGGACAGATGAAGCAGCTGTCTTTGTTTTCTTGTGCTTCCCTTTGCCTTCTCCTCTTGTCTTGGGCACATATGGAAGTGGATCATCATCAGCTTGTCCAGAAAGCGGTTCATCCTTCAGTAGAATTGCTTTGAATTTGACTTAATATACCTTCTTTCCTGCCTCATTCCACTGATAATCAGAAGGCATCTTGTCAGCAAGTATCATGGTCACCTTGTGAATGTTAGGACATTTCGATGTCAGATATACTTCGTTCCGTTCATCCAGGCCAAACTTCACATTTTCCTTGAGCAGTCTTCCCTTAAGCAGTTCTAGCCAGTTCACATCTTGGGCTTTCTTGATGATCGCCATCATCACACTTTGTTTCACTCCAGTTAGGGCATCTGGGCTGAAGGAAATACCCAAAATAACTTTTGAAACAATCTCAAAGAGAAGTCTGTATTTTCTCTTTAGATGGAAAACCTTGACATTCACCAATTGATCCATGTTTGTTGGCCTTAGCAACTCAGCTCGCAGAAACTCTTTCTCACCAAGATCTGTCTTGAATTAATCTGGAGCAATACTTCCTTGAGGGAGATTGAAAATTCTCCTCAAGTCTTCTTCTGAGACGACTACATCTGTTCTTTCAACAGATGATTTCAACTGATTATCTTCGGTCTCCTCCAGATTGTACAAAAACTCCAGCGCTTCATGTGTATAGACGATATCGTGATGTCTATAACAGAATTGTTCGAGTCCCGAGGCACGCAAGCATTCTAAGATTTCCAAGGACTCTAGATCTGTGGTTGTTGTGAAGATGACATACTTTTCATCTATTATGTCCTTCTTCATCGTTGCAAAGTTGAAAATTTTCTTGCCTTTCCCGGATTTAGCAATGAGTTGTGTCATTTCTGTGTAAATCAGGGATTTAGTGAGTGGTAAAGGAATACGTACTAAGAACCAAAGCCCTAAATCTATTTCACACAAGAACTCAAGCAACAAAACATTAACAACATAAACTTGATGAACGAAGAGCAAGAATTTGCACATAACTTGCAACTTAGATCTATACCCAGAGACTATTATCACAATTTATTCGCATAGGTAACAAATTAAAACATGTGAAACTTCTATGATAATACATTAGCACACAGTTAAGAATGACCAGTTGTTGATTCAAAAGATTTGTAGAAGTTTTTAAAGTGAATCGCTTTGAGAATTTGAGAAAATCGAATCGCAAGTGAGCAGTTAAAACGTTCTCAAAGATTTGGTAACTTTAGAAGTGTAAGAAAGTTTTCTGTGGAATAAACTAGGGTATAAATAGTGTGAGGGAAAACATTTTGCACGAAATCCCGTGTGTACTCAATTATCTTTGTTTTGAAATTGACGGTCGAGATTTAGCGGTTAAAAAGGGTTTTAATCGTGCGGTGAGAAAATTAATCCGCATGGATTCGGACTTGAAAAAGAGTAATAAATGCTTTTAAATACATATTCCCCGTCCGCATTTAATGTTTTGTAGGATGTGCGTCATAAAGTAAAAACATCAGTAATCATATCAATTAAATAGATAAATACAGATAAACTTAAATCAGAATGCGTATCTGACTTATTGATATTGTAAACAACCAGTTACCACTTTGTCGAGTCTGACTTATCTGATTCTTGTCGATCTTATTTTCTGTTGCCTAAACCTCAAAACTTTTCCCAACAATATTTCACCTTTCTGATTAGGTTTCTCCTGATCCTATCTGACCAGTTGAAGTTCCCCCTTCAAATGATGTCCCTTTACTGATCAGTTCCCTACTGATCCTACCTGATCAGTTGAGGTTCCATTACTCGACTGATTCTCCTTTTCTGGCCAGTTCCTTAACCAACTGGTCTTGTAGACCAATCCACCGAAGAATTCTGGTGCATCTTCTCCTAAGTCCAGAAGTCCTAGCTTATTACATAGTTCTCTAAATTTGACTTCAGCTAGTTGCTTGGTTAAGATATCAGCTTTCTGCTTATCAGTATGGATCTTTTCCATTCTGATGTTCTTTTTTTCCACATGGTCTCTGATGAAATGATGTCTAATGTCCACATGCTTGCATCTTGTATGTAGAACTGGGTTCTGTGTGATTGCAATAGCACTATTACTATCACAGAAGATATGCACATTTGTAGCTATAATGTTATAATCCCTCAGCTGCTGATAAAGCCAGAGTAGTTGGGAACAATAGCTTCTTGCTGCCATATATTCTGCTTCAGTAGTAGATGTGGCAACAGATGTTTGTTTCTTTGAAAACCAAGAGACCAGCTTATTTTTCAAAAACTGACACGTACCTGAGGTTGACTTTGTGTCTATTCTGCAACCTCCATAATCAGAATCAGAGTACCCACTAAGCTCTAGATTATCATCTAGATACTTAAGAATCCGCTTAGCTGCTTCCATGTGGCTTTGCATTGGATTTGCCTGAAATCTGGCACATACACCTACTGCAAATGTTATGTCTGGTCAGCTGGCAGTCAGGTATAATAATGATCCGATGAGAGCCCTATACTCTTTATGATTAGTTTTCTGACCATTTTTGTCTGGATCCATTCTGAAGGAAGTCATCATTTGAATTCGGGCAGTCTTGCAGTTTTGAACTCCATATTTGGCCAACAGATTTCTTGTATACTTGGACTGGCAGATGAATATTCCTTCAGTACTTTGTCTTACCTGAAGACCTAGAAAGTAGTTCATCTGACCCATCATGGACATCTCAAATTTCCCTTGCATCAGCTTGCTGAACTTCTTTCATAAGTTCCTATTGGGAGATCCGAAGATAATATCGTCCACATAGATCTGAACTATCAGAATATCTTATCTGTCTTCAATTCTGAACAAGGTTCTATCTATCAGTCCCTTAGTGAATCCACTGTCTAGCAAGAACTGGGATAATGTATCATACCAAGGACTGGGAGCCTGTTTCAGTCCATAAAGAGTTTTTCTTAAACGGTACACTTGGTTGCTCATTTCAAAGCCAGGAGGTTGTTCAACATAAACTTTCTCAGCTAGTACCCCATTTAAGAATGCACTCTTTACATCCATTTGATACATAATAAATTCCCTATGAGCAGCATAAGCTAGAAACAGCCGAATGGCTTCAAGACGAGCGACTGGTGCAAAGGTTTCATCACAATCAATCCCTTCTGATTGTGAATATCCCTTAGCAACAAGTCTTGCCTTATTTCTGGTTATCACATTGTGCTCATCCTTCTTGTTCTTGAAGACCCATTTGGTGCCAATCACATCTTGGTGAGTTGGTCTGTCTACAAGTTTCCAAACTTGATTCCTTTCAAACTGCTCTAGTTCTTCTTGCATGGCCAGAATCCAGTTTGCATCAGCTAGAGCTTCTTCAACTGTGAGGGGTTCCTTCAAAGACATATAACAACAATACATTGCACTTTCACCAATCTGATGTCTAGTTTGAACTCTATCAGATGGGTCTCCGATGATCAGGTCAGTTGGATGACTGGTTCTCCAGGTCCTTCTTCCCAGATTTTCATCAGTTTGGAGAACATCATCCTCTTCTGATAGTGATTCGTCACTAGAGACTGGGAGAGGTACTTCAGTAGGATCCACATGGCATGGACATATCTCAGCTGATGTTGGATTCATCATATGCTGAAGTCTGTCCGCCGGAACATCAGGTGTTCCCACTGAACCAGATGGTTCAGTTGTTACTGTCTCAGCTGTACCAGCTTCTTCATTGACAGTTGTACGTACCTTAGGGTTTGACTGACCTGGTGAATCATCAAGATCAAAGTTAGGAACATACACAGTGACGTGATCTGATTCCTTTTCTTGATACTCAACTGATCCATTTTTTGAGCGTCATGTACTGGTTGATCTGGTACGGCTTGTTCTGCGGCAGATTTCTCTTGTTCAGAAGATGTCTCATCCAAGACCACATGAGGTGTCTCCTCCACAACTAGGGTTTGCCTGTTGAACACCCTGAAAGCTTTGCTGGTTGAGGAATATCCTAAGAATATACCCTCATGTGACTTAGCCTCAAAGGTTTTCAACTGACTTTTCCCATTGCTGTGAATAAAACACTTGCACCCAAATATATGGAAGTAAGAAACACGAGGTTTTCTGCCCTTCCACAGTTCATAGGGTGTTTTAAAGTGAGTCTTAATCAGAGAACATCTGTTCTGAGTGTGACATGCAGTGTTGATTGCTTCTTCCCAAAAGTGGTTCGGAGTTGCATGTTCAACCAACATTGTGCGAGCAGCTTCTTTGAGTGTTCTGTTCCTTCTTTCTGCTACACCATTTTATTGTGGTGTTCTGGCGGCTGATGTCTCATGTTGTATACCAAACTCTTTGCAAAAATCAGCTATGAATAAATTCAAGAATTTTGTTCCCTTATCTGATCTGATTTTCACAACACTGGCACCATTCTCATTCTGCAATCTCTTGAGCAGCTCAGGTATCTTTGTAATAGTTTCATTCTTCTTATACAAGAATACAACCAGGTGAACTTGGAGAAATCATCCACGATTACAAGAGTGTATTTGCATCCGCTGGAACTAAATGGTGTAACTGGTCAAAATAAGTCCATGTGGAGCAGTTGCAATACTCTGCTGGATGGAGGTGATGGAATCCCTTTGAATGAAGCATTGGTTTGCTTTCCCTTCTCACATGTGGCACATGTCTGATCCTTAGAGAAAACTTCATTCGGGAGTCCCTCAACCAAGGACATCCTTGCTATCTTGTTAAGAGTCTTAAAGTTCAGATGACTCATTCTCTTTTGCTAGAGCCAACTGTTGTTTTTGGAACTCTTAACAATCAGGCATGCATTTCTTTGACAACTGTCCCAATCTGCAGTGTAGATCGTTCCTTTCCTAGAACCAGTTAACAAAATTTGTTGAGTAGCTCGATTCCTTATAGTACACTGATCAGTCGAGAACTCAATGCTGAATCCGTTATCGCAGAATTGTGAAACCGATAACAGGTTATGCTTCAAACAATCGACATACGAGACTCCGGTAACCTGTACATCATCATTCACGAAGGTTCCAACTCCTCTGGTAATACCAAAGTTATCGTCACCAAAGAGTACACGTGGGCCTTCTTTTTCAACATAAGAACTGAGATGTTGACTTCCAGTCATGTGCCTTGAGCATCCACTATCGATGTACCAGATAGTTGCTTGTACACCACCCTTATTGGCCAAACCCACGCAAACCTGCAATCAAATCAGGCTTTAGGTACCCTTGTAGGATTGGGTCCTGAGGGGTTAGTTTACCTTTCGGGATCCAAACATACAGGGCACTTCTATGGTAATCATCAAGATCAGAAGGTCTGATTTATCTCCCATAAGCATTTACATAATCATATATCTCTTCATGTGCTTTCTGGTTAGTATGATTACGAGTGTGAACCTTGGATGAATCAGAAGACTGGGGATTTTTGTGATTGGTCTGTCTTCTTTTAATCCAGTGTGGTTCAGGTGCAGATGTCCTGGATTTCTAGTTAAAGGGATATGTACGACTGCTACCATCAAAAGATTCATATCTCTTTTGCACAGGTGGTTTCAGCAGTTTAACCTTAGCATGTTCATTAGACAGCTTGACCTGATCAGGTCTCAGATTGGACTTTCCCTTATGATATTATCCTTTCTGATTCCTGATCTGCTGATTAGGCTGAGGTCTCTTCAGAGAACAGGGTTCTTCTGTTGATTCCTCGGCTGATGCTTGATCATGTGAGGTCCATTTATGTTCCCTTTCTGATCAGGCATTCGTCTTTCCTGTTCAGCAGGTCTTTTTCCCTTCTTTGATACAGATTTGAAATTTCGTGTATCTTGTCCAGAAACCTTCCTAGATTCACTTTTGGAATGTGAACCAGGTTGGACACACTACAGGAAATTTGAGAAATCGCGACGAAAAAATTCATCACTGAAACATCATTTTTCATCACAATTGATAATTTGTGACTAATTTTTTTGTGGCATAGATCGTCATTTATTGTGCGTGGTATTATGAAAAATGTGACGCTATATTAATTTGTCGTGAAAAAGGCATCATTTGGTGACGAAAAAGGTCATCGTCCCTATATGTTTCCATCTATTGTGACGCATAAATTGCCACTTTAGGCATAAAAAATTCATCACTTAATATGACGTTTCGTCACTAAAGTTCAACTTTACGTGACGATATAAATAATTGTCATAAAAAAGGTTACTTTAGTGACGTTAATTTTGTCACAATTAGCTTGGTTATTTCGTCACATTTTATATATTCGTCAAGAAAGAGTTGTTATGCGGTGACGAAATGTTGATCGTCGTTATATGTGTACATATAAAATGAAATGTTATATATGAAATGTTGATCGTCGTTAGTATGATTTAGTGACAAAATTTTTATTGTCGCAAAATGATGTGGAAATTGTGACGAATTATTTTTGTCACTATAATGTATTATTTAGTGACGAAAATAATAATCATCACTAGAAGTTTAGATTTGGTGACAATATATTGTTCGTCATATTTGACATTTTCTCGTCATGAAAGAATTGCAAAAAAATGACGAAAAAATGATCGTGGTTATATATATAGATATAATGACAACTAAATTTCGTCACAAAAAATTGGACTTTAGTGACAAAATATTTGTCGTCGTTAAAAGATGTAAAAATGGTGACAAAATATTTTTTGTCATTAAAAAATATTATTCAGTGACAATGATGATAATCGTCACTAAAGAAATTGATATAATAACAACATATATCGTCATGATTAATTAACATACCGTGACTATTATTTTGTCATAAAAATGATACATATTGTGACGCATTTATTTCATCGTGAAATAATTACTTTTATTATCAGTTTATGTTGGGAAATGAATTTAATAAAGAGGATTTTGATTAGATCCCAAAAACCCCTGAGTATGACATGTTCAGGATAATCTTGATAGATGAGTCAGGATTCAGTTTTAGAGTATTCAGGATATTATCTGCACCGTGTATATTCGGCAGATATAGAACAAGTTAGATTCTGAAGACTCAAGAAGAATCAAGAAAAAAGCGAAGTTTCAAGATTCAATGAAATCGAGAATCAAGACTTCGATGAGATCGAGAAACTCAAGGCTCGGAAGAAACTCAAGACTCAAGATGTCTCAAGAAGACACGAGACTCTGAGAATATCAAGGCACAAATTTATCAAGACTCGCGAATGTATCAATGCTCAAGATATCCTCAATGTTCCGAGGCACCAAGCCGAGGAATATAGCCGTTGAAATCCAGCTGACGTGGACCAATGAGAGGAAGACAAACAACTGAAAAAAGTCTGCAGAACCTACAAAGAATAGTATGGATTTGAATGAGATTCTCTCCAACGGTAAACATTCAAATCCACACTATAAATACAAGTTCTTCCATCAAATTAAGTGTGGATGCGTGGAGAATATAGCACACAATGCTACAGAGCTAAAAGAACATATACCCAAGCTTTCCCACCCACCCTAGAACACAAGTCTGTAGATATACATATATATTCAAAGAGTGTTCTAGAACCCAACCTAAGCAACCCACGATGTATCTTAAGCTTAGAGAGATTTTCCCAACCTTAGCATTGAGGCTAAACAAATGTAAGGGAAAATCTCACCATAGTTGGAGACAACACCAAACCCAAACCCATTCTCATAAGAGATAACGAGTGGTGAAGTGAGGTAGTTGTTAGGCAATCCCGAGTGAGGGTGATAAGTCCCGAAGGAGTGTGAACTCGTTAAACATCTAAGAGGCGAGCCCGAGAGGGTGATAAGTCCAGAGGCTTTGAGTTAGTAAACTACAGAGGTAGTCAGAAAGCTCAAAGTAGAAAGGTTAGTAAACTACAGAGGTAGTCAGAAAGCCTTAGGAAGTGTTTGAAGGAATTTCCCTAGGAACAGGGAGAGTGGATGTAGGAGCTTGAGTCTCCGAACCACTATACATTGCTGTGTTGTTTACTGCTTTACGCTCTTATCTTATCATACGCACTCGATTATAAGCAAGACACAACACATGAGCTTAAAATGCAAAAATCTGGAATCACCATTCTTTCACCCCTGTTTTATATGCACCGCAACGAAATGTTTTGCTTCCGCACGCGCAAAATGGGTTTTCCCACCGGGACCAACAGTTTATTTGAAATTTTATATATATTAAATCAGTAATAATACTAAATAATATATATTACAACAAAAACTAAATTAATTAAAGATAAAAAAAATAATTTGCATTAACAAAAAACACCTTCAAACAATAGAAACCAATCAACAATCTTTGTTAAGAAAACTACATGAAACAATAAACTAAAAAAATCAATGTCTTATATGTCTTCAAAAATAATTTCCATGCACTTCAAACGACGAATCTGAAATCTTCTCCTCCATAGATATCACCTATAAAAAAATATCATATCAGAAGAATTATAAGAAAGCATAACTCCGTAAAGTATCAAGAAAACGATAATTCTAAGTTTTAAATGCACAAATACACTTTTACCAAAATTAAAATCCAAGGCATTAGGGGTCAAATAATCAAAATCCAAGGCATAATCAAAATCTAAGATTGAGTAAATGATTTAGCATTCAAATCCAAGGCATTAGGGGTCAAAACAGTAGCACTGTTGGGTTCAGAAACCATCCCCAAATTCAGACTAGAAGAACCATTAGCAGGTTTCATACTCAATGCACTAGAATTAAAGTTTTCAATATATGCAGCATTCTGTAAACCTGAATCAGGCCCCAACTTCAAAAGTTCAAAACCAGATTTAGGCAAATCCCCATAAATCACAGAAGGAATAAGCACGTTATCAGAAACGAAAGCCAAATTCGAACCAGTGAATGCACCATTTGACATAACAGTAGAATTAATCCTAGCACCAGACCCAAATTTTGAAACGTCCAAATGCAATTCAGAAGGAATGAGTATATTAACTTTTGTTAATCATTACATCAACGAACTAAAATGCAGCAATCTTTACTTAACACACCATAACTAGCACAATTTGGTAGTGAAATATACAAAGTACAGTACTACCACTATCTATATACACGCAATACACGTATATCTTGGCTAAAAATATAAATTGTATCACACACATATTCACATTTATGTTTGAATCGAATCAGCAGTTGCAATGCTCCAAAAAATCAACAATTGCAGCATCTACAAGACCTAATTGCACTTCGAAATATCATCTACAAGACCTAATCTCGAGAGTGAGAAACTAGAGAACCACATTCCCTTATTTGTTATACATGTTGAACACAAATAAATCATCATATCTGCCCTCTTCTAATACAGCCAGCTTTAAAGCTACACATAAAAGTAGTACTACTAAAAGAAAAATGAAAATAATAAAGTAAAGGCTAAAGAAAAACAACAAGAACCAAAAACTCATAAAAAAAATAGAAGCTAACCTTAATTATATGTCAATCCCTTTCTCCCTCATAAAAGCCATTAGTTTGTAAATAGTTGCACTTTGCTCAGAGAGTTTTGCAGTGAGAATGTCATTTTGCTCAAAGAGTTTGACAGTCAGATTTTCATTTTGAGTAGCTAGGTCCTCTTTCAAGCTAGTTACTTGAGTTTGTAGTTCTTCCACTTGAGCTCTAGATTGTTGCAACTCTTCCGTTGTTTCTCTTAGTTCATCTTCATATTCAACAGAAGAATTGTACAATGAACTACGCTTACTTGGAGGCTTAGAACCATAACCTTTGGTATATTCAGCCCCATGGCCCAACACCTCCAAAGCTATGTCAACTTCGGTCTTGTCTATTCCGAGATCCAAATATTCCTCTCGCTTACGTTTCATCGTTTCCTGGTATTTAAGCATAAATAAAGTAAATAAAATGCTCATCTGAATTGAAAAAGAAGTAAATTAACCTCAATAATAACATAATCAAATATCATAAATGTCTACACGACTTACCCAATTTCTTTTGCCTTGTCGGATTTCCACCCATTTTTCTCTGTACTGTGGGTTTGCTCATACAAGTAAATCCAATCGCACGGTTCTTTGAGTTCAAAAGACTACAAAAAATTATAAAAAAATCAGCTACTTCATCACCATACCCAAGATTGAAATAAAATATTCAAAAAACCCATAATTGCCTTCTTTTAATGTTTATATGATTAAATTATTGACATATCATCAGGACTTATGTTCAATTATCTGGGAAATATGGGCTGTGAATACTCTATGAGAATCAGAAAGATGACAAGTAAACAAATAATCAGATATAAGATACTGCTTACCCTTTGTAATGGACATATTTACATATTTATGTTGTAAAGAACTGGGCAGATTAGTTTTATAAACATCAAGATAAGCAGGGGGATGCCTAATTCTGGAAGATCTCCTAACATCATCATTATGTTCATTCTGATTAGGCACATTTTGCATAACAATAAGCAGGGGGCTGCCTAATTCTGATTATGTTCATTATGTTCATTCTGATTAGCCCTAGGATCAATTTATGTCTATTAGCAGTCAAGGTACATAACACCAACAACCAAATGACCTCAAATAACAATAATCAGGCTCCTTGTTATAAAGCATTTCATAAGGAGTTTTGTTGTTTAAAACCTGAGAAGGTGTCCTACCGATCAAATAAGCTGCTGTCAAAATCATAGTTATTAATGGCGCAAGGCGCCACAAGGCAAGAAGCAGCGCCTAGCACCTTAGGCGCGCGCCTTGCATCCCTGGAAAAAACAACATAAGACCTTGATAATTTCTTAGTAAACCTAACCATTGCTTCTGTAGCAATACCCCAAGTCAAATTTTCACCTTGGTGAACCAACTCATCTTCATCTTCCATTAGACCAACCATCCACTCATTGCTTTCATCTATATCCCTCAAAGAGATAGGATCAATGTGATTACGTGAGTCATACCGATTACCGATGCTTCAACGCACGGTTATACTTGATATAAAGTAAATCTTGAAACCCTAGATGCGTTTCACTTAAATATTAAGACTTAAGATATAGTATTTTTTATTATTCTGATGTTATTTGACAAATAAAAAAATGTTTATTTTTATTTCAAACCCTAGATGTACGCAAGGCACGCCTTAGGCGCGCCTTTGCCCGAGTCAAGGCGGCGAAAGGCGCCCAAAGGCAAGCGCCCAGAAAATCCCAACCGCTTGGACCTATGGCAGGCGAGGTGGCTAGCGCCCCAAGCGCCGTGCGCCTTAGGCGCGCCTCGGGCGCGCCTTTAATAACTATGGTCAAAATGCAATAGTTCAAATATTTTAAAGGTAATCTTATTTTATGTGATAGGTGTGTAGATGCAACTAGTGCAAGGAATGCAAAAACTGAAAACATATACTACTTGAAAACATATGCTCACAAGTTCATGCAATCGGACTGAAAAAGGCTTTCCTCCAGTAGTATGCTTGCATAGCATTTTTTTCCCTGTTGCTTTTATTGATCTCACTTAAACGCTGCAACAACATTATAATTGTAACAAAACAAATCAGAATTTTTGCATTGAAAAGTGTTAGCCATTAAAACTGTAAAATTATGTGCATTAAAATTAGCAAAGCTAACGTTACCTTGAATTCAGGTGAGGCAAAATAATCACAGAGTTTTTCCTAGTTATCTTTGTCGGGACAAGCCTTTGGTTTGTGATCCTTAGCCTCTTGTAGATATGGATATTTAAGAAAGTGTTGATGCAACTTATAACGTTGTTGCCTACTTCTTTCTTTCACCCGATCGACCAGGCTCTGTTTCACTCCAGCCTCATCAATATTCAAATCCATATGCATCTACAACTCACCATAGAACATGCAAATTAGAATAAAAGAAGGTAAAAATAATATATTAAACACATAACTTTTTTCAACCCATACCTGCAGATGATCAAACACTGGCTTCAATCCATTGTCCTCATCTACCTCTTTCCATCATATCGGTACAGGGAGAACTTGTCGCGTTACTATTCCAATATTAGTTGCCAATTTCGACGACTGGACCACATTTGTTGGTCTCTTAACTGATGGATCCACCTTAATCTTAAATTAGTTCAAATGATAAATTACCCTTAAAAACACATTTGGGAAGTGCACAACTACCAAAATAATAGAAAATTCGGGCATTGGGCCTCTATCCGTACTATTTATACTCTGTTTTTTATATAAAGAAGGGTCTATTTTTTTTCAATTTTTATATGCAATCAAAATGTATTGAAATATCAATGTTTCTGATTATACCTTGCCACTGCAAAGTAGATATACAAATCATTGTCACATTGTACACGGAAAATGCTTAGAAGAAACTCAAATCAGAAATCAGCAATTTCAGAGACTAAATAAAAACAAATCTTGAACGGGTAATTTTCTGCTATAGACACAATCTATAAACCAGAATAAAACTAAACGTCCATACTTATTCGAGCGAAAGCAGAGTACTAATTCACACAAGCATTTTCACAAACACTTGGTTTCCACACAATTTCTACCGCTGCAATTCATCACTACATTTGTGTTGGCATTTTATCGAACACATTTCGTGCAGAATTAAAGTGATTCAAATATCTCACAAGTGAAAAAAAAGCAGAAACAAATTTAGCATGCAGTAAAAGAACAAATTAGTGGTTTACTGTACCAATTTCAATAAACAAGTAATCCCAATTACAAAAACCCAATTGAAGAATTACCTAGATGAGAAGAGACAATTGAAGAGAACCGGCTTGCAGAGACTACGATCAGACCACCACACAATTGAAGAATTCCCCGGATTGCAGATTCATGATTCGATCGATAGCGTATACTCCAAATCAATTGATTCGATCGACAGCATATCAATTTTGCAGAGAGAAATTCACAAAGTGGAATTGATTCGATTCGATCGTGGAAGAAAGGTTTGAGACGTGGAAGAAGGGTTTGATTAATGAAATAGTGGAGAGGATACGTGGGTATGTTAATCTATAAGGAAAGTAATTAATATTTCTTCAATTTTAAATTGATTTAAAAAATTAAAGCCCCGCTAATAATTATTTTGGCTCTCAATTTTTTTTTAGCCAAGATCTTTCAAAAATTTATGTTTAATTTAGGCTCTCAAATTTTAAGTGTTTTGGTTCTAAAAATTTATTTCACTGTCAATTCTTTTAAATATAATTAATTACGTTTAATTTTATGTATAGTATATATGATGTAATAAATTTTATATTTTTTATACAGTAATACTCTTATAAATTATATCTATAAGAACACTATTATTATTAAGTACAAAATCTATCACTATTAAAAAAATGTTTTATTTTTAAAAAAATTATAATTATATGCATAACAGTGATATTATATGATTTCAAAGTTACATAATTTTGTTTAAATCACAATAGTCGAATATTTACGAGCTTAATTTTTTGAGCCTAAACAAGCTTAATAATATATATATATATATATATATATATATATATATATATATATATATATATATATTAATTTTAAATTAATTTATTTATCGATTAATTTAGACAAAGTATAGAGAATTATATTATTAAAGAGTATAGTCGTGTTTACAAAAGAGTACTGTGACTTTTTACTATATAAAGGGTATTAATCATAAAAGTGCAGGGTGTGACTTATATTACAACAGATGGTGTAATTGTGATAACTGAATGGTGTGACTTATGTTACTAAAGGATGTAGAAGTTGATAGAGTTTTTTAAAAAAAAAAAAAAAGAAGTTGATACCAAAAAAAATAAAAAATATATTAAAAAATGGCTTATAAGCTACCAAAAGTACATGCTTGTAGCTTTTGAGAGCTCGTTTAATCTAATAAAAGAGAAATAGAATACTTCAAATTGCTTCTGCACACAATTTTATGTGATTATAATCACTTATAATTTTCTAAAACACCCCCTTTATTGAGTTGAGCTCGAGTGAGCTTTAATCAAGCTGAGCACGAGTCGAGCTCGAGTAATTTCATATATTTACACATACTTATCTTATCTTACTTATCGAGCTCGAGCCGAGCTTTAAAAGTGTACTATAAAGTGATGAACGTTATATATATGGTGATCATATAATTTATATATTTTTATTTACGAGATGTGGCCATGTAGTTTACTTCTTCCGGCTTTACCAATAATCACTTCCAAAATAGTTTCAAACTTTTGAAAATCAGAGGTGGTATTTGTCTTAATCAGGGTCGTGCTTTCCATGGGTCGAACAAGTCGTTCGACTTAGGCACAAAAATATGAGATGGGATACAAACAAACACAAATCAACACCCACACATCCTTCCAAAGTGTTAAAGTGTCAATGCCCGAATTATGCTCCATCTCACGCAAGTGTGTATATATTTTGTATTTTAAGGGTCTTTGTCTTTGGCTGAGGGATTTGGGAGTAGAAAAATTGAATGAAATGAAAAACGTGTATTTTATCAATAGTTCATTAAAATTTTATTGTCAAACAACTAATACCTTTTGATGAAACAACTAATACTGTTAAAAATGTACACACCCCTCAATTTCCCACCCCATTAATCATCTCATCAGTCTTGCAAATGGTATGGATTTTTAAATTCTATTTTAATTTTCTTTATTGAAACTAATATTTTATAGTTAAACAATTAATACCTTTTGATGGAACAACTAATACTGTTAAAAAATACCCATAAAATGAAAATTAGTTGTCTTATTTAAAGATTTGTTGGTGTTTTGCATGAATGGTTAATGGGGGAAATGTGGATCATAGATCAGGGTATTCAGATTCAAACTCTGATGTTTCAACATTAGAGTAAGTAGCCTACAATAGGGCCAATCCCTACATTTGTGAGGAAAATAAGAAAGGGAAATACCATGAGAAAGGAAACAATGTGTATTATAACTCATTAAAATTTCTGAAAAGAGGTCTGAAAAGATCAAAGAAAATCCAATTAATAATTGAAGCTTAGGAAACCAGCTCATTCAAGAAATAGATGGAAATTCTCTAAATATGAGCTAATTTCAATAATAGGTCGATCTAAGGTTTCAAACAAAATTAAAAAACGATATTCATTTAATTGGGTGAAATTAATACAGATGAAGAAAGAGTCGGCTTCCACCCCCTTGAATATTGTTGTTGTAATTTTCATATGCAATGCTACATTTGGAGCTCAACATACATATAGCATATCTTGAATCAAGAAAGCATGAATGATTTTCTGAAACCAGAGTGGATTATATACACCAACATTGTACTGATCTTACTAAAAAAATTCCCAGATTAATTGTTTCTTCAAAATTCAGCTAGCAATCAAAATAGAAATGTGCATTTGAAAAACTAGAAAAACTTTTCTAATCTGAATCAAATATTGGGCTACAATTGCTTCTCATGATCACACCAATCTGCTGAAATTATTAAAAAGTAAAGCCAAATTAGAAGAGAAAAAGCGTATCACAATCCAAAGAGAAAATAGACCATCTCTGCATTTCAGAGTACATTGATTATTTTTGCAAAAACAATTTCCAAAATAATATCCAGTCAAATAATCCTCCACAAAGTAACTTCGAGAGAACTTTGAACAACTCTATCCTAATCTGATTTAGTTCAGTACAAATAATTCAGTTAATCGCTGTAAAAGTTACCCTTGACTTTGTTGATAGCCAAAAACATTATTCAAAACTACCCCATTAAAGACAGGCTTCTCCATTTTGAGTTGCAGCTTACAACCCAGCAGACTTCTCGAGTTTCTGGATTTGGTTCAAGAATATCCAGGTCATCATAAACAATTTAACAAAAAATGAATTGTTCTAATGGTAGCTTAGTTAAAAGTGAACATAGATAAGTACTGGTTTATTAAACTACCATCACCGAAAATTGGAGAGGAAACAACAATTACCTTATGATTTTGCATCACAAGACACTCTGTACTCATCTTCTTTAGCAAAACAGGAGGAAACCTATACCAGAAAAAACAATCCAAACAGGATTTCAGAGATATTTGTGGCTTCCCAGTAAAGAAGATAGATGTTCAAACAGCAGATGAATCAGTCTTTGAAGCTGTATCCAGAACGGGGGAAAGGAGATAACTCAACTAACTAATAACATTTATAAACTATTAAGCATTTATGACATCATGCACTTAACCTGTAATGTTTCTTCTGCTGCCATATCATCTAATAGGAGTACCTCTCTTGCAACTCTCGAAAAGACAGCCTCTAGAATCATCGTCATACAATTCTGATAAACTGAAGAAAGTAACAAAGCCTCCCATATAATGTGTACTTTCTCAATTATGAATGCAATCTGACACCAAACGTAACTAAAATGGTTGATAAGAGAAACGAAATGAGAGGAAGGGAGGATCAGGAATAGAAACGACGGGGTTTCTTGGTGATGCGATACCTGGTCGATGCAAAATTTGGCAGATTCATATTGTTTAATCTGGTGGGTATTATGAAATCCATTGGCTCCATCAATTGCCTGATTAATCACCAAATTACACCATAGTAATCAGACAATAGAATTTGGACATGAAAATCATGTGTAAACATTGCCATTTTGACGAGCGTACCTGTTTCAAGTTAGACATGACAAGTTGGATTTGACAATTGCAAAACTTCTTCACCATAAGTTGAAATTTTGGTGCCAAATCGATAAATACAACAACTTCCTTAATGTAACTACTGTATATGGGCGATCTTGTGACAACAGGGTAGGGAGGGGTTATTATGTATACCAAGCAATATGCTTCTAACTGATAACAAGTAGCACGATGTTGTTTGATTATACCTCAAATGCAAGCCCAAGAATCTCTCGAGATAGGTAAAGGCAAATATTGTGCATTACAAATTTGCTGGATTATGGAATCAAGCCGCCTTTGAAGCTTCGAAGATCAAGGAAATATGTTTCACTTCTTAAAATTAAAATGAAAGTAATATAACAGCTTTAAACATCATTCCCCCAAGAAAATTCTAAAAAATTCTAAAAAGCAGTGAAGTTCCTCCAACTTTATTTCTTATACAGGTAATAAATCAAATCTATACACAACTTATGCAATGGAATATACCAGAAGACACCATGAGTTGAAAATTCTAAAGTAATATAGGAATCACCCTTTCTCTATTCTCTCTTTCTATTTATTAAATTTATAAATTACTCAAATGAAAGCAGATTCTCAATCATCTCTTCCACTCTAAAGGAATCAGACGTAATTGATCCCAACAAACATATTCTTTTTCAGCATTTTGAAATCTGCTGCATTTTCAGCATTTTGCAACAAAACCCTAAACGTTTATATAATAGCTATATATACACACATACACCAAATATTTACCTGTTTCCTGCAATATTCTTTTCCTTTCTCACCTACTCATTATTCTAAACCAAATAAACCCTGCACAGATAATAAAATTGCAGCCCAGAAAAACAAGAATACAAATTGGTACAGAATTGATTTATTCCCTCTCATGTGCACTTATCCAAGTATATCCAACACGAAAATCGAAAGCCCAGATCAAGAAATAAGCATACCTATTACTGTTTTGGTACTCAGATATCAAGTCTCTAATTTATACTTGGCTTCTGCATAATATATATTTTCTGTTTCTAGCTAATATCATGTGTAATTAGACTGTATGATAATGAATAAGATTATATATTAGTCCAATATACAAAACATTGACTCAAAGTAGAAATATCAGACACCATAAAATGAATTAGTTTACACAGCCATATATGCAACATATCATTACTTCCTTCATGTACTGAAAATGTGTCATTTAACAAGTTATCATAAACTCATAATCACATTTGTGAATGTGTGCTTATTTTCCAAGAAATAACGGCTCTTGTAGCATAGTACTGTTCTTCAAGAAAAAGAACGCTAGGGAAATCACTATTGGCAATGTCCAGAGAAAAAAGAACAGATAATAGGGGAATCACAAAATCTTATCACGCAAGAAAGAGAACGGAATAAAAGAAACAAGACATAGGTAAAATGATCTTAAGTAGCACAAAGTTTACCTAATGATTTCGTCGTCGTCCGTTACACTCCCTGTACC
Source organism: Stenogyne calaminthoides (assembly GCA_037126765.1). Taxonomy (NCBI): domain Eukaryota; kingdom Viridiplantae; phylum Streptophyta; class Magnoliopsida; order Lamiales; family Lamiaceae; genus Stenogyne; species Stenogyne calaminthoides. The sequence continues at coordinate 13,062,344 of JBBCBC010000019.1, read as the reverse complement.
TGATCTCATGCAATTTCGCAACCTAAACTTCACGCCAAATTTCGCTAAATTTCGTCAAATTTAGAGAAGAAACAATTCTGAATTGGGAGAGCGATTTTACCAAATTTCGTCGCGATTTCTGGTAGCATTGCCAAATTTCATCGCGATTTCTGGTAACAAACACAAACTTCACGCAAATTCTGTTTGATTCATGCCAAAATTCGGCTTTAGGTTGGAAGAAAATTGGGAGTATTTGGGATATTGTAATTGCATTTTGTAACGCATTAATGTATTAAGAATGTATTTTGTATTAAAACGTACGTATATGGGGTGGTGGCACAGTTTGTCTCATAGCTTCTGAGTAATACTCACGTCGAGGATTCGAGTCTCTCTCATCCCAAATTTTTATCATTTTTTTTGGAAGAAATTATCAGAATTAAAAAAATATATAATTTCATTTTCAGTAAACAAGCTAAAAAATATATATTTTCATTTTCAGTAAAAAACAAGCTTTGTCTAGTTGGAGAAAGACAAGTTATTTGTTGGAAATGTCATAGGTTCTATTCCCATTGATGTATTTATTTTTTATATTGAAAAATTGATTCAAATATTTTTATTAAAATATCTAAGACAAATTTATTGTTTGGTTCAATGGTGTAGTTATCCTTTTTAGGTAAAAGGGACCCGTGTCCGAATCCTGATGGATGAAAATTTATATTTTTCAATTTTTTTAATATAATTTAGATTTTTTACGGAAAAATTAATAAACAATTTTTTTAATAAATTATATATTCGCTGTTTTATTTAATAAAATCTATATTTTATATGGAAAAATTTATTAACCGTCACCATATATAAATATTGGTGACGAAATACTATGTCACTATTTACTATGAAAAAGTTAATGACGAAACTTAAAACCGTCATGAAAATTTTATATTATATGATCAATATTGATCGTCACTAATTAAAATGAAGATCGTCACCGAATAATATTGTGACGAAATAAGTGCGTCATTAAAAAATAATTATTAATCGTCACTATATATAAATATTGGTGACAAAAGAATGTGTCACTAATTACTATGAACAATTAGTGACGAAGCATAAAATTGTCATGAAAACTTTATATTACATGACCAATATTGATCATCACTAATTAAAATTAAGATCGTCACCGAAGTTTATTGTGACGAAATAAGTGTGTCATTAAAAAATGATTATTAATCGTCACTATGTCAATATTGGTGACGAAATAATATGTCACTAATTACTATGAACAATTAGCGACGAAACATAAAATTGTCATGAAAACTTTATATTATATGACGACTATGATCGTCACTAATTACAATGACGATCGTCGCCAAATAAAATTGTGACGAATTAAGTGTGTCACCAATTCTTTTTAATAATTAATGACAAAACATATAGTTGTCACAAAAATACTATTTTCCATGACGTTGAATATCGTCACTAATATTATGAATATCGTCACCAAAGTTTATTGTGACGAATTTCTTATTTTTGTCATGAAAATTTTGAATTAGTGACGAAAAAAACATCAGTGGTGACAAAAAAAAAATTGTCACGAATTCTCACTTTTTAGTGACGAAAATTAAATTTGTCACCTTTAGGTGACATATTGTGACAAATTTTGTGTCGTCTCAAAAAAATTCGTCACGGAATGTGGGATTTCTTGTAGTGACATATGAGGATCCAGAAGGGCTTTCAAACCCAATACCCTTCTTATCAGTTGCCTTTCGAAAGTAGTTTTTTATTTCATCAACATTTTGAGAAGCTTTTCCAAAAACCTCTACTTGCTTTCGCAAACTGTCCTCACTTTGTTTCAGACTCTCATGTTGTCGGAAGAGTTCATGAAACTTAGATTGAAGGACTTTGAGATCATCAGTTTGCTGTTTGTTGATAGCTAGTTAATCCTTAACCAGTTTTCCCTGATTAGAAGAGCTGACTTTTAGAAACTCTAGTTCTGTTGTCATCTTCTGAATAGTCTCAACTGATTTCAGTTCAGCTGCTTTTCTTAAGGAATTATCCTTAGCAAGACTGATGTTCTCAGCCCTTAGCTTATCGTTCTCAACTTCCACTACAATATAAGTATTTATTGCATTAGAGAGATCATCAAGCAATCGCTCATTGATGAGCTGCAGGTCAATCTCTCCCGCAGGTGTGCTGGGCACAGCAGGTGTGGAAACAGAAACAGAAGACACAGAAACAGGGTTAGAGATTACCTCAGATGGAGTAACTTCATTGGCCATGAGATAGATATCGTCGTCAGATGAGAATATCATATCGTTGAGGTCATCGACGCCATCAGTTGTGGTCATCAGACAGAAGCCTTCGACAGATGAGTAACCAGATTCATTCGAAGGCAGATAAGACTCATCGATACCTGATGTATCAACAACCATGGCTTTTCTATCTCGGTATCGTTGCTCTCTTCTGTTGCATCTCTTCTCTTTCCTTTGGAGTCAGGTCAGGGCAGTCAGCACTGTAATGACCTGGTTTCTGACAGTTGAAGCACGCTCCAAGTTCTCCAGAATTTTGTCTGCCAGGTGAATCATTTCTCTTGTAGGATCTGTCAGGTGACTTCCTATTCTGCCTTTAATCAGAACTCCTTCTTTCTGATCTGTTGTCTCTTCTATCATCAGAACGATCATCTGTCTTTGCTTCCCTTTGGTCATCTCTATGATCGTCTCTTCTGTCAACAGAACGATTTCTTTCTTGCGATCTATCAGTAGATCTCCTATTTCTTCTGTTGTTCTGATAGTATTTATAGAACTTCCGATGTTTTCCCATTTGAACATTAGATCTTTCCAGCTTTCTGGTCAGCAAGACAATTTCTTCAGCCTGACTCACAATCGTTCCTACTGGTTCAGGCATTCTTGCACTGCTACTGGTTGCCTGAAATACAACAGCTTTCGATGAATTTGATGCAGCTTCAGCAAGAACTTCTTCTGCTCTAGGATTCCTTTCTTTCAGGTCATACTCGTGAGCTTTCAAACTGAGGAACAACTTGCTTGGCTTCAGAGTAGCAAGATCATGGATATCTTTGATCATTGTCACCTTCATGTCTCATTTCTTCTGTAGGGACCTCAGAATCTTATAATTGATGTCCTTTATCTGACATAACTCGGCCCAGATCACAAAGTCTGTTGACTCCCATGGTGATCCTTCCATCGAACTGATTGATGGTCTCATTAGGTAGCATTCTGAGTTTGTCAAAGTTAACCATTTCAGCTTGCAATCTGCTTTCCTTTATAAGATGATTTCGTTGACATATTTCAGCCAACGTATCCCATACTTCCTTAGCTGATTGCAAGTACTTAACTTTCTCCTTTGTTGTCGCGTCCATTGTCTTCATGATAAGATGCTTGGCTACTGTATCCAAAATGGATAACTTTCTCTCTTCTGCATCCATCAGAGAAGGACTCTTTCTGACACGTGCACCAACACCATGATCTGGATCTTTGTTATCATTATTTGGATTCGTATGATATATGATGATTGGTCCTCGTTCCAGAACTTCCATCATTTTGTTACTGATTGAACCCAGATGCTTCCCCATGAAGATCTTCCTGTCGGCATACTCATCGACATTGAACTTGGGCAGATCGTGATACATACCCGAAGTATTATCCATGCTGAATGATAGGTTTGAAAACAGATGAGCTTTTAAAATAGGTTTTTCAAGATCTGTTCAAGTGACCACAATGGTTATTCCTCAAGAACCAATGATACTCAAAGCCAGTGGTCCATAGAACCACTGCCCTGATACCACTTGTAGGTCCCCAACGGGTTTTCATGAGGGCAGAAGTCTAGAGGGGAGGGGTGAATAGACTTCTGAAAACTTTTGCGTGAGATCAGGTGTGATAAACAAGTTACCTTATCAGAGTGCGTGTGAATCAGTTTGGACTGATATCCAACTTACTGATCGCCTGAGGGCAGATCAGATTGGTGTCTATCAGTTTAACTGATGTGCGGAAGCTAAGTTTTACCCGCGTGAAAAACCAGTTTGTTAAATCAGAATTCTAAGTTATCTATTTTGAATCAGATGACGAAGGGTCAAACTGATCAAACCAGTAGCTTCGTCAAACCTGATACAGACTCAGAATATGCATGCAAAATACAAACAAGTAGTGTGCAGATAGTGTAAATCTCGTAAATCAGATAATGCACACCAGATTTTTATAGTGGTTCGGACAACTTGTCTTACGTCCACTCTTCCCTATCAGCAGGGGCACCAACTAACCAAGTGGACTTAGATTAATGTGTTAGTCCAACACAGTACAACAGATGTTTCAAGAGTTCTCACTCAACCAATCCCAGAGATGAGAACTAGAAACCCTAGTCTGAAATCTTGCTAAACAAACTTAACCTAACTTTAGTTTGGATATAAGATTTGTTATGTTCCAACTGGAATTCTATCCTAGTATATGAATAGCCTAAATCTAGAGGATGAGAATTCTTGCTAAGAACCTATGGGATGAACACTTAGAATATTTGTTTGATCTTGTGTTCTTGGTGTGAAAATGTAGCTTTGCTTGAGCTTGTGGATTATTTCTGTAACCTTACTATGAAGGTTGATCCCATATTTATAGACATGAAATCAACTAGCCGTCGGAGAGCAATTCGAATTTTGGTCTATTTTAGGTAGGTTTGCAGGCCCGATTTGATGTGTGCAGAGGCGGCATGGCCGAAAGCATGTATGCTTGTCCTTTCTAGTCGTTTGACTCTGAAGCAATTCATCCTGCAGTTGTCAGCTCCGTACATCCATGTCTTGCTCTCATTGCTTATCAAGTACACTTGTTGAGTGTTTGATTTACCAACTTAGGTTGACATTCTTCATTTCTGATTAACTCGTATGACTTAGTGATCTTCCTCGTTGTCACCGATTTGGTTATCGATCGATCGACCGATCGATCACTACCTAATTGAGTCTTCTGATGCAGGTTGTCTTAACGCAACTTGCAGACTCTTCTTAACTTCTTCTGATGTAGGTCTTTTGGTCTTCTGAGTCTTGTTACCTGGTGATCATCTGATCTCCAGGTCTTCTGATCCTTCAGTATGTTACCTGATCTTCTGATTTTCACCTGGTTATATGTATAGCTGATCTTCTAATCTTCAAGAGACCTAACCTATACATATTGAGTTTCCCCTCAATATGTGACCTATTTAATACATCAGCTGTCTATACATCTCAGCTAGTCATTCTAACCTGATTTCTAATTCATCAGTCAGCTAACAGGTCTGTCTGGTCCTATTACAACATGTTTTGGAACTTCCATCAAAACTACAAATTTTCCAACAGTATAAATTTTGAAGATGAATTACTATACTCTTCATAGAATTGCAGAATTCTAAAATAAAGGATATTATTGTATAAAATACGTCGGACGTTAAAATAAAGATCATGTGCCTAGATGTGATTTTTAAAAGCACAAATCAAGTGTTTTCTTGTTCCTACACTCATATATGAAGAAACAAAAAATCCCAATAAGAAAAGGGAATTGTATATCTCAACTTAGATTTCCTAGTTCAGATAGATAACCTGAAAAAACAAGACAAAACAAAACAGAGAGTTTATATATATATATATATATATATATATATATATATATATAATATGATTAAGAGAAGGAGATCCCGCCTTTCACGTCCAGAGGCCAAATATCAAAGATTCTCATTATTTTTTCTATAGATGATTGACAACGACGGAAGAAAAAGTCGATGGTAACAGCTTCGTGAGGGAGTAAAGGAATGAGGTCTACAATGAAAATATCCCTAGTGTAATAAAATAAACGAATGATAAATATTAAAATTTAAATAATAAATAACTGAGGTAAAAAATTTGAAAACTAATAATACCATAAATAACATTTCATAGAAATTCAGAGATTTAAAAGTAGATAATCATATAAATATGAGGATATAGAGATTTACTAGGTCAAATTATTCATATGCAATTGCATAATGCTACCATGAATATAAGCTATATGCATTTTCCTACAACTCAAAGAGTAAATTTGCTTCACGTATTTTCCTACAACTCAAAGAGAGAATTTGCTTCACAACCCATCAGCCATCAATATCATAATTAAATTAAAGAAGAAAATAAGTAAGAATAAAAAAATAATATATAATTTTTAAAAAATTAATAATTCTTAAAATTACATATATAAAATAGGGATAATTTTGTAAAATATGTATCAATTGATTTTTCATGCTATATTTTGAATTTTTAATTTTATTTAATTCAATCTATAGAAATCTGAATTATTCTATTTAGAAAAAACAAATAGGTACAATAAATTGAAATAGAAAAAAAAATTATACTAATATAAAAATAGGATAGTCTCCTATAAAAAAAAATCGCCCATCAACTTATGGATCTCCCCACTCTCTCTCTACGCTTTCTCCACAATTTACTATCTCTTTTTTAAATAACTACCCTTCCCTTTAAATAAATATTTATTCAATAAATACATATAACTTTATATTCAGTATAAATATATACCCTTATTGGTGTTTCCAGATTCTGAATTTCTAGATATCGACGACTCTTGACGTTAAATTTTTTTTTGGGCTATTGTTTTTGGATTAATCGTTTTGGGCTATTCTCAAATTGCACCAAAACTGCTCTAAGTCTGAGATGATTTTTAATTCTCTTCGAGCACGATCTTATAGTTCATATATATACATGGGCCAAATTTTTTATTTGACTTCTACTTTGGCGGCTGTTGTTTTAACATTGTTAATTTTATGTTTAAATAAGCATTTCTTTATTGTATGATTTTGGAAAAGAAAAAAATATTATACACTAATTATGTATTGATTTAAGAAATATATTTAATTGAATTAAATTAAGTTTTTGTGTTGTGCCAACACAAATGTTTGGTCTGCATACAGTGTCTAGAATCAAATTATTACATATATTTTAATATATTTTTATTGTATTGTAAATGTTCTATCGGTTGGTGAATGTTAATATATGTTCAAATTAATTTTACTATACAGTTCATATTTACATTATTTGTTGAAAAGAACATGACGAAAACTTGTACAGCGGAACACAATCTAGCAAAAACAATATTAGGGGTGTATTCAACTGAGATTCTATTCGACTTTTTTTGGATTTTAAAAAGTCAGTGGATTTAGAAAATCCATAGACTTCAGAGTTTGACTGGCTTTTTTTTATTAATTTTATATTGATTTTCATAGACTTGATAGGATTGTAGAATACACTTTTTTTATTAATTTATTGGGTTTTTCTAATAATTTCACCAAATAATAAATTTCACAAAATTTGTGTAGCAATATTACCAATAAACATAAAGAAATGTAGGGTTTCGCACTGTCTTCTCTCTGTTCGTCGGATTACAAACAGGTTCATCATTTCCTTCACGTCTGCGGATTTTAATTATTCCTTTTAGATGTCTATCAACCTCATCTCTTTCTTCATCCATTGAGGAAACTACCAGCACACCACTTCCAAATTTTGATTATGTTGAATTAGTCTGTTGGGAAATTTATAGTTTGATGAAAGTTCCCAAACAGTTGTGATAGGACCAGTCAGACCTGTTAGCTGACTGATGATCTAGTAATAAGACTAAGATGACCAGTTGATAACTGTTATATAGAGCAACTGATGTAAAGGTAGATAGGTCACACATTGAGGGGGAACTCAATGTGAGTAGTCTAAGTCTTGAAGTCTTGAAGATCGGGATTCATCTGAGAAAAAGAAGAAGACTAGAAGGTCATAAGATCAGCTAGTCAGATAACCAGGTGAAGATCAGAAGATCAAGTAACACGCTGAAGAATTAGAAGACCTGAAGATTAGATGACCACCAGGTAACAAGACTCTGAAGACCTACATCAGAAGAAGTGAAGAAGAGTCTGCAAGTTGTGCTAAGACAGCCTGCATCGGAAGACTCAATCAGGCAGACTGATCAGTGGACTGATCAGGTCAGCTCAAATTAGGTGACAACCAGAAGTTCACCAAGTCATACGAGTTCATCAGACATGAAGAATGTTAACCTAAGTTGGTAAATCAAACACTGAATAAGTGTACTTGATAACCAATGAGAGCAAGACATGTATGTACGGAGCTGACATTGCAGGACGAGGTACTTCAGAGTTCAACGGCTAGAAAGGACAAGATTATACGCTTCCGGCCATGCCGTCTCTGATCACATCAAATCAAGTCTGCAATCCTACCTAACATAGATCGAAATTCGAATTTCTCTCCAACTTCTAGTTCAATTTCGTGCCTATATATATGGGATCAAACCTTCATAGTAAGGTTACGGAAATAATCTACAAGCTCAAAGCAAGCCAAATTTCCGCATGAAGAACACAAATTGAAGAATATTTCTAAGTGTTCATCCCATAGTTCTTAGCATAAAAATTTTATCCTTCAGCCTTAGGCTACTCAAATACTAGGATAGATTTCCAGTTGGAACATAACAAATCCTATACCCAAACCAAAATTCAGGTTAAGTTTGTTTAGCAAGATTTCAGACTAGGGTTTCTAGTTCTGATCTTTGGGATTGGTTGAGTGAGAACTCTTGAAACGTATGTTGTACTGTGTTGGACTAACACATAAAACTAAGTCCAGTTGGTTAGTTGGTGCCCCTACTGATAGAGAAGAGTGGACGTAGGACAAGTTGTCCGAACCACTATAAAAATTTGGTGTACCTTATCTGATTTACCTGCTTTACACTATCTGCACACTACTTGTTTGTATACTGCATGCATATTCTAAGTCTGAATCAGATTTGCATCAAGCAACTGATCTGATCAGTTTGACACTTTGTCATCTGATTCAAAACAAATTTAACTTAGAAATCTGATTTGAGAAAACTGGTTTTTCACACGGGTAAAACTTAGCTTCCGCACATCAGTTAAACTGATAGACACCGAACTGATCTGCCCTCAGGCGATCAATAAGTTTGATATCAGTTCAAACTGATTCACTCGCACTTTGATCAGGTAACTTGTTTATCACACCTGATCTCACTAAAAAGTTTTCAGAAGTCTATGTTGGAATTTAGAGGCACGTAAACACGTAATACATGCGCAGCGGAAATAAACAGTTTACCAACAACGAACAATTAATTGCATAATTAAATATGAGTAAACATAAACAGAATTCTTACAGCAATTCGTACATGGATTCCTCAACTATGGTATCCACGTAGCAGTCGTTTACTAATTTACACAGATCTGCCAGCGTTGAATCCCCGAGAAAAATTTGCTAGGAAAATTCTAACTTAGAGATTTTTTGGAGAAAATATGAACTCACGTATTATGAATTCCCAAGAGCTCATATATATAGGAGAGACTCGGCTTAAATCTTAAGCTAACCTTTATTAGGAAAAATCCTAATAAAATAAATCACTTAGATTTATTTCCCACATATAAAATCTCTACGGATTTAATTCCATGTATATAAAATCTCTATGAATTTGATTCCATGTATATCAAATCTCTACGGATTTAATTTCATATATATTAAATCCTATAATAATAATATTCCATATATTATTATTGGGAATTCTATTTAATTAAATCTATTTTATTCAGGATGAAAAGTGGAAAGAAAGTAGGAATGAGGTTATAATTTGCTCATTATCTATATAGATTAAGAATGGTGTGGTCACATATTTATTAAATTATCTTTCATGGTCCATATTATCTTGCCTCGTAAAATTGAGGTACATGAGGCAGCATTGCAGGATTAGGCCAACCCTTGTTTAAAAACTTGTTGACAAAAAAGAATGTCAGACTTCACTTGAAGAGCATATTATTGAAAAGCTGCAAAAGCTCAGCTGATATTCAAAATTGAAGTATGCCATATACCTGAACTATAAACATCGATCTGGGAGGGATCTTCATATAATGGCCTAGCCTGAAGTCACTGAGAAAAGAAACAGCATGTGCCATGCTCATGTAGCCATAGGTTTTAAAGCAGACATTAGCGATTGGTCTTCCTGGGTATATGAAGCCCATAACATACTCCGTGATTATATTCAACCCAGGTGTCTGCAGATAAAACATGTTTAGATTTTTGCATCAAAGAGGAAATATGATGAAGTTGTCAGTTACTATATACATCTTTATATGTGTTTGTGTTCATGTGCATTTTATAGGTTTGGTACTGATGAGACAACTCTTTTCTTTCTCAGTCACTCGAGCTGTCATAATTGATACCGGACCCTTGCATTTTAGAAGAGGAATGTTGATGAATGTAGACTTAGTCTCTCAATCACCTGGTTCGTTGTGGCTGTAATGATGCTGATTGGAAGTGTGAATATGAAGGCAATGAGACTAGCAAAGACAAGCCCCCACCATGGCATCTGAACTTGGTCTTTCAAGAAGATGCAGAGTATTAGAGAAGCTGCAAGTGTCACTGCTAGTAATATATAGAACCACCAGGAAGGTATGTCCTTGTATCTGCGCATGAGTCTTGTATGGATGTCCACCTTTTCCTTGTATGAAGCACGATATCTTGTGTAAATTTCCCTGAGGTTTACAAATTTAAAAGCTATTCAGTACTTTGTCAAGTTTAATATAATGAACTACCAACTGTTCTGGTATCTGGATCTTGTAGTATAGAAATCCATATGTGAAAGACCACTCAATACTTTCCAAATATCATGCTCTAATAGGAGTGCAGGGGACATGTATAAAAGCTGCCCCCTCTACCTCAGTGATAAAATTGTAAAATGCTTATTTCATGACCTCATAGATAGCTCAATACAAATAAATATACGATTTAGGCATTTAGCAGACTGTTATGGCACGATTATGCATTACCTTTATACTTTCTGACGTTAAAGACACATTTTACTAATTAAACAATCAAAACACCCTGCTTAAGAGAGTGATTTAGAGATTTCTTTTAGAAACTAGTTAAATCTTTAACATACTTGAAAGTTGAACATCATTTGTCAACCAGTTAGTGATGTAATTTTATCCTCGGTCTGAAAGCTCACGAATATGATCTGAAAGAGAGGAATCCTGGATCAGAAGAAGTTCCTACTAAAGCTGCATCAAATTAAATTTAAAAGGTGTTGCATTTCGTGTAACCATGAGCAAAGGCAAGAATGCCCGAACCAAAGAGGAAGGATTGTGAGTCAAATTCAAGAAATTGCCTTGCCTCAATTTAAAGTCGAAAGGTCTAATGTTCAAATGGGAAAATATCGGAAGTTTTTTCTATCAGAACAACAGAGAAGAGATGGGAGATCTACTGACAGATCACAAGAAATGAATCGTTCTGATGACAAAAGAGATGACCGAGAGAAGAAAAGAGAGATGATCGTTCTAATGATAGAAGAGACAACATATCGTAGAGAAAGGAATTCGATAATGTGTGTTGGGAAATGAATTTAATAAAGAGGATTTTGATTAGATCCCAAAACCCCGAAAATGACATGTTCAGATAATCTTGATAGATGAATCAGATTCAGCTTTTAGAGTGTTCAGATATTATCTCGCACCGTATAGTCGGCAGATATAGAACAAAGTTAGTTTTACTCAAGACTCAAGAAGAAACCGAGATATCAAGACTCAATGAGGATACGAGATATCAAGACTCAGAGGATATCGAGAACCCAAGACTCGAGAGAAACCGAAGACTCGAGAAATATCAAGACTCGAGAACATACCGAATGCTCAAGATATCCCAATGTTCCGAGGCACCGGTTGGAATATAGCCGATGGAATCCAAATGACGTGGACCAACGAGAGGAAGAGAACCAAAGGAAAAAGTCGCAGAACTTACAAAAGAATAGTATGGATTTGAATGTGATTCTCCAACGGTAACATTCAAATCCACACTATAAATACAAGTTCTTCCTTCATTATCGGTGTGTGGAAGTGCTAAAAAGATAGCAACAATGCTACAGAGCCAAAGAGTGTTATAGCCAAAGATTCCCACCCTAGAACACAAGTCTATAGATATACAAATATATTCAAAGAGTGTTCTAGAACCCAATCTAAGCAACCCACGATGTATCATAAGCTTAGAGAGATTTTCCCAACCTTAAAGATTGAGGCTAAAACCATTGTAAGGGAAAATCTCACCATAGTTGGAGACAACACCAAAACCCAAACCCAAAGGGTGAAGTGAGGTAGTTGTTAGGCAAACCCGAGTGAGGGTGATAAGTCCCGCTGGAGTGTGAACTCGTTAAACATCTCAGAGGCGATCCCGTGGAGGGTGATAAGTCCCGAGGCGAACCCGAGAGGGGTTATAAGTCCGGGCCGAGTGTGAGCTCTCAGAAATATCTATTGCAATCCCGTGGAGGGTGATAAGTCCCGCTTGAAGGAATTTCCCTAGAGAGGGAGAGTGGATGTAGGACTGGTTGTCCGAACCACTATATATTGCTGTGTTGTTTACTGCTTTATGTTTATACTTGTCATACGCATTCGTTTATAAGCAAAGCACACACACGAGCTCAAAAGTTTAAAAAATTGGAACACTCTGCCCTCATCCCTGTTTTATATGCACCAAATTAAAACGTCTTGCTTCCGCACGCGCAAAATAGGTTTTCCCACCGGGACCAACAAGTGGTATCAGAGCAGGTGCTCAAAAGATTACTTTTTCAATGTTTTCGCCTGAGCAGATCTTTCTTTTTAAAACCTATCTCTGATCTGATATCAACAAGCGGTACCAAGGAAACAGAAAGTTTTACACAACAATGGAATAATAGAACTTTTCATTGATAAAGACCCGAAGGTCAGGTTACATTACAAGTTACAAATGCAAGAAAACCTGGAGGTCAATACATAACTCTAAACCCTAAACCCTTAAGCCATATCCCTAAACCCTCATCCTAACCCAAGTGGAGCAGGGAAAGAGAGAGATTTTTAAATATGATGCTCTCATTTTCCCCCACTTAACAAGGGTGAGAGAGGCTTTAAAGAAGAAAATCCCAAGGCGCTCGCAGAAGCTGAAGATCAAGAAAATGGAGCGAGAGCGGCCTTGATAGGATTTTTAAAGCCAGGAGCCCCAAGAAAGAGTCGATGGGGCTCTCCAAATAAGAAATGGTGAGGTGATATACGAAGATCACCGTTATCGATCAAGATCGTATATCAAACTCACGCGCTCATTTTCGGACTAAGTCTGCTGATGATAGTCACGTCATAACGATAGACACACAAGGTGCATACGGTTAGGAGAAGTGTCTTCTCGGTTGCAACAATGAAACCGCCGCCATGGTGGAAGAGAAGCTTTTGCAACGATCGTATGTGAAATCGTTAGCGATGACGAAAAGCAGCAATAATAAAGATGAACAGAGTTGATTTGAGAAGATGAAATCATGGAAAAAGGGGTAAAAGTGTTTGCCGGAAGTCTCACCGGAAACAAGGGTTCACCAGGAATACATGATTCTACAAAGATATGTATGGTGAATGAGTTATGTTGTGTAAAACATTGGTCCAATTTATAGAGGCCAAGCAAAGGGTGCGATGCAAATTTGAGTTCTCAAAGCCTATTTTAGAAAAATTTGCATCACAAGGACAGCGTGTAGAAATCACGCGACCGATAATTGGATAAAGTTACGGCGGATTGACATATCGAGTGTATCAGACGATATCTACGCATGTCAAATCGCACCAACTTAGGGAAGAGAGTCTACTACTCTGCACTACGTTCGGCAAAGAATATTTTCCAAGAATTGTCTTAATCTGAGAAGAATCAGATTAGGTCAACAAAAATCTGATTACATACAAAGCTGATCAAATGAAGAAAATCAGCTGAGCTTGAAAACTTCACCAAATCAGATATATCGGTCTATATCAGTTGAAAGGGGAACTTCAACTTGAGGGGGAACTCACGGAATCAAAAGTAAATGATTGAGATCAGACGAGGCTGCAGACAAGACTGATCAAAATCAGATGAGTTAGATGAGTTCCGGAGTGAACTGATGAGCCGCGGCGTAATCGAAAATGAAGAAAAGCTAAAGCCAAAAGAAATCGGGAAGAAAAGGTTGCAAATCAGAAGATGAGCGAAAGAGACTGATCAAGATCAGACGTGATCGAGATCAGATATGATAAACCTGATATGCTAACCTGATATAATGACCTGATGCTATTCTGATATGTTGATCTAAAGAAGTGTTGATCTAATCAGTCGAACTGATCAGATCAAGCAAAAAGGAAATCAGATAGCATGAGTGAAAAGAATACTGATGGCTCAGTAAATAAAGTGGACTGAGACTCAGTATAGGTCAAGAGACCTGAGGGTCAGGATGTCTGAAATCAGAAGAAACTGAACTCAGTCAGCATGAGTATCAAGATATACTGATCGGACAAAAGTCCGTAGAGAAGAAGAGGAATGAGGAGTCGAACAGAAGACAGAAGACCGAAGACCAAGACCGAAGACTTGTAATTCTTTATGTTTGTGTCTTTATTTCTTTAATAAGTTCATTGTAATTTGTAACTGATAACATACAATCAATGAAACTTTTATCTTTATGCTCAAAGATAATACCTCATTATCTTTTTTACATGTCTTTTATTTAGATATGCCTGATTGAATGTCTCTGATCTGATTATATGCTCATATATAAGGGAAACTATATGATGCTATAAGAAATTACTTAAGTATTTAGTAATGATCTATTTAGAAAAGATTCATTACTAAAGAAATTTGTTGAATGTTTTTAAATTGATTGGAGACTTACCTTTCTTGTAATAGGAAAAACTGAAACCTGAGTATAGGTTATATGTTTGTAACAAGATAGGTTTTGCATCATCAAAAAGGGGAAATTGTTGGGAAATTAATTTAATAAAGAGGATTTTGATTAGATCCCAAAACCTCTCGAGTATGACATGTTCAGATAATCTTGATAGATGAATCGATTCGGTTTTAGAGTGTTCGGGATATTATCTCATGATCGTGTATAGTCGGCAGATATAGAACAAAGTTTAGTTTTAAGACTCAAGAAGAAATCGAGATATCAAGACTCGATGAGATACCGAGATATCAAGACTTCAAGAGATACTTGAGAACCCAAGACTCAGAGAACCTGAAGACTCAGAGAAACTGAAGACTCAGAGAAATATGAAGACTCAGTAACATACTGAATGCTCAGTATATCCTGAATGTTCCGAGGCACTGAAGCTGAGGAATATAGCCGTTGGAATCCAAATGACGTGGACCAACGGAGGAAGACAACCAAATAGGGAAAAAGCAGAACTTACAAAGAATAGTATGGATTTGAATGTGATTCTCTCCAACGGTAACATTCAAATCCACACTATAAATACAAGTTCTTCCTTCATTATCGTGTGTGGAAGTGCGAAAAAGATAGCAACAATGCTACAGAGTCAAAGAGTGTTATAGCCAAAGCTTTCCCACCCTAGAACACAAGTCTATAGATATACAAATATATTCAAAGAGTGTTCTAGAACCCAATCTAAGCAACCCACGATGTATCATAAGCAGAGAGATTTTCCCAACCTTAGCATTGAGGCTAAACCATTGTAAGGGAAAATCTCACCATAGTTGGAGACAACACCAAAAACCCAAACCCAAAGGTGAAGTGAAGGTAGGTTGTTAGGCAAACCCGAGTGAGGGTGATAAGTCCCGTTAGAGTGTGAACTCGTTAAACATCTCAGGGCGATCCCGTGGAGGGTGATAAGTCCCGAGGCGAACCCGAGAGAGGGTTATAAGTCCGATTCGAGTGTGAGCTCGGTAAATATCTATTAGGCAATCCCGTGGAGGGTGATAAGTCCCGTTTGAAGGAATTTCCTAGAGAGGAGAGATGATGTAGATCGGGTTGTCCGAACCACTATATATTGTTTGTGTTGTTTATTGCTTTATGTTTATACTTGTCATACGATTCGCTTATAAGCAAAGCACACACACACGAGCTCAAAAGTTTAAAAAATTGGAACACTCTGCCTCATCCCTCGCTTTTATATGCACCGAAATTAAAACGCCTTGCTTCCGCAGACGCCAAAAAATAGGTTTTCCCACCGACCAACAACAAACAAATCGAAGTCACCGACAGATCTTATAGGAGAAATGATGACTCACCTTGCGCATTTATGTTGGAATTTAGAGTCACGTAAACACGTAATACATACGCAGTGGAATTAAACAGTTCACCAAGAACGAACAATTAATTGCATAAAAGATTACAATAATCATAACGAGAAACCTTACAGTAATTCGATAACAGATTTCTCAACTATGGTATCCACGTAATCCCCGTGAACAGATCTGCACAGATTTGTCAGTGTTGAATATGAGACGGAATTTTCTAGGAAAAATCATATTCTAGATTTTATGGAGAAACTAGGTTTTCTTGTTGTAGTAAATAATGAATCTCGGGAAGTCATATATATAGGAAGAGACTAGCTTAAATCTTAAGCCATCTTTTTTAGGAAGATAATTCATAATCTTGCAAAACATATCTCAAAGATATGTTTTTCCCTACGGATATTTTTCTACAATAATATTCCATAATATTATTTGGGATTCCTATTTAATTAAATCTAATTTAATTAAATAGTAATAATAATTAATTTTAAATTAATATATTATTAATTCTCCATAAATTAAATATTAAATCCAATTTAATACTTAATCAACCAACTATAATCCGTACACGGGAGTTACTTGTTGTGTGACCCATAGGCCCTCATATATCGAGCGATTAGTCAAACTAAATCGAAACCATAGACAATAAATCGACATTCTCAATATGAGGTGCTATGAAAACGTCACCTTCCGTAACTATAACATGGGCTATTACGGTTTCCATATTTCATTTACGAATACTCGATTAGTCCTGAACATGATGAAGTGTTTATTCAAATAACTTAATCATTTTATCTCCAATCACTAATTGTTCACTTATGTCACACTTGGCCACAAAGTCCAAGTTGACATGCATTGGCCAATAACTTTGATCCAATTATGATGAGAAGGTGAGTATTCTCTCTAAATCCACTTTGAGGAAGGAATCATTTTCTTGGCTCAACTACCACGCACATGCACTTCGTGATGAACCCAATCCAAGCCATATCTACCCATGAAAGGGTGCAAGCGTCGGTCATGGTCAAAGTTCATCACTCCACACATGTCGCGTATATGACGCCAAGACAAAAGAAGTATCGCATCGCTCCCACTAACCGAGACACCCGTGAGACACATATAGTTGAACTACATCAAACAATTTCTCGGATGGGTATACCAATACCCTCTAAGGTATTTTGTGCATCCATCATGAGATACCTAGTATCTCGTAGTAAGTGAGATCTTACTACACTCTCTAAGAGTATGATGCAGATCGCGACACCAATCTCCATTGCATCATCAATATCCCTTTCTTGATGATCCTTGATCGAGGCTATTTGAGAATCATGCTTAAGTCATCTGAGTTATCACATACTCAATGACAGCAGTGATTCAGGGGAACACAGATAAGAACAAATGCAAACAATCAAACATAATATTCTAATAAGAGTAATGACATACATTTAATATTAAATAAACAATAATATTAAACCAACACTGAATATTATCTTAGTATTATGTCCATACAAAGGATTGTCTCTAGGACACTAACACTAATAATCTCTCACTTGAACTAGAGCCAATCACCTACATGCCTAACCCCTAGGCCATTGAAATGTCTAGTGTGTACATGAACACTCAAAGCTTTGGTGAAAGGATCATCCAGATTATCGTCCGTGGGTACACGTTCTAACTCTATCTCTCCTCTAGCGATTATCTCTCTTATCAAGTGATATCGCCTCGATGTACATGCTTGATTACATTATGGATATTGATTCCTTAGCTTCCGCAACAACACCAATGTTGTCACAATACAACTTTATTGGACTGCTGGCACTCGGAACTACCCCTAGTTCACTTAAGAACTGTTTTATCCAGACAGCTTCTTTGGCAGTTTCCGCCGCAGTGATAATGTACTCAACTTCGGTTGTTGAATCTGCGATAGTCTCTTGTTTGGAATTATTCCAACTAACCGTCCCACCATTGAGAGTGAACACATAGCTTTGGTGGGATTTGTAATCATCACAGTTAGATTGAAACTTCAAGTCGGCATAACCCGGCAACTAGCTAGCTCTGTTGTCCTCCATGGACCAAAAAACAATCTTTAGTACGCGTCGAGATACTTAAGAATGTTCTTGACAAAGAATCCATTGGAGATTCACCCGTTATTCGTGGTATCTACCAATGGTCTTGACAAATGAAAACCACATCCGCCTAGTGCAAGTCATAAATACGACATGATGGATCCAATTGCAGATGCATATGGTATATCCTTCATGCCCTGGATATCAGCTTCTGTAGAAGGACAATCCTTCTTAGACAGCTTTATCCCATGACATGCAGGAAGAGAACCTCTCTTAGAGTTCTCCATCGCAAATCACTTCAACACCTTGTCTATCCCTATGGATCTTGATCCCTAAGATGTAGCAGGCTTCACCAAGATTCTTCATCATGAAGGTGTTGGGGAATTAATTGCCTTGATCTATTCGGGAGAATATTTAAATACAAATTTAATTCTAACAATTATTACAAATATGAATTTATCCTATATTAATTCAAATAATAATTCAAAAACAAATCATGCATATAAATAATTCACATAAAGCCTACGCATGCGGAATTGCTTGGAGTTTAGTGAACTAACCTCTCGGAGTGACAACCGTTGAAAAGATGGATCCCGTTCACACGAACACACCAAAAAGCCTTCTCAAGTATTCTCTTGTCCTTGTCCGACAATCCGGTGGTAAGATGCTTTCATGAACAATTAACAAAAGGAAAAATAAAATTATGTTGCACCACCTTTGTGGATTTCTAATTTTTCCAACACATGGAATTACTTTGGGGATGAAAAATTCATCCCTATTTATAGAGATAGGGTGGCGATTTTTTTTGGCTAGGACTAAGGGTAGAAAATATCTTTTTTTTTTATCTTCAAGAAATCTTGAATATATCTAATATATTATTTTCTCCATATTTAAAATATTCCATAAAGATCCCACCTTCTCTTGTTATGGGAATTTTCGAAAAATTAAGGGATAAAGAATCCAAGATTTGGATCTTCTTGAATTTATGAGATATCCTTGTATTGCAAGAATACATATCTTCCATAATATCTTTTCAAGAAAATCAAGAAAATCTTTCCTTCCCTTTATTTTCTCAAATTTTCGAAAATTGCTTAATAAATAACCAAGTGGGTGATTTCTTGAATTTAATGAGATAATCTTGTATTCCAAGAATACATATGTTCATTCCATAAAAAAATTCAAAGAAAATCTTTCTCCCTCTTTTATTTATTATTTTCGAAAAACATGGAAAAATAGCAACAATAATTTATTTTATTTTTAAACACCTTTTTCAGTTATTGAACTTTATCTTTGGGCTAATTGAGGGGCCTTTAGGAGAATTAAGATTGGACCTTCCAATGGACCTTGAATTTCCAATATTGAGCCACAATATTATTTAAGCCCATAAATATTAATTAATCCCACTACATAATTAATATTGCACTATCCATCTTAACCCATATTACTGTTAATATGGCTCCCGGTTATTATTTCCCGTGTTTAAGATTATCCAGTCCATTAATTAATTTAAGCCACTGAAATAGCGTCCACGTTAATTAATATATTTTTCCTCGTTCAGAACGGCTCAACATTATTATCCATACCGGAAACTAATTCCACTTGCAAGATTTAGTATGATAAAACTTCGAGCCTCCCAAGGACAAATCAAGCAAGATGTACTTGCACGCCTCTCCGATTAAATCTTAGCAATCGTCGTGTAACTAATAATATTACCCAAGATATAATGTATTGAATCACATTGATTCTCTACCCATCATAAGTCAAAGCAATAGTTATTAATTCCACACGATCCTTTTTAAGGAACGGAGATTAAGAAATAATGAACCACTGAGGTCTAATTCTTATATATTCAGTACTGAAGAATTTATCCTCCTGTAGGTCATATTCAGTCCATCATAATGCACTAGTGCAATCTCTTGGTCAAGACAAGCCAATCTGAGCCTTACACTTCAACCTTTCACGAATAGATTGTTCATATCCATCCGGGTTGTGAATTTCAGACTTTTAGTTACAAAGGAATGTTAATTTTTCTGTGATCTGGTATCACTAAATTAACTACAATGTAACACGTACTATTTATTGAATAGTTATGCAGTAAATATATGTAACATTTAATGATATTTAAAGCAACAGTGATACATAATTTATTTCAAAGAAATAAAACGAAATTCACTAGTTATACAAAAGTAAAGGCATACATTCCAAGATAACCCCAACAATCTCCCACTTATACTCAAAGTCCGCTTTTAAGTATACTTCAAAGACGCGTCTCGTGTAATTCTACGTGACATCTAATGTCACCTACACGAACCTAATAATATCTCTCCTACTTATACTCAAAGCAGATTGACAACGGTCTTGACACCCATTCCTTCCACATGTCTCTCGAATGTATTCTGAGGTAGACCCTTTGTGAATGGATCTGCTAGATTGACCGCTGAAGCGATCTTTGCCACCTCAATATCTCATCTCTTAACGATTTCTCGTATAATATGGTATTTCCTTTCAATGTGTTTCTGGCCTTGTGGGCTCTTAGTTCCCTTGAATTTGCAACTGCTCCGACATTATCACAATAGACCGCGATAGTGCTGGGCAAATTCGGAACTACGTCCAAGTCCACTAGGAAGTTCTTGAGCCAAACCGCTTCCTTCATGCTTCTGTGCGACTACATAATCGGCTTCCATGGTAAAATTTGTGATGCATTTCTGCTTAACGCTTCTTCATGTCATGGCTCCTCCCCCCATGCAAAACACACTACCCGAGGTAGATTTTCTAGAATCTAAATCTGATTGGAAATCCGAGTCCGTGTAACCGATGGGAATCAGACTGTCTGACTGATAAACCAACATTCTATCGCGAGTTCTCTTCAGATACTTCAGAATGTTTTTAACTGTAGTCTAATGTTCTTTCCCGGATCACTCGATATCTTGCTACCATGCCAATCGGCAAGCGGATATCGGCCTCGCATGCAAACATTGCATACATAAGGCTTCTGACAACCGAAGCATAAGGAACGTCTTTCATGTCATCTATCTCATTTTGCGTCTTAGGGCACATTTCTTTGGATAGATGTATTCCATGTCTGAAAGGTACAAAACCTTTCTTGGAATCTTGCATGTTGAATCGCTTCAAGACAGTATCTATGTATGAAGCTTGCGATAAACCTATCATCCTTTTCTTACGATCTCGAGTGATTTTGATCCCAAGGATGTGACCGGCTTCCCCTAAGTCCTTCATATCAAACTGTTTTGACAGCCATGCCCTTATGTCCGACAATACCTTTACATCATCTCTGATGAGCAGAATATCATCTACGTATAGTACTAAGAATACCAATGCAGTTTCGACAAGCGTTTTATACACACAACTCTCGTACTCATTTTGATTGAACCCATAAGACTTTATAACTTGATCAAAACATTGGTTCCAGGCACGGGATGCTTGCTTTAGTCCATAAATGGACTTCTTGAGCTTGCAAACTAGATGTTCTTGGCCTTTTTCAATGAAGTCTTCGGGTTGTTGCATATAGATTTCTTCTTCAAGACTTCCGTTGAGGAAAGCTGTCTTGACATCCATTTGATAGATCTCAAAATCGAGATGTGCAGCTATCGACAAGAGAATACAGATGGACTTAATCATAGCTACAGGCGAAAAGTTTCCTCATAGTCGATCCCTTAACTTTTTAGTGTAACCTTTTGCCACAAGTCTAGCCTTGAAGGTTTCCACCTTCCCGTCCGGTCCTCTTTTCCTCTTGTATACCCACTTGCATCCAATGGGTTTGACCCCATTAAGTGGTTCGACTAGCTCCCACACCTTATTATGATCTATAGAACCCATCTCGGCTTCCATTGCCGTTTGTCAAGAATCTGCATCCTTGTCTTGGATTACCTCATTGTAAGTCCATGGGTCTCGATTCATCTTCACTTTGGACCACGATTCGATGACTCTCCTATCCCCATGAATCTCTCGGCTGTCTAACAATACTCCAACTTCTGACGAGGTTCCGTTGTGTAAGTGTGTTGTTTGGTATGTCAACTTATGCAGTTGGCATTGAGGTAAGCCCCTTTAGATCATCTAAGGTAATCTCACTTTTGGGTTTTTTTTTTCATATAGTCTTCTTCCAAAAATCTAAAGTCGTCTTGATTACTGCTTTTTGATCTTCGGGACCATAGAACATACACCCTTTTGTTCCTGGGGTACCCTACAAACAACTTTAATTACGATCGTGGATCCAACTTACCGCTTCCTTGTCCAACACGTATACCGGACACCCCCAGATTTTCATGTGTCTTAAACTGGGCTTGCGCCCGGTCTACAACTCTTTAGGGGTTTTGGGAACCCATTTGGATGGCACAAATTTAGAATGTAAGCCGTTGTTTCCAAGGCGTGACCCCAAAACGATTTGGGTAGATCCGTATAACTCATCATTGATCTGACCATTTCTAAAAGAGTTTTGTTTCTTCGTTCTGCAACCCCGTTTTGTTGAGGGGTTCCGGGTGCAGTCAACTGGGATATAATCCCTTCATCTGACAAGTAGTTCAAAAAATCATCGCAGAGGTATTCGCCTCCACGATCGACATCATAGAGACTTGATCGTTTTTCCTATGATTCTAAGCTTGAGCCTTAAATTCTTTAAATTTATCTAAGGTCTTAGATTTATGCTTCATAAGGTAAATGTATCCATATCTTGAGTAATCATCGATAAAAGTAACGAAATACTCATAACCTCCTCTTGCTTTGATTGACATTGGACCACATACATCGGTGTGAACGATTTCTAACACTTCTTGGCTCTATTCCCCTTGGCTCCAAATGCCCTCTTGGTCATTTTACCCTCCAAACAAGATTCGCAAGTTGGAAATGGCTCAACCCGGAGACACTCCAATGAACCATCTTGAACCAACCTTTGAATCCTCTTTGGATTAATATGACCTAGTCTAAGATGCCATAGAAGTGTTTCGTTCACGTCTGATGAACGTTTTCTTTTATCCGAAACAGTCGATGTGTTATAGGATGCATTTCGTGAGTAGTGTGCACAGTTAATTGTGTAGAAATTATTCTTCAATGTTCCATGACAAATAAATTTATCATAAAGAGAAATGGTAACAACTTTATTAAAAGTAACCGAATATCCATCAAGAAAAAAGTTTAGAAACCGAAATCAAATTCTTTTCAAAACTAGGAACGTAAAGAACATCTCTCAAAATTAAACTTTGTCTTCAAAAGACAGGTGCACTTCTCCCACTGCTTTAGCTGCCACTCTCGTAGCATCGCCCAGTGTGATGAGGATCTCACTCCCACTACGTTGTCGAGTCTGCTTGAACCCCTGTAAAGTGAAACAAACATGATCAGTGGATCCCGTATCCACCACCCATAAATGGGAGGCATACGCCGCTAAACAAGTTTCAACAACTAGTGCGTGAGAATTACCTTTCTTTCCATTCCTTTTAGGTATGGAACAGACATACCTCCAATGTCCTATTCCACCGCACTCCAAACATTTCCTCATACTTGAATCTCCATTCTCATCGGATGTTGAGCCTACTTGATTTAGTCATTTTCTTTTTTCATCATTCTTACCACCAATTGGCCTAGAAAGAAGAGAAGACCCCCTTTTCCCCAAGTTCTTTTCCTTGCGCTCCATTTCCTCTTCAACCAATGTAAGAGCATTTACCAAATCATCCACAGTGAAATCTAGATATTCCATTAGATACTCTAGATAGTGATGATTATAGCTCTTTGGTAGAGAGTGGAGTATGAAATCAACCTTAGTTTTTAAATCACATTTTTTGCCAAGGATCTCCTCAAAGAGAACCATAACCCTAAGAATGTGCTCCCTTGCGGTCGTTCCTATTTCCATTTTTAAATCGGACCATTTCACGCTTTTACGCTTTGGACTACCATATGGGCGGATGTGTAAACATCGCTCGAGATTTCAGAAGATGTCTGCAATGACTTGAATCCTTGGTGAAGGCGTCTCAACAATTCTGACAAGTGTCCCAAAATTATATCCTTCATCAATTCATTTGCCAACTCCCATTCACCATACTGCATCTCGTCCCATACTCCGGCACCCTTAGGAGATTTTTTTAGTTTTGGTGTATCAAGTACTCATTTGGATGGTTATCTGCACTAGGACAAGTTTCATTTTATAATTCCAATCAATATAATTTTCACCAATAAGCATAAGATCCTTGAGTTTATATATCGGTGGATTAAAAGTTGTGACATCTTTGAATCAAATGAATAACGATTGTATAAGCACAAACATATCACATAGTTCGATCACACGCGTATCATATTAAAATCTCCAAAAAATATGAGCATGCATCGCCCAACATCTCAAAAACATTTTAAATAAGCCACGTGGGGTGGGTCATTGTTCAAAACACACTCAAGCGGGTTACAAACAAGAAAAACGATTACAAACCTTTAATATCCAAATTAATAGTTGGCTCCCCACTTGACCAATAAAAAATTAACAGGGACTTGAAAGTATTTGCATATCAATTTTATACCTAAGTAATAACCATGGTTAAATACATAATTATTATTTCGCTTTTGAACGAGTCTCGTGGGGGAGGGTCATCGTCAGCCACTAATAATAATTCACAATCATCCGTTTGAATTTATTCATGTGAAAGTTATCTTTTTGTCATTCCGTAGGGAATTTCTCCAAAAGAATTCACAAATAAATAAATCATGGAGGTCAAAATTAATCCAATTTTATTATCCCAATAAAATTCTCAATTAATTATTTTAAGCATACTTAGTAATTTTTTTTAAAGCGAGATTTTTCGGAGAACAATTTCTCATGCATCGCATATTCAAACATAATTAAATAAGCACGAAAAAATAAAGCAAACATCAAAACAAAAAATAAACACATTGGGCACATATATCCAATTGTCACGGTTAATTTTTGTCATGTCTTGATCTTGAGAAATCGTCTTCATAGCCTTCATCGTTCGTCTTGAAAAGCTCCCACTCGACCGCAACAAAGTCTTTAAAATGTCCTCCGTCAAGAGTCTGAGATGACCTCGCATTGGGTAGCTCACGGTCCGGGACACGTATCCGTATGCCAAGGTGCGCATACCGTCCATAATCGCCATCCGCGTATCGCCGACGCCATAGACCTGGGCGCGTCGCCGGATGGATCCCAGCGGCGGCGCAGGCGCTGCCGATCTAACAGCGTCACAATGCTCTCGGCCCGCCTCGCTTTATCCGTCTGCCGTGCACATGTCCTCGCCCGTGCGACCCTTCGCCCAAGTCCGCAAGACGACCTTCGGTCGCGCCTGGGCTTACGCCCACGTGCGCCGAGTGTTCTCGGCAACCCGTCTGCTGACTATACGTCATGCGTAGCTTTAGGCTCGTCCGTCACGTCCGTCACTTTGGTCTTTAATTCTCCATCTTTGTCTTAACGATCCGGTTACAATTTATTTTCAAAAAATAAATAAACCTAGATCTAGACTAGTTTATTACATTGAGCAGATCAAACAAATCCCAATCTACTGCGTTGATTTTCTCACGAGGTAAAATGAATTGAACGAATCGAATTAAAAAACAACAATTTATATGCATGCATAAATAAACATTCATCAAATATTTGGACAATTGGATACCGCAAAAAAAAATCTAGGTTGTTGATAACAATTTCAAATTTAATGAATAACGAATTAAATTACAATCTAAAATTTAGAGCCCAAAAACCGAGGCTTTGATACGGTTGTTGGGGAATTAATTGTCCGATCTATTCGGAGTGAATATTTAAATACAAATTTAATTCTAACAATTATTACTAGAATGAATTAATCCTATATTAATTCAAATAATAATTCAACAAATAATCATGCATATAAATAATTCACATAAATCCTCTACATTACGGAATTGCTAGAAGTTTACGTGAACTAACCTCTCGAGCGACAACCGGCTGAGAAGATGGATCCCGCTCACACGAACACACCAAAAACCTTCTCAAGTATTCCCTCATCCTTATCGACAATCCGTTGGTAGGATGTTCGCGAACAATTAACAAAAGGAAAAATAAAATTATGTTGCACCACCTTTTGTGGAATTCTAATTTTCCAACACATGGAATTACTTTGGGGATGAAAATTCATCCCCTATTCATGGAGATAGGGTGGCGATTTTTTTGGCTAGGAATAAGTCACGAAAAAAATCTTTTCTTAATCTTCAAGAAATCTTGAATATATCTAATATATTGTTGGTCCCTTGCAAAACAAGTCTTACACGTGTATGAGGGGAATACACGTGTTCAAGAGTTTTTAAAACTTTTCTTTTTTTCGAGGTCACTTAGGTCGTTGTCACAAGATTTGGTCCCGAAGAAGCAAAGTCGCTCTGAGTCAAAGTCTCTTGAGACGGTGATCTGAAGTCGCTTTTAAACCTCGATAATCCCAACCGAGTCCTGAGAAGCCAGAGATCCCGAGTTGCTTGGATCGATAACTAACTTATCAACCCTCGGAAGAGTAAGTTCAGTTTGGTAACTATCTGTTCTAGCTACTCGGATGTCAAAGAATGGTTGGCCCTTTAGTTTATACTCGTTTTAAGCTTTGTCAGAAACCTTCCTTTGAATGGAATAGTGATTAGGTCGTGATTCAAATATATGCAACTTCCAAAGGATTGATTCCAAATGAAATGTCGGAAAATATGCTTTCAGATTTAGGAAGTCAATGCAATTAAGCCAACGATAAAAAAGCAATAAACAACACAAATTTATAGTGGTTCGGAGACTCAAGCTCCTCGTCCACTCTCTCCGATCTCTTGAGAAATTCACTAATCACTTCCTTTGAGCTTTTACCACTACCTCGCGTAGTTTACTTACTCAACTCCTACCCGAGCTTTACTACTCCACGAGTTTTACTTTACCTCAACCCGACCTTGAGCTTTCTCGACTACCTCCGTAGTTTACTTTTACTCAAACACAAACAAGCTTTCGTGACTACCTCCAGAGCTTACTAACTTCACATCTAGAGCTTTTCGACTACTCCGCCAGAAGTTTACTAACTCTTTACAACTCTTCTCACCAACAATCACACTCAAACTACCTTCTAAAGGGTTTGGGGTTTCTTGGTTGGTTTCCAACTAGGATGAGATATCCTTTACAATAAAGTACAATGCAAAGACTAGGATATCTCGACTAAGCTTTGTATATATCTTATCAAGCTAGGCTTAGTTTAATGAGCTCTCTTCAATATAAAGCACTTGGGAAATTCTTGGGTTTTCGAAAGTGCTTCAACTTTCTTGATAATAAGTTTGAGCTCTTGAGTTGCTTACAAATTTCCCGTAACCTTTCAATGTAGAAGATCACAAGTATTTATAGGCATACACCAAGGTCACTCTTTGAAAACTATCCGTTGGAGAGATAGCTCCGAGAGTTTCCTCTTATGGTGTGTGAGAAAACTTGCTATATTTAGGGTTTGACACTCCCTAACACGTTTTAGGCAATAGCCTTTCATGTAGCCGGTCTTCACTTTTGAAGTCCGGAACTTTTGTACTTGACATCTTTTTTCAAATACTGTCCTTTGTCGATTGTCATTAGATGGTGCAGTGTTGTCTCCTCTTTTTGACTTTTGTCTCCGAGTTAAGGTAGACACCTTCAAGCAGTTCTTTTTGGTTACAATCTCACGAGTGATATAACCTTAACAACACTTTTGTCTTAGTTCCTTTTATGCGCATTTGAATGTCTTGGCAAATATCTATTTTTCTAAGGAATCGCGATCTTCTCGATGTTGCATCCTTGGATAGATATTCTCGGTGCCTCGGAACATTCCGGTTTATCTCTTGAGCATTCCGTACATTCTTGAGTCTTGATAATTCGCATGCCTTTATGTTCTTGATCTTGATCTTGACGTCTTGAGTTTTTGAGTCTTGATGTCTTCTGAGTCTTGAGTCTTACGAGTCTTCCACATGTATACTAAGCGATATCTTTTGAGTCTTCATCTTGAGTCTTGATTACTTCGTTTCTCCTTTGAGTCTTGATTCTCGATTTCATCTTGAGTCTTGATTCTCGGTTTCTTCTTAGTCTTCCGAAACTTCCAGTTTCATTATCGAACCCGGTTTCTTGAACATATCTTGAGTTCTTCGAGTCTTGAGACCCTATATTCGATCTATATCTGCCGACTATACATTTTGCGTGATATCATCCTCAATACTCTAAAACCTAATCGACTCAACTATCAAGAATATTCTCAACATGTCATACTGCAGGTTTTGGGATCTAATCAAAATCATATGTCTTTATTAAATTCATCTCCCAACAATTTCCCCTTTTGATGATGCCAAAACCCATCTTGTTACAAACATATAACCTAAACTTCGTGTTTTGGGCTTTATCCTATTACAAGATTGGTTTACGAACGAGAATCTCCCAACAATTTCCTAAGTAGAGAATCTCTTATCGTTAGTCTCTCTCAACAATTTCTTCGATGATGAATTATTCAAAGAATTCATCACCAAATACTTAAAACAATTTCCCCCATAAACAAACAATTCAGAGACAATCATACATGCATATCAAAAGTAAAAAGACATGTAAATAAGATAATGAGATATTATCTTTTGAGCACAAATGATAAGTTTTCATTGATGATAGGTAGACTGTTACAGTTTACAATGAGTCTTATCAGAAAAAAAAATAAAAGACAGAAAGATAGAAAAATTACAAGTGTCTTGAGTAAGTCTTGATCTTGATCTTCATATTCGCTCTTGATCTTACGCTCTTGATTTGCATCTTCTTCAACTTCATCACCGGCACCTCCAAAGTTGAACATTCTGAAATACCTCTTCTTCAGTGCATTTCTTTCCTTAATGATATCCAGATTGTTTCCTGTCAAACCCAACTGAACAGCATATTGAGCAATTTCTTGAGCAATGGCTTTTTCATTCACCAAGCCATTACCAAGTCTTGGAGGAGGGTAGGTATATGGATGGGCTACTATCTCGCACCTTTCCTTCATCCAAGAAGGTTTATCCAGCTTTGGAGATATTTAGGATAGAAGGTTAGGAGATATTCAATAAATGCTTCATTTGGATCCTAGCTTTCCTCTCCATTCCCTCAGCACATTATAGTAGAACCGAGAAGGGTTCTCTTGACCTCTTCCCAACTATAATTGAATTGGATGGGCATCCATTTGTCAATGTGTGGCCATTTACGTTTAGCACAATGTCCCTCTCCGATTGCTCGCAAACTTTTTGTATCCACTCCTTCCTTAACTTTTCATCCATTTTCTTCCGATCACAGCACGCTTTGAGACCCAAAGGCAGCAGACTTTCTTTGCTTGTTCTATCCGGAGTGTCTTGAGCATTCCTTGTGTTGAAGACTTTTCTCCGAGGTTGACTGCGGACTTTTCTAATTCATCAATCAACTTTCTTTTTAACGCTTAGAAAGCCTTAGCACGCTTGCTCTCGTGTTCAACAATGCCCAAGGCTTTCCCTCTTCATAGGCAATTCAAGAAGGCACCGGCTTGTTCCAACCTTAGCTCTATCACTCGGTTTCTCTCTTGCAACTTCAGGCATAGTTTCTCGTAAACCTCCCGAGTGTAGATCGGCTCCACCTTTATCGAACTTCATCTTGTCAAGAGCTTCAACTTCCTTCAAGGCTTTAGATAGGTTATTCATTTCACTTCCTTTTGCGCCTTTTTTTTTCTCAAAAGTACGTGCTAATAACTTCCCGAGGTCTTCACCGCCTTTCCTTCTTGGCAGAATTTGAAAGGAGTCTAGAGAGTGTTGTGGTCCATATGGTATTGCTCTTTTTGCTTACGGAAAGGCACCTCTCCAAATTTAACCGATCATGTTCATCTTCTAGCCTCTGAGGTGGTTCTTTGCCATAGAAAATTCTTTTTCTAAAGATGGGCAACCGCCAGAGAGAAAGATTCTTTAAACATCTCTTATATTGGTCATGAAAGCATTGAGCTCATTTCCTCAACAAAGAGACTTGATCGATTGCTCTGTTCTTCTCGCCAATTTCACCTCTAGAAACTCGGCCTCTCCTTGTGCTTGCTTTTCAAGATTTCATTTTCAAATTCGACGCTCTCATAAGAACACCGTTCGGCTTGGTTTTCCGTGGAGGTCATCTTTGAGGTCGAGTGTCTTGAAGTTCTGCGCCGCTTCAAGATGAAATCGATTCTCCATCTTCCGAGATTGGCTGGCCAATGTCTCTTCCATCCGAAAGTGATCTTGTTGACATTGGCTCAACCTTCTCGAGCTTTCTCCACTACGGGGAGCGGTGTCGATCTCAGAACATTTTGCACCTTCACGTGATGATTGATCATCGCGGGGTTCATGACACAACCTCGAGGGTCGGTCTGCACTGGCATCGGCTTCATCCCGAGCTCTAGTCTCTAACCCGGGCCTTAGTCCATTTCATCGACAATTCAGAGTTAAAGATAGAAACTTCGTAACTTTGGCATAATTGTTAATAGTGTCAAAATTACACCAAGAGGTTAACGATCGAGGTTGAATGATTTCGAGTTGATCGGCCGCAAGAAGTTTCTCTCTCCGAGATCGATCTCAGATTCTCCTGGGTCCCCATCTTGAGATTTGTCTCTCGGCCAAAGGCACCAACTTAACTTTAAAGAATCTTCTTCTAACTAGCTCATCAAAATCGGAAATTTTCATCCTCGAGCTTTGTCTTCTGAATCCCGAAATTGATTAGGAAGGTCTGTCTCTCATTCCACCCGTCTTCCCCTCTGAATGTAGCAATATTAAGCATCTCGAGGAAGAGTCGATTGAGGATGAAAACCGCCATCCTTAATCTGAAGAAGATATCTTGCGATCGGGGTATGAGCCGAGCTCGGGGTAGTGGTCAAGGATGAACCGCCTCCCCTTGCTCCTCCACTCGGTTTTCTTCACTTCACCTTTCTTGAGCATTGGGCTCTCGTGTTCGGCTTGGAAAAAATCTTTGAAAGATCTACCAAGAGCTCATTCGAGCTCATCAAAATTCACTTCCCTCGAGGCTAAGCAAACTCGAGGTTTAGGCTCAAGTGCTCCTCGGTTGAATATGGCTTGGTTACCTGAGGTCTGGCGGTGCCTCCTCGGTCGGATTTCAGCTTTGCTCTGAACTGAGCAGGCACTTCCTCAAGCAGAATCTCGAAAGATCTTCGTGGTCTGAGCCATACATCCTCGATGGAATCAACATTTTCTCGAGGTTGAGGTCCTTGAAAAAATTTCCCGAGAAAAATTTATGCGAGCTCTGTGAAGTTTCAAGTACCTCGAGAGAAGAATTGCTCCTCGGTTTGATCCCGTGCCTTTGAGATAGCTTGAGTCAATACAAGTAAAGCGATTTATGAGCGCTTGGCTCTCAGTCGGTCTCTTGAAATCACTTGCCATATTTTCATTGGTGAGAACCACCATTCTTTTGCTGTGGGAGGCGGGGTTTTCTTCTTTAATTTCTCACCTGCTCCTTCTTGGCCTCCAACAAAACCTTCCCCCTCGGGTTTGTTGGGTTTCCTTTCGGCCGGCCTTAATCGGTGATTCCACTTTCTTCTCTTTCTTTCCCGTAATAGTTCTCTTCTTTCCCTTAATAGTCCTCTTTCCATTTTAGATTTTTACGCATTCACTCTTTTTATTCTGCTCTTGAGTTTCATTTAGCGATTCTTGTAAAACAAAGATAGTCCTTCATTAGATTCTCAAAAAAGAGTCCATCGTGTCAAATTGATTGTTTACTGCTGAACTTGACAACTCTTGTGCTAGTGTAGGAGCAACAACAGAGATAGAAGAACTTACCTCTCCTACGGCCATAGAGAGACGATATATTCTAATATATTGTTGGTCCTTTTGCAACGAGTCTTACACGTGTATGGGGGAATACACGTGTTCAAAGATTTTTAAAACTTTTCTTTTTATCGAGGTCACTTCGGGTCGTTGTCTGAAGATTTGGTCCGAGAAGCACTGTTCGCCTCTGGTCCGAAGTCTAATGAGGCACATCTGATTGCTTCGAAACCTCGGATAATCCCAATCGAGTCCCGAGTTTTAGAGATCCCGAGTTGCTTGGATCAGATAACTAACTTCTTGAACCCCCGGAAGAGTAATTTCGGTTTGGTAACTATCTGTTCTAGCTACTTTCGGATGTCTTAATGGTTGTACTTTTTGTTTATACTCGTTTTTAAGCTTTCTTTGAAAAACCTTCTTTGAATGGAATAGTGATTGAGTCGTGATTCAAATATATGCGACTTCCAAAGATTGATTCGGTGAAATGTCGGTGAAAATATGCTTTTCGATTTAAGTCAATACAACAGCTATACGGATAAAAAAGCAATAAACAACACAACATAATTTATAGTGGGTTCGGAGACTCTGCTCCCACGCCCACTCTCTCGATCTCTTGGAAGAGAAATTCACTAATCACTTCCTTGAGCTTTACCCTACCTTTCGTAGTTTACTTACTCAACTTCGTACCGAAGCTTTACGACTACTCCACGTGGTTTACTTACTCAACCCGACCTTTGAGCTTTCTCGACTACCTCCGTTTGCTTACTTACCAAACACAAACAAGCTTTCAGACTACCTCTCAGAAATTACTAACTTCACCTCTAAAGCTTTCGACTACTCCAATGAGTTTACTAACTCTTTATAACTCTTCTCACCAACAATCACACTCAAACTACCTTCCAAGGGTTTTGGGGTTTCTTGGTTGGTTTCAACTAGGATGAGATATCCTTTACAATAAAGTACAATGCAAAGGCTAGGATATCTCGACTAAGCTTTTGGATATATCTTATCAAGCTAGGCTTAGTTTAATGAGCTCTCTTCAATATAAAGCACTTGGGAAATTATTGGGTTTTCGAGTGCTTCAACTTTATATAATAAGTTTGAGCTCTTGAGTTGCTTACAAATTTCCCGTAAACTTTCAATGTAGAAGATCGTAAGTATTTATAGGCATACACCAAGGTCACTCTTTGAAAACTATCCGCCGGAGATAAATTCTAGAGTTTCCTCTTATGGTGTGTGAGAAACTGGCTATATTTAGGGTTTGACACTCCCTAACACGTTTTAGGCAATAGCCTTTCATGTAGTCAAGTCTTCACATTTTGCGATGCGAACTTTTGTACTTGACATCTTTTTTCAATGACACATCCTTTATCGCTGTCGATGGTGCAAAATGTTGTCTCCTCTTTTTAACTTTTGTCTCGGGCTTAAGGTAGACACCTTCAACTACTTTTGATTACAATCTCTGAGTGATATAACCTTAACAACACTTTTCTTAGTTCCTTTTGTCTGCATTTGAATGTCTTGGCAAATATCTATTTTTCTAAGGAATCGCAATCTTCTCAGTATTGCATCCTTCAGATAGATATTCTCAGTGCCTCGGAACATTTAGGTTTATATCGAGCATTCAAAGACATTACCGAAGTCTTGATGATTACATGCGGCCTTTCTTGATCTTGATCTTCGGTCTTGGCCTTCGAGTCTTCCCGAGTCTTGATTGTCTCTTCCGAGTCTTGAGTCTTCCCAGTCTTTGCATAATATCTTGACCGATATCTTGGAGTCTTCATCACGGTCTTGCCACTTTCGGTTTCTCCGAGTCTTGATTCTCATTTTCATACTGAGTCTTGATTCTCGGTTTTCATCGAAGTCTTGAGAAACTTCGGTTTCTTGAAACGAGTTCTTCTTGAGTCTTCAGAACTTATCCTGATCTATATCTGCTGACTATACATTTTGCAGATATCATCCTGAATACACTAAAACTGAATCCTGACTCAACTATCAAGAATATTCTGAACATGTCATACTCAGGGTTTTGGGATCTAATCAAAATCATATGTCTTTATTAAATTCATCTCCCAACATATATTCTTTTCTCCATATTTAAAATATTCCATAAAAATCTCACCTTCTCTTGTTATGGGAATTTTCGAAAAATTAAGGGATAAAGAATCTAAGATTTGGATCTTCTTGAATTTATGAGATATCCTTGTATTGCAAGAATACATATCTTCCATAGTATCTTTTCAAGAAAATCAAGAAAATCTTTCCTTCCCTTTATTTTCTCAAATTTTCGAAAATTGCTTAATAAATAACCAAGTGGGAGATTTCTTGAATTTAATGAGATAATCTTGTATTCCAAGAATACATATCTTCATTCCATAACAAAATTCAAAGAAAATCTTTTCTCCTCTTTATTTATTATTTTTTCAAAAACATGGAAAAATAAAGAACAATAATTTATTTTATTTTTAAACACATTTTTCTGGTTATTGGACTTTATCTTTGGGCTACTTGAGGGGCCTTTAGAGAATTAAGACTTGACCTTCCAATGGACTTGAATTTCTAATATTGAGCCTACAATATTATTCAAGCCCATAAATATTAATTAATACCACTACATAATTAATATTGCACTATCCATCTTAAACTCATATTATTGTTAATATGGCTCCTGCTATTATTTCGCGTGTTTAAGATTATCCAAATCCATTAATTAATTTAAGCCCTTTGAAATAGCTTCACTTTAATTAATATCTTTTTCCTTGGTTCAGAACGGCCAACATTGTTATCCATACCGAAACTAATTCAACTTGCAAGATTTAGTATGATAAAACTTCTAAGCCTCCCAAGGGATAAATCAAGCAAGAAGTTGCACGCCGATTCGTATTAAATCTTAGCAATTTTGTGTAACTAATAATATTGCCCAAGATATAAGGTATTGAATTACATTGATTCTTTACCCATCATAAGTCAAAAGCAATAGTTATTAATTCCACACGATCCTATTTAAGGAATGAGAGATTAAGAAATAATGAACCACCGAGGTCTAATTCTCCTATATTCAAGATCAAGAATTTATCCTCTTGTAGGTCCTATTCAAATAAGATCACAATGCACTAGTGCAATCTCTTGGTCAAGACAAGTCAATCTTAGTCTTTACACTTCAACTTTTCACGATGGATTGTTCATTTCCATCTCGGTTGTGAATTATGTACTTTTAGTTACAAGGACCTATTAATTTAATCTTCTCCGATCTAGTATCACTAAATTAACTACAATGTAACACGACTATTTATTGAACAGTTATGCAAAGAAATATATGTAATATTCAATGATATTTAAAGCAACAAAGGATAAATAATTTATTTCAAAGAAATAAGACGAAATTCGGTCTTGTATACAAAAGTAAAGCATATTTTCCAAAGATAACCCCAAATGAAGGTCCTTGATACCATTCTTTTATGGATCGCATGAGTGGGATTGTGTTTCCATAATGAGTATGTCATCGACATACACAACTATGAATACAATATTCTTCCCATTGCAATTCTGATAGACGCACGGATCTTCCGAGTTTCTGATGAAGTCAAATGATTTGACAGCATCATCAAATCGGATATTCCAACTCCTAGAAGCTTGCTTCAATCCATAAATTAATCGTTTAAGCTTGTACACAAGATTAGATTTTGCTTTTATATAAAACCTTCAGTTGAGTCATAAACACTTGCAGAAGAGGGCACTAGAAGAAGGACTATAAGGTTCTAGTTGCTAAAAAAAAAAAGGCATTATGTGCTTCTGGCACTAGAACATGTATGTTCGTTATTAAGATAGACATATCCACAAATAGCGATAACTACTTAGTACTAGATACCGGATGTGGCTCTCACATTTGTACGAATGTGAAGGGGCTCATGTATCTTAGGACAGTTAGGGCGGGTGAAGTCGTCTTACACGTGAAAATGAAGTAAAAGTTGCTAACCGAACGTGTGGGAACTTATGTGTTAGACCTACCCTTGGTTTTAGATTAGAACTTAATGATTGTCATCTAGTTCTTTCTATTACTTTTCGCAACATATATTTGTGCATTGTGGATATGATGTTCTTAATATACAAAGTAAAAGACTCAAACTTAGTAATCATGAAAAACCCGACTTACTTGTGGCATTGTAGACTTGGTCATACAAACGAGAATAGAATTGCAAGGTTAAGAATGTTAGACTACTTAACCCCATTCGAAAGTAGAGTCTTATGGTAATTGTCAATCTTGTCTCAAGGGCAAAATGATCAACAAACCATTTTCTGTGAAAGTGGTTCGTGCTAAAGAAGTTCTAGAGTTGATCCACAGTGATGTATGTGACCATTGCCCACTCTAGCTAAGGGTCACTTTGGCTACTTCATCATTTTACATGATTTCTCGAGATATGGATACGTGTATCTTATGAAACACAACCGAATCTTTTGAGAAATTCAAAGAGTACAGAGTCAAGTAGAGAAGCAACTTGGTATGAGTATTAAGACTCTTCGATCATATCAAGAGGTGAATACCTTAGCCATGAATTCACCGATTATCTAAAGTTGCATGGAATCCATCACAATGGACTCCTTCCAAACACCCGGATGAATGGACTTTTCCGGAAGGAGAAAACCTAACCCTCCATTAGACATGGTAAGGTCCATGATGAGCTTTTCCTATCTTCCCACATTCTTATGGGAATACGCTACAAACCTCAATCTATATTCTTCAATAGAATTCCATCTAAATCGGTTGAGCATACACCATATGAACTAAGGTGTGGCAAGAAGCCAACTTTTACACATCGAATGTGGGGTTTCCCGATTGTGAAAAAAATATGCTTACCGATAAGTTGGAATTTAAAGGTGAAAAGGGTTACCTTGTGGGATATCCCGAGAAAACTAAAGGATATTATTTCTATCTACCCGAGAAACAATCGCTGATTTTTTTCTAGGGCAAAGCTAAGTTCCTAGGAAGACTATGTCTTTAGGAACAAGGTCAGAAGATGATAGAACTTGAAGAAATTCAAGAACCACAAATTAGCAAAGAGATCGATAACTTGTCAAAGCAACGTGACAAGAAATCAATGGGAGTATTCAATGATTTTCGATGGGAGTCTTTCACTAGGTGATCATCTTTTCAGCCGATTGGGAGCATAATTGAGTATGTTTGCCAAAGTCAAGAACCTCCAGTGGGTCAAATGAGAACAACATAATTCAAACTCCCGCCAAGAGGCATCTCAAAGTGTAGCTCTTGAGGACCCTCGACATTTATGAAATCAATGCACCACAAATTTTTACGATTAGAATGTACACCTACACAACCACAACTCCGTAAGTCAATTAGAATCATAATCCTCCCCTTAGATACGATTTACTCTTTTGAGGAACTTGATAATATGGACATAACGGATAAGGACGATCCTAATAATATTCTTCAAGCAATATTAGATATTGATTCAGGAATTGGCATGAAGCCATGAAACCGAGATGGACTTGATATACACCAATCAAGTCCGAGACTTGGTTGAATTGCCTAAAGGGTTAGACCCATATATTGCGATGGGTCTTCAAGCGTAAGACCGATGCAAATGGCAAAGTACAAACCTACAAAGCTAGGTTGGTGGAGAAGGGTTATAGTCAACGCCAAGGCATGACTATGATGAGACTTTGTCACTAGTTGCAAAAGATCAATTCCATTCGAATTTTACTTGCGATAGCAAAGACACTATGATTATGAGATTTGGTAGATGGATGTCAAAAAAACAAATTTTCCTCATTGGAAATATTGATAAGAAGTGTTTATGACTCAACCTAAGGTTTTATATCTAAGTTAAATTCTAAATCTAGTATGCAAGCTATAGAGATTCATTTATGGATTGAAGCAAGTTTCTAGGAGTTGGTATATCCGAAGTAGATGAAGCTTTATCAAATTTTTTTACTTCATCAAAATTTGGAAGATCCTTATGCTTATCATAAAAGCAACGTGAAGAATATTTTTTATAATCTTGTGTGTCGATGACATATTGATTTTGGAAAATAATACCTGCAACGCAAATCCGTTGAAGATTGGTTATCAAAACCTTCATGATGAAGGATCTTTGTGAAGCTGCTACATCTTAGGGATCAAGATCCACGGGATAGATCCAAGAGGATGTTGAGGCGCCAAAGTCCACCTATGTAGATAAGGTGTTGAAGCGTTTTTGATAGAGAACTCTAAGAGATGATCTCTACGGGAAAATCATGGGATAAAGCTATCAAAGAAGGATTATCCTTCTTTTGAAGTTTATATCGCTTACATGAAAAGATGTCCCATATGTATATGCAATTGGGTCAACTCGTATGTGTTTATGACTTGCACTAGAAAAAAGGTGGCCTACGCTATCAACATCACGGTAGATACCAACAGAATCAAAGTGAGTCTCACTAGATTGCTATCAAGACCATTCAAGTATCTTTTGACTTTACTAAAGAATGTTTCCTTGTCTATAATGATGGTCGTAACTAGTAGTGGATTATTATGCCGACCCAAGTTTCAATCCGACTTTGATGATTACAAATCACGCTTAGGTTACATTTCAAACTCAATAATGAGGCGGTCGGTTGGAATAGTTCCAAGCAAAACGACCTCGCATTCAACAACCGGGTTGAGTACATTGTTGTATCGGAAGCCTCAAGGAGACATCGTCAGATTTATAGTTCTTAAAGAACTAGGGTAGTTCCGAGTGCGATTGTATACAATAAAAAGTTGTATTGAGACAATCTTTGTCAAAATTAAGGCAAAAAAGGAACCGAGATCAATAAGTATAAACGAAAGCATGTACCTAGATTTATCATTTGATCTCGGGGAGATCATAACGATAGAGAAATAGAATTAAAATGTATTCCCACATATTTAATTTGGCGATCTTTTCACCAAAACACTCGAGTGTTCATGCACACACTAGACATTTGATGGTCTAGGGGTTAGACATGTAAGTGATTGACTCTAGTCCAAATGGGAGATTGTTAGTGTTAGTGTCCTAGAGACAATCTATTTTTAAGACATAATACTTTCGATGATATTCAGTTTGATTTTATATTATAGTTCATTTAATATTAATGTATGGCAATACACTTGTTTGAATATTATGTTTGATTGTTTGCATTTATTTATGCAAGTGTTCCCATGAGTCATTGCTATCATTAAGGTTGTGAGAACTCAGATAACTTAAGCATGATTATCAAATAGCCTGATCAAGGATCATCAAGAATGGGATATTGATGATGCAATGAAGATTGGTGTGCGATCTACATCATACCTTAGAGAGTGTAGTAAAATCTCAATTACTACGAGATACTAGGTATCTCATGATGGATGCACAAATACCTTAGAGGGTATAGGTATACCCATCCAGAAAATCATTTGATGTATTTCCACTATATGTGTCCACGGGTCTCTTAGTGGGAGCCGATGCGATACTCCTTTGACTTGAGGTCAAACACGCACGACATGTGGGAGGATGAACTTTGACCATAACCGACGCCAGACTGCCTATGGGTAGATATGGCTTGATTGGGTTCATGACAAAGTGCATTTAAGGGGTATTTGAGCCAAGAATATGATTCATTCCTCAATGTGAATTTAGAGAGAATACTCATCTTCTCATCATAATTGATCAAAGTCATCTACAATGCACGCCAACTTAGACTTTATGCTAAGTGTGAAAAACATGATCAATTAGTGATTAAAGATAATATGATTAAGTTATTTGAATAGATTAATTTATTGTGTTCAAGACTCAATTGAGTATTCATGAATGAAAGGAGAAAATCGTAATAGCCCATGTTTCATTCATGGTAGTTGCACATTTCGCAACGCACCTTTTATATATTGAGAATGTCTTATTTATTGTCCTAGGGTTCAATTAAGACCGTTAGTTTGACTAATCGCTCGATATATGAGATCTTACGGTCACCCAACAAGTAATCTGGATGTTTACTAATTATAGTTGGTTGATTAAATATTATATTGGATATTAATATTTAATTTATGGAGAATATATAATTATATTTAGAATTAATTATTATTACTATTTAATTAAATTAGATTTAATTAAATAGAATTCCCAATAATAATATATGGAATATTATTATTATAGGATTTAATATATATAGAATCAAATTCAGTAGAGATTTATATATATATGAATTAAATCCGTAGAGATTTTATATGTGGGAAATAAATCTAAGAGATTTATTTTATTAGGATTTTTCCTAATAAAGGTTAGCTTAAACTTTAAGTTTGTCTCTCCTATATATATGAGCTCTTGAGGGAATTCATAATACGTGAGTGCATATTTTCTCCATAAAATCTCTAATTTAGAATTTTCCTAGCAAATTCATCTAAAGTTCAACGATATGGCAGATCTGTGCAAATTAGTAGCGACTATTACGTGGATGCCATAGTTGAGGAATTGGTACTAATCATTGTACTAAGAATTTGTTAGTGTTAGTGCTTACAAGAGACAATCTATTGTAAGGACATAATACTAGATGATATTTTTGGTGTGATTTAATATTATAGTTAACTTAATACTAATGTATGGCAATACACTTGATTGAATATTATGTTTGATTGTTTGCATTTATTCAATACAAGTGTTCCCATGAGTCATTGTTGTCGTTGAGGTTGTGAGAACTCAAATGACTTAAGCATGATTCTCAAATAGCCATTTCAAGGATCATCAAGAATGGGATATTGATGATGCAATGGAGATTAAATGCGATCTGCATCATACTCTTATAGAGTGTAGTAAGATCTCACTTCACTACGAGATACTAGGTATCTCATGATGGATGCACAAATACCTTGGAGGGTATTGGTATACCCATCAGAAACCATTTAATATATTTCCACTTTATGTGTCTCTGAGTGTCTCTCGGTTAGTGGGGAGCGTCGATACTCCTTGACTTGAGGGTCGTCAAGACGACATGTGTGGAGTGATGAACTTTGACCATGACCCACGCTTGCACCCGATCTATTGGTAGATATGGCTTGGATTGGGTTCATCATGAAGTCGTGTCGTGGTAATTGAGCGAAAATGATTCATTCCTCAAAAGTGGTTTAGAGAATACTCATCTTCTCGTCATAATTGGATCAAATATTGATTGGTCAATACCGTCAACTTGGACTTTGTGGTCAAGTGTGACATAAGTGATCAATTAGTGATTGGAGATAAATTGATTTAGTTATTTGAATAGACCTTCGTCATGTTCAAGACTAATGCAGTGCCCATGGAATGAATGGAGAAAATCATAATAGTCCATGTTCTGCGATTCACGGTGGTTACGCGTTTCTTGTAATGTACCTCATACGTGAGAATGTGTAATTTATTGTCTAGGGTTCAATTAAGACCGTTAGTTTGACTAATAAACTCCATATACGAGGGTCATGGGTCACACAACAAAGTAACTCCCGTTAATCAGATTATAGTTGGTTGATTAAGTATTAAATTGGATTTAATATTTAAGTTGTGGAGAATGATTAATATATTAATTTAGAATTAATTATTATTACTATTTAATTAAATTAATTTAATTAAATAGGAATCCCAAAATAATATGAAGAAAATTATTGTGAAAAAGGAAAATATCCGGTGAGAAAAACATATCTTTGAGATTTGTTTTGCAAGATTAGGGATTATCTTCTAATAAAGATTGCTTAAGATTTAAGTCAATCTCTTTCCTATATATATGAGCATCCCTGATTCATTATTTAATGTTGTTTTTAAGAAAAACCTAGTTTCTCCATAAAACTGAATTAGGGAATTTTCGCAGCAAATTAAAGATCTCAGATTCAACGCTTAGTAGATGCGTATGAGTCCGTCCCCGCGAGATTACGTGGATACCATAGTTGAGAAACATATTTATCTAATCACCGTAAGGTTTCTCGTTATGATTATTGTCGTTTATGCAATTATAAGTTCTTTGTTGGTGAACCGCTTATTTTATTTGCACATGTATTCGTGGTTTACGCGCATCTAAATTCC
Source organism: Stenogyne calaminthoides (assembly GCA_037126765.1). Lineage (NCBI taxonomy): Eukaryota > Viridiplantae > Streptophyta > Magnoliopsida > Lamiales > Lamiaceae > Stenogyne > Stenogyne calaminthoides. Next base: position 13,020,462 of record JBBCBC010000019.1, on the reverse strand, counting down.
AAATATTTTGTTCACGTTTACTCGTATTTAATTATGCAATTAATTGTTCGTTGTTGGTGAATCATTTGTTTTGTCTGCACATATTCTGCGTGGTTTACGTGCCTCTAAATTTCAACATGCTCAACTAATTTGGATGGAATCATATCTGAGAATGTAGATTGAGGTTTTGGGCCGATCCCTCATAAGAATGTTGAAGAAAGAAAAGCTCATCATGGACATTAATGTCTAACAAGGTCTTTTTCCTATTGGATACCTTCACTTAGGTGTTCCTGGGAGGAAAGTCCTTTGTGATTGGAGTTCATGTAACTTCAAGTAATCAATTGAATTCATGGTAGAGATATTACTCCTTCCGATCCGACGAAGAGTCTTAATACTCTTACCAAGATGTCTCTACCTCAACTTTTGTACTCTTTGAACTTCTCAAAAGATTAGGACTTGTGCTTCTTAATGTGATACACTTATCTCGAACCAAGAGAAATCATCAAAAAGAAAAGTTGCGAAGAAATTGTGACCCACTAACCAGAGTGAGCAATGGTCCACAAACATCACCGTCGTCTGACTCTAGAACTTCCTTTGCACAAACCCCTTTCCCGTAGGGGTTTGTTGATCGTTTCCCTTAAGACAAGATTCGCAATTTTCATAAGACTCAAAGTCGAATATGCTAAGTAGTCTAACTTTCTTAACGCTTGATTCTTTTCATTTAAGCGAATTGCCCACAATGCCACAAATAAGTCGGGTTTTCATGATTACTATGTTTGAAGTCTCTTATTTTGTATATTAAGAATGTTATATCCACAATGCAACAAGTATAAATCATTAGATAAAGGAGCATTTCCTACACATCACCATTAAGCAAAATATAACAATTATTGTTTGCAAATGGAAGGAAAAACCTTGAATATCCAACATCGGAATAGAAATAATGTTGCGGTAATAGAAGGAACAAAATAACAATTATTCAATTCAAGTCTAAAACCAGAGGGTAAATCTAAAACGAAAGCACCAACCACGTTCGTGACAACTCTTGCTCCATTCCCAACGTAAACCGAAGCTTCACCCTAGAAACTCCGCCTCTACTATCATTTAGACCCCGACATTGTACAAATGTATTGAGCCTGTCGTTATCTATACCCGCCAGCTAAGATCATTTGTGATGCTTATCTCAATAACAAACATACATGTTCTAATGGTTTGGACACCTTGTATCTTCTTTTTCAAATTCTTTAGAACCTTGCCCTTCTTCCATACCCATTCTATTTATAAAGGGAGGCATGCATCATGTGTCTTTCTCCTCCTTTTTAATTCCACCTTTGGGCTTATGAAACTTGGCTTGACCTTTCTTCAGATTGCTTATCGGGCTTCTTTCCTTTGAGAGCGCCCGAGAAAAGTGACCTCGCCATGAGCACTATTTTTCCTTGAAGTGGAAGACTCAAAAGTCTTTAGCATTGCTGGGAGATGAATTTAATAAAGATAAAAGATTTTGATTAGTTCTCAAACCCCGAGTATGACATGTTGAGAATGATATAAGATAGATTGGAAAAACAGTTTCCAAATGCAGTTAGTTCATGATTTATCTCAGAAAATGTATACCGTAGATATCTATCCTGAAGTTTATAGGTTAGGCACACAATCGAGGGGAACTGATATAGAATGAACAAGACATCCGGTTATTCCGAGGGCCCCCGAATACTCGAAGAACTCGAGTATCCAAATATACGAAGACTCGGATCAACACGAAGACCAAGATTATCTGCACGAGACAATTAGGATCGAGGGAAGTCTACATTTATGAATAATAAATGTTGTCCAAATATTAGATTGCGCAAAAATGACGCTAAAAACTAAGTGTTTTTAAGGTTGTCTCATTGAGAGATTGATCGAAAAAGCTGTTTTGTTTGTCTCTATTCATCGTTAGAACCAATCGAGAGGAACAACACTATACTTCACCGACACATAAAAGCAACGTGTCGAGGATGTCGGATAAACTAGTTCCGCATCAAAAAAACTTGGTGATTGGCTGCATTGGTTACTTGTTGCAAAACATGCAGGGCTTGTTCAAACCCTAATATAGTCGTTCATCACTAAACCAAATAAGAAACCCTTGATACTATCTCTTCCAATCGGATAGTTTTTCAAGAGTAGTGGTGAGTTTTCTATAAATACTAAGTGACCTTCATCATTGCGAGGTTATGGGAAATCGAGCAACCCAAGAGCTCATTAGAGATTCAAGTTTTATCTTGTGGAAGCACTGAAACCCTAAAATTTCCCAAGTGTTTCATCTTTGAAGAGAGCTCATTCACTAAGCCTAGATTCAAACATATTCAAAAGCTCTAGTTAGATATCCTAACTTTTTTTTCCTTCGTTTTACTTGTAAAAAGTATATCTCACATAAGTTGAAAACCAGCAAAAACCCAAAACCTTTTTATTGTGTAGCTTGAAAGTGTAGTTGTTGGAAAAGTAAGAGTCAGAAAGAGTAAAAGTCTGCGGGAGTTCGGCTTTGAAAGCTCTAGGAGAAGAGTTAGTAAGCTTCTTGTGTTGGATCTAAAGCTTGTGTGTGTTGAGTTAGTAAAATAGCGGTAGTTCACCTAAAACTCATAGTGGGAAGTTAGTAAGTCACGAATTCGGTCTGAAAGCTTAAGGTAGTAGTAGTAGTGTGTTAAGGAATTTCTCAGGATCGGAAATTGGACGAGAAGCTTGAGTCTGAACCACTATAACTTGTTGTGTTGTTTTCTTTCTGCTGCATATTATTCAAGGTATATTTCAATCGAAGCATATCGAGGTTTCTAATATTGGAATCAATCCAATCAAATCAGATTAAATTGATCCTGAATTTAACCACTATTTTCTTGGAAGTAACAAAGATTTTCAAAAAAGTAAAACGAGTATAAACCTAGGGCATACACATTCACTCTAAAAAAATTTAGTATGAATGGTTATCAAACCGATCAACTCATCTCGAGTAACAAGAAGATTGTTATCTACTCAAGCATATTTGGACTCTGTTTTTTAAACTTCGGTCGCTTGAGCTAATCAAGTCTCTGAAAGCCGCCGTTGTTATTGTCTTAGTAGACTTTAACTTTCAAAGGTATCTTGTGCTTTCTCAAGACAAATTCTCGGGACACCTCACTCATTTGGATCCGCATTTTTGGTGAAAAGTTAAAAATCACTATACACGTATTCCCCCGTACATGTGTGAGACTCGCTTTTCCTGACCAACAAGTGGTATTAGGAGCAAGTGGTTCATTTGACTACTTGCTTTGATTGCCATAAGTCTTGTTAATGAGAGATCGTAGTTCATCAATAGATCTTCTGGCTGATATCTTACAAGTGCCCATTCATCATGCCTACTAAGAAATCTACTCTATGTTCTCCAAGGAGAACTATGATCTATGGAGATTGAGAATGCATGCACATCCGTGACATTTCTAAACATGAAAGAATGTGGAGAGTTGTGTCTCAAGGACCTTTTGAGTATAAGGTTGTGAATCCTAGATTGACTGATAATGAAAGAGATGATCCAAGTGGATGAATTTTCCAAATCTGATGATCGCCTTACTCCCCGAAGAGAGGAAGTTGGTTAAATCGATTACATTGCTAAAGATACACTAATCGTAGCACTATTGATGGTCCCATTTTTGTGGGTGGAAAAACTCATTTTATGCTGGTATGAAGAAACAAACAAGCTCATGTGGATGCATATAAAAACAGCTGTGAGGGAATGGTCAATACCAATTTTTTGCATTTTAAATCGATGTGTGTTGTTTTGCTTATAATCAAATGCATATGACAAGTTATAAAACATAAAGCAAGAAGAACACATTTATTTTATAGTGGTTCGGACGAAAACCCGCCTCTACATCCACTCTTCCCTTAACACATGTGGGCACCTACTTAACCGACTTCTAACCAATCTGGACTTATTCCCTCACGGATTGCTTTCTACCCTCCCTTTCGAATTGCTAGATGTTTACCGAGTTCACACTCAAACGGGACTTTATCTCCTCCTGGATTGCTTTTCCCTTCCTTTCGATTGCTAGATGTTTACCGAAATTACACACTCACCTACAAACTTATCCTATCAAACCGATTTGGGTAAGGTTTGTTTGGTTTCAATTCAGGGGTCGAGATTTTCCCACATTTGCTTAAATTTCAATGCTAAGGATGTGGGAAAATCTCTCTAAGCTAGATATAGTATTTGTGTTTTTAGATCTAGGGTAGAACAAATCTTTTGAATATATGGCGCAGTATTTCTTGCTTTGTGTTCATGGTGGAGATGCTAGATGATTTGGCTCAGATGCATTTCACATCTTTTCCACACTTCCACTCTTTAATGAATAAGAACTTTAGTGGATTTGAATGTTACCGCTGGATGGAGTCACATTCAACCATACTATTCTCAGCTTTTGCGCCTTCGTGCTCGGCTGCCTCCCTCTCATCGTCCACGCCACCGATTCTAATCTACTTATTCTCTTTTGTGGATTCTGAAGTCCTCAGATCTTCACTCTATCCGGAGCCTTCGTGTTATCTCGAGTCTCAGTTTCGATTCAAATAGACTTCTTCACGGACCTTTGTCCTGGGATCGGGGAGCATCGACACCAAAGCCATCGAGTTCATCTTTCCGATCTGCATATCCTCGACCTCGATCACATCGACTTACCATTTGATTTCTTTGGTTCGACTGATCACGCTTCGACTGATCGATCAATACTTCAGATCAATATATCAAGATAGCATCAGTCAAGACATCAAAGAAGCATATCACGATCATCCGATCTTGATCACGCCCGATCTCGATCACCTCATCCACCATCTTCATCTCGATCTCGATCACGCCCGATTCGACCGGGCCCTTAATCAGCCATCTTCCGACCGTTAACCTTCTCTTCCGATTACTGGCTTTAGCTTTTCTTCGATCCGACGGTATACCATCGGGCTTGACTCGAATCTCATTCATCCATCTCGATTCAATATTCTCGTTCAGAAATTTCGCCTGATCTTCGATCATCTTCTTCTCGACCGCGAAGTTCCTCAATTTGTTCTTCGCTCCCCTTAACTCATATTCAGAATTAGCTTGAATAACACAAGTTGATAATGTTTTGGCATAATTTAGCAAACCAAAATATCCCAAATAATTTTTGACAATGATGCCAAACATTTAAAAATATATATGATTATATGAGATCTGGTTTTTTAAAAGATCGGGCCTACAGATGGTCACATTGAAAATAGTGAACTTTTGAACAACCTATCGATACCACTTGTAGGCATCAGCCAGAGGTTCATTGAAAAATAAGGACTTTGAACTGACCCGCCGATACCAACGGTAGGTATCAGAGGTTCACATTGAAAATAAAGGACCTTTTTGAACTATTCGCCCGACATACCAATCGATGGTATCATCGTATGGGTTTTAAAAAAAGATCGCTCAGTGGTCACTTTAAAAACAAGGAACCTTTGAACTCTCCGCCCGATACCAATCGATGGCATCATCAGACAAATCAGATTTGAAAACAGCGACTACTCCGCCCGATACCAATTCATGTATCGATCGTAAACAGTTTTAAAAATGATCAGTCACAGGATCACTTGAAATCAAGGATTTTGAACTCTGGCTCGACACCAATTACGTCCCGACGGGCGGAAACCCATTTTATGCTGCTACGAAGCAAACATGTCGCGCGTATGCATATAAAAACAGGTGAGCGGAATGGTCAATAATTTGAGTTTTAAACCGATGTGT